>JAJTIY010000004.1:0-1200000 GCA_021365275.1 Xylariales sp. PMI_506 | reverse complement strand
TTTTTTTTCCTCGTGTGGCCTGCGAGACTAGTTGAGTTATTGTTTGAACAAGAGTCGAGCTTGAATCAAGTAATAAACAGGTGCCGCCTGAGTTACGGCTATGTGGGAAGGGCGTCCTGTAGCAGCAGAAGTCAAATCACAGTAGCGGCGTCCTAAATGGGATTCGCTGCGAGCAGAACTTACAAGAAGCCAGCCAAAGACACAAGCGAGCACAGGATCCATATGCAAGGTAATAAAGGAATAGATGCTTGGTCGGGAAGGACGATTGTTTATTACTGCTGGCCTGGACTCTTTTGGGAAGTACTCGTTGGACCCCACTGCTGGGACAAATCTATCGCAGTCATCGTCGTCACTCTCTTTCCTCAGCCCACCTGGCTCTGAGACTTGACCTTGAGCTAACTTTACGCCTTACTACAGCATCATCTGCAAGGAGAGAAAGCAAGTGAGGAAGAAAGAAAAAAAACCACCCCACCCCACCTTTCACGATTCAGAAACCCATCCTCCATTTCGACTAGTAAAGTAGCTGTAACTACCTTTCATCTTTCGATCCCAGATTCCAGTTTGAAAGCCATAGCTCCCACAGGGCGCCAAGTTTCGTGGGCTACAGAAACCTTGAAATCAATCGATTCCCTTTCCAGTCTCCCAGCCATTTCCTGGGTTCTTCCGAGCTTCACACATACGCCGTGTATTCGCAACCAAACGTACATCGGGATATACCCGTCGTATCCTGGGAAGAGATAATCCAGTGCTTTTGATACTTGGAAATTGTCCGGATTCGGTGGCTTCTGTTATCTTGAAACCACCCGCTTGTCTACAACTACTACAGGACGAAGTGGTTGTATCGAATTTTCTTCTCTCTTACTTTTCAGCCTTCGCAATTCCTTGACCTGACCAGAGGCCAACTTTAAAAACTGGCGTGGCCTTAGAACACCCCTCCCCGAGGTAGTTCATCTGGGCGATCTCTTTTAAAAAGGTGCCATTTTCATCCCGCGGGGGTTCCCCCTCTAGGCCAAATTTCGGCGCACCTTTGTTGCGACAAGCTTAATCCATTAGCTAGGGTGAGCTGAAAGGCGAGCAGGCCCGAAGCGTTGTTAAGAGGGTGAAAACAGAAAAGAAACAACTCTTTTCTGAACAATCATCACTCGCATTCCCATCTTGTTGGCTACCTGCACTATATCCAGATCACGACTAGCTGGTCATTTACACCCGCTGTCCTGTGTCCTCTTTTTGTATTGCGGTTGCCGATCCGCCTACCGCCGCCCGCCCTCTCCCCCGCCTCCGCAGTCAAAGCCAGCACTGCGCCCGCCCCGTGGCACTACCTGAGACTGGAATGTGCTAACTTTGACCTTTCGCACTTGCTCCTTCTGTGGCTACCAGCTTGGCGACGACATCTTCCTTTTGCACTCACCGCTGAGACGACATCCTGCCAGATTCTATTGCGCCTTGAAAATCTCCAATTGATGATCTACCGAACAGTTTCACCTCCAACACACGCGATACTTTTCCGACCCGCCACCTCACTTTGAGGGTCTAAACCCCTCCAGCTCCTCCTCGCACACAGCTGTATCATATGCCGTCTCTCGGATTCCTCAAGAAGAAAAGGACGAGGGACGACAAAGATCCCTCTTCTAGTCAACCGACCAGCCCAATCTCCCCGGTCACGCCGAACATCCCACACTCTCTCGAGAGACAGCTGAGTGCTGTAGCCGCGCAACGCCCCGCCGAACCCTCGGTCGCTACATCGCTGAACCAGCTTGGACATCAAGACATAGAAACATCGGCCTCGGCTGGAGCGGTACAGCCAATGAATACCGTCACGAGTCACCAGCCTCAGCAGGCTCCCTACGGTATCCCGCACACGCCCAGTCCAGGTCACGTTGGTACTCCTCAGAGCTTACCAAGTATCAACAATCTTATACACACCTCACAAACAGATGGTAAGCTACCCCTCAGGTGCTTAAGTCAGCTCCAAGAGCTTTAAGAATCTTACTAACAATTGCTGGTAGGTGCAGGTCACCAGGGAGCTCCGCCAGTGCAACAACACCAGCAGGTGCCACCGTCGCAGCAGCAGCAATACCAACAATTGCAGTCTCAGGAGATGAGGGTCACGAAGGGAAAATACTCTCTAAACGACTTTGAAATACTGCGAACGTTGGGTACGGGAAGCTTCGGCCGCGTTCATTTGGTTCAATCTAAGCATAATCAGCGTTTCTATGCCGTGAAGGTCCTGAAGAAGGCCCAAGTGGTCAAAATGAAGCAGGTCGAGCACACGAACGACGAGCGCCGAATGCTAGGCGAGGTTAAGCACCCTTTCCTGATCACGTTGTGGGGAACTTTTCAAGACTCGAGAAATCTGTACATGGTGATGGATTTCGTCGAGGGTGGTGAATTGTTTTCACTGCTGCGGAAATCCGGCGTAAGTGACTTGGGTCTCGTTGATCTGCATACATACCATCGGCCACTTATATGCTAATAATGTATAGCGCTTCCCAAATCCCGTGGCCAAATTCTACGCTGCAGAAGTTACTCTTGCGCTAGAGTATTTGCATGCTCGCAACATCATCTACCGCGATCTAAAACCCGAAAACCTGCTATTGGATCGCCACGGACACCTTAAAATAACGGATTTTGGTTTCGCGAAGCGTGTTCCGGATAAGACATGGACGCTATGTGGCACTCCTGACTACCTTGCACCTGAAGTGGTCTCCAATAAAGGCTACAACAAGTCTGTTGACTGGTAAGTATTGGGTGATTTCGAGAAGTGGGAGGACATCCAAAGATATAACGACTGCAGATTGGCTAATTCTGCATAGGTGGTCCCTGGGCATTCTGATCTACGAGATGCTTTGTGGATATACCCCCTTCTGGGATAGTGGCTCACCGATGAAAATCTACGAGAATATTCTCAAGGGCAAGGTCAAGTATCCGCAGTATGTGAACCCAGATGCGCAGGACCTGCTCCAGCGTCTGATCACGCCAGATTTGACCAAACGATTGGGTAATCTGTACGGCGGGTCTCAAGATGTCAAAAACCACCCCTGGTTTTCAGAGGTAACGTGGGATCGACTATCGAGGAAAGATATCGATGCTCCGTACACGCCGCCCGTCAAAGCTGGAGCTGGAGATGCTAGCCAGTTTGACCGGTATCCAGAAGAGACAGAGAAATACGGCCAGACAGGCATCGATGAGTAAGTCGATACCGAAGCGCACCGAAGCGCATAACCTTTTTCTCTGCTGGTGAAGCTAACTTTTGTCGTCAAAAGGTATAGCAATCTGTTCCTCGACTTTTAAATCGACCTTCCGTTTCTTTTCTTTTCGCTTTGGAGAAGGTGCTAAGGCCTATTCATACCCAATTTTGACGCCATACATCTACAATGGTGGTACGAAGTCGGATACAGCGAATTTTGAAACGGAGTAAATTGATTGAGAAGGATACATCTATTCCCGAGGCAACTGGCCTTGCTCGCTCATAGGCAGCGGATAATTCTACCCAGTGTTAGACTTACGAAATATAGCGAAACGCGTAAAAGGTGTTTAGCGAGAGAATCCGGAAAGGATGGACGGTTGGGATGCAAACGGAACGGTATGGGACGAGGTGGTTTCAGGGTTTTTTTTCTCTCTCCTTTGGACAATGCATTATAATTTAGTGCTCGGCGTCATTATTTTGATTATCAACGAGGTTGGTCTGGGGGAATACCTGGCTCTGCTCGGCTAGGTCTGAATCCATAGTAGCACGAGCACACCTAGTAGTTAGTAGTTATCCACAAGCCAACAAAACGAATATCCAATTGCTGGCTCTCAGCGCAATCGAAATTCCCTTGTTAAGCATGCTAATGCGGCATAGGCATTGACCCGCAGCACAGTTGGCAACCTCGATACAGCGTGGCCATTGGCCTCGACGTGGAGTGAACTGAAGTTGTGGTAACATTGTGCGGGGTAGCATCTCAAATCTCGTACTGGAAGAAAGATCAGAGAAGAGGAAAGGGAGAGAAGAAAACACAAAAAATTCTCTTCCTCGTGATATGGAAATACGTAGACTAGGTGTTGTGCGTAGAGATCAAAGAGCTTCCCATTGCCGCGCTGACAGCGGGAGCTTAGGAAAAGAGGGATTGTCGGTCTCGATATCTCGATATGAGTGGTGCACATTAGCCGGAGCTACCCCATGCGCCATCCACACCACTATACTTCAGCGGGGATAGTTAGCTTTCGTTCTTGACCCGCCTCTCAATTATGAATGCACCCCCCCTGGTCTGGTCCCATCTCGTAAACGGCTTTTTCTCAATCTCTTCACGTAGACGGCTGCGAAGACTTGTTGGGCTTATCTCTCTTGCTTAGTGCCTCCTTCTTTGCAGTCTCCGTTTTCAAGTAAGTCGCTGCTCGAAGCTGGTTGTCGACGCATGAGAACTCGGATTACACGAACTTCCCTCCTCTCGGTCCTTCAGATTCTAGCCTCTACTGCTATACATTGGCTCCCTCTCGACGCTGTAGTACTTCGCTGGTAAGGGATACTCTGCGCGTTCCCTCTTTCGTGGCCTTCGCAGTGTTCCGGCCAAACGCGCATTGAGTGGGTGGTGGGTGAAGAGCCCAATTCTGTCTTTTGAAGAGAGGAAAAGAGAGGAAACGGGTGATAGTGGCCAAAGATGGACGACTACTTGTTTCGCACGCTGGTGAACATTTGCAGCACGGTGGAGGAGAGTACGAGCTACCTGGAAATCTTGAACTACTCGGTACGGGGGGGTTTTTTTTTTTTTTTTTTTTCTCGCACGCCTCCAATCGCAGCTGTTCCTGTGTCTCCCAATGGAAGAATTGAATCTGCCAACAGCGAAAATTGTGCCATGCTTTCATGAAACGGCACTCGACTCTTTCCATTGTCATCGACGAAGAGAATGGAGTTGGGGTCTTGAGGTCTGACCGCCCAGGATCTTTTAGCTCTTGTCGAGGAGCCCCGCCGGTTGGCCGTGAGCCTCAATTCCAGCTGACTTAGCACAGCACCCGTCCCGCGTCCGTGGCTATGCAACGGCTAACCCTGAGGTTTGGATATAGAATCCCCGGTTTAACTCTAATGAAGAGCATCCACTCACCCCCGATGAGTTCGAGAATTTTCTTCACCGGCGGGTAAGATTTTCCTTTTCTTTTTTAACCCATCGTCTCGTCAAGCTATTCAAGCTTTTCCTCTTCCACCCCGGTTCTTGGCTCAGGCTTTCATCCACCGAGGAGGAGCGGAGCTGCGTTGAATGCGGACTTAGACAATCATTCCACCCTATTTCTTGCTTTATTGAATTGCCTGCTTCATTTGATTAACTCATCCATACTTGTGGTGGCTGACTGATTATGATAGGGTGCGTTCGCGCCTGCAAAGCTACCTGAAGGCGTCAAACTCAGGGAAGGGCTGCGCCTAGTGTAAGTGAGGGCATCAACGCCTGATCCGTATGGAGTACTTGGCGATGCGCCTATATGGCTGACATGAGTTTTGACAGACTCCAGAAAAATGCAAAGCACCCAGAGACCTTCTCGCCACATCACATCAGCTTCAAAGCCAGCGAATATGAGTCTATGGTGAGGACGATGCGGCTACCATTCCGGGCGATCGAGGGAACGAGCGTTGTTGGTCCCTTCTTCTGGGCTGCATTTGACCAGGATGCAAACGATCCTCATTTACGTAAGAAAGTTACCTTAACGCCATGATAATCTGGATTTAACAGAATAATCAACAATGTGCTGACTGGCCGTGAAGAGATCATCTTCCGGAAATCAGATGTCCGCAAAAAGGGAAAGACTAGAGGATGGGAAATTATGCTCTCACACTCCTTCAACACGAGCATTACCAACGGCTTTGTAAAGGGGACTTCGTCTTCCGACATCAACGAGGCCATCATGCATCTGCGTGCCTGCAACATGCAGGTGGCGCACCCACTTCTCCTGCCTATCATCATTCTTTCACATGATTTGTCCTCTAAGACGGATCAGAAACAGCGAGATGCACGCGACTGGCTTCGGCGGCTGGAGAATGCCGTCACGATGCGTAACGACATTGACGACCGTGACAGGTACCTCGAGTTTGACCTCGATGTTATCAACCGTGACCTGGTTGAGTGCCACTCACAAGTTTTGTGGAAGCGTCCTCAGGCGTATCAGGAGATCATCAAGGAAATCAAGTCTGCCATGGATAAGTTTTGGCAGGGCGCTCGTGAGGATCGGAAGATGTTCGAAGAGATAAAAGCCTTGCATAACAGCATGGATAGTCGGCTTGAATTCTACCGCATCAAGCTGCTCGGTGTGGAGAACTATGCGCACACAACGCTGGAGAGGCTAAATATCCAGCGTCAGGCCGTGAGTTTACAAAAATCCCAGAGCGTGCGTCGAAGTTATATTATAATGCGGCTAACCTGTTCCCCCTTAGCTATACAATATCATTGCACAGAAAGAATCCAAGCTTAATCTCGAGATGGCTGCGCAGCAGCGTCGTCTCGCTCATGCCAGCAAGCGAGATAGCACGGCCATGAAGACGCTATCACTCATGGGCGCTCTGTTCCTGCCAGGGACCTTTCTAGCCTCGCTATTCAGCATGACCTTCTTTCAGTTCAGCGGGGGCGATGACGGCACAGAGGCTTATGTTTCCCGCTGGCTGTGGGTCTACTTTGTCGTCACCATCCCTTTGACCATCGCCATCGTGGCCTCGTGGTGGTGGTTGGAGAAGCGCCGGGAGAAGAAGTACGCCCAAGAAGACGTGGTTCTTGAAAAGGGTATCGAGACTATGGAGGGTGAGATCATGGCGATCATGCGCAAGAGGACTATGAACAAGGCCACGACCTGGAATTCAAGCACTCCACCCAGTCTCCAGCTAAGCAAGAAAGAAGGTTAGGGGGGATTCCACCTTTCAGTTGACCGAAAGGCACTTGGAGGGTATTTAGACTCGTTTTGTAAGAGAGTCGCGACTTCGACAGAGAAGGGGAACTCAACATCGGCGAAGGTAAGGGAAAACGAACAGCCGCAGTGCCAATATGTGGGTGTGAGCAACGAGTGCCCAAAGGAGGGGACATGATGCATATAGACATAAGGAGGAAAACCGCATATGGCTGACTGAAAATCAGCGGCGTTGTCAAGGAATGGAGGCTGCACTGGAGGGCTTGTGTGATGCGTGAGTGTGGATAGAGACATCTTACGACCGCCACGACCTTTACGACAC
This sequence comes from Xylariales sp. PMI_506, assembly GCA_021365275.1. Taxonomy (NCBI): domain Eukaryota; kingdom Fungi; phylum Ascomycota; class Sordariomycetes; order Xylariales; species Xylariales sp. PMI_506. The sequence continues at coordinate 1,192,814 of JAJTIY010000004.1, read as the reverse complement.
GAGACACGTACGACAGACAGACAAAACCTGACAATGACTACCAAAATATTATGACGATAGAACTTAGCACACACACACACATATAAATATATACTCACTGAGTCAATATTTATGAGTTCAAGTTTCGCCCCAAGCGTTTAACTGATACTTCTTCTTAAGTTATTGTGGTTTCTCAAATCTGAAACCAGTATGCACAATGCGCCCAGAATATTTCTCCCAAGCCATCCCAATTCCCTTTCCTCCTTCCACGGCCGTCTCTGCCCTTGCTCTCCGTTCTCTGTCCTCCCACTGTCGCCGTAGCAGCCGCGGCTTTTTGCGGCAACAAATGACTGCCTCCCTCCAAAGTCATGCACACCGTTCAAGGACTACACAAGAGGAGGGGGGAGGGAGGTCGCTGTTGAGGGTTTGTGTCCCTTGCAAAGTTTGGTACCGGCCTGTCTGCCTGCCTGCCGGAGAAGGTCTCCTCCTGCCGGCACAGTCGTGGTTGTCACGAGCTAACTTAACTAAGCCGTAGGGAATGCGGCGGGCGATGATTCAGGAATGCACACACGTGGTGTGTGTGTGCTCTCAAGGGCCTCATCCAACAACCCCCCCCCCTCCCCCCCCTAAAAAAAAAAACCCCCCCCCCGGGCCCAGGCACCGAATCCAGAACAGCGCCGCCGCCGGCCCCGGGGGTGTCTCCGTTGCTCACTTGCACATACTGGCACTACGGTTAGTCTCGCCTTATCTTCGCCGGTGCGGGTAGATAGCTTCAAAAAGGAGTGCTGAAAGTGGAAAGCGGCCGTGGAGAGAAGGGGTCATAAGAAAGGGGGGTTGCGGAGGGGTTGCGTATGACTCGGGTGAGGATTTCTAAGGTGATTGTGGTGAGGAGCCTCCCTTCGCTGACATCTTTTACAACTAAAGTGATTTGAAATTTTGGGCTGCAGGCGCGCCGGCGCCGGGACAGCCAAAGCGAGACAGCCGACAGACACACACTGTGGTACCGTGTGCGTGTGAGGGCTAGAACGAAACGCTTAGTTTTGGCCCTTTTTGACACGTTATGCTGCCCCCCGGCTCTAACCTCTCTAACCCCTAGCATGGAAAGACAGGGCTAAGCCAGAGATCAACGCCGCCGATAGCTTGGCCAGCAAGAGCCCGAGGCGTTTGGTATGGTTCGTCTAACAAAAGCGCGGTTTTCATCCCATCAGATTTACACCAATTCAAGGTTTCATCACAATCTTCAAATAGCAAGCCAGACTTGGGAAAAGCGACCAAGCATTCCATTCATGTGAGTAGCAAAGCCTCCACAACTAGAAACCTCATCAAGCTATCCTCAAGAAAAAAAAAAAAGCGCGGAGTGATTGTCGCTCCTTTTATGTACTCCTTTGCATGAATAATAGAAAGCACAGCTTTCCCCGAAGTCCCTTGGAACCCAGGTTAGGATTAGTTTTCGCTGGCTATCACCAAATATTGTTGTCCTATTCGTGCAGCCGCACTCCATCCGAGCTTATAGTAGTTCAGCTCGTATCGCCACAATGTCTTCGGCCGCATGGTTTTTGGGAGAGAATTGCCAGCAAGCCCCTGAACTTGTCGATTCCTCCACCTCCTTCCTGCACTAGTGAAATGTTCCAGAAATGTGGTGTGATGTCAGAACGGGTCAGTTCAAAGAAACACTCGATTAGATAGATGTGATGTGATATAAGAGGGTGTCCACCGAAAAGTAGAGTGCAGGTTGTCAAGTGCTGGCCCAACGCCAAACTGAAAAGCCAGGCAAACGAGTGTTCCCCCATGTTGTTGAAGTTGAGGATGTCTTCTGCCGGCAGAATCAAGGCGCAAGATCCGGAGCAAGAGTATGATGTATGTGCCAAAAAGAAAATCGGGGTATAAGTTCCAATAAAAATGTGCGTCAAAAAGGGTATATTGATGAGACTGAGCACACAGTGGCAATGTAGCCCCGGGCTCAAAGTCGTCAGAACCCTCTCTTAAGCTCGTTGGTTATGCTAGGTTCAACATAACAACGTGCATCGTAAGTCGTGGGGATGAAGAATAAGTGGAGAAAAATATGACAACTCCAAATGAGACCCGTTACCAAAGGAGGACGAAAGATGAATTCCAAACCCCCGGGCCGTGAGCATGCAATGCAGGGATACTCTAAAAGAGTCCAGAGAAAAAGGAGTAGAAGGATGTCGAAAATCCTCCCGTGTGTGAATAGCACTAGAGAGTATCTCCCTTTCGTGCCCCAGGCGCCGTTCTGTCAACGACGCGCCTGGAAATGAATGATCAAGAGATCCGCCGTCTTAATCATGGATGCCACGTAACCAGTCCAGCCAGCCCCCCGTCAACCATAATAAAAACCCAAAATCGTACCCAGCCCGCTTGTCCGTCCAAACCACAAACGCCGCCAATGCAAGGAGTATTATACAGATCCAAGTTGCAAGAGTGCCTGAATGGCCTCTCGCTCCTGGGTATTTGGTGAAGCCGCTAGCGCAGCCAGGTCAATGTTGTCCAAACGAGGCTCGCGCAGCATGCCAGCTTGGGAGAAGGAACGGAAGCCACCAGTCGCATTATATACATGAGGCGAAAGGTAGCTTTGGCGTGCTTCGGCTGGGCTGGAGTAAGAGCCGGCACGTAGCGCGGCGGCACCCACAGCGGCCCAGTCTTCGTCGTCCGTTGCGTCCTCCGGGTCGTCATTCATGACCATGTCATCGTCATCGGGCGCCTCGGAGCACGATGCTGATGCAGGACCGTCCAAAGAATCGAGGGACATCTTATCGGCCTCGTTCTCCAGCATGGAGATGTCGTGGTCATCGTGAGAAAAGGCAGCTGAGTGGCCGATGCTGGATGGGCCACCCCTTGGCCTCGACCAATTGTTGTTACCCCTCGCACCTTTGATAATAGGGATGCTGCTGGGATATTGCGAGTCACCACTTGCCTCGGGGGCTTGTCGCGACGTCGCATTCCGAGCAGTTTGGCCCCGTCGCTTCGCATCCCATCTTCCCCAGCCAACCTTCTCAAACTCCACGTCACCGGTCACCCCTCCACTTTCAACTCCGTGTCCATGTCCTCGCCCTTCAAGCGCAGCCACAACTAACCTCCGGGCCTTGGGCGGCGGGATACCGGCAAAGCCGGGAACGGATGTGGTTAGGTAGCCCATGATATGTCGGATAGCCAACGGCCCGTGGTTTAGCAAGATCTCTGGCAAGTGATATTTGGATAGCAAGGCCGGTGTTATGGCGCCGGCAGACTCGAAGGAAGATGATCCCACAGAATCGGAGTCGGTGCCATCATGCAGATCCAGATCTGAGTCGATAGGCTCGAGCTTAGAGGCCTTGTGCAGCTGGGCTTTGAGTCCGTGAGGAGGCAGCGCAGGGGATATGGAGTTGGGAGGAGTCGGGAGAGGTTGATTTCGTGTCACAGAGACGCCCCGGTCGGCCGCTACAGCAGTTAAGTTGTCTCGGCTTACGGTGGTCTTTGGGATATCGCGAGCAGCAGCAGATGCCAATGATGAAGCCATGTTTGCTATGCAATAGACTTCGAAACAAAAAAACTATCTGTAGGTCGTCGCGACACAAAATAAGTAAGTAGTTTAAGGTGGAAAGTGAGTGAGACGCGTCGGGGAGAGCGAGCCCGCCGAGTCACAAGGAGGCGAAAGTTGAGTCAGAGGGGGCAGCGCGTGCGCGCACTTACAGAGCGTAGTTCCGAAGTAGGCAGATTGCGAAATGGCGATAAGGGGATTTTGCTTTCAACGGAGAAACGGTCGAAATGCAAAAAAAATCAAAGCTGGCAAAACAGGTAATTAAGAAATCAAATGGCAGTGCTGACACGAATACCGTAAACTGTGAACGAAAGATGACTCTTTGGGGGTGCAAAAATTGCGTGTGTTGTGTTCTTCCTCTTGATGTTGCTTGAGGAAGGGGAGACCGGAAACCTGGATGGGGGCAACGAGAGCAACCTTGGGTTATTAAACTACCTGCTACCACCTGCTACTGTCTGTACGTACTTACAGCGCACAGAGTGAGGAACAATGACCATGACACCACCCGCCTCGCCTGGCACCCCAACCCGGCAATCCACGAAAGCAGTTGTCTTAAGCAAGGGTGGGTGAGCCATCGCTCTGCTGGACTGTGCTGGACCGGTACTGTAGTGTACGTACACGTCCAGGCGCGTGTGCCCCCTCCCACTGTGCGAGTGCCCAGCCAGCCGGGGCGTCACCCTGTGCGAAGGGGGTGTCTCTAGCGACCGAGTGCTATTGAAACCCGACTGGATTGGCCTTGAATAATGGTATTGGCATTGGGCTGGCTGGCTTAGAGGCTACTCCCCCCCCAAACTAGCCAAATCCCACGGATTGGAACCTTCTTTTGCGCAGCCAAGTACCTTCGTACCCCCTCCGGGTCCGGGTCAGCTGTACGTACCTCTATGTATGTATATCGTATCTCTGTTCGCTCCACACGCCCCCCCTCCCCCTTCTCTCCCCCCTTTCGTCCTTTTCCTTGCAACTGCGTGCTAGTCACAGAGAGAAAGAAAGCTAGCGAGTATCCGGGACTCTGCCTAGCGGGCGTGTCTTGACCACTTTGTGGTCTTATCAGCCAGGAGCCGGGGTTTGGGAAATGCGATCCGTTAAATTGAGCGAGCCAGTCGCGACGAGAACGAAACCTTCCCGATTCCGGAAAATCTAAACAACTGATCGAAAAGTAGCCAAATACCGTGGCTACCCTTGGGGGTAAAGGGGACACGACACCTCCGTGTGCTTTGCATCCTCTTTCTTTGTTGCCTTGAGCAAACGGCGATGGATCGTAGGTTAGGTTTCCCTGGCAGATGAATGACGTAGTGGCCACTTTTTGCTTGCGCGAAACCAAGGACGCTCCGCTGCGGCCTTGGAACAGAGCAGCTAGCAGTTGAAACCAACAGCGAGAGAAACCCACCCATGCACTGCGCGACTGCGTGGAGCCCCCCATGATAGGGCCTTGAATTTCCCAGCCCGGCCGTCCCAACTGGGAGGTAGTTACCGGGTTGATTGCGTCGCAGCTGACTCTCTGATTATGGGGGGAGGAGGGAAGTTCAAACTCCACCAAATCGCCCGGGTGTGCCCGTAAAGGACCACTTTTCAGCGGCACAGCTGCTAGTCTTTACATGCCACACTGGCCCGTCGTAGTAGGATGATCCCCCAGAAGGACACGACTGCTGATAGTGGCTCTTAGTAGCATCTACCGGGTGCCGGGCCCCATTACTAGCAGGCTTGACATCCACAACCTAGCACTTTCGCGTCGCGTTGCTACAACATATTAATCAAAAATAGTTTGGGGGTCGAAATGAAGTGGGCTCATCAGCAGAAAATAATAATGATAATAATATTTGGCAACCCCTTTGTGCGTGCGCTACGGGGTTGCCTCAGACTTACGAGTAGAGTAGTACGTACTATAGTGTAACTAACATGTAGGTACAGATTAGTGCGCGTATGATCTGTTGTTGCTGGTCAACCTTTGGCTGTGGTGCTGAGAGAACAGCCTCCTTCTATCAAATTCATGGACTTTCTCCCTCTCTCTCTCTCTCTCGCTCAAAGCACCCCCTCCCTCCCGCGGGCGGCCGATGCTCGCAGCTGATATCTTTAGCAGTGTCTCACTCAGCCCACGCAATGTCTTGAAATAGAAAAAAAACCCGCAGCTTTCGTGAGATAAGTACAAGTGTTGATGGCCGGGTGACCACCAACCCCCCCACATGCTGCCCGTAATCCACTCTCGAAATTGAGGCTAGCTAGTTACTTTTCGACGAACCTCTGGTGACATCTCTCAGGGTTTCTGGCCCTGAATCTGTATTTCACTGTCACACCAAAAAATAATTATCTCGAAAGGGGGTGTGTCTTGAAACTCTTGCACAGTGGAAAAATAAACAAACTGTTTACACCAGAACTTGACGTTGCCATGTCGCGCAAATCGGCGCCTAGCTAGGGTACTATGTTGGAATCAAAATGACTCGCATATTCTAGTTGTTGTGACTTCGGCACTGGGCCGGCAAGCTCGGATGTCCAAACGGCTGCTTCACGTTTCACCTGTGCCTCGCTCTGATTGGCTGGATTGCTTACTTACACATAGTATATTAATCAGATTCAAGAATGACACCGTCAGGTTCGTTTTGAGAGCTATTTAGTTTTTTTTGTGTCTTTCCTCAAGCCCCCGCTTCAAAGACTTTTTATCTACAATAGTCCCTGTCTCTTGTTAAGTTGGCGCGTGGTTTTCTTGCAGATGCATACTACTTTCCCTGTGTGCTAGAGAGGAGTGGACGCCTCACGTTGACGATGCTGGATGCTGAGTGGTGCCTTCCTGAGGGGTTTGCATATGATGGCAGCTTCCCGATGGCCTGCTCCGGCTCCATCTACCATTCAAGCTCGGAGCTACCCCGCTACTACCTTCCAATGGGGATCCCCTGGGGCATTATCATTCCCCCACGTTGTGGAATAACGCGACAACACAATTCCGCCGGTCAAAGCGCTAGCAACTTCATCACAGACGTCATGTTCCCTCGCCGCACACCTGGTCGGGGTCCATCATGTTGACTCCGTAGTATGTTTCACGTAATTAGCCGCCGGGGCATTGCATCCGTTGACGTCGTATCAGCCAATTCAAGCACGCATTCATTCCACGCGCCGCAATGGTCTCCGATCAGACCCGAGCTTTTGCTGTCAATGCATAATGATTTCAGCGTATTTGTGTTCACAGTTCCCAAATCTCCATGGGCAAGTCCCTAGCAGAAGCCACTTGACATATTTTAAGCCTTGGCAGGCCAATCCTACTTGTGAGCCAACTTGGGACTATGCTGTGACAAGCAGGCCATTGACGGTCGCTTCAACCAGGAGGCTTACTCAAAACCATCCTCTTCTTTCTTCCTCTCAGTTCAGTTCCAGAGGCCATGCTGCAGGACAAGCACCCAAATTGCGGAGACCACCGTTTCGCTTTGATATAAGGCGGCCGGGAAAAAATGCTGTCAAAATTGCGACTGGCGTGAATGGTGCTGTTAACTACCATTGTCGAATACATACTGCCTACAAGCCTAAATCATGGTCAGACCCGAAGATTAATGATCAGGCGGAAGCAGTCGCTGCCCTAAGATTAGCACTTACTGCTTTTAGCACATGAAGCTTCTCTTGTGATTGATTGTAAACTTGGCGGTACTGGCTAATGCTTTCGTGGAGAACAGCCTGGCGAGTTTTTTGGCCTTCGCATATGGCCTTCATCTTTAGTTCCATTTCCTTACGTAAGAAGGGTTTGCCCAAACTGGTGTCAAAGTTCATCCTGTCGAAGCCCTCGATGAGCGCCACACCTAGCTTTGTGGGAATGAACTCTCTGATCCCTCCCCTGCCTCCAGTGACATTGGCGCCACCTCGACTACCACGACCACGAGCACCTCCACGGCCGCCTCGGCCACCTCGTCCTTCGCGCGTAGGCACCGTCTGGTCGCCACCTTCTTCGTCGACTCCATCTTCTGAGGCATGGCCACGACGGGGTACTGCTTGTACATACTCTCGGTCCTGGATTTTCTGGATGTGTTCTGCCATCGTGGCATCTGTTCCAATGCCATTCGCATCCATGAGAGCAATCAAATCTGCTTCCGTCAGGTACTGAGGAGCAACCGTCTTGCCCTCAGTCATCAGGGCTTCGGAAGGCTCGAACTGCTCACCAACCGTAAATTTGGGTAGCTCTCCAGTTCCTGTCCATTTGTCGTATACGTATACGTCTAAGTAGTTGCGCTCTAGGACCACCACCCCATGGGCATGGAAGCATTCATCTCCGTAGAGAAGGTCCACGTCGGTGGCAACGCCTTTGGCATCTTCTGAACAACAAGCCAAGAAGCGTCTAACTACGAACTCGTATATTTTCCGCTCGTCCTCATTAAGCACGCTGGGGGCCACGTAAGTGATAGGGTGAATAGGAGGGTGCGCTTTGTCATCATGACGACCCTGCCTTGGTTTTTGGAAGCCACCATCGACCAGGGATTCGGCAAACTGTCCCCAGCGACCATCGGGAGTCTGCTTTTGCACAAGAGCGCGTAAATTCATCCCGCTATCATAACGATCCGTTTCGGTTCTTGGGTAGCTGATAAACCCCTTGTTGTACAGACTTTCCGCAGCTGTCATGGCTTGTTGACCTGACATCCGTAAGAACCTGGTCGCCATCTTCTGTAACTCGACTGTGGTAAGGGGAAGAGGCTTCCACTTCTTCGTAGGCTTCTCCTGCACCTTGATTACTTGCGCCATCTTGGCAGCAAGGCACCTCTCGTAAAGAATAACAACTGCAGCTCTGTCAAAGAGGCGATTTCTCAACCATGAGAAATTGACATCCATGCCACTCCTCTTATGGATGATCTTGATGCTCCAAAATGACTCAGGGTTGAAATTCTTTACCCGGAAGTACCTATCTACAACGAAGCCCAAAGTTGGGAACTGACAAGAACCTTTACCGGTATTAGCAATCAAAAACAAACAATAATCAGAAACAACGTACCGTAGCTGATGACACGATTTGCGAGGGGTTCTCCCATGGACTTCAAATTATTGGATATGAATCGAGTGAACACATAGCCTATCCGAAGGTCCAGCTCTATTCGCGCTGCAACGGCGTTGACTTGCCTCTCGTCCAGAGTGATTAAGCCCCTTGCAGCGTTGATTATATGCCTATCTCAAAAGATTCCATGAGAACATGACTAGGAGGAAATAACGAAGGTCTCTTACGCTCTCTCAATATTGCTAAATCTGGCCCGCTTGACCTGTAGACGGGCGTTTCCCTTCTTAGCTGCCTCGCATATCTCGTGGCCAATATGTTCGCCTTCTCGATCGCAATCGGTCCAAATGCATAGTCCTTGGCTGTATCTAGCTTGCTGCTCGATATTCTTGGCGATGTCGGTTTTGTCCTGACAGAGTCTGAATGAGAAGGCATTTCATGCAATGGGTAAGCGGCCCCTACCTCGGCAAATATCGTTTTCACAGGAGCATCGAACAAGCGCTCTGGAGGGGGATGTTTCCAATCTTTATATTCTGGGGGGAAAACGACAGCAGTGATATGACCCAACACCGAGGTCATCGTGACACTACACATGCCCCAGCCTTGGCCAAAATCGTAATCAAATGCATAGTTCTTGATGTACTTGTTGGAAGTGTTACGCTGGCAGCATTATCAGCAAGCGAACACCACGAACCGAACCTGTGATTAATGCACTAACAACTTGGGAGCGACCACCAGACAGATGATCTGCGACCGCTCTCGCTATGGAAGGCTTCTCTGCAACGCAGAGGATCTTCATTTTGGATTGGAACCGAGCTGCCACACCCACACGTGTCGTCGAGACCACTGGTTGCAGTTGTCTTGCGTGGAAGGTACTGCTGGAGTACAAACGGATCATTCGCGTCACGAGAAAACCACGGTGCAGCAATAGGTCATATGCAAACGACGCGCGGATACTCCATTCCGTCTCCTCTCGCGGTTCTTGGGAGAGACATCTACAACCAGAGAATTTCAGAAAAGCAGGCTTTGGACTATGCTGCCCTCTTCACCCGCCGGACCTGCCACGGTGCCCGTTATATCAAAAGGCGCTCCCAGGAGCTGATCTTGAGGGTTTGCGCGGAGAGTTCAGAAGTTGATCTAATTAGTGATGTGATTTATCTGTACCGTGCTGATGGTGGTGGACTATGTTATTTTTTTTAACTACCTAACTTTAGCGGCAGTTCAAAGCAAGCAGGGTGTTATGTATCAAAACACCTTTGCTGCCCCACACTCAAGGTGCTGCAGGCACCGGGTCCACAACGGCCCGTGCTTCTAGCCTCCTCGCCATCAGCTCCTCAACTCCACGCTAAGGGAATCATGACGTCCGGTACGCTGCTTCTTATTTAGTACTGACCACTACATACATATGTGAAGTGCCATTTTTATTTTATTTTATTTTGCAATTGCGTCGTCTAACCGTGCCTCGCAGTGACAGGAGTTTTTACAAACCAAGGCCGCATCTAAAACTAAGGAATTGGCTCGTCGCACCAAAGCATTCGAAGATACGCTCGTACTTAACTCGCCATGGCTCTACCTTCACTCAAGACAATAGAGGATTGTGCGGACTACACCCAGACCGTCGAACCATTCCTCCCTGAGCTATACCAATTACCACAGAAGTTGCTTCATAATGTGTCCGACCCTAGAGCCCTGCTGGGGCTGTACCAGGATACGAATCCCCTCATTTCCGGCCTTGCCATATCCATATTCCTAGCAGCTGTGTTTCTGGTCGTTTCTGAGTTCAACCGTAACTACTCACAAGTTGATCGGATGTGGAGCATCCTTCCAACTTTCTACATCGCGCACTTCAAGGTTTGGTCCTATTTGAACGGAATATCAAGCCAGAGGCTCAATCTCCTCCTCTTATGGAGCGCTGTTTGGAGTGTAGGCAACCTATTTCTCTTGAAGTTCCCTGGAAAGTCAATTTCAAATTCCAGGACAGAACTGACTAAAGTATCCAGACGCGATTGACTTTTAACTACTGGCGCAAAGGTGGATATTCCATTGGATCAGAGGACTATAGATGGTATGTTATCATTGGAAACCACATTGCCCATGTTCTGACCATAGCCACAGGGAAATTGTCCGCCGCAATATACATCCTGTCTTTTTCTTTATCCTCAATGTCACCTTCATTTCATTCATTCAGAGTGTCCTGCTGTACTTCCTCGCAGCTCCCACTTATACTATTCTTCTCGCATCTCAGATAGAGCAGAACGTTACGCCAATAGACATAGCGTTCACTACAGTGCAGCTTGCTTTAGTCTTGATCGAATGGTTCAGCGATCAACAGCAATGGGGTAAGATTAGAGCCATACATTATACAAACGTTCAAATCGGCTTATCCTTATTTCTCTCCAGATTACCAAACGGTAAAAAAACAATACCAAAAAACAGCCAAGATTCCAAGTGGGTTCAAGAAATCAGATCTTGACCGAGGCTTTGTGGTGTCGGGTCTCTGGGCATACTGCAGACACCCAAACTTTACGGCTGAGCAGACAATCTGGATCGTTCTATACCAATGGAGCTGCTATGCTACGGGTGTTCTATTCAGTTGGGCTGGCTCAGGCTCACTTTTCTTGGTGATGCTTTTCCAAGGTTCCACTTGGCTAACTGAGCTGATTACCGCGAACAAGTACCCAGACTACAAACACTATCAGCGTCACGTTGGTATGCAAATACCCACTGTGACTCCCTACAAACCATCCGGCGAATTGGAGAAGAAACAAAATTAAGCTTGGCATAATGATTGAGGCTGCCATATTTCTCAGGGTCAACACCGGTGACTATTAGTAGAGAAATGGTTGGCTGCTTCTCCGCAGCTGCACCATGACGAAGCCTTGTTGCATCCGCGCCCGCCCCTGGCAAGCCGCCAAACAGTCTACGATGTCCGCCATGCATCCGAAGCTGCAAACTACGTTTTCGTGGCAACATAAGAGTGACGGTTTTCATTTCATGGCTCTTTTGGCAGCGAATAGTTGGCCTATATAGCAGCAACGACATGTTGCACGAAATAAAAGCTGAGACACCCCCGCCAGTCCTTATGTGTGCATTACGTTGTGGCGAAAAACTGCATTCCGCAGAAACCGTCGAACGGCGTGACATGAATTGTTCCTCAGGCGGTGTAATTGATACAGCAACTTGCGGCAGCCACATTATAGTCTGGACAATTGGCAGCACAGGGTCGTCTGATAACCTATTTTTTTTCTTTCACATATAAGTGTATCAACCTCCTTTCCACCTGCAACCCAACACATTTGTCCCCAACCGGTGTCGATAACTTACAGCTTACATGGGGGTAAGTTAAGCTACGAGAATCTACGACCATAGACATTGAATTGCCACTGCTGACCATATGATCCTCCGGCAATTAGATATTCTTGGCATTTGGTCACTTTGTGGCGGTTCGGGATCTTCTACTTTTCTGTCATGTGTTGGACGATGATCAGCGACCGTTAACATTGATGCTTAAAAAGAAAAAAGGACCGTGCTTATCCGCAAACGGCAAACTATCATCGGGAACATGGACAGTCATTGGCCCCTCCCGAGTTCAATGGGCGTTTTCCAAAACTTGATGCCCTACTGGGGCAAAATTAGTATACTTTCGATATAGGAACGCCGCCAAACCGGACCGCACTGCATACATATAACAGGCTTTCTTTTCGGTTGTGTACCTCGGAGCGGTGAGCCAACCTGGTGCCGTTGAGTTCAGCGCAGATCAGCTAAGGGTAGCCGCTGAACAGGACAATGTAGGGGATCCACCAAGATGAGCGAGGGTGTGAGCACGAGAGAATAGGATGACGAGAGTTTCCCAACATCCCCTGCTTCGTCGCGTGTATTTTGAAAGTTACAAGATTTTCGTTCTGTTGTTACCGGTTCCAATCTTTTCGCTAAAGTTATCTGTCCATTTGCGGAAGTCGAAGAGTTTTCGCGGTCTAGAACTACCGCTAATAGCTGTTACAAAGGTTTGGTTTGGTAGGATCCACCAAGCTAATTGTGCTCCTTATCTACGACGTGACTTTTTTTTTCTGAATCGGGCACTACGATCGTGAACGAGCAGGAAATTGCAACTCATCTCCCTGGCTACTCAAAGTCAGTTATCTGCTGTGGACATCATTACCGCTGTCACTTCTACACCGCTTAGAGTCAACCCCGATAACCAGTCAAGAATTCTTTGATTTTACCTGTGACTTGTCACCATGGACACCCCGTCGCCTCAAGCGCAAATTGCTACTCCTCCGAATGCTGAACAGGATCTGAATGCTGCTGGAGGGTCCACAGAGGTCAACTCCAGCTACTTTCCTTCTGTATCAGGCTCACGGCGCTCCTCCGTCTCTTCATCTGGTGGCTCCCAGACACCACCATCCACAGCACTGAAACCATCTCAAACAGGCAACTATCCGCTGGAAGCGCTATCGCGCGAATATGCCTTGCCTTCCGAGGAATTGAACATTGCGAAGCAACTGGCCTTGGAGCCTCGCCAACGCTCACTTCACGACTCATTGCGGCGTGCGGCCTTACGGGAGCGTGCAGTTCAGGTTGACAACGCCGATACCAAGGCCAAGAAGCTCGCAGCAGCAAAAGCGGAACTTTTGGCGCTTGCTAGCAAAGCCTGAGTCGTGAGCGGTGAACGACAATAGGGAAAATTGCATTCACGAACGGAAGCTGGGAGTTTTGGGAAAGAATATCTTGAGGTTGCTACAACGCACGTAAGCGGGCATGCTTGCACCTACAATGTGCACTACTTGGAGATATCGGAAAGCTGGCGTAACGGAGGCAGCGAGCAATGGGCGGGAGTGTTGGTTTCCCGTCACTCATACCCAGAGAGTTTCGCGTTATTATTGATTTTTTTTTTATTCTTAAAGAGCCTGATTCGTTCACATTCATTATAGTACCTAGAGTGATAATAGGAAATTTGTACTTCAGCCACGACCCAGCGGAGTTGCTCACCAACTAACAAGTGATGCTGCACAAATGGCAGCCATCAGGAAATATCGTCTTGTTCACTTCTATCACCATACTCATTGGATCCTAGTTGACAAGCTGAAACCGTATGCGATGGTCGCAACGAGGGTAGCGAGATTCAACAGGGAAGAGATACCATGCACCACCCCGAACCTCTTGTTTAATGCAACCATCTCCTGTGAGTGCGGGGGTGCGTCGAAACTTCGCTTGCCGTCTTTTTTCTCTATTGATGATTATGTCCGTCAGCCAGCATACTCTTTCAGTCTGCTCACTTAACCTGCGCCTCGTGTACAGTCTTCATATCTCGGTGAACTGGGGCTTCCGTACCTTGTGCTCTTCTCTTTGCAGAAATCTCATTAGCGGCTGGTAGTAAATAGACCCAATTGGCCAAGCCGGAAGCGAATACGGTGGCAATGGGAAGCAGAACACTCCAGCGATTCTCTTCGTCCAAGACACCGTGGAGGCCGGGAGAGAAGATGCGATTACCGGGGTAGGTGAGGACGAGGACGGCGGGTAGTATGGTCTGAATCCCAAAGTAGAAAGGGAAGAGGGCGCTCTGGAGGACGGCGAACTGGGGTCGTTCGAGGGCTTTGAAGGAGATGGTACTTCCGAAGGTCTAGGGGGCGAGAGCGAAGGTTAATATGACGACTCCGATAAGCAGCGCAATATAGCCAACCAGGCAGCATATTTACGTCATAGTATACTGACATGAAAGACGGTGGTTCCTAGGAGAGTTCCATAGCTGTTGGCTACGTCAGCATATCAATCCGTAGAAGTGGTGGGACGGGACACGCTCCAGATGCAAAACATACGATAGAATGTGGTACGGGCCAGGCGAGAAGATGGCGGACGTGGACATCTTGATGGATAGGGCAGCGCTGATGTGGCTAGAGTGGTACCTCAGATGTGTATATGAATAGTGGTATAGGTTAATGACACAGAGTCTTAGGAGTAAAGGGCCAGGCTTTGCAATTCGATGAAGTCGGTAATCAGGATCCAAATCGTTCTTGTTTGGCGGAGCTCGATCACCAGAGAGAACCTCGGCCCCGCTTGACGTGCTTGCGAATGAACGGGTTTCAATTCCCATCCCATCCCAATCTCGCGGCCCGCGACGCCCACTAATGATTGGGGGGCTTAGGGGATCTGCAAGGAGCTTGGGCCGCCCATCGATGTGACTGCAGCTGCCCACGCTACTGTAGCTTCGAGTCGCGCTCTTGCATCGTCGCGTCAGTACAGACCGTAGGCAGTCGGACCCACTTTCGTCAGCTCAATTCTCGTGCCAGGGTAATGTGTATGGAAGGCTGCTCCTGAGAAGCGGGCATGTTTCTAGGCAGGCACAGTCCCCATAGGCACGTTCAGGCTCGACACTAATACCAACTTAAGCAAAGATTGGCCTAGCGAGTGCCGCCTCTGCCTAAAGCTAATCCTGGCCCTGGCGAACGGGCGGCAGTCCAAGGAAACACTGACTACATCCTACAGATTGATTACTTGGGTTCGAGTTGTCACATTGGATGCCGGCTGGCTCCTTATATACACACGTCCTGTCCTCCCTCTCGCGCTCATCCTCACTTGCAATGAATTCTCGTAACCGGTGCAAATAACCTCCATTCGCCTTGTTAGTCGTCCTCCCAGCTCTCGTCTAGCCTCCTCCATCATGGCGGACAAGGAAGCTACAGTGTATATCATAGACGTCGGGGCTTCCATGGCCGATTGCCACAATGGGCGGTCAGAATCCGATTTGGACTGGTCTATGCGCTACGTGTGGGACAGGATCTCAACCACGGTCGCAGCGTCCAGAAAGACGTGGAACGTCGGTGTCATCGGCGTCAGGACCGACGAAACTAGCAATATCATGCAGGACGAGGACGGTTACGAGCACATTTCGGTGCTCCAGGAGCTACAGCCCATGGATCTGGCCAGGATGAGAAAGCTCCAGGAGCTTGTCTTTTCGAGCAGCACGGAGGAAGGGGATTGTATATCTGCTTTGGTCCCCGCTATCGACATGATCGAAACCCTGACCAAGAAGCTCAAGTACAATCGAAAGATTGTTCTCGTCACGTCAGGCGAAGCTCCTCTGGATAGTGACGGTACTCAAGATATCGCGGCAAAGTTGAAGGAAAATAACATCCAGCTTACCATTTTGTACGTGTCCAACCTGCCCATCTTGAGACAAACAAAATAGCATCGCTCTAACTCCAGTCTTTGTCTGCGCTAGGGGCATTGATTTTGATGACGCTGAGTTTGGCTTCAAGGAAGAAGACAAGACACAACAGAAGGCCACAAATGAGAATCTGTTAAGAGAGTTCGCCGATGCTTGCGGTGGGCAGTTTGGCACTATAGCAGAGGCCATCGCTGAGCTTGACACCCCACGCATCAAGACTGCGCGCCCGTACAAATCCTATGATGGTCCTCTGACCCTTGGCGATCCACAGCTCGACGACAGGGCCATTAGCATCAGCGTAGAGAGATATTTCAAGACTCACAAAGCAACCATCCCCTCAGCCAGTAATGTGGTCATCCGAACCGACCATGGAGCTCAGTCAACGCAGGTAGCAGAGGATGAAGAGGGCGCTGTGAAAGGCGAGGGCGGTTCCTTTACCGCTGTGAAGAATGCCCGCACATACAAGGTTAATGATCCAGAGGCGCCAGGAGGCAAGCGAGACGTCGAGTTTGACTCATTAGCCAAAGGTTATGAATACGGCCGAACTGCTGTTCCAATAAGTGAGGCCGAGTTCAACATTACCAAGCTTGAGACGACAAAATCCTTTGCCATTGTTGGATTCATCCAGCAAGAAAAATACGAGCCTTTCTTGAATATGGGGGATACTTGCCTTATCGTTGCTCAGAAGAATAACGAGGCTGCTGCTTTGAAGTTGTCCTCGTTCATACATTCATTGCATGAGTTGGAGTCATACGCCTTGGCTCGGCTCGTGATCAAAGATGGCAAAGATCCTATACTTGTCCTGCTTGCACCACACATCGATGTGGACTTCGAGTGCTTGTACGACATACCAGTTCCATTTGCCGAAGATGTTCGCAAGTACCCATTTCCTCCCTTGGACAAGGTGATGACGGTTTCGAATAATGTCCTTACAAAACATCGCTTTCTCCCGTCAAAGGATCTCGTCGAAACAATGAGCGAGTTTGTGGACGCCATGGACATTTCCACATACGAACGAGATGATGAAGGTAGCCAAACACAAGAGTACGCCCCAGTGGATGACGTTTTTTGTCCTCCGTTGCACCGAATCAATCAAGTCGTCCGCCATCGGGCCATACATCCAGATGGAGATGTACCTCCTATACCTACCATCTTGCTTAAATACGCTCAGCCAGATCAGGACCTCATCGGGGCCGCAAAATCTCGGCTTGAGGACTTGACTGAAACCGCTGAGGTTAAGAAGGGTCGGTGCAATTTCATCTCTATCAGATCCGCATATGCTAATATTTTGTGCTAGTTCCGCCAAAGGCAAAGGGAAAACGACAACGAGAGCAAGTCAAGCCCATCTCAGGTTTGGATGTCGATGCGCTTCTTCGACAGCCGGAAAACAAGCGTGCCAAGATTGACCCAGAAAACGCGATACCTAACTTCAAACAAATGGTAGATACAGCTGACGATACTGTCGTTTTCGAAGAGGCAGCGAAGCAGATGGGGCAGATCGTGCGCCAGCTTGTCAACGATAGCTTTGGCAACAGTAACTTTGATCGTGTCATTGAAAATCTTGGCGCGTTCCGTGAAAAGATGATTAACATCGAAGAACCCGCGCTGTACAATAACTTCATAAAAGACTTTAAGAAGAGGCTCCTCTCCGGGGAGCTAGGTGGTGATAGACGTGAACTATGGTGGCAAGTCAAGGGAGCTAAGCTTGGTCTGATTGATGACAAGCAGTCCGAGGTATCTAAAGTCTCGTCTGAGGAAGCAATGGAGGTGAGTTGCGTCCGTTTTCTTACAATCTGAAACATGCTGACTTTGTTCAGTTTTATAAGAAGTAGTCTTTGGGCGTTTAGGGCTTAAATCCTTCTGAATTCGGAGCAGGAAGAGAACATACTCTCTCTACAGGTTAATTAAATTTACGGCCAGTCGGGGATCGGACTAGGTGGAATTTGATGTTGGAATGTTACAGGATTGGTTCAATGAAAAACCGCATGTACCATTGGGATGGCGTACAACACAAGCTAAGATTACTTAGGTAGACAGCTTTGATAGCTGTTTACGAGGCGTTCGTAATTAGGAAATGGCCTAGGAGCATATCCTGAGTAAAAACACGAATGAACGATGTTATCCTGAAATTGCTCTCTATCATGGGGCGCGATGATCTGGTCAGCTCCTTTGCCATTGATTACTGCGGCCAACCGAGAATGGCATAAGGGGATATCAGGAAGAACGTCGTCGATAGATTACTTAAGTAACTAGACACATGATCAAAATAGAAAGAGAAAAGTTCCTCAAGAAAGGATTTACTACAATGCAATTATCACGAGGGCTGCCACAGTGTGTTCAATGTCAATGCCGAGTATAACAGCCAAAGCGAAGCTCGTTTTCGTTTGCTAACGGAAACTTCTAAATGGAAACTTCTCAGACGACCATGTCCCTTTAATCAGTCAACCATCGTCTGTCACTGCTCTGGTATTCGGTTCGCACAGCTTCATCCAGTTTAATTCGTTCTTTCCACCAACTTTCCATGCCATTCTGCTAGCAAACAACCAACACCACAGCGATATCTTAAAACTCTTCATCTTTTCCCACGGTCAGCCGTGTCGACTTCGCGCCCATCTCCGATTTACCTTAGCATTTCCCTCAAACAGAACTAAAATTTTCCATCCTGTTGCCTTTTTATCCAAGAACACCTTTTGGAGACCCACCGCATCAATTAGTTATGGCATCTACACGTCAGTGTCGAATCGAAGATCGTAACATCCGTCAGACTCACTGATAACTGGTAACTGATAACTCATGTTAAATACTTTTTAGGACAGGAGAGATCGTCCTACGATCAAGTTCAAACTTTCTTTGATAGTGGTCACAATAACACTTTATCTATTGAGGCTGTTAACAATGCAGAGAGGTGTCAGGAGCTTCCCCAACACCGTAAGATGTAACATACGCCTGAATATTGTTAGTACTGGCTGACACATGTATTCTTTCCTGCTACAAGATTTAGATGAATCCCTGTTCAAACCTCATCCAAAGATGGAAAAGTCTCTAGCTCTCGAGGGCATCGCAGTAGGAGACGAATGCCCTGAAAGCATGGCACTTTGTCCTTTCAAACTCGTAACGGCCTATCCTTACATGAGTGTAGGAAACATGAATCGAGAGAGGGTATATTTACTTTCGTGCTCGTCTATTAATATCTCTAACGTCGCAGCTAGGTAGCTACTTTTTTCAAAGCAAATCTTTGGAACGATCGTACCTGGGATATGTGAGTTACAAATAATAGGCATCTGGATGCAAGAAAGCTTATCGCAACCAAAGATTTTACATAAATGACCCCCAGAGGCGACGTGTTCCTCTTATGCTAATACCTACTGTGCAATTTGAGGTATTTCTGCAGCATGTCAATCGGCATCTGAATACAAGCTTGACGGTACTCAGTGGCTCTGCCACCGATAAGTTCAAGATTACTTTCCAGCAATCCCCTCTCCCTCGCTACTTGGGCCAAACAAGGAGTCCTACTTCATTCGAGGAGCTAAAAGCTAACTTAGACTCTTCTCTGGGTGGGTTGGACACCATCAACAACCATGAGCGTCGTGCATTTGAAGAAAAGATGGAAATTATCTACAATTCTATGAAGAATATCTCTGCCTCGCGACTCCACAAACGGATACAAAGGCAGAAGGGCCAGAGGCGGTTAACGAAACGTGTGCAACGCTACCTTGGGCTGCGCCAAAGAATGCCGTACATCCGTTTTACAGGTATACTAAGCCTGTCTCGCATTATTCTTTCTGTGCACTAACGGGATAATTTCAAGATATACCTACGGAAGAGTGGAACGTGGATCTACCCGCACCATTTAACACGGAGTCATCAGTCAACTTTATTTCTATCGATGTCGAGGCAGACGAGCGGAACAAAAATACGATCACGGAGATAGGGATCGCGATCCTAGATGCGAGTAGAGTTGATGGCATCCCGCCTGGACATAATGGCGTAAACTGGTTTTCCATGATTGAAGCACACCATCTACGAATAAGCGAGCACAGATATGTCGTCAACCACGAGTTTGTGCAGGGTTGCCCGGATTCTTTTAAATTTGGGTATGCGAAGATCCAGTCCAAATAAAAAGGAGTGTATTGACGGCCATGCAGGGTTAGTGAGTTTACCGGCTTGAACGACGCAGCTCGCCGGATCGGATCTATCATCCAAGGTACCGATTCAGCTAACAAGAGACCGATTGTCTTGGTTGGCCATGACACTCTCGTAGATCTTCGATTCCTCCAGAGAGTCGGCTATGACTTTGAGGCCCTTGAGCAGTTTATGGACGAGATAGACACCAAAGCCATGTTCCAGGGTGTTCAATTTGCCGCAGATGGTCGCAGTTTACAACACATGTGCGCTGAGCTTGGAATCCCTGGCTCGGATTTTCACAATGCAGGTAACGATGCAGTGTTTACAATGCGGGCAATGCTAGCCATGGCAATCAAGCAGAGGACTGGTGGACATCAGACGATATCAGAAAATCAAAACCACCAGGTCCTGCCTACCAAGTACGTGTCACTTTTGCTCTGCTATACTGATGAAATATATACTGACCGGGATCAGTTTGGAGGAGTGGAGTGATGGTGACAATGATGGAGGGTTGGCTGTCGTTTCGACTCCACCGGCTACATCTGCTGGTTTGTTTAGCCTACCTCAACCTAGTGGTGCCATCGGCTGACAGACTATGTGCAGCTCACCAGAAACAAGGGCCACGCGACTCTTTCTCAAACCAGCAATGGTAGTATATGGTCCATTGCTCCTATGATCGCATAGCACATGACACGCCAGAGCACGAAGACTGCAGACTCATTGAGCTTTCATTTCCAAACACTGGGTCTACACTCTTCCCTAGTCTCAAGATCTCGACCAGACGATGGCATAAATAATTCAAGTCAATGAGCTGAAGTCAAGAAAATCAGTTGGAAACGAATGAATGTGCGTCAGAGATCTAAATCGGTGATGAGAGGAGATCTCGCCCAGTTCAATGGGGCAGTGCTTGAATTTCCTTAATATGAATGAATACAAGGCTGATAACCCCTCCCCTCTTCCGTTATCATGCAAATTAAAATCCAAGCCGTTAACGCCATCGCTGCTGTACATGCCGTCTATGTGATGTTGTGGTGTAATCGTACAAGTGATTTACAATGTTGGTCATCTCTCACGCGGCCGACCCTATCATGCATTTTTCTCCAGAAACTCCTTAGCTTCGTTCACTTTGGTGGCCAGGTACGGACTGCCGCCTCTATCGGGGTGGTTCAGGAGCATGAGAGTACGATGCGCCTTGCGAACTTTGTCCTTGGTAAGAGCGCGCTCACTGTTGAAAAGAGACAGGTTAGCAAGCTGTGCGGAACAAGCAGTCAGAAACCCTTGGGAAGCCGTACTTCAGTGAAAGGATGAGTGAAGCTTCTCGCTTGTTCATGCGAGGCTCAAAGCCTCCCTTGTAGAAGGCCTTTCCCAGCGCTCCTACGCCACCGCGCGAGCGCCGCCATGCGACAAGTCCTGCCCGGCCCTGTACATCCTCAGTGTTAGTGATGCCGTGGTTTCAACGTTAGCTGCATTTAAAGGGCTGCGAGCTTACGAGAAATGCCGTGACGGCAATTCCGGTTCCGATAGCCAGCGCCGATGCCATGGTGATCTGTGTATTGGACTCGTTCGTGGAGTTGTTGTTGTTGCTGGTGCTCTGAGAGGCCATTTCTCATTCGAATAGGAAGAGCTCAAATGGTCCAGGCCGGGGGCTCACGAAATTCTATGCGCACAGACCCGAAGCCGGCAGCAGAGATTTTCCGAGCACCTATCACAAGGCCGATAAGCTAGATTAGTCTGATAACCGGACCCACCGCCCGCTTTCTCAAAGAAAAGTTATTGAAATTTTTGGGGAGACTGGAGAACTCGATGCAAGTTGCAGGCAAGTTTCCCATTACACACCACGGAAGGCAGAACGAAATACCGCCAGAATGAGAATAGAAACCTGCCACTTCTGCAGCCGGCCTGCCTACCCAGGCAAGGTAAGGACAAAGCCATTTCTAAACATCAACGTCAAATCTCGATTAATTGTACATGTACATGGTCATGCTAATGTGCGAGCCAACAGGGTATAATGTTTGTCCGCAACGATGGTGAGAATACCCGGACGATGCTTCTCACCTACTGGTCTCTAGGCGTGGGAATAAAAGGCTCGAGATACTAACTGTATATTAGCCAAGCAATTCCGCTTCTGCCGCTCGAAATGCCACAAGAACTTCAAGATGAAGCGTAACCCACGCAAGTTGGCATGGTATGTTCCAACAATTCGATAACTCCCTGATCCCAAGGGATTGCGTTATTGCAAAACAAGATCGGCAACCGGTTAACACCATTTATAGGACTAAATCATTCAGAAAGGCCGCGGGCAAGGAGATGACTGTTGACTCGACACTCCAGTTCGCCGCACGACGAAACGTCCCCACTCGCTACAACCGCGACCTTGTGCAGAAGGTGCTCAAGGCTATGGAGCGCATCGAGGAGATCCGCCAGAAGCGCGAGCGCGTCTTCTACAAGAAGCGTATGATGGGCAAGCGCGCCCGCGAACTGGCCGACGCCCGCAAGCTCGTCGACTCTCACAGCCACTTGCTGCCCCGCATGCGCGGCTCCGAGCGCCGCCGCCTCCTGGAGCAGGGCTTGGCCGAGGAGGAGATCAACCGCCTCGAGGAGCAGAACATCCTACCCGCCGAGTCCACGAAGCTGTTCGGAAAGGAGAAGATTCGCCAGAAGGTCCGCGTCGATGGCGGTGTCGAGTTCGCCCCCGATGGCGACATGGAGGTCGATTCCGAGTAGACTACTTCTCAAGGACGAGGTATATCACCCAACTGGGCGACCCCCGCGAGGACGAACTTAGAATGGGGTTTCCTGGTGCTTTTACGACGAAGAATGGCGTTTTACGGATATGTTACTTCCGGGATTCTAGCATCCATTGGCGTTCAGGTGGTCTCGCACGTGTTGTGGCTCAGACAAACAGAAAAAGTTGTGAATTTGCAGATAATAGATATTATTTATATATATGGGATCATTATGCTTATAGTCCTTTGATTGGTGGTTTACTTGAAATCGGAACCTTGAACTCGTGTCTTCATGATTATTTATCGGGGCAAGGGAGCACAACCAGAGCAAGGTCGCCTCAACAACTCATGTTGTTCAGGATTAGCACCGATAAGAGTGTTGGTGCTACACTATAGACTATGTTCGAGTTAATAGTTGCTATGGCCACAGACAATGTTATGAAAGCCCGCTGTTTGGCTCCCAGTGATGCTTTCACACCAACGCACCCGTTTCCGAGTTGAGGCTTGCTAGATATTTCACCCTTTTTTGCCACTCGGATTTGCACCACATGGGGCCAATACACCAATATCTATCCCATAGTATCCCAATGTAGTCCCTCATTCCTATCCACGTCACAACGCCTCAAATGCAGCCTAATCCCTATTGTTACCTTAGAACCCCCCTTTACTATAAAAGTCGTCACGGGCTACCAGTAGCCAATAATCAAAACGATACAGAACCCCAAGCCTGACCAAGAAGTAGAAAGGTCCAAAAAAACAAACCGGAGTTAAAACAGTGCGAAAGAGGAGACTGTTTACACCTCGGGTCCGCCGCGAGACACGCCTGCTCCGCGCCCGTGAACGTGAACGTGCGTGTGCGCCCGCCCTGGCTCCTGCAGGCCGGCCAT
Organism: Xylariales sp. PMI_506; assembly: GCA_021365275.1. Taxonomy (NCBI): domain Eukaryota; kingdom Fungi; phylum Ascomycota; class Sordariomycetes; order Xylariales; species Xylariales sp. PMI_506. The sequence goes on along the minus strand of JAJTIY010000004.1, from coordinate 1,169,440 downwards.
CACATCGTTAAAGACTTTAGCATCGAGGGCCTCGCGGCGCTTGCGCTCTTGCTCCTCATCCACGACCGGCTGGCTGTCACCAGCGCTGCCGGCCCAGTTGCCGGCGCCGCCGCGGCCTCCAAACGACCGGTTACCTTTACTCTGCACTGTAGCCGGCCGGGCCGGGGCTAGGGACTGAGGCTGCGATCCCAGCGGCGGCGACTGCTGCTGCTGTGGGTGCTGGTGGACCGCGGAGGCCGGGTCTACAAAGTTCCCCGCTCCACCGCGGCCGGTGCGCGCGTACACCGTTGGGGTCGTCGCTGCCGCCGCCGCCGACGTTGATGACAAATACTCGGTGGTGGCTTGGGGAGCAAAGTGCTGGTCCTGCTCGAACGCTGGGTCGGACGGTGGCTCGTCGGCAGGTGCCGGGGTGCGATCGCTCGGCTTCTGAGCTTCCAGGTCATCCGAGGTGGTTGTCGACGACTCTATGTCCTTCTGCGAGTAGAAGTTGCCGGCACCACCGCGGCCCACTTTGCGGTACACGTCGGCCATGGGGGAGTTCTGGTAGACTATATGGAGGTTGTTACTGGGTTGAATTGGAGTCTTCGGTGTCCCTGTAGCACCCGAGTAGTTAGGGTAGATTGGCTGTGACGATTGAATAGTTGAGCTGTTGATTTTTCTCCGGAATCTTGCGCATAAAAACAATAGGGACCAATGTTTAAATATCGATATCTAATTCTGTGTTGCGTTGACGGAAAGGGCCATGTCAAATGTTGTCTTTTTCTTCTATAGAGGCTGCAGCTGCTGCGCACAATTTTAGCTTGCTGCCTTCGTCTCTCAGCCCCGCCAATCTCTAGGTCGTCCCAGGATTAAGGTACCTGCTGGAATATACATAGCACACCGCGGCATTTCAGGTTTACCTCAGCTACCGATGAGCATGCCTGACTAGCATCAGCGCCGATGGCAGCAGCTTCGCTGCCTTGGCCTATAGATCCTGCATGGCAGCCTACCTGCCGGGCACACAAGCGCAAAAATGGATTAAGGTATTCAAGCTACTAACCGGGCAGGTGTAGTTAAGGTTGTTTCTATGTGCTTCTACGCTTAACCGGAGAAAACGGAGTGAAACCAACGTGAGCAAGGGGAAAAAGAGAATCAGAAACTGTCTAGTCAAACAATAGTCAAGTGGTGCCATGCTGTACTATGACGATGAGTGTTCCGAAACGGTACTCAATTTCATGCACTACTGTCTACAAACCTGTCCCAGACTGTAACTAATCCTCAGGGGAGGGGACGGGGGGCGCTGGGTGCCTGGTCTTTGCAGTGGACTTTCTCTAATCCCTAATTTTTTTTTTTAACATCGCGCTTGGGCGCAGTTGGCAATGCAGACTGGCTACGTCATTGAGGGGCTTTTCGTGTCTGCAGGATCCGCACTGGCCAAAGTGGACACGAACGGGAGGATTGAATGAGAAAAACTTCTGAATATTCCCCGACCGGACAGGGGTTGTGACTGTCACTGTGATGAGACTACCCTTTCTAGTGCTCCTGAAAGGGCGTGTGAATAGTCTACTGGACCACCCTTTGAGAATGGCGCTCAGCGGTGTGTATCTTGTAATACGAAGATTGGACGAGACGAGCTGGCTACTTCTCTCTCTGTGAGTCTTCAACGAAGTGAGTTGTGATGATGACTGTAATGACAGCCAGCTGAGCTTGTTGCACCGTTGAACAACTGCCCGCGTGGTATTATATGGATGCTATGAGTAGATATGCATTCTTGACAGCATTCCTACATGAATACAACAAACGACAAATGGGGTTTCGCATTCCCAACTATGCAAAATCTCACTGTGGTTCAGCCCGGTGGGCATCAGCAATGACTTACCAGGCCCGTCATCCGACACTGCTCGAAGGAGCATGACCAGATTCACGTCAAGTTTGCTCTGACCTTAACTTAGGGTAAGTGTGGTTAGGTACATCCTTCTGGAATGTGTTGTATCTGCAGCAACGGTAATGGCAGGCTTCTAATCTGATAGATGGTTTGCCTTCGGGCAAAAAATTGACATCCTGGATATTTTAAAATCCGCTGGAGGGAGTGACCATGATGCAACCTTTTACTTTCAAATGAATAAGGCCTAGTTGAACTAACTCGAAGCTTTCCCAACGTGCCAGGTGATGTTTTGTGATGCTATGTATACGTGCTCAGCACCGGATAATAGGGCTTCAAAGTTCAAATGTTGGATAGGTACTTAAATACCTATATTGATATTATAGATACATTTGAACTAGCAAGCGCTCGCTTGTGTTTGGCGGATCAATGCCAATTTGATGGTCGGACATGGCGGGTTTCTTGCAGAAGCGATCGCCAGTCCAAGGACAGGGCTCATTGTCATATTAGGCGCGATACCTGCCACTTCTTTGATACCCAATGGGACTGAGATAGTAAAGAGCGCTGCCTATCTCGGCAAAAATATATTCTAGAGGGAGATCTGAGACTATGGATGTTAATTACTTACCAAAAGAGTGTAGCCTAATCAACAAATTTGTTGAGATCGAGAATTCAGGCATGTATGGTGCCTAGCGGCTCAGATGTCAGGTACTGCTGCGCGGATGACAGCTATCCCGCCTGCAGTGCAGTCTTGGGTGGCAATGTAAGTAGCACGCCAGCTGCAATTTGCAATTGGTCATGCGGCGTTGTTAAGCGTGCGATTATTCGCAACCGATGATTGCAAATTTGCATAGCTTGTGATTCTGAAATCGACGCGTACGCAGTCAGCAATGACGTCAGTTTCAATCAAGTGAACGACCACCCAAAAGAATCAAAATAAGCTGGGCAATACTATTCCTGATAGAGGGCTGCTGTGGGCGGAGAATGCAACCGGACCTAGTTGCCAGCCTCTGGAGGACTTTAGTCATTATCTGCCAGTGGGTCGGGCAACATGACCCAAGTGTTAAACTTACGTAGTTCCACGATAGAGCAATGTAATCACGATCTGCCATGGGCAATGAGATGAGGTTAGATCGCGAGAAGGGCACGTATTTGTGCTCTTGACCCGTTTATACATACTTGGTGATATTGGTACAATTGTCAGGTATGCATAGCTGGGACATAAGGAAGAAGACATAATCCTTGCACAATTTTGTACTAAAAATAAGAAACCTGTCTGCATTATAATACGGCTGCCGCAGCATCATCGAGAACAGAGTTTCCCACCAACAAGACGTATAGCGAAACTTAACTCGGGGAATTACGGCACATTCACATCGTGAGCTAGTGGACCCGGCTCTTTGGGAAGTCAAGACGGCCGCGCCCATCGTGCCCAATTTGGTAGTAGTATCGTACACTACGCACATTTCTAACCAGGGCACATGGTATCTGGCTTTTGATGGAGGGACGGACGAAACGGGCGGCGCGACGGAGGTTGGCGCTTGAAGCTGCTTACCTGTTTCGTCCTCACCAATGCACGTACGCATAGGGCTCTCGGCGGATTTGGAAAGTCGGGAGCTGAACACAATTGGTAACGATTTCATATTTTCTTTTTTTGCTATTGATTATGTGCTCGAGCAGGTTGTTTATGTTTCTGTGCCGTTTGGGCCATGCGGGCTGACGCGGGTATTGATCCAGCCAAATGTCTCACTTGCTTGGGACTATCTATCTGACTTGAAGCACAGTTCGGCTCAATATCCCGCTGCTCTCTTTTGGGGAATTGCCATAGTGCCAAGGACCTCGTTCGAGCCACTGGAGTATCTTAGAATTGGCCAGGATATTTCCATCATCTGCTCTCCTAACCACTTAAGGAGATTTGAGTATGATAGTTGTGAAAGGCGTCGCTGAGCTAAGAGGTTCGACCCCTCCTGCACTTGTCCAATAAGCATAGGTGATGGCGAGGGTCTGCATGGGGGGCATGGGGTGGGTGTGGATATAGATCTTATGCATAAGGCCTCAACAACTAGTTATCATTCTTATGCTCCTGCATGCAGCTCGAAGCCACGCAAATGGCCAGGAAGTACCTGCGTCTAGAATAGGTCAAATGATCAAGCTCTGTTGACTCTTGGTGCCGTCCACGGCTAGGTAAAGCAATCCTGCTCGAAGGGGAAGCATTCAGACACAACTCGAATTGGAGGCAATTAAAGAATTGACAAAACTTTTTTTTTCGAACAGCCTAGAGAACGCGTGAGCTATCGCCCAAGAGGCATCCTTGATATCGGTGCCAACCAAAGTTTTAGTTATCACAAAGTGGAACGTATCTGGATCGTGGAGAGTTATTAGTCCTGTCGCACTAGACTGAAATCTGAGGTCGCATCAGGAAACAACTTGCTCCGCTTTCGTGCCCCTCCTCAATCCACAAACCCTGGACCTTGTTCAAATTCACGAACCTCCAACGCACGCCATAACGGCTATCATATTTGGGTAAGATGATCCCCTCTCAGCAGGGCTACTCAATTAATTAGCCGGGGCCGAAATGCTGTACAGCGGGCGAAAAGCATGGTTGGTAGGGCTTTGGGCTTTGAAGCCCTCGCGAATGGGACTCTCCCAGTGACTAGCCGGCCGGCTTTCCCCTGGGTAGAGCTAAAATTTTGGCAGAGTATCTTAGACTCGTATCATGGAATCTCTCAGAAGGGCTGAGAAATCCGGGGCACACTTTTCGGTACGTGGAGCTAAAGTCCAGAGGCGGCGGACCGGTAGGTGGTTCTAAGATAGGACGGGCCCTAGAGAGATATGGATGACTTTGACCTAGTTAGTCGCCAGAATTATTCAAGGTCATATGGGAGGCTAAGAAGGAGGCTAGCAAGGGCCCCCTAATCTCCAAGCAGGTAGCCAAGTGAACAAGATCAAGTCATGAGGACACTTGAGGGGAAACATTACACAGAAGAACCATCGGCTATGGATGAAAGACTGCGTGGCCTCCGGTGGTGCGTCGAGAATGTGGCAAGCGTCCAGAGCGCTGAGCTGACTTGACTGGCCACGCTTAGAGTGGCTAATACCAGACAGTGAGAAGCCGTGCTGCCTACTGTACACATGTTTCTCGGCTCACCCCTCCCCACCCCTCACTCATTTGGCTCCTGGTTGACGAGATTGAACGAATGGGAGTGCAGTATCGTAGACGTGGCCTCTGCCACACACACACACACCACTAACTGACCACCTGAACAGATTGGACAGTGTCAGCTGCCCAGCGTGCACTATCTAGCGCAACCAACCGAACGCGGACAACCGCCGTCTCGTAGTCCAATGTACCAATAGTGGCTCCTTTCATGTGTCCATGCGGGTGACCCTTTCTTAATTAATAACTTATTTTCTGGTGTTACTTATCACCATGATCAGTACCTTACGACCGGGTCTCGCCTCGCGGCCGCGCGACTGACAGGTGTTGAGACAATATCAACATAAGCAAATGTCTCGCGGGAGGGGACTGTTTCGCTTTTGTCCATCGAGATGCTTCTCGCCGTGGAGACCGTCACGGCTCAGCGGCTCAGCCTCTCCCGGCTGGCAGAATCTGAGTAAGGGGGAATGCCCTGCCAGTGTCGTGACTACTTGAGTGGTATTTTAGTAGCTCCCCTGGAACGGTAATTGTCTACCTGGCAGTCAACCAGACTTGGGAGGTAACTTAGCTGGTGCCGGTGCGGAAAAGTGTACCTTCAGTCAGCCATGTATCCTCACCGGACTCTCTCGCGCCCAAGCTCAAGCACTTGAGGTCCTTAATTAAGGACACTGATTGATGTCTGTCGGTACCTGCCCATGTACCTTAGCACGTACGGCTCTATTTTTAAGTACTTGTCAACACCCCTGATGCACCGTAATGCTTAGCACTGTGATGGTCTCTCTTTACTTCCTTCCCTCCGACGGTTCAATTGTGCACAGCTGCACATCTTTTCCGAACATAGCTACCCAGTTCAATTGGATTATTTCAAGGATCAGATTAACCCCCCCAGCAAAGAAACAACTGGGGAAAGCCGCGCTGCATCATGCAGCCGCTGTCCATTCCTAGCTCTATCCTTTTCAAGGCAGGTCAAACATTGGTCGTCTCGACCGCGACTGTCTGCTAGCGAGGGCCTACTGTAACAAGTGACGCAGTCGGATGCTCATACTGGCCAGGCGTGGAGCGAAGGTCTTAGGTATTTGCATACAGGAGAGAGGACAACGCACGATGACCGTGCTCTAGCCCTAGATACCCAAGCCCACAAGTGGCACGGGTAACCTTGGGGGATTGGGGAAAGGGGAGAATCACAGACCGCAGTTACATACGGATTAAATGTAATTAGTATTGTCCAGACGAAGCCCCCCAGTTTTTGGGGGCGGTCCATTTCAATGGCGTTTCGCGCACGCCTCGCACCTGGAGCTCCCGTGCCTGGCACCGGACCGAACTCAAAGCGTAAGAGTCTGGGTGTAAGTACCTTGATTGCTGGACAGAGTTAGTGGGTGGGTACGTACTCTTCGCATCGTGGGCGGCACAGTGTCAGGAACATTGAAATTAATTGCCCTCATCCACCTTTGTGAAGACAGGCGCGTAGAGTAGGATGGATGGGCTGGGATGGGGTGCGCAGCCCAGCACGCTGCGGGTTCTCCTGCCAGGATGCCCTGCTTGATCCATTCCCTTCCCCCCGCCCTCGCCGTCTTGGTCGCTCGCTCTAGTCACCCCCCTCCTTTATCGCTCCGATGTAAAGACTCACCACTCACACACCACACTCTTGCTCATCGACTGGACACTTGCACTCACACACCCTTTTGACTCCAACGCTGGAACCTGAAGGCGCAGCCGGCCATTTGACCTTAGTTAGCCGTGCCTCGTACCTTTCAATTCCCCAAAGTCTAAGGACTGACAATCCCTAAAAAAAAAAAAATTATTATTATTTACCACGACTTTTTTTCCCACACGTCTGCCTCCCACTTACACCTAACCCGGGGCACCCCAATTCCCACACCTACCTCCCTCCACACACATGCAGCCGTCCAACCCTCGCTGACTCTCACCACATCGATCTTTTTTTTCTCCCTCCCACTTGGCTTTCTGCGATCTTTTTGCTTATAGTTTCCTGCCTACATTCGATTCGACCGAAGGCTACTCCTAAACATCACTCAATCGCTTCTCCTCGAGCTTGACTCTGCTTATCTTGGGCGCGGGAATGGCCTCCTCCAGGGTAACTACACCTCTTGCCTTGTTTCCTGTTGCCCCCTCATCTTCCCCTCCCCTCCGAGGAGCTTGCATGCTTCGAAATACGTGAAATTACCTTGCTGATCACTTGGCTGGCACAACAGGAAATGCAAACTGCAACGAGACCATTGGCCCAGCACCGTCAATCCATATCATCTGGCTCTACGAACCCCCTAGCTGCTTCACGATTGCCCTCCCACTCGCGGAATAATTCCCACTCCCATGCCCATTCGGCACTGTCTGGTGCGCTCAATGCCGCTCACCGTGTAACCCGCCGTAAGAGCATAACCAACTCAGGCACCAACATGGCTGCCGTTGCTGCTGCCCTAACCGAGGCTGGCGATAAGATGATGCCGCTCCCCATGAACATCACCGCGCGACGCGGTACCATGTCTAAATCCGTAGCCGCACGATCCTCCCTCATGGGCAGCTTACCCTCACCACCTGCCAGTCTACCCACGCACAAGTTTGTCATGAGCGGGAAGTCAGAGGTGCAAGATAGTGCCATCGACGACGATTCCAATGACATGTCCGGAGAAGAGGGTGAAGATGGGTTGCAGAAGGCACGCATCCGCCGTGCTAGTGATGGCCAGCCTCTGACCAAGGAGGGGAAGAAGAGCAACCGCGTCGAGCTTCGATGTGATCAGTGCGGGAAAGCATACAAGCACAGCAGTTGCTTGACCAAGCATTTGTTAGTGCCCATTTTCTTTCCTCTTTTCTCCCTGCGATCCCTTGTTCTGGCTGTTGGATAGTGGTGCTTGGAGACATGGCCATGTCAAGGCCCAATCTGCGATCGGCTACCCTGCCACGCCTCTTTTCCCTCCCCCTTGGGGTTGTTTAATGGAGAATGTATTGGTTGACACTTAGCCGGATAGGTGGGAACACACTCCCGAGTGGACGTATACATCCAAGCTCCTTATCTCAAAACACCAGCAAGTTCAACTGCTCGAGGCTGCGTCAGTACTTGTTCAAATGAACAATGACAAAGACGCTTCGACACCACCGGATTCAGCCCGGGACTTTGCCAGTGAACCAGAGTCGGCTGCCTCTCCAGCTGCGTCTGGATATTCAGATCAGCATGACGGTCGTAGTTCCGCCGACACTACTCCTCCTCCACAATCTGAAATGTACCACGGTGCCATGAGTCTCGTATACCCCAACACCTCCAAGCGATACAGCAACGGAAGTGGCTATGCACGCTCCTACCAGTCGGCTACTTCTGGAGGTTTCTTGGGTGGAAGTATCCCTAGTGGCTCAGGTTTTGGCCACCATCGTCACGGCAGTTCGGATCGCCGCCCTCCGTCATCAGGAATGAACAACACGAGCCAGGACGACCGAGATCTCGCTGCCGCTGTGGAGCTGCTCAGTTGCAGCTTCAACAGTAATGGCGGGTCTCGAGATGCCAGGCTTCCTATCGACGCTCCACCAGTACCCCCTCTGCCAGCTCAGTATCTCGACCAGGCGGCATTTTCCAGTACGAGCTTCCTGAATAGTTACTCAGCCCGACAAATGCCCGAGAGCTTCACTCGCGGCGAGTATCCTCACACAGAAGATGTGAAGATGGAGGACAGCGAAGTCGATGAAGATGAAGACGACAGGCGCTCTCGGCACCGCAGTGAAGAGGATGATGACGGCGTATTTGGCCGTATGGAGGAATAATACATCCTTTCCTCGAAAAGCTCGGTAGGAAAATACTATGCCACCGAGATCTATCCTCTACGACCGAGAATGAATGATGTTGACGGAACTCTTACGGCACCTGTTGTTTCTTTTGTAACCCACATAACCGAACACACCTACCAATATATTCCAAACGTGTAAATGTGGTGGTTCGCTCCGCCACCGAAACCTCAGCACCGAAGAGTGGGGGACTCCTGGGCAAGTTGTGGCTAGGACAATGCCACCCCAGAGCACATCCCACGAGGTTAAAGTGAGGATCGGAAGGAGCGTCGAGCGAACGCCCAAATAAATCATATCCAGAGAGAAAGATCCAGACTAGGATTCTTCTTATGAGGTCAAGAGTGGGAAGCCTAATACCGGGACAAGAACACTCCTTTGCCCTCTGTATGAATCAAATGAAACTAAATGAAACTAAATCAAGAAAACCCACAATGGTACCATAATAATCCGTGACATGCCTTTGCCTTTTGCCTTTCACCAACCAGTATGTGCACTCACACATTGACAATGAAGCAATTTGATGGGAATCTGTGCGAGAGGAGGCAAGGAGCAAAAAGACATCCCAGGTGTGAATTTGGGGGACATAAATGTGGGTTGCAAATATAGATAGTCTATTATCCAAGTTGAGCTAAATCCTTGGGACCAAGTGAGGGAGAAGCGAGCCTTTATGCTTCTTGCATGGACGGATGGGCAGAGCTAAAGTAGGAGTCCACAAACGGCGTGAACTCTGTACGGCCTCAGGCTGCCAAGGGGTCTAAGGGGTCACGACAGGCATAGCACGGAATATCTACAGGGTTTCTTCATCCCGCTCCAGTTTTCCCAGCGATCGATGATGCGCCTGGGATAACAGAGGAAGCGAGACTGACTAGCTGGAGAGGTAACGTCAGACTGGGTCTGGCGACCTTCTTCGAAAAGCAAAGATCGGGACGATCCCGTCTAGCCCCGTGTGGGGTTGAATGTTGCCATCGAATGGAACCGCAGAGGGAGCGATTGCAGAGGACACAGCGGGGAGAATGGAAATTGAGCAGCAATAGCAATCGAGTGATCCAAGAGCAGTATCGAAGACTCTCAGAGACTTGATTTGAGTAGACAGGTCGGCCTCAGACCATCTCAAAGATACGAGATATGCGCCTTGGTCCATTTGAATCTGTGTGCCTTGTTAAATGTCAGATAGGGCGCTAACAAGGGAAGGAGTATCGTTGGACTAGAAGTCTTTGGAGAAGGTTCACTAGTAAACATCAACATTGTCGCGTTTGGAGAGGAGCCATCGGCACACCGCAGCTGTCCAACTGCTGGCTACAATTTTTCATGATGGATTGCCAGATTTCCCAGTACGTGCTCCGCCCACTTGTTTGTTCTCGTTAGCCCCAAGTGCCTGTTGCTGTTGGAGCAATATACTCAAGTCAAACCCTGTCTAACTAGACCTTGTGTCGGCTGGTAGTTTTCTTGCAAAGACGTCACCGGGCTCCATTTTGGGGAACCAGCAGATCCACCCGAGCTCTCCCCACACTTAACCATAACCAGGCCACTAAGCCGACGTGGTAGGTCAATAGAATCCACCCTTGCGACATCCCACCACTTGCTGCCCCATCACATTACATCCCCCCGTTGTGTGCAGTACTCTCTCGATATTTATCTAGCTGGGAATCCCATCTTGCAAAATTTCGTAAGACCGGTTGATTGGGACTTGTTGCGCGCTTCCTGCCCCTGATCTCATCCCGCTTCACTCCAACACCTGCCCATCATGCGCACTCGACGCCAGGACAATACCGTCGAACCCGAACCCGTATCGGCGGCGCCCAGTCCGTCGGAAGGACTCTCTCCCAAACATGCTCCGGCAAGCCCAATGATCGTCTCCATCACCCAGGTTGAAGGCTCCAAAGCCGTTACGCGACCATCCCACCCGCAGAACAGAGGCTCGAGACTTCCACCAATAATACAATTCCCTCTCATTGTAACGCTCAGCCTAGCGCTTTCATCCCTCGGTTTCTCACTCGCGCATCCATGGACCAAAGGCGTGTTGGCCACATACGCGAGAAGTCTGGAGTCGTGGGAAGAATACGGAGTTCTGATCGGTTGGAGGGTGTAAGTTTCAACCATGATCGCAGCGTTCAAATTTATTTAATTGCTGACCGTGGTAATCCGCAGCTTTGAGCTCGCGCTGGGTTGGTTTGGAAACTATGACGGCTACGACCTTAGCGCTCTCAATGTGCTGTCGCATGGACCTGCGGTGAGATACCTTTTCTGGAAGCTACCACTGCCACAGTCGGTGTTGGTGTTGGTATGGCTCATACTGACTTCTCTCAGCTCTACCTCTTGGCTGCTTTCTACAACACGCCACCGTCGGCGCTGCTACTATCGCTTGCCATTGAGACGTTTTCTACCTATTTGCCATTTCGTCTGCTCCGTCCATTGTCGATAGCTCATGGTGACCCGGCAAGCGCCCCGAATGCTGATTTGCTGACGGATAAACCCATCACACTACTTACAAATCTGCTTTCCGGCGCCATCTACACAGTCACGTTGCTTGCAGCTTACGCAACCTACTTGCCCTCCGCTCTGGTGATATATTTTGATGGTATCCCATCAATCCAGGCTGCTCATGAAGGCAACTACATACACCTGCTCCCGGTTACCCTCACCCTTGGCTTTGCGGCCACCACGTTCGTCTTTCCTCCATCTGAGGCTGAAGAAAGTCAGGCTCCAGCTGCCTTTGATCCGGTCAGTGCAACACTGAGGGAAACACTCTATTGGAACTTTTGGGGGTGGAGTCAGAGAGCCAAAACCGTCATAAAGCGCACCGCAGTTCTGATCCTCGTTACCGGAGCCGGTACCGCAGTTCAGACGGCACTTACAATCCAGGGTGCTGGGATAGCCGGAGCGGTGGCATGGGCCAGTGTGTGGATGGTGGCTGCCGGGGTTACTGGCCTCGCTCTTGGAGCTGTCGGCAGTGTTTGATTCAGTTGAGTACGACTGCCTTATACCGGACTATGGCGCAAGCAAGGGTGTCTAATAAGGATGATGCTACCTTTGGCTGAGATTTCTCGTCGTGTAGCCTTGCAGAATTACTGTGTGAGCCATGTTTCAAACCGAGGATTCGGATGCTACAGTCACTTAGGGATATCTTCCTGTAACGTGCTGGATACATCAACAAATGGCAGCGTGGTGTAATATTGGTTGTAGGGCTTTTTTTGTTTTATTGTTTCTTTTGGGTTAATGGATGAATATTAGGGGTTGTGAGGATAAAACACAGTTGGCGAAAGTGAGCAGCGTAAAAACTGGGATACATGAGACCAATACATTTCCACCTGAATTGGGGGTGATTTACTCGGCGCCTTACGGTATATCTTCCTGGTTTTTGAAATTGGTGAGGACACACAGAAGATTCTGCCCATTCATTCAAACAACAGTGGGCGTATCGGCATATAGATCGAAGTTATAGGTGATGCGCTAAGGCAATTGAACGGAAGTAGTGCCAGGGGATGGAGTTTTCTTAGCGGCAGCCGTGATTTAACCGAGCATCTCCCAACCATGACCCACTCAGTCCCTCAAACGCGACTGCCAATCAAGACGCTTCGAGCGCGTGTTGGTTGTCGCTTCCATGGTGGACAGCAACAGTGGCGGACGACAACTGTCAACCTCACCCAGCCAAATTCTCGATAGCCCAAGCTGTTCAACCTCGGCATCTCCGATGATTTCGCGGTCGCACAGTCCTTCTCGAGACAAGGATGATATTTAGCTCTCTAAGAGACTGAGAGAGCGCGTCGCCTGTCCAGAATAAGAATGGCGACCACTGCAGAAGCAAACAGTGGCGATAACAGCGGCGCACCGCCCCTCGACGACGGCGCCATTTCTCCCACAAACAAGACCGCGATCGCACCTGCTATACAACCCAGCAGTGCCCTCGAATCCCTCAGCATGCGCGCTGACCCAGATGCCCAAGCTACCGTGACTGACTACCTCGACTTTACCGAATACCTACCTGCCGATGTGAACCGCAGCTTGACCCTCATCGGCAAGCTGGACCAAACTTACATAGATGCGTCCGTCAATGTCGATAATCTTACCAAGACATGGAGCCAGCTACCTCTGATATCTGCCGACCAGCGGCCCTCTCCGGTGCAGCTGCGGGCCGATATCTCCGATCACCTCAACCGCGCTGTGAGCTCGCGCGTATCTTCCTATGCCGAAGCTCGTCGCATGTCGGAGTCCGTCACGAGGCATGTGAATAGGGCAAAAACTATTTTGACCAAGCTACAGACCATGATGGAGAACTACCCTACAGAGGAGCAGAGGAGCCCCGTACAGACCCGCTCCCCGCAGATGAGCCGTGCGCCGAAACTTACATTGCGCCTTGACAAAGATGGGCAGAAGATTCGGCGCCCACCTAGAATTACCGTACCTGGGGAGGTCTTGGCACCTTATGAGCTCGAAATGAATATGTATACTTCGTCTAGCGAGGAGAGCTCCGAGGATGAGGTCTCGGTGTCCCCGCCCCGACGGTCGACTCCCGCCTCGCGTATCAAGCTTCCCAAGACCTCCAAAGTTCCCAAGCAGAAAACACCCAAGGTTCCTCGTGCTGGCCGGCAGTCTTTGGGAGGGTCTGGCAGTGTTCCCATGCTATCCACGAGCACGGCTCTTGCAAAACTCCAGCCACCACCAGAGAACGCTGTCATCGGCAGTGCGGATGCTCCTTGGCTACAACTGACACCGTACGAACTTGCGAAGCTTAGGAAGCGGATGAAGAAAAATGCAGTTTGGAACCCGAGTGACACCATGATTGCTCGGGAGCTCAAGGCACTTGGTCGAGGTGTCGAAGCTTACAAGGCTGCCAAGAAAAAGGCTGAGGACGAAGGTCAGCCCTTCGAACCTGCTTTGCCCGCGCCTGTCATTGACGCTGAATCTGGTGCTCAGCATCCGCCTGCTGGGGCCATCAGTGCTGAAGCCCTCGGCGCTGAAGAGGTCCAGCTAAGCAACCGAGGAATGAAACTGAACGAGGCCAAGAAGCTCAAGCGCGAAGCTCTAGCCAAGCAAGCAGTCGAGGAAGCAGAAGAGTCTGCCAGAAAGATGGCCGAAGCTGCTAGGATGTTCTTCAACCACGAAGCTAGTCCTTCTGCTACTGGTAGTGTGGCAGAGGGCGGGGCGGCCTCACAACCTGCCTCCCAAAACGTCGCGGCTACCAAGACCAAGACCAAGAAGCGAAAGCGAGATTCCGTCTCTGAGCCTGCCCCACCTGAAATCAAGACCGAAGTAATAGAGGCCACGACGCCGATGCCAATTGCATCGGCCAAACCCCAGGTCAAGCGAACGAAGACAGAGACACCAGTGCCTCCCCCTCAACTAACTCCGCGGCCTACGTCGGTGCCTCCTCCGCACACGACACCAATACCCCCGCGGCAACTCAACCAGACTACCCCCGTGATGGTCGCGTCAACCACCCCGGTCCCAGTTCCAGCGCAGCCTTTGACGGATACACCCGGAGCAACAACCAAGTCTATAAGATCTCCATCATCTGGAACTAGTCCTGTGCCAGGATCTGCAAACACAGTAACCACTACGACAATTCCTACTAAGCCTCCGGCCGAAACACCAGTACCGCCTCCCAAAACCTCTACCACTCCAATCCCTCCACCAACTCGAGATCTTGGGCGGAGAGAGACTAGAAAGGAGTCTCAAAAGTCGTTACAGCCAACTACCACTAATGCGAAGCAATCAAGCACCTCTCGGCCTACTACCCCTATACCGATCACTAGCAGTGAGCAGCAGAGTGCAGCCTCCCGCCGACCGGGTTCCCGTGGTAAGGCAAGTAGTGCTGAGCCGCCCACAACCCTCGCTTCGGATAGACCGAGACGAGCCAGCACAGCGCGCAATACTCCAGCACCAGAAGTTCGGCTGCTCAGTAAGCGTCTGAAGCGGCCAGCGCCCGGCGTCGTGAGCACAGGTTCGGGCGGCACCAGCGCAATAGGGAAGCGCAAGGCAGCGCCACGCAAACGACCCCGCGGCACAAAGAAAGGAGTGCAGAATCAGCAAGTAGAGCCGGATGCCGAAGTTGAAGTTGACGATGACGGTAATGTCATTGACCCAGATGAACCCAGGTACTGCATTTGCAACGGGGTCAGCTTTGGTACAATGATCCAGTGCGATAACGTTGATGTGAGCAACACAAAATCCACCACCACCACCACTAAGAGCAACCGACGAGACATATCTCGTCGCTCTTGTGCCGTCCCTGCCGCAAAGTCGGCGGCAGGGACATTTGCAAACCATAAAACGCAGACAATGCTAACTAAACCACCCATACAGAACTGCAAGCAAGAGTGGTTCCACATTGAATGTGTTGGCCTCAGCGCGATCCCAGCGCGCACAACAAAATGGTACTGTCCTGACTGTCGCGTGCTACTGAACATTGGCGAGCGTGGTGAAGTTACATCGAGGGGGGTGAAGATGTAAGTATGCCAGATGATGATATATCAAAGCAATCAACGTAAGCGTGTGAGAAGGAATGGGTTAGCGATCTTTTCTTTTGGAAGGGGCGCGCGGGCGGCCAGGGCGGTTAGAGAGGAACGAAAGCTGTGGTATGTTACTCTCTCACGACTAACGAGGTGAACAAGGTGTCAACCAACTGAGACCAATTGGGATTTTGCTCTACATATACAATAGGCCTATGGTGAACACAGCTGGAGGGATAATATAGGAGGACCTTCTGTGAATAGGGCTCTCTCTGTTGCGCAATTCGCCAATTTTTCCTTGACCCAGGTTACTAGCTAGCAGTGCCCAACGGTTCGGTGGTATCCAGCAATAACTAACAACTCAGGCATGTACAAATACATATACATAATATTTTCAGCAAGCTTTGCCTTTAGCGCACAGCTCTAGTAGGCACGCGAGTTTCGAGTATTGGACGTGGGTTTTTGGACAATAGGCGTGCAGGGGTATTTGAATCGGGGTATATCCCATGAGAGTGCTACTAACTGTCCCCAACATTTCCGTTGGAAGCCCAGGAATTCGGGCGCGGCAACGGGATGTCATGGGATGCCCCATCAGCCCATCTGCAGCACACGCTCTGCGGCTGCGGTTAAGCATTACCCTTATCGTTAGGCTCATCGCAGGGGTGTCCGGGGTAAGAGCTTAAGAGCGCTGTGGCCCGCACCCCTCCCCCGCGTGCGGCCTTCCAGTAGTGACCACTTAACGTTAGCAGGCATCCCCAGAGTGCGGCCGTCAGACGGTACCCCACTTGAGCAAACAAGCCGAGGCAGTCTCGGGCTCTATTAAGTATCCGGGGGACGCTTTACCCGCCCTCCCCCGGCCGTTGAGCATGGAATTTATCACTTCGCTATATACTAACTAACCTCGTCTTCCTCTCTTTTCGTGCTTGCCGAGAATATTTTATTCTATTTCTTGGTGAAAAGATTTGACTTCGAGAGCAGATCAGAATCACCAGAAAAGCCGGAGAGAACCAATTGACAAACACCAAAGAAAAAAAGAAAAAAAAAGGTAAAAGAACAAGGAAAAAGAAACCGAAACCATGACGCCTAGATCCGGAACTTTCACCGTGGAGTACACGGGCCGCGTTGCCATTGTGACCATCGGTAACGAGAAAAAGCTCAACGCACTCAACGGCGCGCAGTACTTTGAGCTGTCGCAAATCATGCGCGAGGTCGCCACGCATGATGAAGTATTCATCACCGTCCTGACAGCAAAGGGCCGGTTCTTCTCTGCGTAAGTTTAACCCGTTCTTTTTGCGGGTTTGTGGCGCGAGTGGGCCTCCGTAAGGTGTCCAGCAAGCCTGTCTCGAAGCTCGGGAATCTGTAGAGAATTCTGAGATTGTCTATATATATATATATATAGACATCTGCATATCTGCACACCGATTGTCCAGTATAGGAGAGACAATTAAGTGGCTAGATAGTAGTATCATACGGGTGGGATTGAGAGACTGAAAAGAATTCAAATGAAATTCAACAAGTAACATAACTGAAATATCCATTGACTAACATACACACGCAGAGGAGCCGATGTGGGTATCTCCAGGGCCGTTCCCGAGGGTTCGGACATGTACCTCGAGTGGCTCCGTGGTTTCGTGGCCAACAACCTCAACGCTACGCACGCCTTCTATACGCACCCCAAGATCTTGGTGGTCGCCCTCAACGGGCCCGTAGTCGGCCTCTCGGCGGCGCTGGTCGCCTTCGCCGACTTCATCTACTGCACCCCTCACACCTTCCTTCTGACGCCCTTCTCCTCGCTGGGCCTGGTCGCCGAGGGCGGCGCCTCGCGCGCCCTGGTGCAGCGCCTGGGCGTCAGCAAGGCCAACGAGGCCCTCATCATGAGCAAGCGCATCTCCAGCGAGGAGTTGCTGCAGACCGGCTTCGTCAACAAGATCTTTAACACCCCCAAGGGCGACGACCTCGCTTTCCGCGCTGAGGTCCTCAAGGAGGTAGACGACCGCCTCGGCGAGCACCTCATCGGCAGCAGTCTGATCGGCATCAAGGCCCTGATCCGCAAGCCTGAGCGCGACGTCCTCGACATGCAGAACACTACCGAGGTCTTTGCTGGCCTGGACAGGTTCCTCAAGGGTATTCCCCAGGGCGAGTTCCTCAAGATCGCTACAGGCCAAAAGCGACACAAGTTGTGAGCATGTTAAATTGTGAGGGTGGTTTAGTGGGTCATGTTGCGGACGGCTCTGGCTGAAATGCTCTCTACCGGGGTGATAAACGATTTATGTATCATAAAAAAGTCTATATCAAGTGCGAGGGGAAGGGGTAAATTTTTTTTGGGGTTTCCCTTTTCCGCTTACGATCTATCTTCCTTTGCAGCCAGATATTCATATATATACACACACTCGGTCATGATGTCGTCTCTTCATGGGTATTATTCGAGAAGCCCGAATAGGAGGCTAGTTCTCTTCCAGTATTCCTGTGACAACTTAGCCATTCTCTCCTTATCCGCAGTGGAAAGCTCTGTCTTGGAGAAAGCTTTGTCTGTTAAAGACTTCAACCTCTCATTAGGAGCTTGCGGAGTGCCTAGGTAGACCTGGAGTATATGCATGTCGTAGGTCCATTGAATGAGAAGATCCCGGGCGTCTACATCATTCGCTGGCGCGGGCTGCTTGTGTTCTTCTGCTGCTGAGGATTCTTCCTTGCTCTCTTTAGCTTCATCCGCCATCTCGTCCTTCTCATCCTGGTCCTCACTTTTCTCAACCATTTTCTCTGTTTTCTCGGCTACGGTCTTGGTGTCCTGTGCTTTCATCACATCCTCCAGCTTCGCCCCCCAAGCATCACCAAGCCGAGACCCGAAAGCTTGCTTGAGCACGAGAACCGCTGACGGGCTCCAGAGGTCTAGGCCAGCATCCCCCATGGCCGCCACCAGGTTGCGCAGCAGTTTGAACGAATCAGGGGATGGATGCGACGGCAAAGCTGGTTCGCCCTCCCACAGGCTCCGGCCCACAACCCTGGTTCGTGAAAGCGCGGATCGAGCGAATTCCTCTAATGGCTCGACTACCACTTGGGCCGCCACCTTCTCTTGCAGAGAAGGGACCTTCTCGAGGCCAAAGGTTTTTGTGCTGCTTATATCTGGTAACCGGCTGCGGATGCTTCGTAGAATTCGAAGTAGATACATGGCGATGCGACCATTGTTTGGAGCATCCTGATACTTCATCCAGAGGCTGCCGAGCTGCTCATCTAGGGCTTGGTAGGCCTGCTCAAGGGCTTTACGGAGCTGATCATCGATCTTCTGAGGGTCGTCCTTGCTCAGTAGCTTTTGCCGCACCTCAATTGTCTCTTCGTCCTCAATTTCCTCCAGGTCGTTGTCCCATCGCTGGCGTCGAAGCTGCTCGACGATTTCATTAACATCATCAATCAGACCATACCAGGACTCATAGCTTGTCACTGCCCTCGACACAGCATCGTTCTTGCCGTGTAGCCGGGAGAGCACCTCGTTAGTCATTAGACTCGAGCCGATGGAGACGTCCATGTCGAGCATCTCATCATCCCAGAGGCTCTTGTACGTATCAGTTACCCCATCCTGCCAGGTCTCCAAGGTTGCCGCAACCTCGGAGCCGATGAGCCTCAGCTTCGATACCTTGGTATCCAGAACCTTCTGAAGCCTCATGCTGAAAGCAGATCGGAGACCATTGAGAACGACTGTCGGATCAAACCCTTTCGCCTTGCCGCCATCTCTGACCCAGTGCTGCAACACACTCGTGCGCAACTCCACGATAGTTGCGAACTCTCCCATGTGGTCTAGAGTCTTGCTAAGACCCTGTAAGAGCGTCTCCCCCCCTTGCTTTACCCATGCCGTGAGCATCTCCTTGGCTTGCTTCCCATCGAGGTCATCATGCCGAATGAAGGGCGTAAAATATTGTATCTCGTCCCCACACCACCTCTCGTAGGTGTCCAGACGCAGGCCTTCTAGGCTTTTCAGGGAATTGTCGGTGAGGAGTGGCTGCTTCTTCAGGTTTGCCAGAGCTTCGAACAATTTCCCAGGGACCAGCGCTTGGACATCCAGTATCGTCTTGGTGTAGAGATCCAGGCCCTTGAGGACGCTCTCTGACGCTCTTTCCCTCTCACGCTCCTCTACATCGAATTCAAAGGCCATGGCCTCGGCCCTAACGTTGAGAAAGTGCCGTAACACGTCCCGCGCGCCGTAGCTCGATGCCAGGCTGTACGCACAGAGGACCTTAAGGATGTCACCCTGGCCGACCCCGCTGCTGAGCTTGTCGAGAACCTTGTCGATGCCCCGGCGCAGCCTGTCCCTCAGGCCACCCACTCTCTTCTTCGCGGCCTCGATGGCGACCGACAGCTCGCGGTCCAGGCCCTTTAGCTCGGTGAAGCTGCTGGCCAGCAGGCGGCTCAGCACCAGCACCTTGGCGGCCAGAAGCAGCCTGTCGCCCCTCCCCTTCTCCTCTCCCCGCTTCAGGAGTCGAGACACCGCGTGCCCGCAGGCCTCGAGCAGCCTCAGCCGCGCGACCTGACCCATCCTGGCCTCGTTCTCCTCGACCCCGCGGAAGTTTCCCAAGCCGGCGACCTTGCCGCCCACGACGGTGCGCCCGCACATGCCGCCCATGCGTCCCAGGATGTTCTGCACATCGGTCATGTCGTGGCGCATCTGCACGATGGTGTCGGCGGTACCCAGGAGCTCGCGGTAGCTGTTGCCGACCTGGGTGCGCAGGCGCGCGGCTTTCTCGTCGATCTGGACATGGAGGCTCTTGTGTATGGCACGGATCTGTGGCAAGGTGTGGTTCGTAAAGACTTGCGCGGAAGATGTGAGGGTCGACGTGTCTGGGGTCGCCATGTTGATCAAAGGACCCCCAGGTGTGCGGAGGTGGGCGGGGAGGCCGGGGGGGACCGCCTTTAGAGAAAACCGACGAGGAAAGGGCAAATATATGGCAGGTTGGGCATTGGTAAAGGATCGCCAAGTGGTAAAGAGATATAGAAAAATCAAGTTCAATCTTTCTTAAGCAAACTCCAAGTGCTGTGCGTGGCATTTATTAGAGACATTCATACATAAGTTCCCACCAGGAATTGAAGCTAGTCTAGCTACGTGTAGTTGGGTTAGAGCTGCAGCTTTCTAGAACCCCAACTGGCTGACAGCTGGCCTAGTTGACATAACAAACAAAATCCACTAACTTAGCCGTTCAACATGTATACTAAGTACACACAGCCAACACAAGAACAGCATAATTATTCGCTCCACCTTATACCCTACAGCGTACATTGTAAAACAATAGAATTTAGCAAGCAGGCAAAATCGATTGCCCCCATTTCTAGGGTATTCTATAGAGGGACCTCATTTGGTTGAAAAAGAAGAAAAGGAAGAAAAAGAAGAAGAAATTTAAATAATTCCAATGAAGCCCCGTAAATCCGCTAAATCGGGGCATAAAAGCCAAATTGGTTGTTGGGATCGTACTTCTCCTTCAAGGCCTTCAGCCGGGCCAACCTCCAAGACTCATATCCGTACATTTCCTGCAAGCTTTCATCCCCATGGGCATAGTTAACGTAGGCGTGCAGCTCGGCGCTTCCATCCGCCTCGTGCAGCGCTTGACGGAGACCCTCACCGAACGTAATGGCTCTGCTGTCCAGAGTGCTATTCAGGGCGTAGCTGACGACAGGCGTTCTGGTCATTAGGGCCACATGTGTTAGGTACATCCCGGGCAGTGGCAATACAGATGACGATGAGGGCATACTTACATCAAAAAGTTATCTGCGCGATGAGGGAACGCCGTGTTCTCGCTCGGCACTGCCTTGACGGCTTGCGTCGAGTATCCCTCGAACAGGACTGCGGAGTTGATGAAGGTTTCATCTGACGTGAACGCGTTGAAGGCATCGAAAACAGCTCGCTGAGCTTCGATGTTGTACGACTTGATGCTAATTGGAAACATCATGTTGGTTGCGTTGTGTTACTGACACACAGCGTTGTCGATATCAGTGCCATCGATGAGTGTCAGCCCAGGATAGTTTGTTACGTTCGCTGCCGCCACGGCAGGACCGATCGTTACAAGTGGTGCCGTGTATTCAGATGGAACAGCATCGACGCCTTGGTAGAATATGTTGAATATTATCACCGCCTGTTGACCGTCAGCAATGGACTTATACACAATCCGCGAGACTTACATTATCAGGATCGATAGGTGGTATGCGCGCAAAAACGTTCTTGTTGATAAACTCTACCGGCATTTCCTTCGTTCCATTGGCCGTCCACGTATTGAGCAGAGTAAACAGATCCTCCACTTTGTCTTCCGTGAATATGTATTGGGCATAAGCCCAGTTAGTGGATGGGACATCATATATGCGACTTGTAACCTCAGAGACGATTCCAAAATTGTGACCCGCTCCTTGGAGAGCCCAGAACAGATCTATGCGCTGTGGTTAACAAGGGGGAGTTCCTGGTACGGACAACTATCTGTTTCGACTTTTTGACGTACCTGGATTCTCTGTAGCAGAGACAGATATCACGTCCCCGGTTGCGAGCACCAGACGGGCCGAGATAAGGTTGTCAGAAACGAGACCATAGAACCCCTGTAGGTATCCATGACCACCACCAAGGAGAGGGCCCAGCAAACTGACACATTCACACGCTCCGGTTACTGGATATCATCAGCATTGCTTTCAAGTACCCATCTGGGAAGATGGCTCACCTGTCTGCTTGCCCGCTTCCCATAGTGCATCCCTGACTTCGAGCCCAAGAATACCACCTCCAAACGTGGCACTATGGCCATCGGCTGCGACAGTGGTGGAGTTCATTTTTCTCATCCAGATATTGATACCTTGATGTATGTCGCCCAAAGTTGACGTACCCCCGTGCAAGCCGGTGGTGGCCAAGAAGGTTATATTGTTGCGGTTAGCAAATTTCACCTGTTCATGGTAAGTTAAATGCTCAAATCCATCATCGGTAAGAGGCCCACCGTTTCTTGCACGTCGCCCTCAGTAGCAACCTCTACCACCACCGCAAAGTTTGGGGGATCTTGTTCATTATCGCGATCTGTAGCGACCAGAAACTCAGCCGACCCTGGGAACACAATTGCCGCTCCTGGAGATAAAAGGGGTCCAAGCTCTTGCGTAATGTTGAAAGACGCCCAAGATAAGTGAAAGAGAAGGGAGGAGGTGAGAGCCACCCAAAAAATGATGGCATTACTGGGAAGCAGCATCTTCTTTTGGCTCAACAGCAGAACTACTAGGCAAACAAAGTGGTTGCCGAAACCAACGAGGTGAAAATAGCTTAATCTACGAAGCCATCCATTTTTATATCTACCAACCAGACGTTCTGAATGAGGGCCTTCATGTGATTAAGTGCACCTGGTCTCCTGGTCTCCAATATGCAATGAACCTGGCCTTGCATATTATAAGTGCTATCGCGCAGAATATACCCTGTTACTGGAAACTCCACGCGCGAACCCAGAAGGGAGCTAGGTTGGTAATGGACAAGTGACGGAATATTGGAATGTACTTTCCGGCATTTGATCACGCTCCACTTTTCGGGATTTACACAAATAATAGCAGGGGCAAGAAAGACAGACTGGAGGGGTAGTGTTTGAATAGTCGTGGAACGAATTGACTCCTTACAACGCGCATACGTCCCTGCATATCAAGCTGAGAGTTCAGCGTAGTACAGAGAGATAATAACGAACTCGTTGACCAAAAATACACACTATTTTTATTCCAAAAGCTATGGTGAGGCCGCTGGAATTCTGATTAAAGACCTCGTAACATAATATACCTGTGTTTGGGAGATTGTGTGAGCTCTCTACCGTTGTGTATCCTACACCGAAAACATTCAGCCAACGGACGCCGGGTGGAATAATTACAACAGCGTTTCGGGTTTCATTAGTCGTGAAGCGGGCATTCGGGTTCACCCGTTGAACTGTCCAGGCCACAACAGTACTCATTGACAGCGTCCCACAAAGCTATGCCGGCTGGTGTAGTAGGGGAAAACGACCAGCTCTCCGGACCAGGGATCCCATCCTCCCGCGTACCATAGATAGTCCCACAAATGCAGGCATGTGTAAGATCTAAGCTCTCTCGGATTTCCGGCAGCAGCACCATCCAGGACGTTGAGCTCAGGTGCACTTCGCAAAGGCACAGTTCCCTCAGGGTCTCTTTATGGAGGTTGCAGATGGCCATGATATCCTGTCGCTCGCACTTGACATTGCCCAGGCGGAGCTCGCGAAGGTATTGCCACTTGTGATCTTGCGGCAGGGCGAGGCTCATCATGGCCACTCCGGGGACTTCGAACCCTGACTTCATGGTGAATTCCACATCCA
Source organism: Xylariales sp. PMI_506 (assembly GCA_021365275.1). Taxonomy (NCBI): domain Eukaryota; kingdom Fungi; phylum Ascomycota; class Sordariomycetes; order Xylariales; species Xylariales sp. PMI_506. The sequence goes on along the minus strand of JAJTIY010000004.1, from coordinate 1,145,878 downwards.
ATATCTCGAGCTTAGACATATACTCTAGAAAGTTCTGGCCTTGGGCAGCTGTTAAAGCGTGCTTCTGGAGCTGACCAAGAATGGAATCCTGGTCATATCCGAAAGGAGGATCTATGACAAGCTCGAGGTGTCTCACATGGGATAAAGGCAGAGCATATTCCCGCAGGCGGTTCTCATCCTTGCTGAATATATGCCACGGCAGGACTCCTGCACGCAATAGGCTAGGTTGCGACTTGGAGAGCCGCAAGCCTGAGAGGAGCACTTCAAGCTGTCGGAAATCCACGTGCTTGCCGACGTCCTCCTTGAAGATTGACATTAAATCATCAAATGGTGTCTTAACCATAGGTACATCCTCAAAGAAACACTCGTCAGCGGACAGCGTGATGGACTTTAGGTTCGTCAACCTCGCGCAGACCTCGTCAAAACACTTAAAGTCGTCTTGACTCTGCAGCAGCCGTTCTTGGCTCTGCAGGGCAGCCTCGTATCTTGCATACTCGGCTTCAAGATAGCTGACATCGCGCGACGGGGCAACCCGTCGCTTGCGCGTGCCGAATTGCGTGTGGTTATCGACGATAGCGTCTCGGAATGCCGCAAAAGTTAGACCGGCCTTGAGGATGGGGGCGTGATATGTGAGGGACCGTACACAGCTGGGATATCGCTCCGCTACGCTGCGGAGCTGACGGAAATCCCTCTCGTGCAGGAACACAACAATATTGTCGAAGCAGAACCTCGCGCCGATGTGAGCGAAGTCTCTGCAGGCAAGGCGAAAGCCGCCTACATCCTCGGGATCCAGGAAGGAGCAGAGAGTGTACAGGACCTCGATGGGGAGCTGTTTCATTGAGCTAGGTGGGTGGGTTTTCGGTGCGCTCCGGCCCCCCGCAGTGAGAGAACCTAGCCGATCAATTGGCGTGTTGCGGTGACATGGAAAATGCCGGGAGATGATGGTGTGATCATGGAGAGGTTTTGGATATTGAGGTCCCAGTCCCGGCAGTTGGTTGGAGTTTCAACGGGCTTTCCCAGCGATGCACCAACGCTAACCAACCCGCCCACCTGCCCTTTGCGGCTTGCTGACCTATTAGAGCTGCTTCTTATACTCAGCCCACCCCTTTCAGTATTGCTCCACGGCGACAACTCCTGCACATGTACACGCACTAGGTAGAGCGTCGGATGAAATTTTGATCATATTCAATACATCCAACAAAAAATGCGACCGGAGATAGGATACTGCTGGGTGGGCGTTCTGCTGACGTTTGTGAGCGATGTGTTATCCTAGTCCGACGGAGCTGTCGTCAGTCTCCGGCGCCTTTGGACCCGGAATGGACTTGAATAGTAGGCAGAAGAATGTATCGAGCTGAGAACAATATAAAAAAGCCAACTTTCTCTTTCAATAAAAGAAACCACCATTTTCCTGCTCTTGAATATTATGCTGCGACGGCACTATTCGGTTTGGTCGTCTGTTCCAAAGGTTATTACTTACAATGGCACCTCCTATTCCCGGCATGACAGAGGCCGACCTCACCAGCCAAGTCGGGCGTGTTTTCATCATCACTGGCGGATATTCAGGCTGCGGCTTCGAGCTTGCGAAAATTCTTTATCATCTTAATGGAACAGTGTATATTGCCGGAAGGTCAAAAGAAAAAGCTTGGGCGGCTATCGAGACGATCGCCTCTTCCGCACCCAGTCCGGATCAGACCGTCACCGCCGGGCAAGGTACACTGCATTACCTGTCGCTCGATCTGGCCGATCTTAGGACAATAAGGTCAACAGCCGAGGAGTTCCTGGCTAAGGAGCACCGCCTCGACATCATCTGGCACAACGCAGGCGTGATGGTTCCCCCGGACGGAAGCACCACCGCCCAGGGTCACGACCTGCAGGTTGGCGTGAATGCTTACGGGCCTTACCTGCTCCAGCGCCTCCTCACTCCAGTCATGCTAGAAACAGCCGCCCGCGATAGGATCCCAAAGTACGCGACCAGGGTCATCTGGCTTTCCTCCAACGCGCACTCTGGTGCTCCGAAGCCGGATGGTGTGAACTGGGAAGATCTTAATAACGACCTAGCGGCGACGGGCTTCCTCGCGCGGCTTAAGAGATACGCCCAGAGTAAAGCGATGAATAACATCTATGCCTCCCATTTTGCGCGCCTACATGGGGAAAGCGAAGGCATTGCCTCGCTGAGCGTACATCCCGGCCGGCTTGAGTCGCCTCTACAGAAGGACTTGCCATGGATCGTCAATGCCGTGTTTCGCTGGGGTCGGCAGCATCCGCGGTTCGGAGCACTTACGGAATTGTACGCTGGCTTCTGCAAGTTGAACACAGAGAAGAATGGAGGCTACATTACAGCTTATGGGCAATTCGAGGCAATGGCAAGCCACGTAGCATCTGGCTTGGGGGACAGAGGCACTGGCCAGAAATTGTGGCAGACTACGGAGGCCATCGTGAAGGATTTCATTTCGTAGAGCATAAATCGCTGTCTAGCCCCCTTCTCCTAAAGGAATTGAGGGGTGGGGGGTTGCTTTGTGCGTTATTATGAGTCGATTTGCTCAGTTGGCATATATATCCACTACACTCGGATGTAACCAAAACCTCTTTTACAAATTGGTTGAGTTTGCAAGTTTCTTAAGATAGCCACTCAACCTTGAACTCCTTGAAGTCAACTTTCAAGACTTCCGTGGTCTTCTTCTCGGGCCTCGCAATCAAAGGGCTCACGTCGAGCAGCCACTCCTCGCCACCGCCCTCATCCTCGTCAGCGAAGATCCAACAAATCTCCCGGAGTGGGACCTTGGACGTCACGGCGCCGGTCTCGCTGTCCAGCAGAAGCTGGTAGATCCATATGCTCTTGCCGTGCTGGTCGCCCTCGCGGACGACCTCGAGGGTGACACTGCCAGACGGTGGCCCGTTGACGGGCGAGACGCTCCAGTCGGCCCAGCGGTCACAGCCTACGGTACTGAGCTGGGGTTGAGCGTTGTAGTACTCCACGCCGGTCTTGATCCACTTCTCCGCGGGAGCCCCGGCCGCGGGGCTAGAGGACCGCCGCAGGGCTAGCAGGAGACCTGCCTGATCGTACTGCTCCACCCAGGGACCTGAGAATGTCACGCGGGCTAACTGGAACTTCTTGAGCAGCCCCGAGGATGTGCGGGAGATGGGGGCTATGACAAGATGTTCAGCCAATTAGCCCAATTGCATAATAAGCAGCAAGGTTAAATGAGGGGCAATGTTTGCTCCTGGGGGATCTTACCATTCCAAACGTCTGTTGTAGGAGGCTTCCTCCAAATATCTGTGCCAGCGGCCGCCTCTAGGATGAACGAGTCTGCGGTAGTATCCATAGTGACTGGAGTTTATCTGATGATACACAATCTACAACGGCAACTTTGTTTTCCGGTGATGAAGTGAATGAGAAAGAAAGCGACGGAACTCTCTGCCTACTCAGTCCATATATCAATATATAAATATATACAAATATATAGCAAATAAGGACAGATTGAAACTCTTTTGAGTAGAGTGAGAAGCCCCTCATGGAGGGAACCGCGCCAAGGCAATGCAGTAGTTAATAGCCGATAATCGTCCGATGCATATAATCGAGATTTCGGGCAGCACGTGGTGTCAGCAATGGGTAACTGAGGTGAAATTTCCCGAGTTTTAATATATCCGGATTTTATTTTCTTGTCTATCGTTGTACTTTCACAACTTAGAGCAAACTGCTTATCTTCTTTGTAGATAAAGAGCTGTTACATACAGTATGGCCCGGCACCCCGTAGCCGGTGGTGTGGAGTCCGCATTCTGTTCCTTAAAGGGCGCCCTCTGAGTCAGTCATACTATAATAGAGGGGTCTAGGCTCGCTGAAGTCCAATTGTGTAGTCCATCTTTAAACCGCCACACAGTCAACAGCATCTCTCAATTTTTTATTTTCACTTTTTCTTCGTATGTATGCGTGCATGAGAGATTGTAGTTGTCTCAAAAACGCGAAATGGCTGAGACTGAAATCGAGCTCGATATTGTACACCGTGATCCTTCCGCTGCCCCTATTGAAGACGCGGATACCCGTGAGCTCAGGGGAGACGCCCCTAGGCAGGAATTCTCATTACCACCAGCAGACAAGGGGAAAGATGCATGGCTTTTCCTGGCCGCTTGCTGGGCTGTCGAGGCGGTGATATGGGGTAAGGAGAACCTTGAAATTGTCCCCCTCTTTGCCCTGTTACAGTTAATTGTCGAGGCTGACAACCTAGGGAATAGGATTTGGTTCTTCCTTCGGAGTATTTCAGAACTTTTATAATACCCATGAACCGTTTGTGGGAGCAAACAACATCGCCGTGATCGGCACTTCTGGCCTGGTTCGTATCCGGATGCATCTCACCGTACACTATTCAATTCTTCGGAGCAGATGAAGAAGAAGAAGACAAAGACTTACACACAACCGCCGATAGGGAACTATGTACCTTGGGACGCCCCTAGTTATCGCACTCTGCCGGCTCTACCCCCGCCAGGCTCGCTGGTGCACCCAGGCAGGGCTCTTCTTCGCGGCGCTCAGCATCGCGCTGAGCTCCTTCTGCGACACAGTGCCACAGCTCGTCGTCACCCAGGGGATCCTCTTCGGCGTGGGAGGCTGCTTCGCCTACTGCCCTTGCGTCCTCTACACGGACGAGTGGTTCATTCAACGCAAGGGCATGGCCTACGGCATCATCTGGAGCGCCACCGGCTTCGGCGGCGCCGTCCTCCCCTTGCTCCTCGAGAACCTGCTCAGCTCCCACGGCTTTCGCACCACCATGCGCATATGGGCGGGCGTCCTGTTTGGCATCTCCTTCCCCCTCGCGTACTTCGTGAAGCCTAGGGTTCCCTTCTCAGCGGCAGTGCGCGCGAGGCCGTTCGACATGAGCTACGTCAAGACGCGGCTGTTCGGGCTGCACCAGCTGGCAAACATCATCCAGGCTACGGGGTACTATCTCCCGAGCATCTATCTGCCTTCCTACGCTGGATCCGAGTTTGGCGCTTCCACTTTTGAGTCTGCCCTCACGGTGATCTTGGTCAACATCGCTGCTACCATCGGGTCAGTAGTAGCTGGGTCCCTGACCGATAAGCTCCACGCCACGACCTGCATAGCTATTTCTGCGGCAGGGGCGACTGTTGGTGTCTTCCTTATATGGGGCTTATCTTCCTCTCTAGCGGCTCTCTACGTCTTCTGCGTCATGTATGGTCTCTTCGCCGGATGCTGGGCGTCAATCTGGCCTGGCATCATGCGGGAGGTCACGCGGCGAGGTGAAGCCAAGGGGCAGTTTGTCGATTCAAGCATGGTGTTTGGTTGGTTGTGCGTGGGGAGAGGCTTGGGGAATGTCATCTCCGGACCGCTCAGTGATTCATTGCTGAAGGGCGGCATCCCGTGGGTTGGCCACCTCAATGCAGGCTTTGGTAGTGGGTATGGCGCCTTGATTGTCTACACTGGAGCTACGGCGTTCTTAGCCGGGAGCAGTTTCGTTTGGAAACATGCTGGGCTGCTTTAAACCGGACTACCAAATTCAGAACAGGATTTTCCATGAGAAGTACATAATGGCCAAAATTATTTGTGTACACATTGTGTTAGTTGCGAGAGTACAAGAGCACTTAAACATGCGTATCAAACATGCTTATCCAACAGTAGTGCCACGGATTGATGCGACGCACTATCAGTTCTCCTAAATCCGATGAATGTCCTGCTCCGATTCGATAAACAACCAGTATAAAGACTAATATCAGAAAGGGCGTCTGGCTCAGCAGTCTCTTCCATAATTCGCGCATCTTCCCATTATCATCTTTTCGCGACTCGAACCCAGGCTGAGGACAGTTGGGTGGATCTGCGCTTCCATGAGGCCTATCTCCACAATCCTAACTCCGCTGCTGGCACCCAAGTGCTCCGTTAGCCCCGCCGTCACCTCCGCCGTGTACCGGTGCTCAGGATGCTTCCTTCACACTAACAATATCAGTGCCAGGTACGTGCGGGACCCCTCCGATTCTTGACCCCTCCCATCCGAGTTAAGCCGTCTACCTGTCCGTCTGCCTGTAGTAGATACGACGGCATAAGTTACCCACCACCTTACGTCTGATATTCAAGATACATAGCGATCTGAACGTGGACGGTCCGGGTTCACACACCACCTACAAATATCTGTTTATATATATCCATACATCCATCCATCCATCCATCCACCCAGCCTGCAGCACATTTTCCTCCGAGATCTCTCCTAGTCCAGCCCCGGAACAAACTGACCCTCATTCGTCTAATACAGAAAGATGTCGGATCTCACTCTTAAGTCTACCCTCAAGCTGAAAAGCGGCTACGAGCTGCCCCAGTTGGGATTTGGAGTGAGTACACATTTCACAAGTAGAAATTGCATCTTTGCATGTGGTCACAAATAGTAGGTCAAAATCATGCTGATCGTCCATGCGATAGGTTTATCAAGTGTACGTGAGAGTGATTTTCCCGTCACGTACTACCTCTGCTTCCCAACCCCAACCCCTTTGTGCTAACAGGGAGTCTCCTACATCAACTGCAGACAAACAGGTGATGCATCACCTAGCGTCTCGGCGGCCCTTGATGCTGGCTACCGCCACGTCGACAGCGCCGTTGCATACCGCAACCAGGGCCCTTGCGGCGCGTCTATCCGGGCGTCCTCGATCCCTCGATCTGAGATATTCTACACGTCTAAGGTCCGACCGAAAGGTGAGATTATATTTATGTATATAAAATGAACCCCTCCAAATAAAACCACCCATTTCGCCCCTCTTCCCCTCGCCTCCCTCTCTGCTCGCAAGGAGAATAACTAACACGGGAGGGGGTGATGTACAAAAGACCTGTCATATGAGTCCGCCAAGCAGCAGGTCGCCGACACCCTCGCGGAGACGCAGCTCGGCTACATCGATCTGATGCTGCTGCACTCCCCCTACGGCGGGCCCGACGCCCGCAAGGGGGCCTGGCGCGCCCTGGTCGAGGCCGTCGCGGCCGGCCACGTGCGGTCCATCGGCGTGTCCAACTACGGCGTGCACCACCTGGACGAGCTGGAAGCCCACATCGCGGAGCTGGAGGCGGAGCGGCCGGGCTCCGGCGGCGTCCTCAGCGTGGGCCAGTGGGAGGTGCACCCGTGGTGCCCGCGCCGCGACATCGTCGAGTGGTGTGCCGCCCGGGGCATCGCCGTCGAGGCCTACTGCCCCATCGTCCGCGGCGAGCGCTTCGGCGAGCCCGTCCTGCGCGAGCTCGCGGCCAAGCACGCCCGCTCCGAGGCCCAGATTCTCCTGCGCTGGTCCCTACAGAAGGGCTACAGCCCCATGCCCAAGAGCACCAGCCCGGAGCGCATTCGCGAGAACGCCGCACTTTACGACTTTTCCCTCGCCGACGAGGACATGGCCAAGCTCGAGCTCGACGTTTACGCGCCGTGCGCCTGGGACCCCACAAAGGCCAAGCTAGAGGACTGAGGAGAATGAAGTGAATTGATAGGAACTAGTCTGGCCAAAAAAGGAGGCATTTTCAAGAGCAACAATCTCCGTAAATGGTAGAGTGCACAGTTGTAGACGAAATAAAAGTAGTATAATATCTCTCAAAGTGTTATAACAGTCGGCTGGAATTTTTTATTTCCTCTTTTCTCTTTTCTATTATTCCGTTTCTTCTTAATGCTTTCCTCTAGATCTCATCCGTGTTTTTGCATTTCTATGTGCCAATAGATATATATACAGAAAAGGGGTTGATAGAGCGAGAACTCCACGCTCCATACGCTTATGGTCTTTTCTCGCTTCTTTTTCTTTTTTTGAAGAGGGGGGGGGGGCAATAACTATTGCGCCTTGTGCTCGAGAGCTTTCTTCTTCTTCTTTGCTTCCTCCTTAGCAATCTTCTCTTGCCTCGCGATGGCTGCCTCTACACCAATACCACCAAAGACGAGTCCCACACCTAGAACCTGCATCTGGCTTAGCCGGTGACCAAAGGCAACCACCGAGAGAATCATGGTAAACATCTTGCGCGTTACGGTAACCGTGACGAGCAGAACAGAGGAGAAGGTCGACAAAGTGTAGACTAGAAAGGAAACATAATATAGTTAGCATACATTTTGCCAGTATAATAAAGGGGGAGCTGGGATACGGACATATAAACACCTGGCCGACGGCACCGCAAGCGGCAAAACCGAGGACATCGGTCCAGACCTGAGGGTGTCGCGCCATGAAGCTCAGCGCCTCGCTCAGTTCGCCCGAGCTCCCGGTAATATCCATGCCCAACCACTCGCCGATGCCGGTGTGCACAAGCCAGGGGCTGACGAGCAGATATGCCGCCGTGACAACGGTGCTCATAAGATTGTTGGCGCACATCATCTGGGGGCCTGTGTAGGGCTGGAAGGCGCCGAAGATGTAGTCCTGGGTGCTGTTGGTGAGCCCGTCGAAGAGCAAATTGATGGACAGCAAGAGCATGCCCCAGGGAACATTGCGGTCCTCTTCGGCGGTGGCATGCTTCTTGCTGCTCTTCTTTCCCGAATGCAGCGTGAAGACGGCGACGCCGGCGGTCACGGCGGCCACCACCAAGTATTTGTACAGTGGGTAACGCTTGCGGAAGATGGTGATGTGCAGAAACATGACAGGAAGTAGCTTGCAGCTCTTTGCGAGCAGGAAGGTAACATAGTCGATGTGTGCCAGGCTGGCGTAGCCGAACGGCGAGGCCAGGGACTGCGTCAGCGCCACGAGAAGCAGCGGTCCGACGATGCTGCGCGAAGGGAAGATGGGAGGGATCGGCGAGCCACGGGGCGTACTAAAATAGAGGTATATAGTACCGGTTGTCGCGGCGAATAGCGACTGTATCGTGTTGAGGAACACGGGGTATTTGAAGACCTCAGTCGCATCAGGAGGTCCGTGAGGGGTCGTGGTCAATTTCTCTTGGAGGAAGGCCCAAGTTAAGCTAGAGTCACAGTAAGTATAACGTTCACCAGACGCAAGCCTGGACATGATGAGGAGGAGAGCACATACAACGAGCCATAAATTCCAGCTACAGCAATGACGAGTTGCAGGACACCGGCATCCGCCTTCTCTGCAAGCGCACGGGGTGCAGTCGCCAGGACTTCGCGCGTGCTGCCATTGGTGATGTACTCGTTTTTCATGTTGAAGCTGACCTGCCGTTTTCTCGTCGTGGGTGTCTGGCCCGTCACGTACTCGGACGAGGGTGTACGCTCAACGGGTTTGGCCTGCTTGGTGCGCGCCATCACAAATTGCTGACACCTTGGGCGCGCGGAGAGAAGGGCAAGACCAGTTTGCGAATGATTAATGACCCAATCCCAGAAATAAGACTGGTGGTCGTGCAGCTAGGCGAATAAAGGAAGGAAAGAGAAAATATTAATAAAGAGGGAATAGGGGGTTGGTGCGAGGTAGAGCGAACAGGACACGCCGTCTGGACCCTGAAAAGGAAAAATCAACTAGGTGTAAAATGAACAAATCGACAAGCTATAACCACCAGAGGTGCTGTACTACTGACTAAAGTTTTAGAGCTCGATCTTGACAGATAGGCTCTCGAGTGGATGCGGCAGAATCGCGGGGGCTGCTGAGCCGCTTACCGGATCCGGTTTGCTCAGCGGAGGGCGGTGACAGGGGCCTCATGGAATCCCACCAGCCGGACCGAGGAGCCAACTAACTTAAAGTTATTAAGCTTGCCAACTGGGGAAGTGAGCATCTGCCTACCTCTGACACAATACCATTTCTCCTATTTCTGGGTGATCCAGATCAGTCAACGATATATATGCGCCACAAGATACTTCTGTGGACTCTGAGCTCAGGGGAAAGAGACCTGCCTAAGTACGCCGGCGCGAGTTGGCAGTATAGCAGATATGCAAGCTGCATGTATGTAACTATTTAACTAGGTCGAATAGAGCAGTTATAGCAAGAGGCATCATCCAATTTGATGTTCTGTACTCGGTGCGGTTTATTCTTTAAGGATTGGGCTGGATTGATCGCTTTTTTCTTGGTTTTGCCTAGGCTTAATCACTCAAGTTTACCAGATGGTGGTCTTCCAGGTTGGCTATTTTCAGGCAACACGTACCTGGTCCCCTTTCCTCCAACCTCGATTGCTTTGTCATGGGAGTTTTCGTATAGGCGGCAGCGGGTGCTGGTTAGGAAGACAAGTCACACAAGCATGAAGAACTACTATAGCACTGTCAAAGACAACTGCTCCGTGGACTATGTCTCTTTTGAGTTATCTAATCTACCAATTAGATACTCTGCAATCATCAATTTCTCGCGAAGGCGAAGAGGTCAGAGCTTTCGCTGCAAAACCTCCCAGCTTGGGCGTTTCAACCCAAAGAGTAGACTAGTACATGTCCTCTGAGTCCAAGCAGCCTCCCATTCATGCATATTGCGTTCGTTTGATGTGGTTTGCAGGTCCAAGGTGTGTCAGGGAGGAATGTAATGAGAGCTGCTGAAGTCATAGCGATGTTTCGGTTTAGGAGAAGGGGGGTTCAGCTCGGTGGTTAGTGACAGTAGACCGAGCGGCAAGTCGAAAAAGGGAGAATCAACTTCGCCGCGTGGTATCGACGAGTTGATTAGGACCAAGAGATTGGATAGATACGCATGGGGAACTGTCAGTGTCGTCCAAGAAACGGTACAAAGGTTGGATTTGCCATTTGCCTGAACGCATGACACTCGACGAGATCGGTTCATTTCTCGTCCAGACAGGCGGGAAGAAAGGGGGATGGGTGGTCGAATTTTCGTTGTTCTGTTGATCAACTCAGGTGTTGCGAGCTGCTCGATATGAGTTGAGGTCAAAGAGCATAGGACTAGCGATCCGTGTTTGCTCTTGACATAACAGTTATTTTGTGATATTGGTATGGGTTCGGGGCGGAATGATGATGGTGGCCAGGAAACTGAAGAGGAAAGAAAAAGGGAAGAAAAATGAGGAAAGCGTTTATAAAGAAGTACGGGAGAAAAACAAGCCCACTCAGAGGACTGCGGGCAAATCGGAAAACTGGTAAGTCGTTACGTCGTGTCATACAAACCTCAACCTGAAGAGGTCAGCCTCGCGGCAAGTCAGATCTGGAACATCTTTCCTTCCAAATCCGACCATTAGAAATCCCCAGACAGATATATCAGTTTTTTTTTTTTGCGCCTTCCCATAACTATCGCCGCTTGCGCGATAGACAATTTGAGTGCATCGGATTGCCGTTAGAGTTGCGGTAAGATCCATCTAACTACTCCACTGGTTGCGCCTGGCTGCGTCGCATTTTCTCGGCCTCCAGGTTCTCGTAGAGAAGGAATAGAGCTTGCTCATTAGCCTTGGCTGTTCCCATGATGGTGAACATCCGCTCGCCAGTCTCGTCGTGAGGCGCCTATCAATTGTTATTATGGGGTGCATAAGGTGTGACTGAGAGGGACAAGGTATTGAATGCTTTGGGTTGGGGGCTGGGTTCTCTTCGCCCTTACCTTGGCAATGGAGATACGAGCACCAGACGTCTTGCGTATCTCGGTGATCTTGCTTCCTGCGCGGCCAATGATACAGCCAACCATGTCGGCAGGGATGCTGATGTTCTGGGTCTGAATCTCCTCGCCGTTCTCATCATGCGTGGGAGGCCCTTGACGATCCCGGCTAGCTGCATCAGAGTCGGAGCGTCGGAAGGGCCGCGATGCACCACCATTGCTGAAATCGGCGCCGTTGCCAGTGCGCGTCACCCGGGGACTGCTATAGTCACCTCTAGAAGAGTAGCCGCCACCATAACCTGCCCCGCCAATGCCACTGCCAGCAGGTGCCCCAATGGACCCCGCAGCGCCCGGCTGGGTGCGAACCACAGGGTTGTACAGCACGGTGCCTGTGCCGCGCTGCCAATCGTCCACCAGACATTTGCAGATCTCCCAAACAGCACGCTGGATGCCCTCGGGAGTTCCCTGTACCTCAACGATCCTCTCGGTCGATTGCGGCAACATCTCCTTTTGTGCTACCATGCGCACACCCGATGCATCCTGAATGTGCTTGATCTTGAGACCCGCGCGACCGATTATGGTGCCCATCTGGTTGTGGGAGATGAGCAGCTTGATTGGGTGCGTGCCGTTATTCTGGATTACGCCGCCCATGCCCATTGCGGGGGCGCCCTCAAGGAGCGCTCGGGCGACGATCGCGTAGGCCCTCGAGATAGCTTCGCATCCTCCAGTGATGGTCAAGACACGATCGTGCACACCCTGCACGACCTTGCTCACGCCGGCCTTGACTCCAGTCTCGTCGCGCAGATCTGCAACGTTCTTGCCGCCCTTGCCAATAATGACACCGGCTTCCTTGGAGGAAACAATGGCGCGCAGAGTGAGATTAGCAGCCGCGTACTCCTCGTCGGTCTTGGGAGCTGGCTGGCCGTCGGGACCAAGGTCGCCCTCGATCTTCAGGCCGTCGACAGCCTGATCAAGCTCGTCGGTGGGCGGAATCGAGTCCTGGGGTGCGGACATGTTGGGTGATGGTGGGAAAGGTAATTGGCAGGGGGGAGGGGTTGGAGGGGAGGGGAGGAGGGTTTGGAGGTTTCGCGGAGTTTCGACGATCGCGGGGTGTGGGAAGTGGGTTGGTGGCGGGGTGGGAGGGAGAAAAAAAGGTGAAGAAGTGGAAGAAAGATTTGGGATGTTTTGGGGGAGGAGGATTGGTGAAGGGCGGCGTGCCGGTGTTAGTTTAAGGTTGGATGTTTTGATGTGCATGCAGCAAGCACATTGAGGGAGTGCCAATTGCGACGGGATGCTGCGTAGGTAGGCACTAGAGGTTCGGACGCGGGTGGATGCCAACCCCAGTTCCAGTGGCAGTAGCTCCTCACAAATAAGAAGAATCAAGTTAACTTAGAGATCTGGAGGAGCTGCTCCCGGGCTGAGGCGGGTGGGTATGTACGTGCCTGCCTGCCTGCCTGCCTGCCTTGCAGCTACTTCAAATGTTAGTACATTTGATGGTCTCGGCTTGTGCTTTGTTTTTCTTCCTGCTTTTTGTCGCTGGCAATCAACTCCAAACTTCCGGATTGTGAATTTGTATATGTCCGTGTGGATGGATGGATGTACCTAATTTCTGTAGGTACGTATACATAGGCAGGGAAACTAGAAACAGGGTAGCTTTACTATGTATGTCGAGCGTATATGATTACCTACATGCTGGTAGGCAAAGTAACTTAGGTAGGGGTCATCTTGCGGGTGGGTAGGTAGGTAGGTATACCCACTGTATGTGACTGACTGGAGGGTTTAAGGTACGTAGTCTCCTAAACCCCAAACACAGCTCTTTGAGCCGCGAGCATCTCTCATGGAGGGATCGATAAGTCATTTTGACCCATTGGTAACTTGGATGCAACCTGTATTTCGTTTTATTTTTATATACACACGCATCCATTGCGTCCCACTACTACGTTTCCAGACGAATGCTTTCAACGGATCTAGTATGTTGCCAGCTGCGGGCAAGTAGCATACATATACCTAGCCATGTACATTCTACTTACTGCCAAGCTAGCTTGTGTACTATTCCATCATCTGACTCTCATCGACGGGATCCCCTGGTTCCATGACCGTTTGCAAAGCTGGTCGCAGTTTCTGCTGCCCCCCAGATCCTCTTCTCTGTGTTTACAGAAAGACGCATAAGCATATAGCTCGTGCCCCACACATATGCAAACCACAAGCAAAGAAGTTTTTTTGCGGCTACCTGCTCCGTGAGGTGCATATTTGGTATTGAAACCGTCAACTAATTAACTTAGTGCAACTGATCCAAATCGAGCCGGTGTTCTTAGGTGGGGTTCTCGAGATACCTCAACGTTGAAACGCAAAGAGTGGAGAGATCGGGGGCTACTATCTTCTCAGTAGTTGGAGCTATCTATCCAAACTTCCCCTACCCTGGTGAACCTGCCAGTCGGTCCCTTTCACTCAGTGTGACCCTGCACATACAAAATAGGGCGATGGAACCTCCGAGCGAAGCTTTGGATACGTATATATTACATGTATACCTAGGTAGGCAACTGCACAAATACCAGTTGAACTTTCTCATCAGCCAGCGAGAGCTTCTAAATTCAGGCTGGCTTTGCAGGAAATCTGGCCCTTTCACTTCCCGTGCCCACAGTGACAGGTGCAAATAACCAAGCCGTGGCAGTCGAACATGCAGCAGCCAGGGTGGCTGGGAGCCAACCGCACCCAATGATGCTCCTAGTTCCTCCCTGCTCACTTTTTCTCGGCCCATTTTGGTTGCGGAAAACAAAGGTCAGTTTGCATAGGCGGTCAAGAGCTCTACCAACACTCCCTCCAAGCCGTAACGCACGGCTCCTAGCTGCATATCCCTAGCTTTTTCGACCTCGAGGGATCCTCTACTGCGTCATACGTCCCCGTCCCCTCCTCTACTTACAAACTACAGGCCTATCTGGCTTTGCAGCAGTCAAACTGATCTAACGCGGTTCATCAATTTGAACCCTAGCCCAACGATATCCGCAATTGGATGCCTGCCAGAGCAGTCCTGCATCCCTCACCACATCCAATTTCAGAGCTTCGCCGAGTTGGGGGGGTTCATCTTCACCACCATGCTGAGCTCTCTCTGACATATTGTAGCATTTAAAATTGGCTCGTAGATATAGTCTTTCTCAATAATGTAAAAATCTGGTCAGGTTTGGTGCACTTTTTCGAGAAGATTTTGTCCCTCCGCAAGGAAAATCGGGGAAATATATTGAGTCCCATATTTGGATATACCTCACGTTAGAGAGATTTCACCAACGTACTCGCCATTTTTAAATACTGGTCGAGCAGTAGCCCCCCGAGGGTGCTACGTATGTACATAGTCATAAACACTCGACAGATTCCTCTACAAGGTTTCATTTGTAAAGCGGTTGAAGCGGCATCGGCAGTGTTTGGGCCCGTAGTTTTGGGAAGACACCCCTCGATGCGTAATTCTATAGGCTCAAATGTGCATATACTAGACCAATCCTTGGAGGGGAGCGCAGATAATTGAGCCTTGCCAATGGCCCGCTGCCAACCGCTTGCGGGACTACACTTCAAAAGCCTCCCATTGGAGCGGCCCCCATCTACCCACCCAGAGGAGTGGCCATTGTCGTATGGAAGCCGGACATCTTAGTATTTGACTTGCTTAGCAGGAGAAACTAATCACGCGATACCTTAGCAAGGATTCAGTAGTCAACGATGAGCATGTGGCCAGGTCGGCCACCAGAGGTTTCGACGCCAAGCATGCGCCTGGACAGTCATCCTTGTGTAGGTACGAAGGATACCATACTTCGTAGACCACTCACCCCTTCAGTTCGTCGCTTAGAGAATTGACAAAAGTGGACCAACGAGGCCAGCTACTACTATTTAGGAACCGAAAATGGGAGGGGAGGGGGCAGAGAAAAGGAGCCTGCGCAATCCTGGTCTACTATCCTCTAGCTCCGATGAGCACTACCATCCGGGGCGCCGTGATAGGACAATCCCCTCCCAGGGAGCTTGTGACAAGACCGGAGCGTTATGCAGAGTACCATGCCTGTGGGAGTGCGCAGAGCTTGGCCGGCCGACCAACGGGAGGTTCAGATAGGAACTGAGCTCGTCTGGGACAACCTCTCATTGGACCAGATGAAGCTGCGAGTTTTGTGCTGCAGCGAGAAGTGGGGTAAAGTCGAGTGTTTCTCAGTGTATACACCTGCCCATGTAGCCCTTGGTTTTGACGGCGCGGACAATGCGAGGTAAGAAGGAAATTTGTAAAAGTGCGCCGTATTACTGGCGCGATAGGATGCCACTCGCTTTGAGCCGTAGTGGTGGGTCACATGCAACCGGCGCGCGAGCATATTGACTGTTGTTAGCCTTGACAGTTTGTTCTCTGTAAGTCGAGCGTGGCTACCACATGAACGGAAGTTCCCAGAGGAGTCATCAATCAGAATAGTAACGTTTCCGATGGAGTTGGTAGATTAGGACACCATACGGGGACAAGCACAAGTTGATCTATTCTAAGTCAGTCAGTCTATACGAAGGAAGAAGATATTTCATCTCATCGCTGCCGTAGGAGCCCCTCATGCTTGAGCCAGAATCGCTTGCAAGCAGTATGGCCCCAATGTTCCGCCCACCACTCTCCAAAGCTATCTTCCACTTCAAAATCAACTCGTGCGACACGTTCTTCTCGCTTCAGCCCGCAGATCACGCAAGGCTTTGGTGCAGTGGGCACCTTGGAAGCTGTCTGCACTGTCATGTTGTCCCGCAACTCCGGGATCTTGAGGTGCTGAGAAGGTAGCTTAGTAGACGAGTTTGCCGCAACCACAGCTGTGCGGAGCCGGCCAACTTGCTCTTTCCACAGATCAAGAATATCGCCTGCTTCTCGATCCTCACGGGCCGCTTGGGTTTTGTCGACACCAGCCAACTTCATGCCCTTACTGCCTGCCGCGGATATTGACATGCCCTGAGATAGAAACTTGTCTCGATGCCAGCGGAGCTTTCTACCCGCAATGATGCGCGCAGCTACTGTAGCAAGTAATAGGTAAGCTCGAAGAAACTCGAGAACCTTGGGATCAGATAGGATTCTACTCTTGATAGAGGGTACTTGGCCACCAACGGGCTTGAAAAGGCTCTCATTGGCTTCCGTGAGAACCTGTGGGAATACAGATAATAGAATCGACGGCGGGGGTACGTTAATGGGAGGTGCTGCGCCATCATTCAGTTGCGAGATATCATCATTAGAAGTTTCCGTAGAGTCCCATGCCCAGCTTGAATTATCATTCTCGGACGCCACAGCGGTAGGCTGGGGTTTCTTGGGCTTAGATTCCTTCGCATCAAAGGAGTTCCAATCCCAATCATCGTTCTTTCTTGGTTGCTTTGTAGGCTCTGTGACTTTGGATGGATGGTCTTCAAAGGGCACCCAATCGGCATCGAGTTTGTTACTTCCAGCAGATTGCTGTTCCATAGACGGCCATGCTGTCACTGGGGATGTCTCCGGTTCCACAACATCAGAGGATGTGACCGCTGGCTTCGTGGCTGCGTCGAGAGAGAGTCCTGGGAAGGGGTTGCGCTCCTGAAATGACGGGGACTTGGGCGCCTGCGGGTAAGGAGAGACCGGCGCGTTTAGATTTAGAGCTGATAACATATGAGCGGCCGATTTTTTGCTTGTAGCTGGGGGTGTGAAAAGGTCAAGGTCAGATATGAGATCCTCTGATGGCTGCACTGGTGCCGCTACAGTTTCAAATTCCCCAAAGTCGTCCTCATCATTACCGGTTTCGCCGTCCCCGCCAAGAGGATTGTCCTGATCAAAATTGTCTGCATCAAACAAGATATTGGGATCTTGTGGCTGGTCAAACTTGGCTGTGGTGTTTGACACCGCTGTAGGGCTTGGGCTTGCAAGCGAGCGCTTGTCGAAAGACTGCCGTAGCCATGGAGGTGATCTAACTTCGTCAGGCAGTGCATTCACGCCGGGCAAGTCTATGAGCGTATTTGTCATCAGTTCTATCGTAGATGCTCTAGTTACCCTAGTTCTCTGAACGGGGGCAGCAGAGCTGTGTGGCAGTTGGTGAGCCACTGTCGAAGGCAGCTCGGAGAGCACCGAATCTCTCGCCTCAGACTCTGCCGTTTCGAAGTCTCCCCAGCCTTCGTCGTCGTCGCCACCATCATCATCCTCATCATTGAAATCTTCAAGGGGCATCTGACGCTGATGCACAGTCCCAAAGGCAATGTCACCAAACCCTCCAGAGGATGCAGCCCCCGAGGCGGGCGCGACATGCCCCAGCGCGGGCCATGACTGAGTCACCGCCGGGAACTGACTGCTGTGGCCCACAGGCGGCGAGCTCAAGAACGCAAAGGGATCGGTTGCGGCTGATGATTTCTGGCTCTCTGATGGTGCTGACCGTTGGGGAGAAGGTTGTGGCTTAGAGAAGCTCTCAAACTCAGCAAAGAGATCGGCCGACATAGCGGGCTAGTTAGGGTAGATTAAACTCAGGAGCGCTATATTTCTTGCATCGTACCACCGGCAGGAGCCGTGCGTTGGGATGTTCCAGGCAGCCCAGCGAGATGGAGTACCTGAGAGTTTCTTTGGGTATCCTGTTAGCGGCGCCCGCAATCTGGCAAGAAGGCCGCTGTCCGTAAGGGATTGAGGTGGATGGTTCCCAGGCAAGGATCACAGGGAGATTCTGGACCCAAACGTCGTCATCGGCCTCCCATTCGGGCAGCCTCCAAAATTCAGCTGGCGGAGCCTCCTTATCGGCGGGTCTCTCGACCGCGTTATCGGGATCCCCGTCTAGGCCAGGAGAGGCCAGGGGAGACCAGCAGAGCCAACCAAAGCTTCCCCGCAAAATGCGCCGGGGCTGGGCTGCATTAGCGGGGGCAACGATTTATTCCCTGCTGTTTTTTTCCTTCTTAGCGCTGAAGACGGGGTCAGGATCCGAGGATCGCTTTATTACGGCACCTGGGCAAATTTTTGATTTCTTCATCACCTGTCCAATATCCTCACGGCGGCTCCTCTGTCCTTCTCTTCTGTTCTCCCTCTCTTCTGCTGCCTTGCTTAACGTTGGTGCTCTTACATTGGATTCACAAACATTTGCTCTGCAACCGAATAGGCTTTACTTTTCCCGACCTATTCTCTTGGCGACGTAGTCCTGGGTGGTGGCGCATCAGCAGACATCCGGAGCTTGCCCCTCCATTTCTCAGAGTTGTCATCTCTCGCCGGCCAGACACTCACCACGAGGTTTTACCATGGCACCCCCGACAGGACCACTGAACTTGGATGTTGAGGCAATATCAGGCATATGCGGGTGAGTTGTCAATTGTCCTCCCCGGTGCGATACAGGTAATTGACCGATCCCATTTTCTAGCTCCATCTCGATAGCCGCCTGGATCGTCGTCTTCAGCCCGCAAATTCATGAGAATTTTCGGCGGTCCTCTGCCGATGGCCTTTCCCTGCACTTTATTATAGTGTGGCTCCTCGGCGATATCTTCAACATCCTCGGCGCTGTCTTCCAGGGTGTCCTGCCCACCATGCTTATCCTCGCCGTATACTATACCATTGCGGATATCGTGCTGCTCGGTCAATGCTTCTACTACAAAGGCTTCACATGGAAGGATGAGGTCGTCCCGCCCCCAGCGGTCCCGAAAAAAGTTCCGAGGAACAGGCACTCCAGTGCACCAGGAGAGCCGAATGAACGAACACGGCTGCTTGGCGACAACCCCTTCACTCACGAAAGGGAAAGGAGGGGCAGCGGCCAGAGTTGGAGCAACCTTTCGCCGGCTGTACCCATGGTGCCAGACGAGCCTAGCACGCCGCCACCAGTGTCAACGAGACTCCAAGTTGTTTTCCGAAACGCCGTCGCAATTTTGGTGGTCTGTGTTGCTGGTATTACAGGCTGGTATCTAAGTCGGGGATACTCCGCAGGGGATGCTACTGAACCTTCCACTGGAAACATGCCCCAATTCGATGTCTGGGGTCAAGTGTTCGGATGGCTGTGCGCCGTCCTCTATCTGGGATCACGCCTTCCCCAATTGCTCCTCAACTGGCGCCGAAAATCTGTTGAAGGTGTTTCCATGCTCTTCTTCCTGTTTGCTTGTTTGGGGAATATGACTTATGTCCTATCCATCTTTGCTTACAACCCCTCCTGCGCTAATCCGGCAAAGTGCAAACCTGGAGAAGCTGCATCCATTTACGGGAGATATATCCTGGTCAATCTTTCATGGGTGGCAGGCAGTTTTGGTACTCTGCTTCTTGATATGGGCATATTTGCTCAATTTTTCATTTACGGTGAGAGAGAAACTGATGAAGATGAGGAAGAGACATACATAGATGACGACGACGAGACAATCGATGAGGACCAGTGGGATCAGCGTCCCGTGCTCCAACGATTGGGTTCTGGCCACGCGTAAATTTTGTCACTGGTATATATGTAATTTTTCCTCTCTACTTATGTATATGTACGATCCGGCTATATCTTGGGGATCGGTATGGAAGCTTGGAAAAATATTTACAGGCGAATACGGGATAGGCGAACAATCTACATACAATGATATTTCAATTCTCGAATTTGCAATAGTTCAGGATATTATACGGGCCAACTTACATTTTACTCTATCAGTCGAGATCTTCAGGAAATCTCTTCTATCCGTATCAATGACATAGACGCTCTAAGCAATTATGAAGTCTTGATTTGAAGTCTAATATCGTCAGGCTGGGACAAACTACCATAAACGACCTTACTAACTGCTATAAGCTGGCCTTTGAAGCAAATGAATGATCACAGTCTATCAGCCAAGTAAACGCAACCTAATATCTGTACTCTTCAAGCGTAGATAGTCATATACCGCGATGTTAATAATGGCTTCACGAACAACGTTCCACAGACATACTTCTCGATGTTAAAATAAACTATGCAGTTGCAAATGGAGGGCAGCAAAGCATGCAGTGCTGTTGCGTAGGTTTTATATCATGATGATGGATATTTTCTTGCTTCTCTCTGCCTGGAAAAATTATGTACAAGCCCATATCCCGGATCGTTTTACTATTTATTTTGATCCACTTTCCTCCGGAGTCTTTGCTTGGGAGCCACGGGTATATCCGTTTTTAACATTAACGATGTGTCCTCCCCATCCGCCAGCCAGACCCAGAACCTAGTTCTAATCTCTTCAACCACTGTTCGCCTTCATATCTCATATGTCTCCCTTTAGTTCGTTCCATGTAGATTACATTTTTGGCCAACTAGCCAGACACCTGAAAAGACACCTTATTCTGTTTCCCCTGGGTTTGTTATTTTCTTTTCAGATGCGTTGCCGAATCATGCCAAGAGGGTGAGAAGCTGGTTGGGGCTATTCAGTTCAGGATAATCGGGGGTTGCCATAATCCATTATGTTTGCTGCGCTATGCCGTAGATAAATCAAGGGAAAATCCGCTTAAAGGACTGTCGTGTGAAATGTAACAAAGAAAATGATATTTTTCCCGAGGGGACGCTTCCTATGCCCCTCCCGCAAGTGTGACTGCTTTGCGTAGCGCAGTTTGTTTAAGGACGTCTCCAATCTGAAAATGATTGATTTCCTCATAGTGATGCCACGTCCAAAAATGAAAGGTGTGCACGCCATCCTAGGCAACCAAAAGTGCTGGGAAAACGCCAAAAATATGCCATGTAAGAACGCCTCTGGATTTAAATCTGTCTTGGTGAGCTGGGCGTAACAAATGTAGCCCGAATAGATGCGAGGCTCTGATCAGTGACGCAATGCTGCAAATCGCCTACTTGCAATCAACTTTGATATCAGAGACAGAAGTGGCGATCAAAACCGTGATTTATAGCATCTCATCAATTGATCGCACAATAGGGGTCTCTCCCTTGGTAGGGGGGCTGCGAGGATCTGCCACCTGAGTGGGCCGCCCAAAGGGTCGAAATGGATTTCGGGGAAACATAGTTTCTCTGGGAGAGAAGAGTCCTTCACTGGGCGTTGGGGGTGTTTCCACAAATTTCAAACCCGCGAGCTCACCCAAAGAATCATGCAAAGGATTGCTCGTCATAGCTTCGGCTCGCGGCGACATTAGTGCGTCGTCCTCAGGCAGAGCCCTAGTCATGTGAACGGCGTTGTGGACAGGCTCAACAGGCTGCTGTTCTGCAGTTGACACCATGCTGTTCAGGTCCAAACTTGAAAACGTCAAAGCTGCTGAAGAGGTATCGTGAAAGCGATGTGCCCCAAAACCTGGAGAAGGCGGTGGCTTCCATTCCTGAGATAATGGTAAAAATCCAGGAGATGGTGGTGGCTTCCAGTCCTGGGATGACGGTGGAAATCCTGGCGAAGGTGGCGGCTTCCATGCCTGGGATGGCGGTAGAAACCCGGGCGATGGAGGAGGTTGAAAATCAAATGAAGGAATTCTCGCAAAATCTAGGGACGGGGCTGCTCGAGCGAAGCCAAGTGAAGTCGCAGGAGGCTTCCCAGGTGAAGGCGGTGGCATGAAGAAAGAGGATGACCGTGGTGGGAAAGATCGATCGGGTTCAGGCTCCGGTGCAATAAATTTGGGTGGATTCAGAAGCTTCTTCAAACTGAATTTACCGAGATTTTCATGCTCCATATTGCCACTCTCTTTCTCGGACCAAGAAAAGCTAGACGGCGCCGAAGATGGTCCTGGGGAGATCGCCTCTAAATTGGGAGTAGATTTTCCGCGAGAGTGTTTCGGACTGCGATCTGGGGTGAGGTGCTGAGTTGTGCGAGGGCTCTCTTCTGGTAAGGGAGCAGACAAGGGCTCTTTCGGCTTAATATCGATAGCATCGGCAGATAAGGTGTGGCGATGCTTTGTTGGACTTCTGCTGCTTCGGGAGCCTGCTGCAGATCGAGGAACTCTTTTCCTCGAGACATCCTTTTGGAAGTCCTGCAGGCAATACATAAGTTTCATGTTGGGGCTAATCCATCGACTCTTGGATTGCGCAGCATAGTATGCATCGTTGACGCTCATGCCGGGATTCTGGTAGAGACCATACGCGATAATGAGACTGGCAGACCGACTTGCACCTTGTTGGCAGTGAACAAGGACCCTCTTGCCCTCTTTGGTTCTCTGTTCGATCGTCTCGCACAGCATCATCAGGTCTGTAGCAATATCCGTGTTGTGGTCCCAGGGCATGTGGATGTACTCAGGTCGGTGGAGCGGGCTTGGTGCTTTTGGGGTTGTAGGGGTCTCTGCATGGTCTTCCATGGGATATTCGAAAGCAGTAGCAAAGCTATCTGATGTGACTGCAGTGTCGGGTATGGGTGATTGGAGCTCTATGGAGTCCGTTATGCCGGCTCCAGAATTCCGGTTGAAAGGGTTGTGCACTTCGCGAGCCACGTTGATGACAACGTCGAACTTTGCCGCTTCATCCGCTGTAGGCTCTAGATAGAGGTACACATTGTCTTCATAAATGGCAATGGGGCCATCCGGATAACCTGGAGATTTTTGGTCCTCGTTGGCTTCGCTTTCGTCGCGGAAGGGCTCAAAGTCCAGAGCGCGATTTGCCACCTGTGCTCTGATAGGGGAGTCTTCTTCCATAATGATAGATGCGCGATTGTTTCCAGAAACGTTCACCTTGGATGGCCGCAGAATCTCGGAGAGTCCCGACTCCCCTCTCTCAGAGAGGGTGGGAAAAGTCATTCCACCAGCAGGGCCAAAGGTTGCGGACTTCATTCCTGAGAGCATATGCGGCGAGGAGGTTGAGTGCTTGAGCGAACGGCGCTGCAAGATTGGGAGGCCCGGCGAGTTGGGCATTTCCAGTGTGATTGGACGAGTGTTAAAATTCCCATTTAATCCATTTGTATCGGTATTCAGGCTCAATTGGCTGGGCTTTCGCTTCATCGCAGGGATCTGTGGCTTGATGAAAGAGGGCGACGAAGGCTCTGACACCAGATTTGTCGAACCTGACCCAACAAATGGAGGCTGGATTGAGAGGCCCTTCATGTTGCGGCGCCGAGGGGATGGTGAAGTCATGGGCCGCGCTAACGGAAGAGCCGATTCATTCACCGAAAGAGTGTTCATTGTTGACGATAGGCCACCGAAAGTAGTACTGGGGAATGAGTTCAGTGGTATTAAGTTGACAGGAGAGTCTGGTGATGATGATGGCGAGGGATCGGATAAGGACGAGGTGTCTGTAGTCAGTGTCGTTGTCGGCGACGAGTCGGCAGATTCTGAATTTTGTGTAGATGTGCTGTCATTGTGTCGGTGCAGATGATCCGCTGTCATGGCCCTCAGATGCTGTGTCGAGCATGTCGAATCCATATCCATGAATTTCGAATCAACCATAGCAACAACCCCTCTGTCATCAAATGCCTCTGCTTCAGGGTCCAGTATTGACATAAACGAGGGGATTTGGTCCTCATACAATCGACGGGCGGCAGCGGAAGGCATGTTTGACTCTTTGATATCGTCTGAGAATCGCACGCTCTTCAATGTGGCCACGAACTATATACCTTGCAAACTATGACCCTCCGCTACAGTGCTGTAGCTTTCACGCTCCGACAATAGGGTTGATTGTCAGAGGTTAGTGTTGATTCTTCCAAAGGCGTATGACAATGAATATTAGAATGAAGAAAACAAAAAAGACAGCCAATAACCAGCCGGGCGAATTATTGGTGAGAATGGTGGCGGCTGTTCGAAGCCTGGCGGGTGGACAGCACTGCTGAATCCTATTATTTCTGACGGTTCGCACTCGACTCTGCCAGCGTGCCCAGTAACGTCAGATTGGTGTAGAGCCCTGATATTAATCCTTCAATAATGTTTTCCCGGCGCTCCCAACCACACAACTACCACAGCACGCACCCCGAGTACTACCAGCCTGGAGCACGTTTCGTCGGCTTGCAGTTGGTTCCTTGCGCAACGTCGACAAAGTGACCAATGTTTGGTCTGTCTCCCAAACGATTGGGAAAGGGCACAAGCCGGCTAGGAGGAGTGGTAGTAGAGAAAGGATAAAAAAAGAAGAGGACGAAAATGAGTATGAGAATGAGCGTCGAATGGAACGGGCGGGTAAAAAGGTAAAACGTTTTGAGAAGAAGAGGCGGCTAGGAGGAAGTGGGCGGTTTCTGTTTCTAAGCAAAGACTATCGGATGGCGGCCATTGGACTTCAGCGCATGCTACTAGTCACGAAACCGTCTAAAAGTGCGAGTAAGTGGGCGGTGCAGCGGTTGGCGATGCGAGTCGGCCGTCGAGTCAAGTCAAGGGAGGGAGGGGAGGGACTCGGTTGTACGTTCGAATGTAAGAGGGGAAAGGGAAGAAGAGAAGCGTTGAACGTTGAAGCGACAAGAGAAACGACAACACCGCACACAATTTAGCACACTCACGCACGCTGGCACATTAGGTTAGGGAAGGAAGGGTCGGAGAATGGGGGACTTGATGGGGTTTAGGATTGGCCTCGCAGCTCTTGCAGCGGGCGGATGGCGGGCGCGCCATCCAGTTGACTGTTTAGATCACCGGAAATTTGCTAGCCCAGACATTGCTGGCTCCGTACTGACAGGGTACAGGCTGGGCGGGGGATGGCTGTGCCCGTAACCTCGGCTGTACTTGGGGCTCTCTGATCACGCTAGCAACAGAGGGGGACTGCGCCTTGGATGGATGGGGCCCTCCAGAACAGACAAGCTGGGCCCTGCTTGTGGCCCTGGTGGACTTGCCTGTCTCCGTCTGGCGCTCGCGCTCAACAGGGGGAGGGGGGATGGGAGGCCCCTACCACACGGGCAGGCTCCTGGGTGGATGCGCTCTAGAGGGCCAGCCAGCCAAGCCGCCTGTGACTGGCTGCTTGGGCTCGACGGGGACCCCTGCGCGCTGGTGTTTGCGAAACAAGGACGGGTATAAGTCGTTCTAAGAATAGATCGACGCAGTCAGGCAACCTAGTGGGCGCCAAAGCTCAGCGAATCAGGGGGCTCATGCCTGCAGCTGATAATTTCCTGTCGCCAATCACGTCGTGCAGCGGTGTGGGTAAGCCCGCATGCAGACTGAGCGGCCCAAGGAAACTCGCCGCGTCGCCGTGTCGGCTTTCAGACTCTCCTTTCGTCCCTCAATTTAGTAACTGCTAAATTTCTCTGGCCGCCTACCGTAAAAAGCGCCCCTGTGCGGAGGGAAGCAGATTAGCAATACGTGTACTTCCACTGTTCGCTGTCGTGGCGAATTTCAATCCCCTGCTTGGGTCCGGATCATCATCAACTACAACATCATTACCGCTATCGTTAGTCAGGTGCGTGGGAGATCTTATGTCAAGCGACGAGCCAGGCTGCTGATGGGCGAGAGGCAGGACTAGTCCTTAAAAAAAAAAAAAAAAAAACCTCTTCTACCATGAAACAAGTCCATTAGAAATGGGGTTTCCGAAGTATTGCTCTTGGTCGTGCAGCATCTCTGAAAATAACTAGTTACTGCGGCCCTTGTTACCACTATCTGCCGTCCCCGAAATTGGCCCCATGCCATTTGTGATTATCCTTAATCATGCTTGCAACGTCCTGGTACTGCTTGTGTTGCTCTGGGCTTGTCGCATTGCCAATCTGTTAATTAGACACCACTGGTCCCACCAGTATACGAAGTACAGTTGAAACCCAATTGTCCAGACATATGCCTGTGCAAATATAGGGCCGCGCTGGCTTCCCAATTTGATCACGGCGTAATATCACCGGCTAGCAAAAGATCACCCCGGCGTAGGGTGGATCTTCCGCTCCCCCAACACGTTGAATATTCCTAGTGACCACTCTAATAGGTTGTATACCGACTCATCGTTCCCAAGTGTGTAACTCACATATCGCTTCCGTTTGCTTGCCCTAGGTAATCCTTCGGCGATTTTTGTGTTAGTCGTCGTCCCGGATTGGTACTCGTCTTACGCACACACTCCTTCCTTCCTTCTCATTCCTTTCGTCTTCTAAACACGGCGACTTATGATGTAGCTTTGGTGAAAATACGGATTGTGCTATCCATGAGTGACGATGGATGGCCCGGCAACCTCTTAAAGAACTAGGCCCATCTTACCTAAGTTAGTAGCCCCCGGTATTTGATACACGAAACATGGGGTCAACCTTGAACCAGCTGCCTGTCTTTCGCTGTGAATGCGACACTGTCGTCCGATGCTCTGTTTTACAACGAAGCCTGTCTCAAGTTAAGATTAGAGGAGCCGCATCTGGACCCCCTGGCTTAACCAACGTCGACCACATACGAGGCTGTCTACGGCAACCAGGAGTTGTATCAAAACATTGAACAATACGTAGTAGCCTCGGCGTCAAAGCGCCGTGGTTATAGCCTTGCGACCCCAACATTTGGTATCAACATGGTACGACCAGACCACTTCTCCAGTCTTGACCGGTCCCTCGGGCTACGTGCGCAAGTTGCACGGCGAGATCGCTGCTCCTCACGAGCACTAAGGCTTCTTTGAGGCTGCCCCTGCTGATCCTTCAAGCGACAGAGCTCGCGCAAACCTTGGCAGCCAAATGTCTGATGGCCTCGACGATTTTTCGGTCAGTGCCTCATTTAATCTGACACACATTACACCGCTTCGCTTCATGACCGGCCGGAAATGCTCGCTTTTAAACAAGCAAGCACATCTGTTATAGCAGGTTTGGATGGACACCAGTTGCTGCTGTCTTGGTCTTCGCCCGTGGGGCTGCCCTGCAGAAATGGTGCTCGGGCCCGATCGCTAAGCTTAGAGTGGAATGGTGCGGTTATAGCGGCTCTACTATTTTGGGCCATGATTTCGGTGCGAAATCTGAAACAATGCAGCCCACATCTTTTGTCCTTGCAACGGCAAGCGAGGCCATCGGCCATTGGGCTGTTGGCTCGCTATGTGGAGAAGTATCCACTCGCCGTTCTTAGCCACAGCGACAAAATGGAGACGCACTTTCCTCGTCCCAATCACGAATATCACCTTATTAGACCGCTCCAGGTCGCCCGGCGATCCAAGCCCCAAGTCGGGGGAAAAGGGATCTTGGTAGGCGCGCGCACGCACGTTGCGGCTCAACATAGAACTCCGGTTACCTATCCGAGCACGTCGCCTTCGGTGAACAGGAACCCTGCTAGCCTGTACGCACTTGAACCTTTATATCCAGCCTTCGAGCCTCGCTTACACCCTCCTCTGCACTTTACTGTTAGCTCAGCAACCTTCATTACCTTTTGCGCTAGAGACGTATTCGGGAACCTTTCTCGGTGGGCTGACTGTTAACTAGATATGACGATGCGTCGAACTTAGTCTTGGGTTGCCAGTGAAACTACCCGGGGGTCTTCGGACTACTAGGGTTGTACATCGTCAACCGTTTCTTCGTAGTTATTCTATCGAGTTGACCATACATATTTGCCTAAGGTTATGAGGCCTGTTGCATCGACCGATGGGTTCGTTGTTGCTCAGGATCACCGCCGCGGATTCAATGCCGAGTCACATTCAAGACACCCATGAGTATGTACTCATAAGACGAAAGATCCCTTATTGTGGAAATGGGCGCGTGACCAAGCTACCAAACTCTCATAACTACTTATGTACGTAGCTTGTCCTTCGGTAATTATATATATATATACGTATGCCTCTCTTTTGGTGCAATGCGGGATGACGGCCGCATTTTCCTCTACAAATGCTACAAATGGATTCTCATGAAAGGTGTAGCAAAGAAAAATCATATGTATGGACTGCGAGAGTTGCCTTAAGTGATTACTCCTGGTTGCTGGAATGGATGAAGACGAGCCCCAAGCCTCTTAGCCAAGGCATTTACAAGTTAAATCGTTAATTGCAACTCCGAACTTCTAGATATATAGTGAAACCTGATAGCTAATAGTTAGACACTAAACAATACCTAGTGCCTCTGTAGGACTGATGGTGAAAAGAAGCTGGCCTCTCAGTGGGGCTCCAAATATAGCAATAACCATGGAATTAACAAGGTGATCTCTAGGTTATTTGTGTCCTAGAGAATTGCTTGGAGCGCCGGTGGCCGCTAGAAATAGACTTCTGTTTCCCTTTTGATTGGCAGTAGGAAGTTAAAATTCAGCATGTTGTTAGAGCATGGGATGCCGACTCGTAAGTGCTCAGCAGTCGTTAAAGGAAACTCTTTTCCACCGTTCACGTCAAAGTTCGCCGAAATGTGCAGGCATGCAGAAATGCAGAAACCCGATTTACTCTTTCCGAAACCTCTTTTCCTGAATTAAACTCTACTTTGGCTCTATACATCGCCCTCCAAAGGCCGATATGGACGTTTGTGCAGACGTCGGATCTACTAGTTGGACTTGTGGATATTCAAGGATAGCAATCGTCACTCGTTGTCACTCAATAGTGCAACAATATCAGAAAGAGTTTTCCGTTATATCTTAGAGAAGAGAGAAGAGTCCACAGTCCCGTTTACTTCTACTAACGCCGGTCCATGGTCCAGTCTGGGAGGCGGGCGGTCCATAGTGGGGAGTTCCATTCATCTTCCTTCGTTTCTTTTCTTGAAGGTGGAATGATATCCATGTGTATTGAACTGTCCGTATGTATGTCGTGCGTGGGAACAGGCTTTATCTCCGGATTTCTATGTAGAAAGAATGGATCTCGAAGGATTGGTGTAATTTCGCAAGGCTGAAAACTTTCGCTGGTGGCTGCAAGAACAGCCTAACTTTTAGGTACATAGTTCCCCAAATGTTTTCCAGGACCGCTCCTCCTCCACCACCCCAGAAAAAACAAATTGTTGTCTGCACATCTGATGAGCTGTAATAACACAGCCGAAAAGCAACCACCGACGACGATAACCATAGCTGGAGGAGTTTCACTCAAAAGCCAGGCTTCCCAGTACGGACAACAACAAAAAAAAGTCCAGTTCTTTATCTAACGACGGCGCTGCGTTTTTCTCCACGGCGGCTGCGCTTGTGCCAGGCGATCTAGTCCTGGTGGGTTTGCCGTGCTTTGGCCGCCGGGCTAAGATCCCATCGTCTGCTAAGTCTTCGGGTCCGTTTGCTGAACCTCTTGCAAGGAATGGACTCTGGTATGTTCCAGGACTGCTAAAGCAATCTGGGGAAGAAGAGCGCGCTCAGATTCGGAAAAGATTTTTCAAGAGCTGAACTGTGGGAACGATGCCCCTGGTGATTGTACGATATGGGCACGCTGCCCCTGAAACCTTGCAGAATCTGATTTGTGATCTACCAGCTGGCTTATTACTACATATGTGTACTATGTAGCCGGCATATTACCTCGCTGGGTACCGAACTTCAGGTCTACCGTCAGCGTGCAGATTAAAGCTAATGAGTTAGATTATTTCCTTTCAGCTCACGAGCAAATGCGAACAGATGCATGCGTTTTAGCCATTATCTGCCGGTGTGTCCCTTTGGCGCACTCTTACTATCTAGAAGCGAGAAGTCACTATTGCCATAGCCTTTCCTTGCCTAGATGGATTTTCTATGGGTTGATCTTAGCAGTCACAATCCGAGCACTGCCGCCCTCAGTAAAAATCCCCTGGCCGCTGGGGCCTTGTGCCACCGGGCACCCTTGTCACAGTGTCCTAAAGCAGCCTCCGTGGTTGGCCAACCTCCCCAAAGGTCTACTGCATCTCTACACCCAAATGAATTGCTTTTCTTAGCTTTGAATCAGTGCAGCGCAGTTGCCCAAGGCACGATACTATGGACTACGGAACAGATCATGTATCACTTTGCATCCCTGGGGATGCGGCACTGACCTAGTCGAGTCTAATGTGGCTCACCGCTGTCTTTAATCTAGATTAGCCATCGGTTTGAGGATAAAATCGTCGACGGGATTTAGGGGATGTGCATGATCTGATAGGCTGATAAAAACCTAGCGACGGGCCTTGTCAAAAAGGGGCCGTAGAATGCTGTCCACGTCCCTTGTGGGCCATCCCCTAAAAGCTCCTAGTCGACGAATGAGGACAGCAGCCCCATAGCAAACTAATAAGTCGATTAGAAGAAGTTCCGGTGTAGTACGATTGGCGCCGGCTTGGATGGAGAAAGCGGGACATACTATCTGCAGCATATGCCTAACGGCTTCCCTGCCGCTTTGGTGAGAGTTTGAAAGTCGCAGCGCAGATTCAGGGCAAGAGTGGCGCTGTACAGGCGGCAGGATACACATGTATAATGATGGTCCATGTATGTCACCGAGTTGTTTCCAGTGGCATGTCATCCGGATGCTAGTGGTGCTTGTGGTATCTGGGTTGAATACAGGGCAAGCGAAGGGCCTTTAGATCTGCATGGTGTCAGTGGACTTGGGTAGCCCCTCCACATCACGACCAGCGGTAACTGACCGTAACGCGCTGGACCCATGCATCCCAGCCCAACTTATACATGTAGGGATTTACGAAGTTCATGGATCGACTCAAACCTCTCGCCCTTGTCTGCTTGCTCTTTCAGTCTTCTTATTCTAACCCTCGGAAAGAAAAAGAAAATCCCGTTTCGTCTCGGACGAGACAGAAGGGGAACAGGGAGAGTGTAGCTATTACCTTTTATCTTCTCTGACTTGTCGACACTGCATTGAACTCCTCCAAAATTCTACTTCATTGCGAACCCCCTTTACTCTCTTCTCAGCTGAGCAACTTCATATTTTATGTGGATCACCTACACGCAGAAGGCCATATCCGTGATTCCGCACATGGATCTTGTTGCAGTCGAATTCTGTCCAGTTGAGCAGCGAGGCATTTGTGTTGAGACACCGTAGTGGAAACCCACTCCACGCAAAGTAACACAAACAAGAAAAGACGAAAAGCAGAAAATATTTAGACGACAGAAAAGGAAAATAAGAAAGAAGAAAAGTTCCTATATTATCGCCCTGCAGCCCAGTGGTTTCGAAGTGGTGGGCACAACTTTAAGGGGGTAAGGTCATCCATCATCTGTTTGGACGAGACGGGGGGCGACAGCAGCAACCAGAGCGACGCGAATGAGAACCATGGAAGACACCGCAACAGCTGACCACGCCGCTGCAGCGGCCTCCGTCGCGACTGCAATTACCACCGACGAAACGCAAATACAATTTGATTTTTCATCACTTTCCTCGCCTCCCTCGACCCAGGGTAATTACCACGCCCACCGGCAAAATCACAACCCATCCAAGCTACCCGCTTTTCGATTCACCGACCGCCAAAAGGACCCCCTGGCGCTTCCGTCTCTGCTACAACTACAAACCCACGGAATCCCTCCCTCGCCTGTCTCACCTTGCACGGATCAGAAACCGTCACAAGCGTCGGACGAAGCACAATTAAACATTACAAGCAAAGAAGACAATCGCCCGGTACCTGCACATCCTTACGACTCGAGAAACCTCCAACAAAGTTTTCCTGTCTCGCCCGAACCATCGCCTGTAGTAGCCCCATCTCCTGAAGCCAGCCCTGGGAGATCTCGGGCCACCACATTTCAATCACCTACTGAAACGCTCACCTTCTCGACACCTTCCGCGAGTGCGAAGCGATCTGTATCCCTGGATTCGACTCTCACGCTGAAGCTGGCAGCAGCCAACCCGACTTCTGATTCGTCATTTAGTACTAGCGTGCCCTCGCGACCGCAGCGACGTCCTGGAGCCCTGAGGACCCATCGACTGAATTCAAAATCAGAGGACAGTGAGGTGGATCAAGCAACCAAGGATTGGGCGCACGGTCAGCGCGAATTGCTGTTGCCCAAATCCGTGCAGAGGACGGCCACAGATGATAAACGAAATTCGGTAGTAAGACGTCCGCCGGTCTCCTACAAACCACCCCCGGCATCTGCAACACCGTCTACGTCAATCCCTCCGATCCGATCCTTTCGGTCCTCGGGATCACGACGCAGCTTGGTACTCGACTTAAACCACCTGCGCTCTCCGAGCGTAGAGGAGGATTTTGGCGATCCTCACGATAAAACCTTGAGGGCGTTGGAAGGTAGACGCGAGGACGAGTCAGCAGCTCAAATCACGCCACCAGACTCAGCCATGTACCGGCACGACGCCGACGACAGCGGCGATGTCTTTCTCAGGATGTCGCGAGAGGAATCTGAACCGCAGAGCGCCGTAGTATGTTCTCTTGATTTGCTTCCCCCCTTCCGCCCACGGCTTAAAAAAAAAACTATCCCTCTCAATGCATGATTGTGATGTCGTCATTGCCTTCTATCGCCGCCCTCTTTAAGAAGGACAATCGGCGAATTGTGGGCTTTGCATGAACATATCTGCAGCGGCAAGCAAAACACCTGCTGCTAAATTCAGCTGTACATGCAAGCCACCTCTATTCACAATCCCTGCATGAAGAAAAAAAGCATAGAGAAACACTAGCCAACGATGCATTTACTAATTGATGATATTTCTAGTCGCGGATTATACGATCATCGCACCGCCGACCTCTATCCGCTGCCATTCCGTCATATCAGCCAACCTCACCACCACAAGTGACCCGGCGGATGTCCGATCTGGACACATCGAAATTCAGCCCTTCTACAGAGAGAATTGGCCGTGCTTTAACGTATGGAAACATGACACGAGATAGGGGTGATGATCCTACCCTTCGAGGATCTAACGCGAAGTTCCCACCGTTGACACCACGGTCGTTTACTTTCCAGGAGATGTCCCCTAACACATCCTCGGCTTCAGCCTACAGCGTCAGGAGGCAGTCCATCACTGATAATGTATCTGCTCTCTCGTCTCGCCTGTCGTCAGCTAAGCAACCCCCAGTCTCCGCATACACACAGGGCCGATCGTATCATTCTTCTCCACTAGTACCGAAGTCCACAGATTCTCTCAAGCAAGATGGCCTCCACGCTGATCACCACACTGAATCATCGACTTCCACTGCCGCGCCGTCTACAGTCTGGGACGAGCTCGATGATCTCAAGTCGCGTATCCACCGACTTGAGTTGACTGGCAAACTGCCACCAACATCCGGTGCCGCAATTTTTAGAGCATCTGATGAGCGGCCCCCTACAGCCACTACTAACGCTACAACTATGTCTGCCTCCCCCAAAAGAGGCTCAGGAGGAAGCAACGCTCCTCAAGCGGATGCGGTCAGCACAGTGTCTTCGTCCGTTAGAGAAGGTCAACCTCTACTTCAATCAGCCATCACCAAATCTAAGCCCTTCTTGGCGGCCAATGTGTACAGCGCGTTAGAAACGGCGGCAAAGGATGCAATGGCATTGTCTGTCATGATTGGAACTGCGGGTCAGCCTGGTCCCATTTCAAGTGGTGCTAGCAACATTGGTGCAGCTGCCGGGACGATCACTGATCGCCAGCTGAGAAGGAAAGCTGATAGTATCTGCCGCAGCCTCACGGAGCTATGCCTAGCCCTTAGTGAGAGTGCAACCCAAGTCAAGCAGCAGCAGCAGCAGCAGCATCAGGAACAGCAGCCGCTAGAACAGCCGCGCCAAATTATACCTGCATCCCCAGCGAGGGAACCCCCTGGCAGTCCTACCATTACCCGTTTCGTGGGTATTACTCCGCAAAGACACCCGAATGGAGTGACGGCCGATCGCGGCCCGCCCGTATCTGTTCTCACAAGCCCTAGGGCCATGTCTCGATTGGAAGAGAAGCGTAGCAGCATGTTGGTATCCAGTGCCTTGCCTAGTCCGAGCACTCGATTTTCATCAGCACTCCCTATAACACCAACTGAAGCTAGTGGTCGTCGAACATCGCTGCTGATTCCTCGCACACGTCGAGCGACTACGGAAGAGCCAGAAGATCAAGCAGGACGTAAATCTTCTATACTGAGGACGCGTCGTGCTGGGACAGAGGAACCAGAAGAGTCTGCCGGCCGTAAATCATCGTTATTATTACGTACCCGGAGGGCTGCTGTTGTGGATAAAGACGAGGAAGATACTCAGCTTCGAGTGCCTTCTCGTGCCGTGACAGAGGTGACCAATACAAAGGTGGGAGCTGTGCGCGAGTACAACCCTCACATTCCCCTACCCTCAGTTGAATCCAGCTCTCTTGCCTCTTCGGCACTACCAAGACGCCGATTAGCATCGTCAACCATCAACACCCGTCTCGTACAGCCGTCTGCGCCATCCGGGTTAACTACGCGGCGTTACGTGGATAGAATAACGCCTGACGCAGACTCCACAAATACAACAGAAAAGACAAGCGACAGTAGGCCACAAAGGCAGTTCTCTCTAACTCAGAATAGTCTTCTGAGTCGCACGAGCAGTCTCAGTAAAAGGGTTAATCGTGATAGCATGTTGACCAATAGCTCTACTACCGCGGACGCGGGTAGCTATAGATGAGCCTTTACTCTCGATTCATGGGGTAGCGCAGTTCCGGCCCTGCGACGAGAGTTGCGGCATCTACCTCTTCAGTGCTGCCAAGTGTTTTTTACGCTAGATGCACTGAAATGGTTTTCGTTCTATTAGGCCGACCTGCATTTTGTACACGGCCAAGATACCCAATTTGTTCCCTGTTGAAGATTTCATGAATTCTGTTTTGTGCATGGCGCAGGGGATCAGCATCGGAGCTTTGTTTATAATCTTTGTATAATATTTTGATCAAGGGATGTACATGTGCGAGGTAACAGAAGGGCATACGTGCATAGCATGCTCGACATGTTGCTAGGGTTCAATGCCAGGCAGGGAGAGTAGGGCACACAATCCTGAGAGTAATGGAGTAAGGGAGGCGGACCAGAGCCGAAGGCCAACTACCGCCGCTATGCTCTGGTTGACGCGCCCGGACTGTTTCCCAGTCTCAGCATCCGCGATTTGCGGGTCAACTTTCTTGCAGCAGAGAGGGAACGGCACACAAATGTATTGAGTAGATAAAAGGACCTTGGGATCTGCAACCAGCGATGTATAAGTACCTGCATAATCCCTCGATATGTAGCGCAACTTGATTTTTGATTCTTTTCTCTGCAATCACACCCGGAAACTCTCTCCATTCTTGTGTATTTTCTTCTTTTAAACACTGTGCCATTTCATCTCGTCTTATCCGCCCTCATATTCGGCTTGGGAACGAAATTTGGTGGGTGGTGACCTGAGATGTGTATAAATGAAGTGCTTAACTGGGGCGCACCATCGCATCTTTGCTCATGGGTTGGTCGTTGCTGTGACTCAGGCCGAACTGTCTGGCCGGTTCTGGCTGCCGGCAAATGCGGGTTTTCAGGCCACCAAAGGCACTAGACCAAGTATTAAACCCACTTCCCAAAATGTGAATCGAAACCGTACAAACAAATGCATGCTGAGTGATTGAGCAGCACCAAAAACAACCGAAGGCAACAAAGCAAAGCAAGGCAAGCATTTGAGTCCTACACCAACATCATCCGGATCGCGGTTCTTGGATTTGTGGATTTCTGCGGGAGGGGGCATATAACCTGGGAGCCGCTTCAGCCTTCTGCTCTTAACATATAATCAATATATCGACGCCAGTCACCTCAAAGAAACTTCCCACTATCCATCAACGGTGGCCTCATCACTTATTCGGTCCCTGTCTACTGCCGGGTCTACGGGCACCATCAAACGCCGCGTACTCTACTTCTCATCTAACGCAGCCCAGGGGACGATGGCAGACGGCTACGAAGAAACCGCGGAGCAGCTCGAGACGCTGGCCCTTGGCAGCTCGAGACGCGGCGGCCGCAGCGGCAGGGGCGGCGGTGGCGGCCAAGACCGCGAGGTACTCATCAGCAAAGCACTTTCGTCGCTTTTGAGGCATCAAGCTGGCAATGCCGGAGTCGATTTAGATTCTGAGGGGTATGCCAAACTCGATCGTGTGGTGAGTACAGCATGTTCTTCTTCCCTTCATTAAAGCCTCGGATATTTTAGGAAGGCATTCAACATAAGTGTGAAAGACCTCCCCCGCCCCCTGATTGGCAAACGTAAGGTGGAAATGTTGCTGGAACCCCATTCAAGGGGGTGATGCTGTGCGAGTTCGGTTGGGCTTTGTCTTAACCATTCTCCCTCGCGCTTGGCTACGCCGGTTGGGTGATGATGGTGGTCGCATACCAAAGCTCTAGATATCTTTTTGCTTTTGGGATCCTTCTATTTGAAGACCCTGCTAACACTGGTCAGCTCCTTTGGCCGCGCATAAGATCCCTCAAGCCTACGTTCGCTGAGATACAGTCGGTAGTGAAGGACAATGCCAAGCAGCGTTTCAGCATGAAGCCGGTCGCAGGGCCCGATGAGGATCCGGACTCAATCAACCCGGCCGACTGGGTGATCCGCGCCAACCAGGGACATAGCCTCAAGCTGGAGAGCAAGGGCCTGCACACGCCCGTGACGCTCGAGGCCGGCAACATCCCTGACGTCGTCGTACACGGTACCTACTTCGCCTTCTGGCCCCGGATCATCGAGAGTGGCGGCCTCAAGCGCATGAGCCGCACGCACGTCCACTTCGGGACAGGGCTCCCAGAGGACGGTTCGGGACAGCCCTCGTCAAAGGTGGGAGCGACGGCAGCGACGGACTCGCAGGTTCATGGCGCGGGAGACGAGCAGGCGGCGGAGGGCATAGATATCGCCATCGGCCAGCCGGAGCCGCAAATCCAGCGGGAAGGGGGCCGACAAAAGGTCATCAGCGGCATGCGCAGCGACGCCGAGGTGCTCATCTTTGTGGACGTGGCTCGGAGTCTGGAGGACGGCGAGCTCAAGTGGTGGCTAAGCTCCAACGGCGTGATGCTTACTGAGGGCAACGCTGACGGCCTCGTGCCGGTCAAGTACTTCAAGGAGGTCCGCGGCCGCCGGCAAGGGGTCGGCGAGCTGTGGCGCAACGGCGAGAAGGTCGCGGATTTGCCCCCAACCCTCAAGGTCACTGCGCCGCCTGGCAAGGGCGGCCGGGGGCGTGGAGGTCGCGGAGGGAGAGGGGGCAGTGGTAGAGGCAGTGGTAGAGGCGGAGGCGGCAGAGGAAGGGGCGGGTAAGGGCTTGGCATTGATCCGCTCGTACAAGCATCTCTGGCTACCGTGTAAAGGAGAACAACCTTCAAGAAGGAAGGGGGAGAAGAAGGAAAAAGAAAAGTATACTAAAAAAAAAATTGGATTACTGTGGTAAGATATGCCGAGCTCTGCGGGCGCTGTCCTACCACATCATTCGACTTTCTTCACAACTCCTACAGAAAAGTCATATCAATCACACCGCATATGACATGTTTTTTCATCTCTGACCCAGTGGATGAATTTATCATATATGGAATACATCATGTTTTCCATCGCTAACTACATAGGTAGACTACAATGCTTATTTGAACCTCCTCCCCCTCTGGACAGTCCCGAGGTATCCTTTAAAAATACGTCCCATCTATCAGTGATAGTTCAGGTCGGGATTCGCGGTAAAATTGCATCTGCAACGGCATTCAGGTACCGGACACTCGACATGCCGAGCGAACCACTGCCGAGCATGATCTAGGTGTGTAACATGCTCGCACTTGAGACAAAAAGTCGGGAACCTGGCAGCTATTCTCCTCTCGGGATCCGCCGGTACCCCGGGTTTATCGTTGCGCGGTACTCCTACGACCTCAAGGCACACGACACAGCGAGGTAGATGACGGCCACAATTGGGACAACTGACTCCTGCGTTGATGTTGGTTGCCATGAGCGGGTTCTTCTGGCCCACCACCGAGGAGGGTATGCCAGTGCCTGTCTTTGATAGCTCGTACTCAGCGTCACAGTAAACGCAGCGCAGTGCGATTTGACGGGAGGGAGGTTTGACGGTTGGCACACCGTCCCGTTTGCTCTTCTTTGTGCTCTCAACCTCAAACTTGGTTCGCTGGTAGAAGGCCCTGTGTCTTTGAAGATATGCCCTGTACGCATTCCGCCAAGTAAGACAGCGGTAATCATCGATATAACGAGGCGCGCAGATAGACATGACCAACGTTGCTGTTTGCACATCGCTGAACTTCTCTACAAACATAGCGAATATGTCAACTAGCTGATCAGTGATTCCAGTCAGGATAATTCCTTCAATGTCCCCCTCTTGAATGGCATGGGCGACCTGGGTATCTAACCAGTTTGTGAGTTTGTCATCGTCAAAATACCGAAACGCAACATATGCACGCTCCCTAAGCGGCAACGATTCCTGGTTTGCGATTGTCTCCCAATCACTTGTCGCAATAAGAGACGAAATGGCACGAAGATAAGGATCGGTCTTAGAAGCGACTGCATCGTCAAAATCCAGTTGCTCCTTTGCGAGACTAGCATCTCCTCGGCCGATCAATTGCAATGCCAGAGAGACGAAGAGGAGCTCTGGATGTTCTGTGCTTGCTTTTTTCAGAATCTGCACTGCCTCATGACTATTACCAGAGAACAGGGCTTGTGCTGAAGCCATGGTATACCACGAAGAGTTTCGATCTGAAGCAGGAGTCTTTTCATAGTCACTAAACGCAGTTTGTGTAGATCTGCCCAGTGCACAAATTCTGATACAAGCTTGCCGGTGAGCCGGCCATTTAGTTTCTGTGCCGTCATATGCTGGAACCTCAAATCTATGGTTGATGGTGCGAAGGCACCGTTCCCAGGTCTTCCGGTCAGGAGCAACCAGACCTTCTGCTAGGCGAGTCGATTTTTGCGCACCTGCGTTGCTTGTGAGAATTTACTCATGCCAAGAAGGTAGGATAATAAGATAAAAGTCGGCACAAACCTAGATCATTCGACCATATTGTCCTCGCCCCCATATAACTAAGGTCTAAACCTGCAGATACCATACCGTCATCAAGAGTATCTTGCTCAGCACCTATTATCACAACTGTTAGCAAATTCTCAGCCATCGGTACGATCAATAATACGCACCGGCTATCCAATCCCAAAGGTCACGAAGCCAAGGGTCGTCCGATACAATATCCCGGTTAGACACAGGGTTAAAGAGATATTTGCTGTTGGCCCGGAATAAGGGCACATGGTCAAGGAGGATTTGCGCGTCTTTGGGATATCCTTCGCTGTCCATAGTCGAGGCAAGTAGTCGCTCATGTAATTGCCTGTTCGAAAGTAATCCCGTCCGGCTCAGCGATATTTCGTCTAGCTTTTGCACAAGGTATTCTGGACTTTCGTGTCTCGGCTCTTTGGGTGTCTTGGGTCTTGCTGGCAGCTTCGTCACCTTTGAGAAGCTGCGTAAAGCTCGTAGCTTTTCTGCGACTGATAGATTGCTCTTAAAATCATCAGGAAGTTTCTCACTGCTTATGAGGGCATCTTGTATGTAGTCATCGGCAACTGGCGTGGATTGAATGATATCATGTACGACAGCATCGATATCCACTTTGCCTTCACCAAACAGAGGAATATCCACAAGAGCCTGTTGAACGAGCAATGGTCCAAGCATCTCTGAGCGATGATGAGATTCAAATTGCATCAAGCCATGATAACTAGTACCTTCTGCTAGCAGTTAGCTTTGTTACATTTCCGAAGTCTCGCAGGCAGCATACCTTCTAGGCCGCGATAAGGCGATTGCCAGGGTACCATTTTATATACGTGCTCTGATGCATAAGATGGTTTCTCAAGGATATCAAAAGCCCCATTTGCACGTAAGACCAAGATCCTGGGCGTAGGGTGTGGAGAGTTCAGTGTTACCCAGTCGAAGGACACGATCCGCTCGGTTTTCTTATCTTGGTCCAAGTAGTTCAGATCGAGCTCGTATGACTTCCGAGCTTGCAAGAGCTCTGGGCTGCCTTCCAGGTGCATATCTGATGTCATATACTCTTTCTGTGTATCTGTAACCTTTAGCTGTCCAGTACGCGATAGGACAGCGAGCAGTCCACGGTGATCGCGGCAGAATCTCAAGGTTCGGATCAAAGAGTGTCTATCCGTGAACAGTTCAGGCTGCACATCAATGGCCTTGTCTGATTTCAAGGTTGCACCCCACGGTAGGTCATCATTGTCTACAGCATCCAGATAGACTTGGGATGATATATGTCTAGACGTGGCTCGACGGTCCCAGATGACAACTGCGGGATGATCCAAAGCAGATGATGCAAAATAGTTCTGATCTGCATAATCAATGGCCAAGTTATTATTGAGCCTAGTCTGGTAGTTGATTACAGATCCGTGGGGATCTTGTCGTTGTTGATGTTAGTAATTGCAACTCGAGCCAATGTGGTCGAGAAGAACGTACCTCGGAGATCATAGATACGGATCCCTTGGTTCTTGATGCCAACGGCAAGAGTCTGCGGACTATCTTCGAAAAATTTGACGCTGGAAACGGCGACACTAGGCTCTAAACGCTGCGGAGAATCCAGTACAGTGGATTGATCACCCGAAAAGCCTCGAGCGTTCACGTCGAAAGCAGAAAAACGATTGACATCCCAAATATGCAGGCACTGATCATTGCGGACTCTATCTAGCCCAACAGCAAGCAGGTGCCCGGTATTGAATGCAACGGCATGGCAGAGACGCGATACCCTTAATGGTAGATCTAAGTAAGCATTGGAGTCATCATCAACTCTGAGGAGATTGACGACGCCGACAGAGGTGCCAACGGCGACGAGACCTGGATTAGATGGCGACCAGTCGTAGGTGGTCAGTAGATGGAGGTCTTCATGTTTAGACAGCCTCCTAAACTCGAAGGAGCTCCTCTGAGCTTTTCCTGTGGGCTCATACACCTGTGCAACACCCTGCTGCAAGTTGATGTGAAGAAATCGGTCGTGGGTTGGTGTGGGAGACCACTTGATAAGCCCAGGTTCCGGGCGGTCCATGGCTCTGATAGGTTACCTAACCTTGGCTGGTGATATCCTCTTTTGGATAGCTGGAGTATCAGGTGAGAAGACACACGTCCTTGACCAGCGCTGGTGCTGTGAGAACGTTGTATGCTGTGGCCTTGCCGTTTCGGCACGGCGGTAGAAGGCGCCTATATTTCGACTTGAGCTAAAGCTGAACTCATCGCGGACAAGTTGCTCGCTTAACCACTGCGCAAACTTCCATGCCCAGCTAATAGCTGAGCAATAATCACAATAGCTACGCCACAACGAAAGAGAGGTGGATAACCCAGGAGTTGGCAGGATCGAAGTTGCGCCTTATTGGTCCTTTTCGCTTTGCTTATTGGACGGGCTGCTCAATGTGAACAAAGGTCCATCCATGCCACTTACCTCAGTAGCTGCGAGCCGTGACGTGGGGCTCACGCAGTCGGCGGCATCGGTCAATCTATTCCCCACTTATCTTAATTATTTTTTGTAGCGCCAATCGAGGATAAGCCTGGTCCATTCAAAGACAAAAAAAAAAAGTTGCCGTCTATATATCCTTCCGGGCTCTGTCGTGTCTCACGCCGTCATCCTTTCTCAATACTCATTGACATAGCCAGTTGGCGCCATGAGTTCCAAAAGGAAATTCGCAGACTTCAGCACCGAGCCCTCGAGACGGGGCGACTCGGAAACGCGAGGGGTTGACTCCTCGTCGAAGAGACTAAAGCACAAGACTGTCAAGAAGACACAGGAAAAACCGAACAACACGAATTGGATGAAGAAACGCGTACGGAACATCGAACGAACATTCAAGTCGTCCAAAAGCCTGCCAGCCAACACGAGGGTTGATCTTGAGAGAGAACTAGCGCATCATAAACAGAAGATCATTGAGGCAGAGGATGACAAGAAACTGAAGAAGATGATATCCAAATATCATATGGTTCGGTTCTTCGGTATATATTCCCCTAATTACAATCCACATATCCGCCTACCTGAAATCACCTTGAAGACCTTGGTTTCTCTAACGCTCCTACAGAGAGGCAGAAGGCCGAACGACTTGCCAAGCAATTGGAAAAACGAATAGCGCAGTGCGGAGATGATGAAGAGGTCGAGCAGTTGAACAAGGATCTTCATGTTGCTCGAATTGATGCAATTTATGCAAAATTTTTCCCTTACCGCGAGCCATATGTCAGCCTGTACTCTGGCCCGAGCCTCGAACGACAGAAAGAAGATAGCACTGCAACACCTGCCAGTTCAGCAGCAAAGGCCCTCAGATCCGAACGACCAGAGCTGTGGGGTACAATAGAAAAGGCAGCAGATGAAGGCATACCTGCATTGGTAGCCTTAAGAGACCGAAATCTGGCAGCTTCAGAGTCTCAAATTAGGCAACCTGTGGACGCTTCATCCAAGCACTCGTCAACAATCCGAAGAAACTCTTCTAAGTCCACGAAGACAACGGGTGCTGATAGAGTTGAGTCCAAAGGTTCCCAGCCCAGATTCGTGGGCAAGGAGCCAGAACTTATTGATGGCGACAGTGACAGTGATGGAGGATTTTTTGAGTAGGGCTGCACTCACCACGAATAGAAATTTGATACCCACCGTAACCATGGAAGACTCCGTGGCCAAGTATTGAAAGTGTCTTGCATGCAGTTGTTTTGCAGCCTCTTGCATGTAAACAGGCGGGTCGCCTTTGAAGTACGAAAACGACCAGAAGCCTTCACAGACGCGGCTGTAGTGTAACGAGCAAAATGTCTTTCAGCTGTAAAGGTAAAGGAAGCTACTCTACTCCTCGTCCTGGGCATATCTCAAACAATTCTTCACCTTTATATTAAAGTACCGCCAGCTGAAAACACTTCGGACTGGGACTGACACTTGAAGGCCGCTTACTCTGGTGTTCCTAAACCCACTCGTTCTGCATGCTCTTTGGCAAGGTTCTCTGAGCTTTCGTTGGATCATTTATGCCTCGTATGCAAAGCTACAGCCTTGCTCTCCTCGCCCTGTGATGTCCAAGCATCTCGCTCCGCCTTACCCCACCTTCCCACATAGCTCAGATATCCTGCCCAATTCCTCATGATCGATCGTATGTTTGAAGATAAGCCGGAGTAGCATCTCTCATTCATATAGATTTTCCCGGCTATCACGATGGAGGCGACTCCAGCGATATATCAGGATATCATCAAGTGGGCGACTGCCCAACAACACAGCAAAACCAAAAGTCCCATCTCACCTGCCCAGCGCAAGGCTCTGCTCGACTTACACCATTTGATCGCGACACCACACACTAGCCCCGATATTGGCGAAACAAATTGGGTGGGTTTACTTCATCGTGAGTACATAGATCTTATTTCTCAGAGTGGCCCGATAGACTTTTGTGGCCAGGGTTTGTTTTGTACAAGATCGTTGGGCATTCTCAGTTTGCCATACTTATTACCCTAACGTAGAGTACTTACTTTTCCCCCCTTTCAGGCTTCCGTGACGCCAATCCAGACCCGGCAGGTGTATCTTTCGTTGAGGGCGCTGTTGGGAGCCGCTGGGTGTACTATGCATACATCAAGGAGAGCTCAGAACCGTTCCCAGGGCCGGCAGGAGGACTGGACCCAGCCACAGGTAAAGCACGTACGTTCGCCAAGAAGAAGGACGCCAAGCAGTATGCGGCCAGGTGCGCGGTCGAGTGGCTCGTAGAGCGCAAGATGATGCCGAACAATGGTGACGTCAAGTTCACCAACGCAGCCACGAGCATCTCACCCCCGACCGCCACCACTTCCGGTGCCGCTCCTCCTGTCGGGCAGGCGGCTGTCAAGAAGGGGACAACCAGTGGCGGCGCCATCCTTGCTGCGGCGCCCTCCGACGAGTGCTCCGAGTCCGGCAGCTCTGCGGCCGGATCGCCGCTGG
The DNA here is from genome assembly GCA_021365275.1 of Xylariales sp. PMI_506. Taxonomy (NCBI): domain Eukaryota; kingdom Fungi; phylum Ascomycota; class Sordariomycetes; order Xylariales; species Xylariales sp. PMI_506. The sequence goes on along the minus strand of JAJTIY010000004.1, from coordinate 1,102,123 downwards.
TGGGGCTCGGCGGGGGTGCCATCCGGAGCTCGAGCCCGTTCTCCTCCCCGTCCTCTGCGAGCGCCACATCGGAACTGTCGAACACCATCCTTGTCAATCAGCTATGTGACAAGCTCCACATCCGTCCACCCGAGTGGCAGCTTACCGCGGATGAGACCGAGCCCAACCGCTGGTCCGGGCAGCCCGTTTTTAACGTCCTCGAATCCCACAACTTCCCGCCTGGTCTGGGTCAAGTCAAGGATGTCCGCGGGAGGGACGTCGCGCAAGAAAAGATGGCGGAGGGGGTGTTGAGGGAGCTACGGGGCCTGGAGGCCGCGCGCAAGAGGAAGGTGCAGGACATCCTTGGGTCGTTGCGTCCCGCGAAGCGATAAAGGTTCCAAAGCTCGGTACCCAAAGAATGATGTGGGTTTTGATGGAGTTTGGTTCACGTAGTGGGTTCTAGGCGAATGTCCCAACGGCAACGTTGCTGTTATATTTTGTGTTGCTCAAGTTCATGGTTCTTGGTTAGTCTCGATGATAATGAATCAACTAAAGCCTTTTTTTGGTCATATCGAACATTATGTATAGTAACAGCACCATACCATGACTTAAGTAGGAGGAGTGTACCAATCCATCACATTCTCTCCGACTTGTTCATCAGTGTTGCAAACCCATACAACAAGGTTGTATGGTATAGATCTAACTAACAGAAATGACAATCAAGCACTTTAAAAACCATCAATGCTTCGAATCTCATAAAGCTCCTGGTAATAACAAAACACCATGTAAATGGACAGATGCGGACCCGCAAATCTCAGAACCCCCAGTTAACACCAAAACCAGCCCCAATTGCAAGTATGTACTGGGGTACAACCATATTCTTGTACACCCGATGAACCCATCGTACAAGTAATCACAAAGCCTCACATAATAGTGCAAGATGACGCAACTGTCCGCGCTCTTCGGCGCCCGGTACCAGCTCCTCCTTCTTCTTCATCCGCATGGAGCAATTGAGCCTCCCTGGCCCTGCGTCTGCGTCGGCGATTTCCTGCCCCTGTGGCACCTGCTTCTTCAACTGCTTGCATATAGTCTGCCCACTTCCGCTCGAGTCTACCTGCAGCGGGAAAGTCACCTCTCAAAACTCTCTGAGTATGTTGATCAACGGTCTGTTGCCATCCATAAAAGCATTTTAAACCAATAATCTCTGTAGGATAGGTCGGAGAGCTCTTTGAGGGTTGTCGAATTTCAGCATTCCAGGATAATACTTCGCGTATTCCAGTCCATGTGACCATCTGACAGTCATATACAACTAGATGAAGTCCCACTCGGGGACGTGAGCTATAAGTTGGGGTGCGAGCGGCTCTGGATCGGACCATGGCGGCAGCCTCGGCTAAAACAAGATCTCCTATTCGAGTGTTGTCCATTTCCACGTTCTTTAAACTAATGCAGTTCTTGATGACTGGTAGCATGCCAGTATCACCAACGTTCTCGCAGTAGCTTACCGAGAGGTGCTCCAGTATGGAAGCGCAAGGCGCTTTGGCCAAATGTTGCGAAAGGAGGTCATTTGTCAGCTCGGTCAAATCCTCAAGCTCAAGGTGGGTGAGTCGTGGTGTGCTAGCGAGGATGGGCTCAAGAGCAGAGTCGGTTATCGCAGTACAGCCACTCAGTTGCAATCCTTCGAGATCTGGAACTAGGTGACCAAGCGCTTGTACACCGTGATTTGTGAGATGGCGACAACGACCAAGATTCAGATGGCGAAGCTTCCGAGGGGGCACAATAGGCCGCTCGGTAAGGATGTCGATTTCAGGATCAGTCCCATGCACCATCGTCTTGAGGGCCTCGTCTGTAAGATCTGTGCAACCATTTAAAACCAATCTCTCCAGATTGTTAGTCTCAAATAGAGCCCTGGCAACATCGAGATTATCAAAGCCTTTAATCTCTCCAGCTCTCAAGTCTTTGAGTTTTGGACAGCCGGTTACGACCATCTTGATTCCTCTAGCATCCATATGTTTACACCACGACACGTTGAACATCTCAAGCTGGGGACAATGCTGAGAAATGATTTTGCAAGTGCTGTTGGTCACAGCTGGTAATCCGGTGAGATTCAGGTTAGCCAACTTCTCATTGGCCTTGATGAAGCTGTGCAGAGTTGATTTCTGGAAGTTCCGGCAGCCCTCGAGAGTAGCGTTGATCAGATTTTTGCAAGCCTTGACGATAACTTCTGCTCGTTTGTAGTGCTCGACTTGTAGGCACCCCCGCAGGTTGAGATCTTTGACAAATGGCCCCGCAGCAACGATGATCTTGGCCAGAGATTCTGCTGGGATATCTTGATAAAAGTCTGAGGCATCAAATCGGGTCCACAGTTGCCCATCGAAGCAGAAACCATGAAACTCCTTGCTGACGCGCGACAACCGGACAAGCTCTCTCGGTCGAAGATAAGAGAATATATGAACCTGAATCTCATGAGGCATGTTCACCCAAAACTTGTAAGGTGGTTTGCGGAAGGTGCCTGCCCGGGACCGGGTTGCAACAAATTCTGTAGGCAGTGCAATAGAGCCGGGAGTTAAGCATGGTGTAGATCCGTTGGCAACTCTCCGGATTGCTAGGCGAGTTTCAATGCCTTCGAGAGCAGGAAACTCGACTGTCGGGGTTCCGGGAGTGGATGATTGCCCGTTGGGAAAGTAATTTGAACCCGATGCGTCAAGGGCATATTGTCCCAAAGGAGATGCTGCCGAAAGACTAACACAAGACAAGCTGCCACGATGGCCGTAAGGTGCACTCGATGAACGCGAGCGTCCTATTTGGACCAAGGAAGGTGAAGAGGAAATCCGCTGGATGCCCTTCAGCAGCCTCTCTCGACGCTTCGCCTTTGGTGCTAGTTCCGTGGGTGTCACAGCTGGCGATACCTCCATAGGACTAGTTGGAGAAGTCGTACTGATTTCTGTTTCGCCTACTGAGTCCGACATGGTAGGCTCTTAAGGAAATTGGACCCTGTTGTCGTGAGTGAGCGAGTGTAACTACTTCCGGATTTGGACAACCCGAAAGGATAGGGAATCTGGGAATCCAAAACCCCACGATTGGAATATCCTGATTATCCGAGAGCTACCTGGGCGCGGAACGAATCAGCTGAGGTCTGTCGTGGTGGATCGGCTACCCTCTCGCTGTAGTGCGGGGTGGTCGATAACAAAGCTGTAGCAGCGTCGTACCAAACACAGGCGTCCTTACAAATGGTTGTCACATCGAGAAAGAGCAGCAAACTCAATACTAAATGCCCACCGCGCGTCCAGAGAGTCAAAATGCCGGGTTGGCTACGAAACGAGAGTGAATTTGACTGGAAGACCAAGTGGGAGGAATCCGGCGAGACAAATTCTACGCTGACAGCCCACAATTAAGGAAACAAGGAGCTGGTGCAGGTGCAGGCGTAGCCCTGGGCCGAGTCCCCTTAAGTGGCGAATTTGTTTTCGGGCTTTCGTATTCTAAACTATTGGGATGTACCTTGGGGTATATGTTAGCGTCGTCCTTTGCTGAATGGAACAAAACAAGCAAACTCGAAAAACGGGAATTAAATGCAGGCATTAGCTGACAGAAGAACAGAGAGCTCTACCTTCTATTCGCAGTACACACACTGACCCACTGCGCAGCACTCTGGAGTATCTGGAACGACAGATAGACGGAGAGAGAGAGAGAGTTCGGAGCCGGCCTCAGCGCTTCGTAAACGCTGACAGGAAGCAGGATGTTTAGCCCGGAGAAGTAGGAGTCCTCAACACCGACGTGAAGAGTATATATTTCATATGTACCCTGACAGTTTCTGCCAGGAGGGAAACAAGAGAGACCTTTCGCATCTGACTACCCCGATTCGCGGCCCCTTAGGAGTTCTTATCGCGGGCAAACCCAAGGGTCCTACTTAGTTTATCGGCTCACAACCCCGCCAGTCGGATCTAGCCTCTGCTGGCTTGATCCACAGCTGGACCCTGGCCGGTGGTTCTACTCCACACCACCACACTCGCCCCGTTCCCTGTGCGCGTGGGTGCTAAACCAGATTCAGCGGCCATGAGACGGGCTCTCCAGTCGATGGCTGGTCGACAGCCGCTATCCCCTCCTCCCAAGGTGAATGCAGGTGATCAGGATTTATGGCACACCACCCGCCGATTCGAGACAGGCTCATCACGTCTGCGGGTTGCGTTGAGACAACACTGAGCGACTTGCTGGTATCCACTGATGGTATCGGTGATAACGATTACGGTGTGAAACTTACATGACATACCCTTCAGTCTTTGAAGAGTGGCGCCATACGCATGACCGGGCTTCTCTATCTAGTTTTGCTTTGATCCAGAATGAGTTGAACACCCTGAGCTGCGCACCCTGAACTGCTGACATGACAGTAGCTAGATGCAGGCATGCCGCAAGTCAAGGCTTCCCAGCGCGTGCCTACTACTTGCCTGCCCAACATCGTACAGGATGGAGCTTGGCGCAAACTATAACCTGACAATGAGTACCCATTCGACTTTGGTATCCGGCACGCAACTCCGGCTGGCTGTTAGCCAAGCAACTGAGTCCTATACAGCATATCATGCTCTTGGGGTCAAAAGGGGCCAGGAATTCGCCGAGCAGGACCACAAGCGTTCTAGGCCGGGGAAAGCTGGGTTTTCCGTTGGCTGGTTCAAGCGAGGGCGTTACCAGTCCCCAGGGCTAGGGCGCCATTTGCGTCCTACCCAGGTATGGGAGTAGCCTCCAGGACCGAAACGGGCCCCTCCATACGTGCATTAATTTGGTAGATATCCTGCGCCGTCAACGCCAGTGCAGGTAATAGGCCACACCCTCACCCTCCCCTTACTACGTATATTCTCCATCAGGCCATTGAATGGGCGTCATTCTCGCGTCAGATAATGAAACATATGGATATTTCTCTTTAAGAGGTAAAACTCCATTTTACCTCTTATGAGCTGTTCGTTAATAGGTGAGGAGAGCCACTCGTTGTATCATATCGCGCTTCTTATTGGTCGAAAATAGCTGAAAACGATGGAAGGGCATAGCATCCAGAACCTCCGCCAAACTCTAGTTAGAGCCGATTGCGGATGGCCGCCCCTAGCGAATCTTTCCAGCCCAGAACGGACAACTCCCCACGTGTGGTGCGTAACCACACCATACGCCACGGGGCGCTCTTGAACTTGGCCATCTCGCAGCCGTGAATAGTTACATTGCATTCTCCAAGTGTTAGATAAGAATGACTGGACCCTTTTATCGGCAGATGCCTTATAAAGACTGCGGTGTCGTATTCATATTGTCTCTGTGCATTGCGCCAAATCGCAGGTGACTATCAAATGCGCATATGGTCGTTGTCTTGTCCTGTTGAATGGAGGGGCGGACCCGGTCATGGGGAACTACCACCCTAGCGCATACGATCAACCGACTTATCCACCCGATGCTTGTGCCATCGGTTTGGCTCTGGGACCATCGCGGTGCGCCGTAAGCAGGTGGTTGGCCAGTGTATGACTCGGAAGCAATCGTTTTCTGGACCCAAACAGCACCCCCAACCAACAAATGACTTACTGAGTCAAGCCCATTACCGTCTATCGCCGCACAGGATCCACCTCGAACAACTCTGGTTGGTCTGCGACCACGCTATTGTCTGCGGGGGAGAGGCCGCTCCGCTATATACACAGGAGTCGCCTTTTTTTTTGGTTGAAGAAAAAAGTCATGCTCTACACGTTTGTGCTATTTGGCCGCCGATGAGTTCAAGTGTGATGATTATCATTATTCGGAATATCCACGATTACTACAGCGAGGCATAACGCGATTTGCTTGTGGCAAATCGGACCCGGCTTGGCTCCGGAACACTGCCGAAAGGCCTAATTCTTGAATTGCTCTCTGGGCTAAATTTGTTTTCAACATTACTGGTAAGTTAAATGTTTTACGAGACCTTACCCCAAGGTTTGCACATGGGGGCTCTTCAAGTGATGTCCCAAAAAATCACAATAGTCTTGTATGTACATGCAGAGGACAATATTGAACTATCTGAATTATTGCTTCGAAGATTTCATCATGGGCCGGATCCGCCAGGCAGAGGGGGGATGACAGTAGCACAGGTTAGGAGCTTCGGGCTTGTTCTACAGAGAGCTCTTAGGTCTTATCTCTTACAGACATGAGAATACCGTGGTATTGATTGAATACCAGAATGCCCATATCCTTTGTTCAACATAATATCTTATCTCGATTTCTGCTTAAGACAGTCATTCGCCATGTAATGGCAGTTAGGACAGCAAGCAGTGTCATGCGCAGTAGCATATAATATACCAGCCAACCGAGGTTGGTAACTATATCTTATCTAGTGTACATCACCTGTACCAACGCTGGAACCCGGCAGCAGGCTGTTTCCAGCGGCACTTGCACAGCCAATCAACCGCTACAGGACGCAGGGAAGCCCGAAATGTGACTTGTAGCTTGATAAACCGTGCTGATACTCGTGTGTTTGGGAACATGACACCCACCCCGCAGTCAACTCCAGGTAAGCATCAATCACGATGCCCATTGAACGCTTATCACATGCGCAACTCTGCAGCAATGGAAGCGATCTTATGAACCGTCATGCTTTCTTCATGCTGCTCTACATGGACTTAGGAAGAATATCGAATCACGAAATCTCGAGGGCAATCTACCACAGGTGGAGCCAATAATGCTCTCAGTTATGCTTGCAGATTTAATTGTGTCTGAGAGTCTTTGTAGGAGCAATGACATCATACCTAGATAGCGTGAAATTGGCCAGGTGAACCCCCCTCTCCTATAGTGCTAAAGCGTGTGTCTCAATATCGGTGGGCAATAGGTTGGCCAAGCCCAAGCAGATTATTTCATCTGTAGGGCGACAGAGAAAGAGGGAAAATATGAAAACTAGATGAGGTATCCCTTAGCAGCAATCGTCGGATTCGTAGTTATATTGTATACGTTCTAAGTTAGTTCTACCAATTTAGACTTGCTGTAAACTTTTTCTCCCACTGCGCCGACCGGGCATAACAAACAGAATGTCAGGGAAGCGCTGCCCCGCTAGATCGCAAAATTGAAAGCTCAATATCGTTTCGCGCGACGAATAGCAGTCGATCGATATATTATCGCATTGATACCTATCACCCCCAATCTTAGCTATGCTGTTTTGCTTCTTACGGACCTCTCCTAGCCACCGAACAATCCGCATTCTGGAGACAGAATCCATGTGCACTATCCAGCGGTCATCGTCAACCTAGGCCTAAACTCCGAAGTGCGCCATTCCGTGGAGATACTGTTCTTCTAGTTGACTCAACCGACACTGCCATCGACTCCTGCCCCTGCTCAGCATTTCCTTGACGCCCTTTTGCCTGCAGTATCAAGACTACTCGTTGGCAGCCGGCAGGAAAAGCTACTGTTTGTTTGTTATTTTAAGCACTCGTGAATAAATCAAACCCGCTCAATTTAAAAGTTGAGGCGGAAAAAAATTATTTGCGGAATTATCATTTGGCCAGGCCCACAGGGGTTCCGCAGCTTTTCCTTTTTGCTTTTCCCTCCCTCTGTTCGGTGGCCCAGTCACTCCAGGTTGCTTACTGGACGGCAGTCGAGCCACGAATCTCAGAGGAACAGCTTCTTGTTAGGTGAACATCCAAGGGCCATCGAGCGACCTAGTTACCCACGTTCAGGCGACAACATCCGAGTCCCGCAAGCATATGGGTAGCCCTTCCCTTACCTCTGTTCTCCGAAACCAGCCTTCGAACAACCCCGCGCGCTCCGAGTACCCCCCAACGTACCTGCCCTTTGAACAACGGTTCTGAGTTGCAATCGACTGCCTGGAGAGTCCCTTACACGCGGTAGTCCTCTCGCCCAGCTCTTCTCGGCCTCCTTCTTCCGATACCGCGCCATAGAAGAATACGGCAATCAATTATGAAACATCTTCATGGTGGAGATCAACAGGAACACGGTAAGTTGCCCGTAGCTTGAGTTGCAGATGCAGCCAGCCCATGCAGCCAGTGGTGGCAAGGGCAGAGGCAACCCGTACAAACGCATGAAAGACCGAGACTGATGGGCTCCTCGCGCATTAAAGGCGCCGATACCGACGACAACAACCTTCACGATGGAGAGCCCCAGCGTGGGCGCGGGCGCAGCAAGCTGTCGCCCCAGCTGCAAATACCCAAGAACCGTAGTACCGGGAATCTTGGTGCTGTGTCCGAGGTAGCCGTACCGGAACCCTCAACCTCCAGGATTCGATTCTCGTTCGATGCAGGCTCAATTGCTAATGCCGACTATGATTCAGTCGCAAGGTGCGGATCTATATTTCTTGCTTATTTACCCTACATCTTCATGAGCCTCCCGTCTAGATTGTGGTGTATTTGGAGGTCGTCAGTGCCTCGTCCCATTTCTCCCGCGCCTACTCTCCGTATCTTTTTGCATTGATGCTTCTCAATGATTGCATGTTTGGGTCTTTCGGAGTTCTTTGTTCGTGCTCTGATTTTCACATGACAACTTTTCTACGCACATGCACTGCAGACACGCTGTCTGCTCTCATACAACCGTCCTGTCTTTGGTGCAGTGTGGCATGATATTGATGTTATATGAACAGATCCTCTATCGTTGCAGAACATGAGCATGGCCTTGGCTTGTCTGGTCTGCGAAGAATCCGCCAACACTATCCGATGCGCACCCCTACCCTGCCATCATCTGCTGCGTCTTCGCGAAGTCCATCGACCAGTCTAGCGAGATCCTCATCGATGGTGATGTTGCACCCGGGCCACCAAATCCCGCTCTCTCCGGGACCGACCTCCCCCAGCTTCACTGAGGATCTGTCCCGTTTTCCATCCGAATCCCTGCACTCGTTTTCTTTCGCACACCAGTCAGAAGACTTCATACAAAACCGCCAGAATGTCTTGAAGAGATCAATAGAATTTATGAAAGACCGCATGGGTTGGGCAGTATCATCTGATGCTGCCATAGCTAGTGCCCAAGCTCGAGTATCTGGTGACGTAGAAACGCAAACTATGCTGGAAATGCTGGCGAGAGCTCAACTTGTAGGCGCTGGGAATCTGCCTCATACAGATTCGAGTGCCTTTTTGGGTCCTTTAACTGGCCCTGCCGAGGTTTCACCCGGAAATATATTCGATCGAAATTTTGTTCCAAGGACGAGCAGCCCGGACTCATACTCAACCCCACGAGTATCACCTACTACCTTGAGGTCTCCAGAGTTTCAAGAGAAGCCCATAGGCAACATTCCGCGATCGGACGGTATTACACCCATAAGGACGACCCAGCTAGAAGCCATTTCAGATGGACCGGAGTTGGAACTTTCTCCTAGAGCCATTGCCGATGATAGCGAAAGGGCGGGAAAGACATCTCCACCAGCTCTAATCAAACCCACGCTGAAGAGGACGTTTACGGATGTGGCATCCATGTCGTTGGAGCAGAAGCTAATGGACACGATCGCCCAACCTTTCGGTTCAATTCAGCAAGGGGTATATCCTGATGTACTCATATCGCCGACACTCCTACCGCAGTCTGGGCCATCTTCGTTTGTGCCATCTTCTTTGGGCCCCGCCGTACATGGCCACTCTGCAAGATGGGTTCCTGCCGCTCAGGCTATATTCACGACAGAGTCAAAACCGCCTTGGACTATCCTCGCCGCAAACGACCTGGCATGTCTGGTTTTTGGGGTCACCAAAGCCGAGGTTCGCAAAATGGGCATTCTGGAGGTTGTACAGGAGGAGCGTCGAGCTTGGTTGGAGAACAAGCTACAAGGTACTGGCACTGATGAAGTAGGTCAGTCACCGGCGAAGAAAGAAGTTGCTAAACCAGCACCAGTTTCCAGTGGTTCTGCTCTGCTGGGAGGTCGGGGTGGTATCACTGCCCAACTCCTGAGCAAGCCAAACTCGAGATCACAGCCACCGAAAGCCCCTGTTCGACGGGCGCAGACAGTCCATAGCGGCGACGCGACTCCTTCGAAGCCCCGTGGCGGCGAACATCATACTAGCACGAAATCGAGGGGTGTACTCTTGTGCGGCGATGTTGTCCCTATACAGAAGCGAAACGGTGCGACGGGCTCGGCTAGTTTATGGGTGAAGGAGAAGCGTGTCGGGCTTATATGGGTCTTAGAAGAGATTCACGAAGACGCTGCCCTCGTAGACTTGGACGATGACGGCATCGTCACGAAAATTTCGGGAGAAACGGGGGGGATATGGGGTGCTGATGCTGTTAGGCCAGGCATGGATGTGGGAAAGCTCATCACTCGCATACCTCGGCAGGGCATCGACCCTCGCTATGGAGCTATTGACTACGCTCAAATTGCGAAGCGCAAGTATTTTACTTGCCCCAACAGCGGCAAGACCAATATTCCCGTTACGGTGACTCAAACTAGAGGCCAGACGGAACTGCGTGTCTCCAGCTTCCCTCATATTGCAGGCATAATTGTTGTTGCCACGGACTCGCTCAAAATCAAAAGCTCAAACTCGGTCTTTTGTGGCGCCTTGTTTGGCTATGAGAAGCCCGATGGTCTTTCAATTAACTCTCTCATCTCTGACTTCGACAAGATTCTCAAAATCTTAACGGATCAAGAAGGAGTGGATCTCCATGATGGCATTGTCATTCCCGAGCATAGCTTCAGAAAGGCTGCGGCTTTTTTTGCCCTGCGCGAAGGCCGGCCAGAAGCTGCCACCAATTTCCTTACCCCAGATGGTCTACCGGCGAAACACCGCGATGGTACGGAACTCAAGATTGATGTTCAGATGCGGGTCGTGCAAAGTGAAAAGCACTCAGGACACGACTCTGGCACCAGCGACGATGACACATCTTCCACCGAAGAGGCAATCTCTAATACTGAATCTGAGATGGTGTTTGCTCTATGGATTACTTACTCCAAGCATCTTCAAGTTGCTCGTAGAAACACCATCATTCCCAGTTCCCCACATCTATCAGGCACAGAAACTCCATTGCACCAACCATCCCCGGGCCAGACTCCTGCTCACACGCCGTTGGACATAAGCTCTGACTCGGATGAACCCAGGAGATTATCCGCAGCTGCTGCCATTACCAAGCAACTCAAAGATGTTGCAAAGAGCGCTGCTGCTAAGCTCACGGGATCAGTAGTGTCAGAAGACAAGCAAACACAACCGACTCCCAAGGTTGTTGAACCACCAAAAGGCAAGAAAACGATTGATGATTTTGTCATCCTAGAAGATATGGGCCAAGGCGCTTACGGCCAAGTCAAATTGGCCCGGTACAAGTATAACGGCGGAAGGAAGGTCGTCTTGAAGTACGTCACTAAGCGGCGGATTCTCGTGGATACTTGGACTAGGGATCGACGCCTTGGTACTATACCTCTTGAAATCCACGTTCTCAACTACTTGCGTCGGGATGATCTCAAGCACCCGAACATCGTAGAGATGGTTGATTTCTTCGAGGATGAGACGAATTATTATATCGAGATGGCACCTCATGGCTTACCGGGAATGGACCTATTTGATTATATCGAACTTCGAACCAACATGGAGGAAGATGAATGTCGCAGTATCTTTGTTCAAGTTGCAAAGGCCATACATCACCTTCACACCAAAGCAAATGTAGTACATCGAGACATCAAAGACGAAAATGTCATTCTTGATGGCGAAGGCAACATCAAACTCATTGACTTTGGGAGCGCAGCTTATATCAAGAGTGGGCCTTTTGATGTATTTGTCGGCACTATTGGTGAGCAAAATCAAGACCGTTATCGCTTGTAAGGTAGTGAGATCTTACTAATCAAATCCAGATTATGCTGCTCCTGAAGTGCTTGCAGGAAAGCCGTATGGAGGCAAGGAACAAGACGTCTGGGCCTTAGGGATCCTACTTTACACCATTATATACAAAGAAAACCCATTTTACAGCATCGACGAGATTATGGATCGCGATTTGCGAGTTCCGTATACAATTAGCGACGAGAGTATCGATCTAATTCGTTGCATGCTCAATCGGGATGTGTCACAGCGATACGACATCACACAGGTGCTTGAGCACCCATGGTGCCAAGTAGATGACGATGAAGAATAGAGATTGGTGTGGTCTTGGAACCAAAACACACAGCAACAGCTACAATATTAACTTCTACTACCATCATTATCGTTACTACAATAGTAGACGTGCTAGGGGCAATGGTTATTCGGTCAGGGATAGGATTGATGCGGTACACGCCACAGGGAGGTCACGACGGGAATAATGAAGAACTCATGGCAGAAGACATATTTGAAGATGATACCCAAGGAAAGCCCCTATTTCTCTTTTAGGTCCAAGACGGACAGGCCACTGGATAACACACGAGACAAATAAAGGAGCTGGTGGGCAAGGCCAGTACATTATTACGGCGCACTATCGGGGGGCATCCTGCTCCCTGGGGTATTCTTTTGGAAATCACTTGTAGAATGTTAGTACATTAGCCTTTTTTTTCGCTCTTTTTTCTTCTTTCTGAGCATAGGAAAGGCATAAAAGGGGGCATAATAGGAGGCTTTTTCACGTCATCCCATAAAGAACCTCAAAATAGGACAAAATGTGATCACATCGATTTAAACTGGACGTCCTCTAACCTCTTGAAATCATCCTTCCTCTACAGAATGGCGCTGTGCAGGACTACTGCATCTTAAGTCCCCAAGCCCCCAGCGGCGTTGAAAGAACCAAACCAAGTGCTGAGAGACTTTACTTTCGGGCGTAAATACGGCATGATACCACATTTACCACATTTATTGTGCCTTGAGAGGCGACAAGGTTTCCTGGGGCTCAGAAATACCACCCCATGAAAACTGCCGGTGCTTGCTCCGAGTGTATCTGGTTGGATACGCTGAAAAGCCGTGGCGGTCAGAGGTGCCCGAGAATGAAACGTGAGCTGTCTAGTGCCTAACGGAGAAAGATCATCCGGTACGAGAGCAGATCGCCATCTATGAAGGCAGGGGGCAGGGGTCTTTGTTTTCGTCGAACGCATCTAGGGACTGTGGGAAGGGTATTGGGAAGGACCCCTCTTTTGCTGCTCAGTCATGGTGATCGGCATGTGTACGTGTTAGAGCTTGAGAGGGGAATGAAGAAAAAGCAATAGGCGAGCTGGGATATCGAGGACGGTGGGAAAGTAACCCAAGAGCATGGGGAATTTAAAATGGGCAATTCGCAAGAAAATGCCGTCTCGAATCCCGTGTTTGGCCACCGATGTCTGGGGGGGCTTCCCGCTACCAAAACGACCAGAGGAAGAAAGCAGGGAAATAAAGGGGGGAGTGCCGATAAGAAATCGTCGTCACAACAGTTCCGCCTGATCGCTCAACACCTTATAGGTTTCTTCATGCCTCCTACGTCAGTTTGTGTTGCAGTATGATCAATCACTTGTACCAGTGCAATACTTGCCAACTTCATGAGGGTCTTGGTAGTTGAGACTACCAAATGCAGGGGTTCAAGCCAACGTTTGTCTGTAAGGCCAGAATGATCTACCTCGATCTTATCTCGTAGGGCGGGTCGCAGGTATACATCATACTGTACCAAGTGTATCCCGTTAGTCTGCGTGGAAGTACATACTGCAGGCAGATTTGCTACCACAGGCAGGTACATCGAAGATGCAGAAGCTTCCCAGGGTAACAAGCTATTGTCGAGTGCTGCCGTTCGCATTGAAATGGCCCGTTTCCAAATAACCCCTCCTGTACCGTGAATTGCTTTTTTATCGGCAGTAAAAGCCTGCCCTCCTCACGGTATTGGCTGGTCAACCCACACCCGCCTTTTGAGGCTGCCGCTGCTCCTCTAGCGAGCAGGCAAGCCACAAACTCGCCGGGCTGCAGTTATCCGCACTACTCGGACTTCCCGTCGGTGGAAGGAAAGTCATGATGTCATGTGGACACTGGGGGCAGGTAGGGCTGTATTGGAGTCGACTACGTTACGACAAGTTACTGAGAGGTCTTGGTGGCGTGCTGGCTGCTGGTGACTTTTTGTCCGGGGGCGGACCATCCACGGACAAGGGGCTCCGTCACTCACAGGAATTACTCCGGACGGCTTGGGCGGCAGAGTCTTTGGGCATGAACATAAAACAACAAGAACATCCACTAAGCCCGTAGGGCCCGATGCAACAAGAACCGCTGCAGATCGGGTAAATGGCTAACCCTAGTTGGTCCACACACATACATCTTGCACGGCCATGTAGATGGAGTTACGATTTGCTTGTGTATAGCCTGCTTATTTAGGCGCAACATACTGTATCGGAGAGGAGGAAATCATAGAGCTAAGGCTGAAAGAGTGCTTCGTATGTTCCTGTTCAATTGCACTTGATTAACGGGCACAACCCATAAACATTTTTCCAGATCATAACGCAAATCCGCGTTGGGTTGCCGTACACGCATAACTGACATAAACGGCCATATATTCTCGAGTCTTGACAGTCACGGATGTGTATTTGAGCCATACCCAACCTGAGCGGTTCATCCATTATTCAGAGGGTGGGTTGCAGATCAGACAGATCATACAAGGCCTCATGGCATGATTTTGGAAAACCGTGCTGGCTGATCTACGCAGAGTTACTCAGTTAGGTACAGATTACCTCTGCCAGTGTGGAGGGGAGACGGCTCTGGTACTCCACGACAGGAAAGCCTTCTTTCTGACTGTGTGAATAAGGTTACATTAACTTGAAGGCGATTTGTAGACGTGCTGCTCACCGCCCATCGACGCCTCAGCAATGCATCAGGCGCGTGAAGGGCAACCTGTCGATAACACCGGTGACTGCATGGAGAATCCTATACCCAATTTTATTGCCCATCTCTGTCGTGGAAACCCGGTTATGCTTGTAGTAAACCATATATCGCCTCTGGGCCATCGAGGGATGCAGTTGCGTGGATAAAATGTACCCTAGCTGGCAAGGGACTCAGGGTTGGCGGAGTCACTTGGAACGCGCATCTGCAACATACACTCGCAGTATTTGCAGACCAAAAGGTTTGGGAGGGGGGGGTTTCCTGCCTCACAAAAGAATTCAGCTGGGCGTAAGCTTGCCCAGCTGTACAATACTCGAGCTGTAAATATGACGAAAGGGAGACACTAGGACGAAATGTCACATTTTGAAAGAAGCCACTGGACAAATCACTACCGAAGCAGCACGCACACTAGTACAATATCCGCTGATGAATGCATCGAATGCCATACGAGTGTACAAGTTCTAACCCTCATATGGACAACGCCCCAAGCCCCCAGGAATTTATACGCTGGCCGTTGGCACCCTCGCATTCTACTAGCGACGGGGGCGTACTGGGGACAACGAATTGACCTTTGAATAAGCGGCTCAAACTCGATGGCCTCATTTGTGAGCTCGGTCTCAAATAGCTACCATGTTGCCGCTGCAATCGTGGATGGTACCAGCAAGTACCACAGGTCATTTAGGCAAGACGACTCATCATAGTTCTGCAAGGACTTTTTATTTTTTTGTTAGTAATAGAATCGAAGAATAGCTCTCTTGGCATGTCTTGATCCCACTGTCAAGCTACAAGCAGCAAGCCGAATAATGTAAAAGGTTTTTAATTAAACCGGAAATAGCTAAATAATCTTCTCTTTTAATTAGAATTTATTTTACCAAATTTTTTTTTTCGATAATAATCAAATTTAAAACTAGAAAAAACCGAAAAAAAAAAAACCCCCCAATAATGATAATAAATATATATCGTCTAGACGACCGGAGAGGGGGGAAACGACCATAGGTCGAGGTTGAAAACTATCCGTGACGTCGTTGTCGCATAATTACGACGTTGGTGGTCAAACTTTCTTTAACGGCTGTTCGCATGTTACGGAATTCATGGTATTTGATTGGCTCATTTGCGGCCGAGGCTGATACTGGCTAACTAGTGGCTAACTAGATACTGTATATAATCCTTGGGAACACTTGCAGTAGGGGAAAATGATCGTGATATTTACACGTGACGTGCAGCACGTGAGGAATCTTGCACTCCCCCCCCCCCCCGCTTCGACTGGACCGGTCAACTTGTGCAGCGTTAGTGTTGTTGTCGCGCAGCATTTGAGGCTTGCCTTGCATTTTCATTGCATACTGTTGGATAATAAGCGCAGCTAAGCCCTGCATCCAAATTGTGATTCTGCAGGGTGACCGAAGCAACAGGCTTCCCAAGCCCTCTAATCCCCTGATCTCCTGAGGCTTGCTTCTCACGGACCGCCGAGCCTCCAAATATGTCTCTTGAAGTCATATACGTGATTCGGCATGCGGTAAGGACACAGATACATTGCGGCTCTATTTTGATCGTCAACTGCAAACAGCACATTCCCTCCTACGAGATCATCGAACTTGCAATATGCCGTTTTATGTCTACACCTGCACGAGTGAAACCATATGGCCGGGCCGCCCCCCTTCCCCCTTCCCCCTTCCCCCTCCTGACCGGATGAGCCATGATTACTTCTCCAATATTAGTTGGGGCACGAGCTGACATGTTTGTCAGTTCCGTTCTGGCTTTACCGTTGACCCAGTCACGGGAACCTATGCGACGACGATCTATTCTCCCACCAAGATACCTACAGATCCTCCCCTTACCTCGTATGGAGTTGATCAAGCAACTGAGGCTGCGCTGCACCTGCTGAAACTCGACCCACCAATAGATCAAGTCTATTCTAGCCCCTACTATCGGTGCCTGCAGACTATTGCCCCTTTTGTGGCGAAGCGGAATGAGACTTCTGCAGGTGAGAAGGCCGCTACGCCTGTATTAAGTTCTGACGAACACTTGGCGACAATTCGCGTAGAGAGAGGTCTCAGTGAATGGTTTGGTCTTGCTCCATGGGAGCATCCGTCGCCTGCACCCCTGAGCAAGCTGCAGGAGTTATTTCCTGCGATTGATCCGGCCTATGTTTCAGCAGTAGAAACGCCGAGGAACGGGGAGTCTTTATCGCAGCTGCATGACCGTGTTGCGGCTGCTATTGATGCAATCGTCCTGCAGAGTGACAAGGAGGGTAAGAAAGCAGTTGTTGTTTGCACTCATGCTGCCGCTGTCATCGCCCTAGGCAGAGTCCTGACAGGGCGTATGCCGGATGCCATAGACGAGGAAGATTTTGCAGCTTACACGTGCGGACTGAGCATATACCGGCGACGAAAAGGTACGCCAGCTGCCATAGATGTCGCGGTTACCATAGATCAACAACAAATAATAGCGGCACATGAGGTGCCGGCGGTTTCTATTGATCGCCATACGTCCGCTACAGTAGCCGCAACGCCCAGGGTTCAGTGGATGGATGGGCAAGGAGTTCGTGGAGGCTGGGTCTGCGAGGCAGATTCGGATTGCTCTTTCCTCCGGGGCGGAGCCGAGAGAGGCTGGTGAGTTGCAATTTACCCCTGGCTAAGAACTTTGCTTCTTGAGCACTATGTAAGCATCCTATACTAGCGCAATATACTGACCAGATCTAGGAGGTTTTCTGGAGACGAGTCGTTCAGCGCCATAGGCAGCCAGACCTTGGCAGGGTCTAGCGCAGTTCTTGGTGTCGACCTCGATGCACCAAATCAAAATAAGGATGGGCGTAAACACTGCAAAACAGTGAGCAACCCGCCCAAACTCTAACGCGTTATGGGCCCTTAGGGCTCATCAGGTGTCAGTTGTATACTACCATTGAGACATTGCAGCCAGATCTTCCAAGATCGCGGCTTAGATACATCATGAACCTAGACCTGCATAGACCATCTGCACTTACTCCTGAACACCTAATTTCAAGGTTCAATGCGAAGGATTCATCCAGTGAGTCTCCACAATCGTCGTCGTCGTTGTTGTTGTTGTTGTTGTCGCTGCTGTTGTCGTCATCCTTCGCAGTGGAGTAGGGGCTTGCCACCTTGTTGAGGTCGATATCTACCATTTTTGTGCTTGCCTTGTCGAATTGGTGCCAATCGAGCTCGAGAATGGCTAGTCTTTTAGCAGAGCAGTTACACCATAACGGCTCCGCAGGATCTGCTCTACGTGCCGGATCTAAAAGAGTTCGAGTTTGTGCACTCCGAGCTACCTCTCAGTTTGTCCAGTTCAATGATGGACTGCGTGTCTCAGCCATGGCGTGCGGTTCGATCGCACACTATATTAGTAGTTGGTTACATTAACTCTAATTGCGAGCTGGATACAAGGACCTGCAGATGGTTCACGCCACCTAGATCAAAACAGAGTAATTAGGGGGGTTGTGCTGCAAGGCAGAGCCCTCATCATGATCTACCTTATCGACTCGACTTCTGAAGCCTAATTTTAATGATCCATCAGTTGCACACAGCTCTTTTCGGGCCATGCCACTATGCTTACTGTCTCAACACTAGTGTCTAACGCAGGGCGATGTTCGCTGTTATTGCTCGGCACTCCAGAGAAATGGTTATTTGAATACGGCAGCTGGGGGCAGAATGAAATGAGAGTTGCCAGTTACTATGGGTGCCACCCTACACAACATCTCTCGTGAGTGTTCATGCTTCACAGGGTATCGGTGCCAGTCGTAGTAGATTATGACCTTAGAGGCAGTTCGCATAGCAGCACGTCTTGCCAGTGTGGCAGCAGCTATTCTAAAAGCATACAGCGTTGGATTCAGCCGGCAGGTTGTGGAGCTGTCTCAGTTTGCGTAAGGCGGAATATAGTCACCACAAGGAGCAGCTAGTGCAAGTAAACGTCAAAAGATCCCCAGCCCGGCCGCCAACCTGGGTTGGTGAACCATCCCCTACCCAAGCGCAGAGCAGTACCCTTAAAACCTAGTCCGAGCCGTGCGGCTTGACTGATATCAGCGAGATCTTCAGAGATCACTTTGAGACACTGTCATTGGCCAGACCGACTCGTGTGGTATTCGTGCAAAAGAAAGCGCACGGCATTGACGTTACGCGAATAGTGCGCCATCTCCCCGCAGTCTTCCTTGGGCGTTACGAGCTAGCGTCTTTCTCTCAAGATCGGTGAAGCACCTAGTGCGTACATGGCGGGAAAAGGATACATCATGTTATCTCTTGACCGGGCGCCCCATCTCTCTCGCGTTTTGCTGCACTGAACTGAGGCTTCGCAGACGCTGCACTGCCGGATGTGACGATCATTTTGTGCGTGCGCGCATTCCCCATGATCATAACAGCAGCACGCAGCACATGGAAGATGCATTCAACACACTACACATGGTTGGTTTTCACCTGCGCGGGAAGCAAGTGATTTTAGTTAGCAAGCACTATGGATGTACTACCAGGTGCTGCGGGCCCGAGAGTGTGAGCGGAAGCGAGGGGTGAAGCGACAAGACAAAAGAAAAAAACAACCACCCCAGCTGGGCTTTTCACCAAAATTGCTGGCTTTTACCATGAAAGGGCCCCGCCCCCCTCTCCTTTCACCAATTCCTGTCACATGGTCAGTGATTATTGTTATGCGCGACCCTGACAATGCCCACGTACCTTTTTCTATCGAATTCTATGCTAATGTTCGTAGACAAACAGTGCAACATGTGTCATACCTACGAGAGGGTCAGAAAGACATGAGGTGCGACAGGGGTCCGGGTCTCCGGGGATCCCTGCCCGAACAATCTTCAGGCTCGGCTCCCCGTGAGCTACCTTTCCTTGCCTAGGTAGCACTCCCATGTCTTCGCGCAAGGATCCCAGGAAAGCCCCAATTTAAAACGGGCCATTTTATGGGGCCGCGCTCTGGAACAGTAACATCATGCCATGCCTTGCCATGTTAGTTACTGCAGAGTAAGCTTGGACAGCTGCTTGCTAGTGCTGGATGACAAGGGCGCAACACGCTAGAGCTAGGAGAGATCGGCTCAATAACGAACTAATCAGATAGCGCAAGAGCGAGAAAGCGAGAGTTGGCCGAAGGAGCAGTTCCCGCGGGACACGGGAGTAAAAACGTTAGTTTACTCGAGGCCATACTGAGCTGGGAAGTGTTTGTGGGGTAGGCAAGTATAGGTGAGTCTATTGGCGTGTGGGGAACCAGAGCCAGAACCAGCTAGCTCAGTTTTTGACTTGCAAGTACCATACTGTGAGGATGGAACTTCTATTTTTTTTCGGGATGGGAGGGGGGTGTTAAGCTTTCGCCATTTTGTCCTGTATCGAATCCTCATCTCACCGGCCATGATTGCTTTTAGGCGCATGGCAGAACCACTACTTGGGCTGTTGGGGACTTAGACCTAATTGATCTGACTATCACCTCCTGCAGCTAATAGGAAACGGCAATGCGGCGCCAAAATGCATGTCAGGGTGGCTACTAGTTTCGCCCCGGTCAACGTCCGACCCCTCCGCTCTGTTTCCCGAGAATTCTGCAAGGAATGGAAAAAGAAATGATATTGACCAGGTTGTCTGCCGACCAACCACCTGGCTCCCTCCGGCCCGAGAAGGAGCCTGAGAAGTCGAGACCTTCACAACCCCCCACGAGCACCCAGCTTGCCCAATCCCCTCGTAGGTTGCCCCCGTCCCACCGCGCTTATGTCCTCCCACAAGTCAACTCCTTTGCCGCGCGCATTTTCCTGCTGCTGCTGCTCCTGCTCTTTTGGCAGGGTTTAGTCTACAGATTCCCTCCACAGGCCTGTGGAGCCGGCCATTTAGCCACTTCGCTTGTATGAGGAGTCCACAGGCGCTGAGTTCCAGCGTACAGGCTGGGCTGTCAGCAGGATCGCGCAACAGCGGGCAAGCGATGGCAAGCGAGGAATAGAGAGAAATAGAAAGGGGGGGTGAGGCACGGAAAGCGAGAAAGGAAAAGAGGGAAACCTGCGCGTTAACGGCTGAGTTCCATTCGGAAACTGGGCCACCAACAAAGCTGGTCGGTCGGTCGGTCGGTCATTGTCCACATCCTGCATCGCCTCGTAGGCTTTTATTGAACCAGGACCCCCTCCCACCCCCCATTTCGGATTGCGCTCAACACTTCCATGTCTTTTCATGTACAACTCGCTCCGCGATTGGTCAACTCATGACCCGACTGTCTGGAAGCCATTTAGAAGAAGTCTCCAAATCACAACATTTACGTGATGCTTGCCACAGTGTCAAAACACAGGGGAGATTCGCGGAAGCCGCTTATGGAGCAAAATATCCTCTTTCGTCCAGGTGCTTCCCTCCTCCACACACCCATCCCCTCTCCCTGCCGTCGAGCTTGATCGCTGTGCCCGTCCGACGTTAGGTACGGTAGAAGAAGAGGGGAGGGGGAGGGGGGCAAGAGAGAGAAAGTATCTGGTCCGCTGTGTCAAGCCCGTAAAGACGATCTCCATTCGACTAATGTCCAGGTTGCATTGTAGCAGCTGCGGCTCCCAAAAGCTAGCCTGCAGCAGAGTGTGTTCAATTTAGCATGCAAAAGGCAGCCACCATCGAGAAGGTAGTTTATGTGGTTCTGAGACACTGTATTCAGGAGGTGTTCCGACCTTGGATCGATAAGTCCAGGGTGGTACTACTTGCTAAAACTAAACCCCCTTGCGCCAGGTGTGGGACCACCGTGACGCTTGCTTCACGTATACCGCCATTAGCACTCGCTGTCTCCTTCTTGCTGTGCCGTTGGCGGCGGCTGGTACATTCCTTCCTTTCCCACACGCGTTGTCTTGGACACTCCTCGACCATCCATCACCCCGTCTTGGTTAGACACTTCGCCTACTTTTCGTCGTTACTTTGTGATGGTCGCTCTTAGAACGGTGGCTCAAACCTCTGAGACCCCGCCGCTACTACCTAGATCTCTCTAAATATAATACACATCTCAGATTCGCCGTGGGACTAGCCTTCAACTACGCTTGGTATCGGTACACCCGATTGTGCAGCCAAGAAACGGTTCGTTCGCCTGCGCTACCAGCACCCGGGGGGTCCCCAATCATTTCTTCGCTGTTCCTCTGCAGAGACCATCTTCGAATCACATTACTCTTTAGTAAATTGTTCTTCACGGCCGGGACGTCGTTGGGTCTATATTAGATACCACGCCTGACTGGATCCCCGGAAGTTTTGACTACCCTGTCGTACTCTCGCACATTACTTCGTCTACCTAGTTCATAAATAGCCAGGCCCTCGTCCTGTGCCGTTTCTATTTGACGACAGGTTTGCCTTCCCACTATCTGATTCTTTTCCGTTTCTTATCCCACCTCCTTCTTTCCTTGAGCAAGAAAACAAACGGAAATCAACCTTGACACTCGTCGCCATGGTTGTCAAGTTGGAGAGCCACGCAGTGATGATGGTGGATATTCCCCCCTCAGTCGCTAGAATGACCCCTTCCATGTCGTCGTCACCCAGGTTCCCAAGATCTACACGGGACTCGCAGTGCACGTCGTGGTCGGACTGCCTAGCCCCAATATCCGAGTGGCAGCGTCCCTTTTCCGCCATGATGGAGCAGTCAGCACGCTCCCCGACGAGCTCCAGCTGCTCGCGGGATTCTTTCATAGAGTCCGAGAATACTAGGTCAACGGCACCATCATCGCCACGGTCGCCAGTCCACAAGTACGAATCCTTTGATTACCACCAGCTGAATTCTATTCCATCCAAAAGCACATCATTACTTCCTGAAAACACAACAGGAGAATCTATGTTGGCACCGTTTCGCCGTGGGCTCGCATCAGATGCACTGCCCAGCCTTGACAGCGTACTGAGCATACCGCGAAGCTCAACTGCACCACTGGTTTATGTCGAAAGTCGCAAGCGTAAATACAGTCATACTCCCGAACCGGCTGTATCAGGTGAGTATGTTTATGCCAAAGACCACAGCTACAGCCAGGACGAGGACCCTATCATGGCATTTCTCAACAAGGGACGCCGCCAGCGCCTCAATGATGTCAACATCATGCAACCGGTTCCGGATTTGCACCGAATCCCTTCTTTCACCCGCCGGTCTACCGCCGGGTTTGACTATTCAAAGCCACGTAGCTCTGCCCATGTTGAGAGCTACAATCTCTTGACTACGGTGCCCGTCAACCACCAGAGGAATGTCGGCTATGGTGACAATGTTCAACATCTAAAAGCAACTGAGTCGCTACAGAATGCAGAGAGCATAACTCCCAAGAAGAAGAGAAAGAACTTGTCTCATTGCAACAAGAGGTACACACGCGAGCAGAAAGACTACATCCGATACCACATGGTCGATATAAAGGATGAGAAGATATCCTGGAACGTTTTGCAAACCATGTTCGATAGCTATTATCCTGACGTTGATTTCGAGCGCTTCGTCCAGGGCCTTCAAGGATGTTACTACCGGCAAAACAAAGACCAGCTACCAGAAGTCGCTCGTGAAACCAACAGACTAGTGTACATGCCCAACGGGCATGTGAAGATCGCCCTCAATGCCAAATGCCGCGACCAGAAGGATAAGAAGCGCTACGGCATGGTGAACCTGTTCCCAGAGCGCGCTCTTAACTACCCATGGGTCAGGGAAGAGCACCGGCGGATGGCAGCAGAAATAGGTACGTGCCACTATTTTAACTTTGCAGGCTCTCCACACAAGCTAACTGGTAGTATGAAGCTTCGTCGAGACTGAGAGAAAGAGAAGAAGCTAAGCAGCTGGCCATCAGGAACGGACTTTGGGAGGAGACAACTGCCGAAAACTCATGCGCATGTTGCATTGATTCAAAGAACCCCAAGTCCTGTGAATGAGAGAGGTCCTAGCTGAGGCTTCACAGAAGCTGTTGCGAACAAACGTCAATTGCAACAGCACGCATTACGACGAAACCTGCCCACGACGCAAAATATGCATTGTCATGACTGTTGAAAGTGGCACGAAAGATGATGTGTAGAACACTTTCTCCTTGTTAACCTCATTTGAATGGGGTGTTTATAGCCCTCTCGGATACTCTTCATCGACAAACGATTCTAGTAGCTCCCACTCGATTGTTCTCACTAATATTTTGAGTTCATAATTCAACAGGCTACTACTCTCTTCCTTCATATATCTTTCTACTGTCCTTTCTTTTTATATTACAATAGCCCACTAACGATTGGTCTGCTATGGTACCTCAGGTGTTACGAGGTGCGAGTTACTTTGGTTTCTCCATTCCTCCTCCAGTCTATCTGGTGGTTTTTTTTTTTCAATGGATTTATTTGGTTATGGAAGATGGAAGTCTCATGTACAACTACAGCGCGCTTTGAGTCGCGGTTTTGCAAATACTTGGTCGGTTGGTCTGTTGGTCGTCAGTTTATGTTTTGTTTTGTTTTATCTGGGTTGTTACTCCCCTGCAGCGTAAAATACCTTGGGATGGGTCTACTGTGAGCATTTTGAACATTCATGTTATCTTCTCTTTTTGGTAGAAAAAGGCGTTTTCTTGGGCATCTAGAACGTCGAGTACGTCACGGTGGCGGCAACGGTCTGAACGGGAGAAGGAGGGAGCCACCTCCCAGAAAATTCGACATTCTTATGATTATGTCGGGAATTGCTGTACATGTGCGAGAGTTTCCATCATTGTACAAATCCAGGCTAGGCACAGCTATCGAAGCTTTTGGGGGGAAAAGATATCCATAATTCTCGAGTAAATCGTGATGAATTTAGGAACACAATACTGTCGCTGCTACATGAACGCCTGCGTTGAACCAAGTTTGAGTCACATCTCGTCACTGAAAGTCTTCGAACCTGTCACTTGACCCAAAAGGCGACTGTAGTAGTGCCACTTACCACATTCAACTGCTCAATTCACGACTCGGTTCGTGTTAAGATATCTAGGATACAAGATATGGATAACTATAGGCTGTCTCACGTTGGTGAAACCATAAGCGTGCGGGCTGTCATCTCGCTTTGTGTATTGGAGAGTTCCCGATTGACAAGAAGTCCGAAGTCCTCCAAGTTTTGGTACCAACATGGCGCCTGCTGCATAGGCAGCGGGCATGCCGTCTTGCCTCCAGCCAATGATCAGAAATGCCCAACGATCGTCAGCAGTACTCTTATTGTTTTTCATAACTCCACTCTCTGGATACCTATGAGCTGTTGAACAGCGAATATATCAATATCTGTTGTTCTAATCGTCAAATCAATACAACACCACGCTCTGTGGCATAGACCTGTCGCATCTATATAGGACACGTTGGATCACCATACCCTGCCTCCATACACCTCATCTCCTGGTTGGGTGAGTCTCCCATGGACAGGAAGTAGGACCTTTGACTCACTACTGGCTATACGGTACATAAAAAATCGGTGCTTCTTCCTTCTAGGCGCAGCCAGATTGCGTGTTCGGTGTATCCCTAAAGATCCTCACAAAAGATTTAACCTCCCTGAGCTTGTGGCGGAGCCGGTTCCTCCGTCCGCACGGTAGAGAAACAGGGGATCTGCCCACTTGCATCTTCAACGCCAAAGTGCGCAGGAGGTTTCCATTTTGTCTGCCAGATAAATGAGTGTCAGGCTAGGCCTGTGCTGTGGGGAGAAAGGGGGGACGGGCGAGGAAGAGGCCATTTCTCGCACCATGTGCGCATCAAGTGTCTACCTAGGTAGTTAGGGTGCTGCCACACGTTTGTGCCAATGAACTGCTGACTTGAAAGACAGGACGGAAAACGTGGCGGATTTGGTTTTGGGCCCGACTTGTCTCAACCTACATTTGTGCACCTATACCCATCGAAGCACAATCATGTTATTATTTGTGCAACTCCGCTGCTCTGTTAGTCTACTACAGTACAGCCGCGATTTACCGTGGACTATCTGAGAGGCAAGATAAGTTTGATGGGCGGCCGAGACACGCCAAAGCAATAGTATACCATTCTTAGGAAGGACAAGCCTCTCACATATACGACCTTCCACCGGTCGGCAGTCCAGATTCAAAAATGATTTTGTTTTCTTCTGTATAGCCACCTTTAATTAGCCTCCTGACCCACACTCCGCTGTATTTCCGCAATCATGGCGGTGGCGAGAATATCTACCTAGGAGGCAGCAGCATCTTGGAAGTATAACCTCGGCCAAGCCCATCCTAGCGCAGGGCACACCTTCGCAAGTTCCCTCATGGCCGCTGAAACGTAAAGGTTACGGTCCCACTCGGGCTTCGAACGTGATGGTCACCGAGACAAGCAGTGCGTCGTGCAGGCGAGGAAATCGACCCCCCCCCACCACCAAAGATATCCCCGTCACATTGCAACATCCAGGTCATCGCCGCCCGATCATGATGGGAGTTCGAAAGGTGGAGGTGGAAAATTGCCAACGAGATTACTTGCAAGCCTAGATCCTGCACTTAGCTTATCCGGTCCTTCAATGCATAAGTGACCAGCAGTTTGCTCCCCAAACTTGAACGAAAGTGTTCCGAGGGACTGGAACGGCCCAGCGGCGTAGCAGTTGGCGAGATTAATATCCCCCCTCTGTTGGCCGATAGTAAATGAGCAGCATGCCCCCTCCCTACCCTAGCCCCAGCGGCCGATTTCTGTTGCTACAGATAGGGAAGCTTGCTTGTGATTACCTCGAGAGGATTCGTATCTGCGATTCAGAGCGGACATATGCCCCCTCAGCTATAAACGTTTTCTGTAAATTCCGCCGTCTACTCCGAGGCTAGAGAATCTCGCTCACAGCCCACGCAACTTCCAAACTATGGGGTCTAGAAAGCTTGCTTTACCAATCACTCAAATAACCAGAAGCTGTGGCAAACATTCCAACCAGCGAAACGAAGGAGGTGTGTCCTTAGTTGCTACCAAGCAGTGAGCCCTTGTCACCTCTCACATCTCTACTCACCACTACTGCTAGCGGGACGCGATGCGGCGTTGAACTAGCTTTGCCCAGTGAATCGCATCCATCATCGATCAGTCAAGATGAGTGGGGAGGGAGGGGAGGGAAGCCTCGCATCAATCTAATAAGGCATGGTCAGTCTATTTCAGGGGAGGGGTGCGGTGCAACAGAATAGCAAGACCGTGCGATCATTAGAGGTGAGTCTAAAGTGCGATGGGAAGAGCCCCCCCTTCTTCTCGTACAGAGAGAGTCACCAAAAACAGGAGCAGATACTTAGTCATGTATACGTCAAATAGGAACGCGGCCTAGTTCATGCATGCAAGCCCTTCCCGGACCTGCGATCCTCGCCCACCCCTCCCGCCTACGAAGAGGCGTGAGGGAATAGCAGCGTCCCAAATTGAGGAAGCTGCATATCAGTGTCCTCTCGAAACTTTTACCAAAACTCCTTTGAAGGGCATGTGTGTGTGTAGGTAACACACATAAGTAAGCAGCCGTTTAAGAACAGTGCAGAATTTATGGCAGCAAAACTAGGATCGATATCTTTTCGCTTAGCAACCTGGCTCATCAGCTCGCCGGCGAAGCGACTTCCTTCCCCTTACGGTATGCTTGGTGGTCAGGGCATAATAGTATGGCAGATCATGGCATAGCAATGGCATGAGAACCACCAACGCAGAAGTCATAGTGCACCATGGAATTGCGTAGAATGTGCATGCATGCATGCAGCGCAGTGTACGGCGAGACCTCCGAAGGAGAGAAAGCCGCCAAGCTCGTTCTAGGCCCCCTCCAGATCTCAATACTGGTGTTTTACCCAGACCACCCGGCTCCCCGCGCACCCCCGATCCAATAACAACAAACTTTCTTTGCGCCTCTCCCGGAGGACGTCTCATTCCTTCCGATGTCACATGAGACATGAGGGTGGGAAAAATGGGTATGCGGAACTGGGACCGGGAATCGGGACTGGGGCAAATCTTCTGGTGGAGGAGGTAACTAACAAATGTAGAAGACACACACAGGCACTTACATGCGCAGCCCTTGAAACCAAGACAGGTTGGCGCGTCGTTACTCTTGTGTTCAGTAGGCAGCATCCCGCCGATTCCGATACGATCACCGATCAGCAGGCTGAGAACCTACGTCCCGGTGAGGCAATAGAGAACCCTTTTTGTGTCATTCACGACCCTTCTCCACCACACGCAATCAAAGACAAGATCCTCAAAAACAGACCTCCCTTTCCGATATTGTAGCCACGGTCTAGATTCCAAAGTAACCCCAACCTACAGTAAATGGTTCGTTACTAGCAAATAACCAGCCAGTCAGCCAAGCGTTGTGATCCTCCAAATATATTTTCTTTTGTTCAACGCTCCACCCCCAAAAGCTCCATCGTCATTGCCCAGCCTAAACGTAGGGGGCACGGAGTCGGCAAAACACACCGATCGTCTTCATACCATTGAACGCCTCCGATAGTCGATATCAGCAAGTTTCACCGATCGGCTTCCAAGCCCCCCAAATGCCCCCCAACTCAAGTACAGCCTGTGGACATACATCACGCAGCCAGCTGCAGTCCTTGTGGCGTCAGCCGAAGGCTTTGCTTAGTCAACTAATAAAGAAAAGAAGAAAAAAGGAATAAACTACCACCGTGCCTATGCCCCCAATGGTGTGAGCTTTTCATGCCGGTCAACCCGTGAGCAGCCATTTTCAACCTTCTAAATCTTTGCTTTTTTCCTTCTCTCGGCCTTCGCCCGCTGTACTGTTATTTGTTCATTTTTTCAGATGGGCTTTGTAGCAGTACTCGCACCCGTCCTTGGTAGAAATTCCCGTGTGACCCCTTGCATGCATTAATGGCTGCGACTACGTACGTAGCTTGGAGCCAAATATCGATGGGATTCCTAGACACGAAGATCTTTCCTATGGTATGGCATTGTTCGTATGCATGCGAGAAAGGGGCGTGCAGTTCTTAATCACAGTCCTTACTACACCTCGGCGTTCCTCACACATCTTGAGTTTTGCGACAAAAGTACAGTACCGGCAAAAATTCAACAACGCCTGTCTGGTGCTGGCATCGGGTTGGCTGCCGCCTGTACGGAGGTTTGAGGGGGTCGGGGGAGATGGCCACGCTGAAGGAAAGAAAGACTTTGCGAAGATATTGAGGCGGTGGCAGGCAGACACCGGTGTGTACAGACTAGCTGTCCTCGCAACTTTGTTTGACCCAGCACGCTTCAGAAGTGGGGTGGCGACGTGCCAACTCAATAGTTGATTCCACGATTGTTTGGTCAATTTCGAGGGTTTTGGATAAACCATTGTGGTTATGCATCTCTTGTTGATCTTTGGGCTTCTTATTTGAACATGTATAGCTGTAACTAAGAGCAATGAGGTGATTGCGTATGATTTATGTGCGCGATGTCCATGCAAAGTTAGGACGTAAATGCTATAGATGCCTCCTAATATGGCCGTCTCGTCCAATATAGGCTTTAAACCCAGTCTTATCGGCCAGCTCATCGTTGGGATTAGTTTCTGCGTCATTGGTGATGTCGTACTCTTCTAGATCTGATGCATTCCCGTTCCTGTATGCGTAAGCATTGTGACCGAATTCATCATCAGAGGCCACCTCCTCGTCGGGGTAGTCGGCGGTGTAGTAGTTTTCAGCTGTTCACTTTGTCAATGCTTGCAATCTATATCTTCATGGCTTTGCTCTCGTGTTCAGCTTACCGTTCTCATCTTCTTCATCCTCGGCCCACTCATCCTCACTATCACTGCCTTCTCCATAAAAGAATTCAATGTCCGGCTCGGCATCAAACACCAAAAGGCCTACATTTTGCGGCGATACATTGTGCTTCTCCATCGTGCTCGCCGGAACACGAACGTAGGTCTCAATAATGTAACCTTCATCGTCTGTATCGCTCAGCTCCGCATCTTGGTCCGCCCCTCGGCTGTCAACAGGCTCTTGGGCTGCGACTTCCGGGTGACGTTCCGCGTAACGTTTTGCCGGCGGCTTTGGCTTGAATCTCGACTGCTGCACTCGGGGTGACGATGTTTGTGTCAGTGAAGATATCTCCTGCTGCCGTTCTTTCTCCCTTTCTGTTTGCTGAAGATTGAGTCCAATTTGCTCCAGCGCGAAAGCATTCATGTCAGCTGTCAGCTGGTCCAGATCAACATTCCACCGATTCAGCATAGAAGGAGGCAGGGCCGCCTTGGCCTTGGGCGGCGCGCCATCCTTGTGCGCGAGCTTAGCCAAGCCGGGCTTCTTGTACTTTTTGGATTCCGTAACATCGACGTCCATCGCCTCTGCCGTGGCGTGCGAGGAAGCGCCAGGCGACGGCTGCTCATCGAGGTTACGTATAATATTTTCGTATGCTGTAGAAGGAATTCGCTTGCTCTTTCGCTCAACAAACAGGGCGGGCGCCGAGCGCTTCTTCAAGATGCCACCATGCCTGATTGGCGAAGGGTAGTGTGCTCCAGCGTGGAGATCGGCTCTCGACATGTGGAAACGTCGCGGCCCCGGCCTCGGCGACGAGGGACTGTCTGTTGATGTTGCTTCTTCAACGGAATCTAGTTGGGGACCCCCGAACGTCTCCTCCGATTCTTTTCGCACCGGTGCACCTCTGTCCTCTGGCTTGCGGGAGGGTGTTGCCCCATGTCTTGAGGCATGGATAATAGGTCTCTGCCCAAGCGGCGCAACTTCTAGGATGGGCCCCTCCTCTCCCTGGCGCCGATAAACAAAGGCTTCACTTCGATGTCGCTTGTTCTCCTGTACACCTAGAAGAGATATATTAGCGCACGGAAACGGATAGCAAGGGCTATTCTTCAGATGTTACTAACGAAGAAATGAGACTGGCGCATCCTCTGAAGCTTTTCGCTTCACGCGAATAATTTGCGGCGGCAAAGACATTGCGAAGTTTGTAGCTGGCAAAAAGGGGTCCAAGCCCGGGTTCGTGACGAGGAAAGTTAGGGATTCTTAGATAGACATAGAGCGCGCCGCAACTGAACATCTGCTGGGGGGGAGCAACGAAAGCTTTTGACTACAGACAGCACCAAGACTTCGGACTGATTGTTTACACGAAAGATTTCCTGACGTCGCCCCTCCCACCGCGCCGCTTATCGCACCCAACTAAGGATTCCCGATAAGAAATTTAGCAGGATACGAAGTAGTGCTTAACTAGATGCTCCTTGCGCAATTCAACCTTTGAAACACAGCTGTCCACCAGCTGCAAGAGCTTTCCATTTGTCTACTACTTGGTATTCAAGTTCTAACTTAGAAGTTCAAGTTGTACGTGACGTGGGAATGTGATGAGTTGGATGAGTGATCTACCTCGTATGTAACCATTGTTCTAAAGCCGCGAGAATCAAGTTGTACGGCATGAGGTGTTCAGTCAAGCTCAGTGCATAAAAATCTTCGGGTGCCTCTGTTGCTTGTGAACGGACAGGTTTCCTGCCCCGGGTATCACGTTCCGCGCCATTCCCGAGATTTCGTAGGCAGCGAATCAGGTGGTAAAGAGGCGAAACCCCCCTGCGGCTTTTACAAAGTTGCTCGATCGAGTTATGGAATCGAGCAGATCGTGGAGCAGCGGAGCTTGTGTGGAGTTCCTGCGGGAGAGCCGGCCCTGCATCACTCTGGCTTCCTAGATACAAAGCGATAACAGTGGAAACTTCACATTTTCGCGAACCTTGTCCTGCCCATAAATCAGAGCATTGCGGCGTCTGAGCCAGAGATATGCTTTGCAGCCCCTCGCTAGTTGCTGTCCCAAGCATCGGCTGCACCACCGGAGCTTCTCTTCCAACGTCCCCCCAGCCGGCTTCCACACACCACCAAGGCACTCAAGTCTAGTGTTGCCACATCATGCATATACATATTTATGTACCACGCTGATGACGTGACATGGGCCAAGATTCTGTAGCACAATCTCCCAAGGCTAGTGGACCAGTGCCGGCTCTCTCTCCTCTTGGTCCATTTCCCTAGCAAAACAGAAAACAGTGGATTGATTTCGAGTGGGCATGGCCTGATATTGATACGCGCAGCTGCGTCTTCATGTCGACCACACAGGTCGCAGACCGGAGGGGGTCATGGGTAATTGGGAAAACACGATAGTGAGGCAAAAGATTGGCCAGAAGAACCCTGTAGTATCCCAAAATGGTTGAGCCTCACTGGAGTTTGTTGCTTTCAAAGGTGGAGGTCAGATTACCTGGACATTGGGTACACCTCCATATGGTAGCAGTAGCACTGCTAGTGGCGTGCGAACCGTATCCAATGCGTGAGCTTGTCATCCTGCAGTAGGCAGACTTGGGGGAACTACACCCACTCAATTCAAATGCTGTAGTTTTTCGGATTTTCTCTTGTTCTTGCTAAACCAAGATCTTCCCTCTCTGCCGCACATTTCTGGTGGCATTGAACGTCTTCCTGCCCCGGCCGTTCAATCAATCCATTGGGGTTCGCGTAAGTGAGATATTCCGCCCACCTGCTCGCTCAGTCCATGCCTAGGGTATACTGGCGTTTCGGGGAGCTTCTCGATAGCTCCCCAGATAGCTCCCCAACATCGACTTCACTGCACCCCAATTGGTTGTGCTTTCCCCCCTCTCCCCAACTTATTTGGCCCTGATGGCTGCCGTTTTCCTGTTCAAGCCCCCCGTTTCCTTTGTCGGGTTGGCATGAATTCACCATCCTCCTCCTTTTCCTCCTGCTGCTGCTACTGCTCTACCATTCTGACTTCTCAGTCACAGCTTCCACTGAGCTTCCGGTGGAGTGTTTGACCTAATATTTGACCTGCAAGCAATCTAACACGGGCCGCGTACTCTTCCCAGACACGAACCCTGTCGGGTTTCCAGACTCTCGTGGTTTTTCACCCCTTACCCGCTTTGCTCTCAGCATACCCACCGTCTAACTCTTAGCCATGGGACAACATAAAATCACATTTACTTACTGCAAGGCAGGGATTCAGCCTCCTCTTTTCGTAGCAGGCACCTTTTCCGATCCAGAATGGGAGCCGCAGGAGATGAGCTACATTGTAAATAAGGATGGACAACATGAATTCTGTAAAGAGGTTGCAGTGGAAGGAGTCGTCGCCATTCAATATAAATTCCGTATAGGACCAGGCGATTGGTGGGTCCTAGATGAAACTGCTGAGCAAGGTGCGTATCTACAAGCTAACTGCTCTTTCTTATGCTCAATCGGCAGCTAACGTCTTATGGTCTGCTGATCGAAGTTTCCGACGGCCGTGGTAACACGAACAATGTGATGCAGATCGCCCCTACGAGCGTCGAGAAACTTGATGATGAGCCTGATGATACCGGCCCCATGTTTTCGCACGAATGCCTGGGCGACGACCGGAGTCATGAGGACCCTCAGGAAAACCACACTTCGCCAAAGTCGAAAACCCCACTCGATCCTAGTCCAGAGCACAATGGTTTCATTTTGAAAAGGGGTATTGGTGAGAATTATGAAGACCCACGCTTAGAGGTGTTCCCCTCAGACAACTGCGAGTCCATTGTTGCCGCAATTCGCCAAATTGAAGCAAGCACGAAAGAAGACCGATCTATTCCCGAGGAGACTTCTTCGTCCCCAACTATGCCCATTATTGTCGGGAGCAATGGCAACCTTCCCGTCTCAGAGCTCCAGAGCCAGAGACTCAAAGCTCCGAAGATCTCACGTGGGTCCATGCATTCAGATAGGTCGTATACCTCCCTCGAGTCGATCCAAGAAACCCCAGAGGTTGGTATTCGACGTATGCCTGTCGGCATATCTGAAAGTGCGATCACCGACTCTGCTGACGAAGAGGACGATAATATTGACGTCGCTGGATCTGATGATGGGCCTGACCAGAGCAAACGAAGCACCTCTCCAGCAATCGCGGCTGATGAATTGGATCCAGTACAACCGACTCTAACGTTAGAAACCCCATCGGATGAAGATGAGAATGTAGGCAAAACTGTCAGCTCTACAGCACGTGTGGAAAGCAGTTTGCTGCGGAAGCGTGGACCGGCAAATCCCTCCGAGCGTCCTGCCTCACCAACCTCTGGACGCTCTATCCAGGAGGCTAGCAAGCACGGGAATTGGCTACAAGGCATTTTGCGAATCGTTTTTGTGGAATGGGTAGGGGGGTTCTTTTCGAGAGTCTTCCGCAGTTTCAGACGCGAGGCGTAAGCCACACTCCTTCTTTTGCCCATCAACCTTATGGTCTTTCCAAGAAGATCACAAAAATTCGATCTTAGTGGTTGACGGTATACCTAGTCTTCTCACATTGCTCGGGACTGCTGCGTTGATCGTAGGTTTGTTGTGGAACGTTTCCAAAGACAGTGTTCGGAAGATCGTCAACATCAGACCCCCAGAGGCCACAGGCCAGAGCTCCGAATTGTAATATGGACCGCGGATGGAACCAAATTCCGAGTTTGTTAATATGATGGATGGGATTTGGTGAGTGATATTAATAGGTTCAGGTACTTAGCAGCGCTCACAGAAATGCCTGCTCCGTGACTATCAGTTGAGAATAATGCGATGGAGCTACAAGTTAGTTTGACTTGAAAGGCATCATATTTGGGAAGACGTCAGGCGATTTGTGCAAAACTCAAGCGACAAGACATTCCCGCCACCTCATAGGCGAGTGACATGACCTTGTTTCCGAGGTCTTGAATTATAAAAACTCCTGAATTTGTTGATAGGAGAAGCGAGCTGGACATTTTTCTCCAGACGAGTTCCCAAAACTAGTCGCTTGCTTTTACTCTAGCTGCTTTCCAATCTGACGAAATTCATATTTCCCGCTCGTTCATCTTTTCCACGTACTTAAAGGGGTTAAAATCATGGCCTCTCTATTGACGTCCACCTTAGGTTCCAGCATGAGAGCGCTCCCGCTGAGCTTCTAGTCGTTCCTAAAAGCTCGGTTCGCTCAGCACCGTAGTGGAAACATCGCTGTCTTCCAAGGCCAGAATGTGGAAAGTACTCCGCGGATTGGAAGAGGAAGACGGGGCCCACGATTCCTACCGTCGTTGGAAGCATGAGAGGAGCACGAGGCAATCGATAGCACATTTTGGACATGCTCTCATATTAATGACCTTCATGTAACGTAAGGTATGGAACTATTGGAGGCTCTGTATACTTTTAATCAACACGACAATCAATAAATAGACAAAGGGTTTCTCGTCAGCTAAATTATTCTCGGATACCTTGTACGGCTCGTCCAAAATCTAAATGCCATTACTGTACCGTTGGGTATGATATCACCGAGTGCTGACTGGTCCAAGTATGGTTGGATGTGATTTGCTGCGGAGGTCAAAAACAGAATCCGTTCCTGCGCTACCATCCACCTTTGGTTCAGGATAGTAAAAGAATAACCGGTTAAATTTTCTGTCTCACAAGCTACGCAGATGTTGAATGACACGCAGCCCGGCACGTCTGTGGTTGTATTGAGCAGGTATTGGTACAAAAATGTAACATCTTTCCTTCGGTTCTGACCAGTTTGCCAGCTGCTTGACAAATTACGCATTAGTGCACGGTATGACGAGGCTCGATGGCCAAAAGTCGAAAGAGGGAAAATGACTATAGTTCGTAGACTCTAACGTTAGTTATGGCTTATACCACTTTCTAAATAGCCCTTCCTGGGGTTGATTCCAGATCGTGAACTGCTATTGGTGGTTTCCTGGTCAGTGTCCAAGGAAAAGCCCCCTGCACTATTGAACATCTCTGAAGCTACCCATACACCGCCTACCAAAACTGGACGACTGCTCCACCTCAAACCTCCAGCTCAAGTGCGAGGCTTCGAGTCGGTAGCTCACCTGCCAAACAGCTCGCGAAAGCTCGACGTGTCTGAATTTCCACAGAGGCTGCTAACGAATTTTGACGACCACCATTTTTGGACTATTTCCGATTGACATAGACTTGGTAAGAACTTAATTACTCCTGATAGACGCGAAGTTGCTTTCCAGCCCCAAGAGCTTTTTAGCTTGTTAACAGCCTGGTTGGCAGTCGAATAGCCGCATCTGAAATACTGACTTGCTATTCCAGGCTCATTGATCGAGCCGGAGACCAAAAAGCCGGATATCCACTTGGACATCTAAGCTCGAAACCACATAAGCACAAGCTGTACTTTCTACGTGGTGCGATCTCGAAGCATTCAGCAAGACAACCGCTCCTTGACGATTGCTGGTACGCAAAGACCTTTGGCGCGAAAGCTCTGCCTGAAAGAGCCGAACCAGGCAACAAGAGACGTCATTCCCTTTGCGCTGCCATGTCTACCATCACGGCGACTGCCCTGCAGTCGGGCGAGCCGCCCATCATACCAATGGAGTTCAATGCCAACCAGCCCAAAACAATCCGCCTCTATCCCCTCTCCAACTACACATTCGGCGTCAAGGAGACGCAACCCGAGGAGGATCCCTCCGTGATAGCACGGCTTAAGCGCCTTGAGGAACACTACACTGCGCATGGAATGCGCCGCACTTGTGAGGGAATTCTCGTCTGCCACGAGCATAACCACCCACATATCCTGATGCTGCAGATTGCGAACGCCTTCTTCAAGCTGCCCGGCGACTATCTGCGCCCAGAGGACGACGAGGTCGAGGGCTTCAAATCTCGCTTGGATGAGCGGCTGGCCCCCGTAGGAAGACTCGGCGAGGGTGTTGAGCCTGGCAATTGGCAGGTTGGCGACTGCCTGGCACAATGGTGGCGGCCGAATTTTGAAACATTCATGTATCCTTTCATACCGGCACATGTCACACGACCCAAGGAGTGCAAGAAACTTTATTTCATTGAATTGCCAGAGTCTAGTTCGTGATTCCCGTCCCCGTACCCACCCCGGCGCGCCGTTTCCAAGCTCTCAGTAGTAACTAACTGGAACGTTATTGGTTTACAGAGGTCCTCAGTGTACCAAAAAACATGAAACTTCTAGCAGTTCCACTATTTGAGTTATACGACAACACAGCGAGATACGGCCCTCAACTATCGGCAATTCCACATCTCCTTAGCCGGTATAATTTTGAATTCGTCAATGAAGATGGCGAGGTTGTTGCTGCCACCCCTGGTACGGGCCCTGAGGGATATGTGCCCCAAACCAAGGTGCTTGCTGGTGGCGATGAAGATATGCAAGATACCCAGGACCAGAACGGTGATGGCAGCTGAAGTCTCAGCGGGTGAATGATTTCTACGGTCAAACCGGACGTTAAACTGGGTGAAAGTTACACCAGATAACCAAATGACGTGCCTCGCAGCGCAGCAGTTGCGTTGTGAGAGCTATGAGTGTCGTAGCGAGCACACCCTCCCTACTGTCTTCGTGGCTATCATCGAGTCACGAAACCACTTAAAAGCAGTAGCAACTAGAATATTGACTAAGGTTTATCCCAGTGGCTGTGGTGGAAAGAAGTTTTGCAAAGCTCGGTAGGATGAGTACCCTCTGAGTTGCTTGGCACAACTTTTGTATAGATATAAACGTCTATTTTGAGCACTCCATTTTCTCACCCAGATGCTCAAAGTGCACTGCTTCTTGTGCTGCAGCTGGACCCTCAAAACTCTAGAGTGCACAGGAGGAACCCTGACAGTTTTCATGCCACATTCGACTTTAACACGGCATTATACCTGCGTATTTGTTGGTATTATACCTCATGCGCAAACCTCTTGTTTTCACCATTAAGTCTGCTCATCTTAGTTCTTCTCCCCCTGTATGGTAGCCATGACCTTGCGCGTGTGCTTGTAGGCCCGGAATTCCAAATACCAAATCCCTTGCCAAGTGCCAGTTGCCTACAGATCATGATGTACCACGATTAGCAAAATTTTTTAATTTTTTTGCGATCCTACGCATTGGGATTTCTGAAAGAGGAGAAGATAGATGTCTCCTCATCAGATATAATACTCCCATATCAACCACCGCCTGAGGGTATTGGCAGAATATAAGCATTCGGAGGCCCACTCACCAGCTTGCCGTCTTTGATAGGGATAGAGATGCTGGCGCCAACGAGAGCGCTCTTGACGTGAGCGGGCATGTCATCGGGGCCCTCAGCGCTGTGGCGGTAGAGCTCCTGCCCCTTGGGCCCAGCCTCGGGGACGATGCGGTCGAGGGCGTCGCTCATGTCGGCCCGGACGTCATCGTCCCAGTTCTCGTTGAGGCTGAGGGCGCACGACGTGTGCTGCACGAACAGGTGCAGCAGGCCGACCTTGTAGTCGCGGATCTGCGGCAGCGCCGACGTCACGTGGTCCGTCACCAGGTAGGAGCCACGCGACCGCGGCGGCAGCGTGAATTGCGTCTGGAACCAAGACATACTGGAAGTCGAAGTGGAGGTGGATATGGAGCTCACGTCTGCAATGCGAGGAACGCGCGGGGAAAGGAGCCTAAATGGCAGAGCAAGCAGATGGTGGTAGAAACTAGGAAAGAAGCATACAAACAACAACGCCAAAAGTAGCAGAGTGTAAAAGCTGCTATCGCGAGATGTAGTAGCTGTAGATGACGGCATAATTGTGCTAGAACGCAGCTTAGAGATGCATGCGATGCGATTTGACGGCCATGGTGGTGGTGGGGCAGCGCTACGGGACTTTTTTGGGGGTGGATGTGGGTTATTCCAGGTGAGCGGAGCCAAGGATGGAGGGGAATGAGCTCTTTTAAATGTCATGGGATGGGAGGCGGCCAATGGACTAACTAATCCTTATACAAGTTGTTATCTCCAACTGATGCTGATTATTTGAAGGAAGGGATAAAAAAATGCATTTGCTCTAATGACACAACCAAATTAACCCATGACGACCGATATCAGAAGTCATTTCGGCATGCCACTACCGGGCTGCTTTATGTACAAGATCATGGGCGCGGCACTCTCTGCATGCCTTGGTTTTTGGTAACTTTCATCCGCTACTTCCAATCTTATTTCTAATAATTTAGGCCGGGACACTCCGTTTATGCAAGCGGATATGAAGTTTGCGGCAGGGACTCGAGGTGTTTGCGGTGGTGTTCGTTTGCCTAGCACGAGTTGATTAGCAAAAGTGGGAAGTACTTGATGATTAAATTTGCACCATCTCGGTCTTGTAACATGGAGCAAATAGAAGGAAGCTCAACTTACGTAGGGAAGTCCGCAGTAGCCGCACGCGGCGATCTCGGGCTTGTCGGTGTTGATGAAGATTCTGGGATGACCCGCCGGGCCACCTCCGCCATCACATGCAACAACACGGTCGTGTGTCCACCGAACAGGCTGCTTGTGAATAAGCTCGATGGCGGCCTTGGATGCCGGCTATTTTCTCTAGTTAGGAAACAAATTGATAAATTTGTGGCATCTCTGAGAAGCGAACCTGGAGGTCAAAGTCTGTCTGTTCAAAGCGCGGTCCAGTCATTGCCTGTGCCCTTGGTCTCTGGCTTCTGGACCAGATCTCCTTTCGGTTTGGGGCTTGCAAGATACCTCGCTCCTCATTCTCAGCTAGACCAAGCGAATCCTCCTCACTCTTCACTTCGGGGGTCGTCTCAGCCTTTTTGTGAAGAAGAGCCTCCTTGGCCTCGACGGGTCGGACAGCCGACGTTGCGAAGGCTCGTTGGGCAACGCGCACGCGCTGGGGGAGGCTGAAAGCCGTTCTAGCTGAGATTCGAGGCAGCATCATCGTTGACTTATACGGCGGAAGCGAATTGGCTCGTTTCGGACGAGATCGACTCGGTAAAAGACGTCAACCTGGATGTCGTGAAGTCAATCGGAACTGGCCTTGTCTGCTTGGTTTAGTTGCTCGCTGCGAAGCTCGGACCAACTGGCAGAGCTTGCGGATAAATTATATTTCCAGCCGTACAAATTTCTGGTGCTTTGAGCTTGAAGTTGTGCCTCTAGCCCCCCCCTCTTGTCCCTCTGATACTTTTCCTAAGTCCCACCTCACTAGCTCCGAATACCTAGTTAGTTAGTAGAGCCCCAAATACATTTGCTGGTCCAGCTGAAGTGGGCGATCCTGGGATACCTCCAAGAAACTTTTCTGGGCGCACAAAGGTCTCCATTTCCGACAAGTAAACAAGTCTCTCTCGCTTCTTGTCCTGCATACTCTCAGCTCTGCAAATCACTGGATTCTAGTCATACCGGAACGGCTCGATCCTCTTTTTTGTTCATGGTTCTCCTAGGCTAGAATAACGTTACCTTCCGTACGAAGCCTTAAGGGTGTTATCTTATACCGGACTGCAACCTGCCCAGAAAAGGCGCCTGCAGATATCCCAGAATTCTCGACACCAGCTTCGCGGCTTCTAGTCCTTTCTCACGGTCACATCGCGCCCTTCGTATTCTCACATCCACCGACAACATGGCGGCTCAAACTCCTGCAAAGGGCATGTCATCAAGACTGTTGACCATGAAGTTCATGCAAAGGGCCGCAGCAACATCATCACCGGCCTCTAGCCCGACAACCCCGAACACCGACGACTCATCGTCGAAGCGGCGCAAAATCTCTCACAATCCCTCCACCAACCCCGACCTCGACTCCCTAGTGGATCGGCAAGCCATACAAGCGGCCATGGAAGAGGGCGAGCGCAAGCGCGAAGAAGCACTAGTCAGACAGGCCGCTGAGTCCGGGGATGCGCGATGGGTTCTCAATATTCCGGAGAATACGCAGCCCTCTGTTTCTGGAACCCAAAAACCACTACAGGTGGTTCAAGTTGGATTTGCACAAATTGATTATTCCGATATACCGTTTGAAGACCATGCAGCTTCATCAGACGAAGACTCACAAGACAGGGTCCCACCAATTCGGCGGTATAACATGGGCAAGAAAAAGGCACGTATTTTATTGCTCTTGGACATCTTTTCCAACTGCTCCCGAGTCCACTTACTGGGTTGATTGTTATTTTCTTTGTTGGATGCTTGATGTTCATGCTAACTGATGCGATATTATAGAGTACTGTGGAGGCAAGTGATTCTGATGATTCGGATTCATACGATTCCGATTCATCCAATGCAAGCTCGTCAGATGGTGAAGGTGGAGGGAAATCATCTACTCCTTCCGGAAAGCAGGGAAGTACCACGCCGCGAAGCTTCGGTGACAGACGGACCGTCGAGAAAGCTAAAGCCAAAGAACTTGCCGACAAACGCAGGAAAAGGGAAGTGAACTTGAATAAAGCTCGTCCGCAAGCCCGCAGCAATGGTCCATCTTCACTCTCATCCGGAGGTGGCCTGCTCTCGTTATCTTCAGGTGGCCGTCCTATGTCCACTACGCAACGCCAGTCTGGCTCCTCGTCACTCAAATGCTACAATTGCGGCGAGACTGGCCACAGACAGGCCGAATGCCAAAAGGCACGTCAACGAACTCGGTGAAATGCGGCTTGATTGATTGCCAAATTTATCCGGGAAGAGTGCTCGTAGTGAAGGGATTCATCCAGTGGCCATCGCATACCAAGATGAGAGTGAAGTACTCTAGCTTCTAGCATGTAAGCCAAACATACATGTGCCGCCGCCCCCGTATAGCCACCTCCTTTACCTAAACATGCGCGGTATAGCGTTGTCCTGAAGAGGGTTTTTGTGTCCTTAAAGCGGCAACTCGGCTGGTTACTAGCCTCATAGCCAAACTCAACTCAGTGCCTTTCCCCCTTGGGAAGGTTGTCGTGCTTGGACAGTAAAGCGTAATCTAGTAACCCAAGAGACCTAGGCTCCCCTCGCCACGGCAAACCCGTGGCGGGTAGTGATCTGTAATTCCGTGGTACTTGGCGTACAATGGGGGCGGCATGTCAATGGTGTCAATTGCCCGACAACTGACATGGTTAGATGGCTCTTGGTTGAGCGACGCGCATCCTCTGTGCCAATTAGTCTTGAATGGATGCAATATTCTTACTAGTAAAAATATTATCACGAAACCTGTCTTAAAACACACATGACGGTCCCAGCAGTGATATTTCCCTTTTTGGTTATAAGAGTGCGTGTTCTTAATCATCATGTCTCGATTCAGAACCGAACATCCGGGGCCGATTGCCATTTGGAAAAATTCCCATCAGATTGGTTGGCAGAACAACAACTTTCGATAGTATGGATGTCCCACCGTGCACGTTCACACCACCTCTACTGCTTGCTCAGTCGCCGAGATTAGCAGGTGCTCTCAGAAACACGGCCGCTTCCGGCCACCTGGTGGATGGTATCGTAGCCTTGAGAAATAGCCTCTTCCATATTTTATGCACAACTCAAAGTTCTGTATCCCTGGAATGCTGGCCGTGGTGTAGCCGGAGAGGTTCCGTCTGTTCTGGAGAGTGGCCTCCTTCCGAGCATGAGACCGAGTCATACCGAATGCGCCGTATAATTGATATACCTGACCGAATGCTCTCCCCTCCCTCCCCTCCCACATCCACCGGCCGGCGATGCCGTTCTGCTTCCTTATCTTGTTGTTACCGTTCCTTGTACCATCTAGATGCGACCACATTTTCTTCTAAAATATAGTTCACACCATCTGAAGATGTGCCATCACGCTGCACAGCCACCCTGTCTCTTGCATCCACCGCCGTGTTACCTGGACATAATATGCACGCTGATGAATCTTGGCCTACGGATATCTAGATTGCAACACCAACCCCCACCCTTTAGGCAGTGCTTAGCTGGCGGGTAGATTTCGAATGGAGTAGAGTAGTAGAGTTGGTTCATTCCCATAAGTAGAAAACCGACGACGTACAGAAATTGATGTAACCTTCTAACCTTAGACATCCAGCTTCAACTCTTCCTCTCGAGTAGAATTTGCAACCACAATCTGCTATACAAAATGTCATTGCATGATTACTCGTATCCTGTCGGTGTGTGGGTACCGGTATTGGCAGATCGGTAGCCAGATTAGGAGTAAAATGAAAAGCGAGAAATCACAGAGAGGCTTGGCGTGAGCGAGGACACACGGTTTGGATTTATACCATCATTATCGTTCCTGTATACGAAGGTGCTGTTTATGCCAACAATATAACATGATATATCTAAATTTCGGGTCTGTACTCATATTGGCCGGTTCCTTGTACTTATCCTAATCTGTTGCTACAGTGTTTCACTACAGCAGCCGTTTGTGTGGAAACTTTCAGAAGGAGTTGCCGTGTCACAGAACCATGATGTCTTTCATACCTCCTGTGTGGAAACTAGCCTATCCGAGCTGGACTTGAGCATCTTTGCAACCGGAAAACCAATCAACAGACCCGGTCGGTTTCTAACGAGAACAGATGTTTTCCCTTGCAAGCCCTTCTTGGTACCACAAGCCAATGCTAGAACTTCGAAAGAGACTTTCAGCTGATAGCTTTTAGAATATGCTGGTGACAACACGACTAGGTATCCGAGATGCTTCAAATACGTTGGAGAGGACTGTTGTCTGGAACTCGCTTAGCCATTTGGTGGCGAATTCCTAGATGAGCTGCCGAGTAGCCGTTATGCAGGTCCTTGGGGGTGAGATGCTACGTAACTCTGGATAATGCCTGTGCATTCTGTAACGCTCGTCAATCATGCAGCTTCTCCATACCGACACTGTGGACGATGGTGATGGCGGCTCCCCCAGGCTCTACCGAATTGACGGTGCTCTAGAAGATGTGATGCTTCCTTCTTTCCCTTCCACGGGTGGGGAAAGGTTGCATCGGAAGCAACCCAGGGTGCATAAGAACCCCGGGGAATAGCCAAGAACCAGGACATATTAAGTTGCCGGCCGCAAGATCGTGTTACAGGCTCTTGATACCGAGCTCACCGGCTCCATTCTTCCAAAGAGGAGAATACTTCAATGCTTGGTACTTTCGGTTGCGAGCCTCGGTAGGTCGACATGATTTAAGGCACGAATCAAGTGTTGGGGTTTGGCGCAGTATGAATCCTGGGTGCAGTAAAGAGGCTGATGTCACCAGTGCTACCGCATTTTCTCCATTGTCAGCTGCGCATTATTGACTTACATCCTCGGAGATCCATAATCCCGTATATTGGAGTGCTTTGGGTATGCTGAGAGGGGACTCAAGCTCGGTTACTCATGTTTCCTTTGTGTGATTGGGCGGAAGAGAGCCTCGGAACCGTCATTGCAAAAGGTTGTAGTGGGAGAGGTTAAAACAGCACCGCGAAATAGCCAGAGCACATGTCAGGCACCTTCCATTGGGCCGATAACATGAGAATCATAACCAGTGGATCATGCTAATATACAGACCGCTCTATATATTGCCAATAATTAGTACCATCTATATAGCAGATTCGCACAGATGACGTTGGAATAAATTTCATCCACACTGGCAGTATTAGCACTGAATCCCGTAATAATCTCTGTCATTACCGGTATGCATTTTCCCTTTCGAAGCTCAATACTCGTTGAAATGCCCGCTACTGTAGTAAATGGTCAACCAAGGACCAGTTGAAAGCCGAACAGGTGGCTAGATCGGCGGAGAGGATTTCGTCACCCCATTGATCCCTGCTTGGAAATCTAGTTAATCAGGCCGCTATATGGGATACCGGCCCAGGTCTTCATTTGCACATCGTAATGAGAACAGTCGGGCTCGAGGCTACTCTTCAGGCCGTTATTTGCTACGTCGCCATTTTCTATTCGCATAGAGAAATTTGACCCAGAGCCGCTCTCTCTTCTCTTACTGACTTTTTTTTCCTTTTTTTTTTCTTCCGCTTACATAGATACCCAACGAGGACTTTCGATTTGTTTCTTCTTGCTTCCCGTACTACACATCCTGAGGGTAAAATTGCGACC
Organism: Xylariales sp. PMI_506; assembly: GCA_021365275.1. NCBI lineage: Eukaryota > Fungi > Ascomycota > Sordariomycetes > Xylariales > Xylariales sp. PMI_506. Next base: position 1,057,999 of record JAJTIY010000004.1, on the reverse strand, counting down.
CTAAGATTGAACTGGTTGCTTGGTGTTCCTGGACCCGGATATTCACGACCACTACCTGCGCACCCAGTGCTTGTTTGAGTAAAGCGGGCTTTCGCAGTCATCCGATCTTTTCGTCCCATCCCCAAGGACCCTGGCTCTTTGCACGACAACAACCCCGGTCAGCCGCTCTGCCCGCATAGATTGCACATCACCGCGATATTAGGCGAGCGTCCCCGCCGACCGCTGCGTACGGGCCCAGGGACAAGGAAGGGCTTCTCCAAAAGGCAACGTCTTGTCTCGCCGCATCACGACCGAGTCCAGCATCGACAAAGTCGCACCTCCAAACCACCGGCCTGCCAACTTTGGATACCACCAACACTACCACCATCAGGCAAGCGCCCTTTCTCACTTTGTCCACTGGGGCCGACGCTAGCAAGGCTTGCGTCAGGTCAGATAACAAGCAAGATCCGTTCTACTAATGTAGGTACGCAGGTTTTATCCGCAAAGGGCGCATCGATCGTAAATTTATATTGTAGCTCGCGCATCCCGGCTCTACCTAGTGGTTGCTTCTCCCCGGTCCATATTCTTAACCAGCGTTAATAGCGCCTGATATTTTCCCGAGGCGCACTCCCCGGCACCCCAGTGTGACTAATTCATAGCAGAGTTGGATTATAGCAAATCACTGAGCTTTGCGCCACATCACAGTGAACAAGGAGTGGGGGAAAAAGAAGAACAAAAACCTGTTTGGCTAAGGAAATTTTTTTTTGAAAGTAAATTGTCTGTTGTTTATAGGTACCAATATTGGACAACAGCTGTGCTTATATGTACCTCTTCGAAGGGTACGTATATTGGCGTGGCGTCCAGGGTCTAAGTAAGAACCTTGTTGGGTTGCCCATTTTCTTTTTTTTCTGGGGTCATCAAAGAAGTCGGCTAAGGCATATCCCGTGGGATACTTAAGTTCTTGTGGATGCGCATCCCAAAACAACTTTTGGAAGCCGTGACAGTCATCTGAAGAGGACACCCAACCAGTAGCCTTGATCAGATATCTGTCTACCTGAGCTATCTACCCACCTCTCTACTACTTGTCTCATATTGGAGTCTTCTGGCACTAAGTTCACCCTTCAGCCAGCCCAGACCCGGCAATCAGGGACGGGCTTTTTGGTTCCCTGACAGAATTCGGCACTGCTCCCGAACTTCTAGTGGCGGCACACATACGTCAAGCACTTGCTGCTTTCCAGCTCGTCAGCAAGGCGCGGTGGAGACAATACATAGTTAAACACTAGTCGAACCTTGGCCGCTTTTGACGTCGTGAGCTTCCACAAACAGCTCGTGTCGGCGTAGTTTGGACGGAAACGGAACGCTGGCTCAAAAAGGGTTCAGCTGGACACCTATCGTCTGCAATAGCTATGAGAACGGAGAGCTCTGCACAAGAACTTCAGAAGTAAAAAGGCATTGAAGGAACAAAAGACCGACTCGCCCGACTTGACACTTTTGGTATTTTTCTTATCCTAGAGCGCCTGGATACCCTGAACATCTCCACACGAGACCCTCAGCACAGACCCATCCCAAGCTCCGACCCATCTGAGGTCACTACCTAGTAGGCGGGACATCCCCCACTTGGCACGACGTAAGGCCCGTCCTCGTCTTGCGTTCGTGTCTGACATTCCTGCTTGGTGGCGCGAAGATCTTCCAGTCTTCTCCGTCTCACACCCCCAACTCTGCATCTTGTCCGGTTGCTTTGAGGAAACTCGACCACGCTTCAGGTTACAAGCGGCTATGGCAACTCTTGCAAGAGCTCCCGATGTGGATGCGCAGGACTTCACGATGCAGAACAAGAGCCACCGGTCCGTTGAGAGGGTGACTGATCATTTGGAGACGCCATCGCTCGACGATCGCACCTACCGTGTAGTTCGCCTGTCAAATCACTTGGAGGCTCTGCTGGTTCACGATGCGGAAACGGACAAGGCGAGCGCGGCACTTGATGTCAATGTTGGAAATTTCAGCGATGAGCCTGAGATGCCAGGGATGGCTCATGCTGTTGAACATGTAAGTTTGCCTCCCTTCGACCACGATTTATAAATTCCTTGTATGTCCATGTTTGCACGGCTAACTTCGGCGCCTCTTTCTTGCACGTTACTGCTATAGCTTCTATTCATGGGAACGAAAAAATACCCTGCCGAAAACGCATATAATCAGTACCTCTCTGCCCACTCCGGGTATTCGAACGCCTACACTGGTGCGACGTCGACCAATTACTTCTTTGAGCTGGGCGCAAAGTCTACGAGTGACAATGAAGCATCTGGACCCGAATCATCCCCGTTATATGGAGCCTTGGATCGGTTTGCACAATTCTTTATCGAGCCCTTGTTTCTTTCCTCCACGCTCGATCGTGAATTGCGCGCCGTTGATTCCGAAAATACGAAGAACCTACAAAGTGACCAATGGCGGTTGTACCAGCTCGAGAAGAGCCTCTCGAATCCCAACCATCCATACTGTCACTTTTCCACTGGCAGCTTCGACGTGTTGAAGACTCAACCTGAGGCCAGGGGCATTGACGTTAGAAACAAGTTTATTGAATTTCATGCAAAGCACTACTCAGCCAATCGGATGAAGCTTTGCGTTCTGGGCAGAGAGTCGCTCGATGTGCTGGAGAATTGGGTTGTTGAGTTCTTCTCTGCTGTGCCCAACAAGAATCTTCCTCAAAACCGGTGGGAAACCGAGGTGCCTTATCCTAAAGAGCTTTTGGGCATACAGTGTTTTGCCAAGCCAGTCATGGATTCGAGGGAGCTGAACCTTTATTTTCCTTTCCTGGACGAAGAGATGCTATACGAATCCCAGCCAAGTCGATACATTAGCCATTTGATTGGCCACGAAGGACCTGGAAGTATCATGTCATATATCAAGTCAAAGGGCTGGGCCAACTCCTTGAGTGCTGGCGCATACCCTGTCTGCCCCGGTACGGGAGGTATCTTTGATCTACAAGTGCGATTAACCAAAGAAGTGCGTACCGTGTTACCAGAACAAACAAATCCTTGCTCTTTACCCCTCCCCGCCCTGCCTCCCTTTTGCTTCTGTCCTTTGACTTCTTGTGCTGACTTCTACCGATTAAGGGTCTCGTAAATTATAAAGAAATTGTCAAGGTTATCTTCCAATACATTTCACTTCTCCAGGAGACCCCCCCGCAAGAATGGATCTTCGACGAGCAGAAAGGAATGGCCGATGTGGACTTCAAATTCAAGCAGAAAACCCCTGCTAGTCGTTTTACAAGCAAGATAAGTTCCGTCATGCAGAAACCCCTCCCCAGGGAATGGCTTTTGAGCGGACAGAGTCGGCTTCGAAAGTTCGATCCTGAACTTATCAGCAAAGGTATCGAATGTCTGCGGCCAGACAACTTTCGGTTGACCATCATCTCGCAGGACTTTCCTGGGGGGTGGGACAAGAAGGAAAAATGGTATGGAACGGAATATAAGGCTGAGAAGATCCCCCATGATTTCTTGGCCGAGATTTCTAAAGCTGCCAAGAGTATCACAAAAGATCGTCTGTCAGCGCTGCACCTCCCTCACAAGAATCAGTTCATTCCCACTAAGCTAGAGGTCGACAAGAAAGAAGTCAAGGAGCCTGCATCGGCGCCAAAGCTGTTGCGAAATGACGATGTGGCTCGGACTTGGTTCAAGAAGGACGATACGTTTTGGGTGCCAAAAGCCAACCTCATTATCAGCTGCAAGAACCCGATCATTTATGCGTCGGCAGAGAACTCTGTAAAAGCAAAGCTTTTCACTGATCTTGTGCGCGATGCCTTGGAAGAATACTCATATGATGCCGAGATCGCAGGACTGCAGTACAACGTTACTCTTGATTCTCGTGGGTTATTCATCGAGGTTGCTGGGTATAACGACAAGTTACCGGTTCTTTTGGATCAAGTTTTGAAGACCATGCGTGACGTCGAAATCAAAGATGACCGGTTTGATATCATCAAAGAAAGACTAACCCGCGGCTATCGCAACTGGGAGCTACAGCAGCCCTACAGCCTTGTTGGATCATACGTCTCATGGCTGACTTCTGAGCATGACTTTGTCGTCGATCAGCTTGAGGCCGAACTTCCAGGGATCACTGCTGATGCCACAAGAGAGTTTCATAAACAACTGATGTCTCAACTTCATATCGAGGCATATGTACATGGTAATCTGTATAGAGAGGATGCACTCAAGTTGACGTCCATGGTTGAAAAAACTCTGAAGCCTCGCATTCTACCGAAAGACCAGCTGCCAATCCTCCGGTCGCTCATCCTCCCTCCTGGATCTAACTACTTGTACCGGAAAACTCTGAGAGATCCTGCCAATGTCAATCATTGCATTGAATTCTATCTACACATTGGTAGCAGAGGAGACCGTCTAGTACGAGCGAAGACTCAACTGTTGTCCCAGATTCTTCACGAGCCAGCATTTGATCAACTTCGTACCAAGGAGCAGCTTGGTTACGTTGTGTTCAGCGGGGTTCGTACCTGCTCGACAACTTACGGATTCCGTTTCCTTATTCAGAGCGAAAGACCTTCGGAGTATTTGGAGTCGCGCATCGAATCCTTCCTCAACCAACAGCTGGCTGCTATTTCCGATATGAATGATTCTGATTTTGAGAACCATAAGCGAAGTGTTATTATCAAGCGCCTCGAAAAATTGAAGAATTTGGATGATGAGACAGAGAGACACTGGCTCCAAATATCCAGCGAGTACTACGATTTTGAAACCTGTAAGCCAGAACTCACCGCTGCTCTTGGTCATTTAACTTAATCACGATTCAAATCCTAACACACAACAACAGCACAGGAAGATGCAGCCCAAGTCAAGAAACTTACCAAACCCGACATGATCGAGTTCTACAATACCTACATCGTGTCCTCGTCGCCAGTAAGAGCCAAAATGTGCGTGTATTTGGTGGCACAGGGGGAAAGCGAAAAGTCCAACGATACCCCGACCGTAGACACTGTTCCCGAGGTAGTCTTAGAGAAGCCGGTCTTAATCGAAAATGTCAGAGATTACCGTGCGGGATTGGTGGCGAGCGCGGGAGCTAGGCCCACAAGAGAACTCAGTGAGTTCGAAGAGTTAGATTCTAAGCTCTGATGATGCTCTTGGACACGGTACATTTGGCTGGTAGCGCAGGCATCCCAGCTTCCGGGTTGGCGTGGCCCATGAGCTTAGTGAAATGAACGGCGTTGGCGTTGGGAGAAGGAACACAGAGAATAGATACTCGGGCAGCCATGTGGACAGGCATTTTATAAGCATAGTGCTCACGCGTGTACGAGTTGCTGAGATGCATAGCTTCTTGATATGCCGCGAGGAGATGTTGAGTAGAGATAGTCTACAAGGACTTTAGACCTCGTCCTAGACCTGGGTACCCACTCGCTCCAAATTCATTGGCTCAACAAGATATCGCTAGTGAGGGTAACCTACAGGAATGAAGGCATAGCGATTGAGGAATATGGAGGTAAGACACCATACAGCCTGACAGACAAGGCCGAGACTGGCCAGCATTGGGCAGCATACATCACTGCAGAGGCATTGCTAGATCTGGGGATATCCGTACACATAGACAGGCAAAAGGAGAGAGGGGTTGGGGGAATATCTAACAAAGACAAGGAAATGCAGAGAAAACATAAGCATGCCCATTGTATAGAAAATGATTGCCGGTGGTATAAGTTTCCCCCCCCCCCTTATTCATGTCTCTTACTCCAACTCCAATGGTGATAGGAAGAATATCAACTGAAAGGACACAAGAAGGCTTAGTCTCTATGCGGACGTGATATGGACACATGGACAGACCACAGGCAACGGAACTGTACGTCACGGACATCCTATTTCCTAGGCAGCCCTTGCTCGATGCAGGGAGGTACGAAGTAGGGGGAAAACGAAGGTATGCAAATGCTACGGCTACGCTCACTAATACTATATGTGGTCTAGACTACCCTTCAGAAATTTTTCAGGGGCTCCACACGGCTGGGCTTGGCGCAAGAGTGCCGTACCGCTCGGTTCATGACGCAAAAGGCTATCCGAGGAGGGTTTCAAATTGTAGCTGAGTGTCACTGCGCAGCTCCGCTGGACCAAAGGGAAGAGAGGGGGGTGGGATTGTGGTTTGCCTGCCCAGCATATTTGTAGTGGGGCGGGGAGTTCCCTCGACGAAGACAGTCTGCAATTTTGCTACAACCTCTAAGTCTCAGCAACTGAGGATGCTGGTGGTTTTCTCTTGCATCTACCAGTGCCATACAAATGAAGTATGCCCTTGCATCATCCTCAAGAGCGTAGATGGAGGGAAATGGGTACTGCAAAAAGAAGGGCAGAACCACAAAGAGTTATTTCGGTCTATTGGAGGATGGTATAAGGTCCCGTGGCTGCTAACCATCATGAGAGTGCCTAACTTTAACCCCCCACTACTTAACATGGGAAGCCCACTACCTTTTCCGAAGGCAAGCGTGGAACTAGCTGAAAAAGTATTTTTTTTTTCTGGCAGGGCTATTCTGGGGGGAGGGTTTCCCTGGCTGCTCTTACTGGCTAATAAAAGCGGTTGAATCAAGGTATCCTGGAAGGGGCTTTTTCTTCTTCTTTGCCCACCTTAGAACTTGACCTGCAGTCGTCCAAGGGGGAAAATAAGGAAGAAAGGGGAAAAGATTGTAAAATTTGCATACAATTCATTCTCCAATCCCAAGCAACCACAGTAACCTAGCGCTCTCCATGTTGCATGTACATCAGTTAGTGAATGTGTACGTTCTCCATTCACCACAGACGGACAACATTGAAGTCGAGTCCTCGCCCAGATCCACTAATACGCAGCAGGCGTACAGCGGTGATACTTATTAGCCTGCCCACTTTTGCTAGGGTAATAGTTCGTTGAACGGGCCAAAACCCCCGAGTGATAACTAATATTGGGATTATTATTCTACACCATTTTCAGTTCTCCATTTCCTGTTGATTCCCATCACCGAAACTACAGCTGACTGCCGCCGCCGCCGCCGCCACCGTCCTTTGATTTCTTTACAGTCACCACAACAACATAATCACCGCCACTTGTGCGGCGATCCAGCGGCGGCTCAAGACGAAGACGAGTACATGCCGAAATCACAGTCGTTCACTAGCGGGCCCAACACTCTTTCCCGTCGAAGTTTCTAGAGCTGCTCTTGCAGCTCGCCGCCAAAACGTCTTCTTCAAAGAAAAGAAAGATATCCTCGCGGCGCTCACAACAGGACAACGAGATCGATAGAGATTCACCCGACGCCCCCATACAGTCTTGCGAGACCGATTCAGATCCCAACTTTTCCTTCACCACCTCGTCCTTTGCTGCTCCCCCCTCACCCAACGCATCGCCTGCTTATCTGAGAGCCGACTCCGTACCCCCGGCCTCGAGCCTTCCTCCTCGGCTACAAACGGGCGGGAGTGCAAGTTGCGCCGATCAAGGCTCCTCGGCTGCTAGCTCACCGTCTGGCGCGTACGCGGACCTCACCCTCGACAGTGATCGTGGTGGGGACACTCCTCCTGGCAGCACAACGGCCTCGGGCAACCAGGCGAGTCTGCGCGGATCGTCGCCGTTTGCTGTCAAGCCAAGCTACCATAGAGCTGTCATGGGCGGCGCATCAGAGTTTCCCGAGCGAGCATCGTCTCCCTTGAAGCGAAGAGCCTCCAGCATGGAGCCGGAAGCGGAAGGAACCGCAAACGAAGATGTCGACATGACCTCAGCACCGGCAGCAGAGCCGCCTGCTGCCATGGACATCACGTCTCCGGATTCGAACGAGGACACCACCAAATCGTCGTTAGAGGGGGCACAGGGAAGTAGTAGTCATCATGAGAAGGCCCTGTCCATCACCATGACCGAAGGTTCGTTGTTTTATTTTGATCCGGCTTCAAACACTTGTGAACATAGCGCTCACTGCGTAGTTGCAGCTCCACAACCGCCCGAGTCTGTAGAAGCCCACATAAAGACCATCAGAACGTTTTGTGAGGAATTCGAATCCCGCAAGTTAGTTGAGGGGGATCAGGCGTATGTTGTTTCAAGGAAATGGGTAGAGTCCATCATCGGGGATAACAGACATGCTAAGACGAAGGAAGCGCTGGATGTGGCAGCTGTTCAACCAGTAGACAATGCCGACATCATTTGGGAAACTCTCGACGATCCGACTGTGGGCAAGACGGCGGACATCATGAAGAAGCGTTTCGTCCGGCTGAAGCCAGGCGTAGGCCCTGAGCAGTTTAATCTATTTCCACCCACTGCATGGGAATTGGTCATGCAGTGGCCGGGGCTCGTGGCCGGACAGATTCCCATTGTACGGATGGCGCACAAAACGAGTGAAAATGAGTATGATGCCAATGTCGATCTCGAGATGCACCCACCAGTATTCACCATTCACCGATTGTGGTCCGCAAACAGCCCGATACCCATCAAGCAGATAATTAAGATCACGCACCCGCCGCCAATCAAACTAGCTCGAAGCCGAACGACAACTTTTAAGACTTTCTTAGCTCAAATAAAGAAAGAGGCTGATATCGACCTGAAGCACAGGGTGCGATTGTGGAGAGTTCCCAGAAAGCTCCCGGCAGGCAATTCAACTGCGGGCACTGCTCCAACGCCTCCGGCTTCGCCACCAGGATCTGACCCAAATAACCCCCAAGACTCGTGGCCAAACCTGTTGTTAGATGTGGCCACCTTTCTCGAGCTCGAGAACGGTGTGGACCGGGAGAAAGTTGACTTTCGAGACGTCACCACCGACGCCAACTATAACGGCCACATGGACTTGGCTAAATTAGGACTTACGACTGATCAGACCATTGTTGTTGATGAGCAAGTTGAAGGCACCCACTTCGTCTCTACCTATTCTCCGTCGAAGGCATCTGAACGGGTGACAACTGTTCGTAGTAGCTCGACCAGTCTAGCCGTCAACCGGAGCACACGGAGTGGTAGGACGAGCCCTGCTCCCTCTGGACCATTAACGCGTGGACGGACCCACAAGTCTGGCAGAACAATTGGATGCACTGGACTAAGCAACTTGGGCAACACGTGCTACATGAATGCTGCTCTGCAATGTGTAAGAAGCGTCGAGGAGCTTACGAAGTACTTTCTATCAGGAGAGTGGGAAGGTGAGATTAACCGGGAGAATGTCCTAGCACACAACGGCGATGTGGCCAATGCGTACGCTTTTCTGCTAAGAGAGATATATCGAGAACCTGCGCCGGGATCGGTCACTCCTAGGCAGTTCAAGAATACGATTGGACGTTACGCACCGGCCTTCTCAGGTTATGGCCAGCAGGATTCCCAAGAATTCCTCGGCTTCCTCCTGGATGGCTTGCAAGAAGATCTCAGCCGCATCAAGAAGAAGCCATACATTGAGAAGCCGGACTCGACGGATGATATGATCAACAATCCCGAGGCCATCCGCGAGATGGCCGACAAGGTTTGGGACATCACGAAGAAGCGTGATGACTCAGTCATCGCCGATTTATTCACCGGTTTATACAAGTCCACCCTCGTGTGCCCTGATCCAAACTGTGCCAAGGTCAGCATCACGTTTGATCCTTTCAACAACCTCACCCTTCCCCTACCCATTGAAAACAAGTGGTCACACGTTGTGAGGTTCTTCCCCCTAAACGATAAACCTGTCGATATCCGAGTTGAATTGGACAAATCTTCTTCTATCAAAAAGTTGAAGGAGTTCATTGGCAGCCGGACTGGTGTACCGGCCGAGCGGCTCCATGGTGCCGAGGAATGGAAGAGCAAATTTTACAAGCAGTATAGCAACGGTGCGTGTGCTTCAGAGGAGATTGGTTCGAACGATGTTGCCTGGTTCTACGAATTGGAGGCGGCACCTTCAAACTGGAATACGGCAGAGGCCAGAAAACTTGAGCATGCTAGTGCCAAGGGTCGTAGATCGCTGCTCGACGAGGCGGAATCTCCTGATCCTGAAGTATATGACGCCATGCTAGTTCCCGTCATCCACCGTCGGCCAGCGTCTTCCAAAAACTCGTATAATTCCCAACGCTGGGGATTTGCACTCGTGCCTCATTTCATTATCGTAAATCCTAGCGAGGTTAGTGGGCAATGGCGCGTGTACAACCTTCCCGATTATAGCTGACTTTTCTTTTGTAACAGGCACGCAGCGAGGATGCTATCCGCAGAAAGATTCTTCAAAAAGTCGTAACCTTAACGACCAAGCAGGATTTGTTCAGCAGCCGAGAAGAATCCGAGTCGTCAGATTCTACAGAATTTGTCACCAACGGCTCCGATATGAGCTCCCTCGAAGACAAGGTGGTAGCTCATTCGGTTGAAGGAGAGGAGGATATAGTCGATGTTACCATGAAAGACCGCAGCGCCCTCGACGCCCAGGGCAACAAGAGGTATGTCACATCCATCTAGATCCCGTGTCTTTCTAACCGTGCCTACTAACATTTGTACAAGAAGATCTGGCAAGTATATATACAATAAGACGACCCCATCTTGGGTTGACTGCAAGCAACAACTGCCCCCTGGATCCCAAAATCTCTTCACAATGAGCTATTTCTCCGAGAGTGGCTCCTTGGTCGCCAATGGGATGCACGGCGTGACAGAGGACAAGGACTATCCCAAGCTTGTCTCTAGGGCTCCTGAATCCAGCATCTCCGATGATGCGGCTGACAGTGCTACCAACGGCACAGCTTCCAATGATGAAACAAGCTCAGATGAGATCATGTCACGACGGAGCGCGGAGATGCCTGCGACTCGGATGGTCGAAGAAAGTGAGGAGGACGAAGAGGAGGATGTCACGCCCGTAGTCCAGGTAAGCCAGTCTCCGAGCGAGCTCGATATCATTTACTCATCGAAAGAGTCAATATACGTTATTAACCGTACTCTAGATTCCCCATCGCCCGAAGAAACCCAATGGCAAGCCGAATGGCGGCCCCAAGAAGTTCAAAAAGTATGGCAAGAAAGGCGGCAAGCGTATGCAGAGACAAGTTGCTGCAGCGAACCGTAAACAGCAGCAGCAGCAGCAATTGCAACTGCAAATGGAACGAGAAAAAGAGGCACAGCTAGAGCCTCAGTCACCCCAGGACATCGAAGAATCCGGTGCTGATGGCGGTCCTCTCATCCGCCTGAGGGAGGGTATCGTGGTTGATTGGAATGACGCTGCCTACAATCATCTTTTCGAGGGCGGTTTAGCAACGTGGGATCACTGCGAGACATTGCCCGACCCAGAGCTAGACAAGGCACAGCAGGTCCGAGCTAGGCGTAAGAAGAATGGCATCTCACTTGAAAATTGCCTAGACGAGTTCGAGCGTGAGGAAGTCCTGTCTGAGCAGGATACGTGGTATTGCCCACGTTGCAAACAACACCAGCGGGCATCCAAGAAGTTCGACCTATGGAAAACACCAGACATTTTGGTTGTCCACCTCAAGAGATTTAGCTCTAGTGGGTGGAGAAGAGATAAATTAGAAGTCCTGGTCGACTTTCCCATAGAAGGTCTGGATCTCAGCGAGCGTGTGCTACACAAGGAGGACGGCAAAAAGGAAATTTATGACTTGATTGGAGTGGACTGCCACTGGGGTGGGCTCGGCGGTGGCCACTACACGGCACATGCCAAGAACTTTGTGGACAACCAGTGGTACACTTACAATGGTAAAGTCGTGCCCATCCCCTGAGAGACTAATTTCTGCTAACTGTGCTTTCCCACTTTAGATTCTTCCGTGTCTAAAACGAGTCCTGATAGGATTGTGGACTCATCTGCATACCTACTGTTTTACAGGCGTCGTTCCGAGATGGCCTTGGGTGGTCCTCGTTTCAAGGAGATCCTTGACTCATTCGGTGGCCCTGGTTCTGATGATGACAGCAGCGAGCCGGGGGAAGGGCAACGCCTCGACGAGGGTTCCTCCCCGACTGGGTCGTCGAGCGCATTCCAGGAGCAGCAAGGAGCAGGAGTTACTCACCCGCGCCAAACAGGAACTCGTGGTGGTAGATCCATTGGTTCCGCTTTGGCTCGCTCCAGTAATGTCTACGAAACCCAAAGCGACGATGGGATTAGTCACGCCGTTCGTCGTAGCGTTGAGGAGGATGAGGGCATCGACATGGCTGAATCCCCAGCCAATGCTCCCAACGCGGCTTTCGAACCAACATGGAATTTTAGCCTGCTTCCTGCAAACAGAATGGGTTCCAACGGCGAACGAGGGGGCAGTCCTTTGGCCTCGACGGCAGCTACTGACGAAGCTCAGCATGATTCATCTGGAGATGAGATATTCAGCCCTCGCGGCGATATAGACCAGGATACGGATATGGATAACATCCCAGGAACGAGTCACTACGAGCTCCCCCCAGCTCCTGAACCTAACCCTCCTGCGTATGATGAGCCTCTCGAACCCCCTCCTTCGTATGAGGGAGGGATATCGCGAGACGACATGAATCACATATGGGATGGGAAGCAGGGCGTCCATACGGTCCCAGTCGAAGGCGCAGACCAGCGCTCCGAAGACGCTGCTGAGATCCACCTCGAAGAGGACGAGGACAAGGACAAGCTGGAGTAGTGCTCTAGCGAGCTTTTCCCTGCTCGACTGAGTTACGAGTTTGCGCCGGGTTGTTAGATCAATAACTTGCTGCGGCTGAAGCTCAACCTATGGGGATGAATCAGCATGATTGGCGCATTTCACGATGGTCCCCCGAATCTAATGGGCGACAATGACTGTTGGATGAGAATGATACATGCGTTACCTATTTGGCTCTGATGTTACGATCTTTCTCTGTATGCCATCACAGTATTCGTTCTGATTCTTGATGCCAGCAATGGCTTTGTATGAAGAATTCGGCATAGGGGCGTAGAGATATAAGCAGTTCACACGAGTTAATGGACAGAAACGAGAGAAGGGAGATGAGCAAATGACCCCGGAAAGAGACGTTCTTTGAGAGCACTTTTAGATTTAGACAGGATCGCAAAGAGAAGAAAAAAATTGGGTTCTGCCGGATAAGGGTTGGGAATGCATAGAAGAAACCTCGCTGCTGGATGCGTCTGTTGTTCAGCTCGAGCATCCTCCTGGGACCGTGTGAAGGGTGCATTCCAATTACATTACGTACTATTCTTGTAGACAATTTCGGCAACACTGCCTGGTCGTTTCGTTTTGTAACTTCCAGCATGGATTTTACAAAAGCGGAAGGGAGTAATCCTAGCAAATTGTCGTGCATACATACATACCTTACCCAAATGCTTTGCCGTCTGTTGATATATCGGAGAGAATCTGATGATTGAATCCCCGAATCCAAGCAGTGTCCCTGCACAGAATCTACTCTCTTGCACACAACTACATCTTGCCGATGGTACGGCCTGAGTGTTGCTCGTGACTGATTGTTGTATAGATATATATATGCATAGATACATACACAAACATAGCGGCTCATGGAAAGCTGTAAAGAGCCCCCTGGTGGTGTTACCACATCCATGATAAATTGGTCATTGACTGGCTGGGACACGGAGCTAAGCGATCAAAAAGGAGACAACTAACCCTGATTTTGATACATGATAGTACAAGATTCGCCATTTTTGCAAGATTTGACTCTTCGGTGTTTCCTCAATGTTGCCCGACAAGCATCAAGTCTGGGTCACGGAGCTCAACCGTATTATGAGTAAGTTAACTGATTCCTTTACCTTCTTTTCTTTCCCAAAAAAAGTAATTGCCTCGGAGATGGCTGGCACTTGGGCACCTATGTGCATCGCCCCTCGGTGCGTACAGTTGTCGTCGATCGAATACTAGAGCACATGTGACCCGTTCGATGAGCTGTGCCATAACGCAATGTCGAGCACACAGATAAGAGGAACAGAGAGATCTAGGGTATCAAGAGAAACCTCTGGGGAGCTAACTGCTTCAACCTGCCTGGAGAGGATTTCATACGTCGGCCAACCAGAGCTGATATACAAGCAATCGCCAGCTATGCTCACTTAGGGAAAGGGGGGTGACCTCTGCATGTGTTACACAAACATAGGTGCCCTGGACCCCAATCGATTCACTTAATTACACAAATGATCACCGCGAGACCGCACTGCTGCGTGTTAGTTGGGAGGACAACATTTGCAGCCACTCGGTAGTTAGCTAACTAACCTTAAAGTCCGTGAAAAGGCAGGGGGTGGGGGGCCCCGGGTGAAGGGGTGAAGAGGTAAAGGTGGGAAGGGGATTCCAGATGGCAACACGTGAACCTTTCAGGTCCAGCTTTTAGTCGAGCTCACTCCAATCGGCGTTGGCCCCAGGTGCTTACTAGTTCCACCACCACGACCATGGAGGTTGGAAGGGAGAGGGAGGGGGGCGCGAGGAGAAGGGGGGGGAAGGGGGGGATGGTGCTTCTTCGGATCAATGTGCGCCTTGACAGACGGGGTTGCGAGAGATCAAAAGACTTTCCCGTTCCGACACGGTCCCTTTCCATCGCTCCTTTGGCGCAGAATACCCGGCGTCCGTATTGTGCTTCCGACGATGGGCGACTGGGTGGGGTGGCTGGGTTGGCCTTGTATCCTACTTTGGGGTCGAGGCGAATTCCCAGTTAGGCAACACGCTGCTGGTCTGTGTTGTTACCCAACTGCCCCTTTCGGCCGGCCCGCTTGTCTGAGGAGACGCAAGGCCTCGGACGCTTCTACGCTCTGTGGCAAGGAGTTCAAGAGGGCGCGATCCGAGGAGCTGGGGAGCACATCTATGTGATTGTGTGGTGCGAGCGTATGCGTGTCTGCATCGAATCCAACCCGCCAGTCTGCTATAGGCATTTGGACATGGGCTATCACTTCCCTGCAGCTCACTGATGAGGCTATGATCAAGTGCCGAGCACGGTCGATGGTTTTGCGTTGCCGACAGGGATGCAGCCAGAGTTGATCTTGTGGCGAACGAGGCTGGGAAGTGCGAGATGGGACAGGTACACTACACACACATTGCATTTCATCATCTTTCCTTGAAGCTGCATGGAGATCAAGTGAGCTCGTTCATATTTGGAAATGTTTTCTTCCCTTGTCCTCGTCGTTTGTGTTTCAGGCGAACGGGAAACTTGGATATGCGGCAACCTGGTGCTTTTCCCCTCAAATTTAGATGAGCACGGTATACCTAGTGTTCCTATGCAGGACTAACTTATACCTCTCTCATGGTGCTAGAAGGCTAAAGCTACGCAGTATCATTAGAATACCGTCTACGGTTCTCGAAAACCTTTGCCGACAATGCACTAGAGCCTGCAGTGTTACGTGGTGACTCGATTTCATCACGCAACCAAGCCATCATGCTCATGCGGCTCGCAGGCAGTAGCCCTAGGATGGCATTACGTGCCAAAGTACACGTAAACGAAGTATGCGTCTACAGCTTGGCCTTGCTCGCACATGAACAAGCCCGCTCATGAGGTTCCTGGGATATTTTGTCAGCATCACGAGCCAAATTCTCCGAAGCGAGGGGCCAAATCTCCGGACATCTGTCGTCTGAAAGCGCAAGCTGATACATCCTCGCATGAGGCTTGTCAAGCTTTCCAGACTGGTTATGCCTGCCGCGGGTGGGATGGAGGTGCGGAGAGGACCCCTGGATGTCGAAGATTGACGAGCTTCAAGGTTCGAAGATTCGTCCCCCCGGCGCTGAGCTTGGACTGGCGCATGGCCAACGGGTCGCTAGATTATCGGTGGATATACCGTTTTGGGACACTCACGACCGTGTTGCAGGGATGGCTGTGCCAGGATCCAAGATTACCTCCACGTAACTTGGAGACTATCGTTCGCCCAGCTCTTTCCATACTCCATCTCTGTCCAGCAAGATTGCGACTCAAGCTGTCGCAGGGTCTTAATAAGTTATCACTGCGACTTATATGTAAGTACTCTCTGTATGTGACTTTTGCCGCGCGAATCGCAGGACACTTTACACCACCGTCCCACTTCTAGATCTCAATTGGCTCCTCCTACATTGAAGGCCTGCTTTCCATGCTACCTATCTTATGGATGGGTTGCAATGGACAGACAGCTAGAACGGGAGATATGTGACAAAGTAGGCGCGGCCGAGGCCACGAGCTACGGCGAGAGATTGATGGTGTCAGCCTTTTTTTTTTAAGTTGCGAGCGCGTTATCCTATCTCGGGGAATGAAAATGAACATTGACCCAGATGCGGACCTGCGGAGAGCTCGGAGTGGGTACTATTCTGACCAAGGCACCATTCGAAGTCAGAATAGCATGTTGCGAGCAGCGGTCAACCTTGCTAGTATCCAGATAAGCACAGCTCGGCGAAGAATGTCATTTATGTGAAGGGCATAGTGTCGATTCGACGTTTTTAGGTATAGCTGAGACGAGCCGGAAGCTGGGCGACTGCAGCCCAGCGAGACAATGATGTCCATGAAGACATGCAGGTTGTTACTAAGTTAAGGAGAAACGCGATGGGTCGACCAGCAGCCAAGCCTTCTGTATGTAAAACCACAGATCCTAGTCACTAATGACTGGCGGACCGATAAAGAGCAACTTGGGGCACATACGTAGTAGGCATACTACAGCTAAGCTGCCCACCGGTTGGTGGTGCTTCCAAGGGATCGATCTCACATCTGCATAACCAAGAAGTTGATTCCATCGAGATCGCATCAGTGCCGAACACTAAGCTTGCAGGATTATTAGTCGCTCAATGTTCAGGAGAGAGAACAACTAGGCCGAAGACGGTGTGACGGCATTTGGCGAATAGGTAATAAGTGACGGCGTCTGCGGAGGTCAAAGGTGCGAGGGGGCTTGTGACGCTATCCTTGGACCATACATTTGCCCCGCCATTGCTCTTTGCATCGTCCTGCGCCAACACAGAGCAGAACGAATGGGAGTGCGAGCACCCGATTTCATCCCATGGTCTACGTCTACGTTTTGAAACATACTGGGCAGTCCAGATTGGATGAGGTTCGAGGTTAGTGGACCGAGAGACGCAGCTTAGGCCAAGTCGATGTATATCGTGCTCATCCTAAACAAGCAGGTCATGAACGGCCAAGCTTGGATGCGATGAGTTGTCCTGTTTACTACGTCTCGCTCAGTTGTCATGTTGATGTTGCTGATGAAGAGCGGTGCGCAATCCGGCGGGATATACGTAATATGCCGCGCCGCTTCTCATACTTATACGGACACACGCAGGAAGGTCCTTGATGGCCATCATTTGCAGGGCCAGAGACTCGAGGCGGGGAGATGATCATCAAAGTGTCAGAAGCCTATCAGAATTGTATACAAGAGTGAGCATGCCAGGTAGTCGGTCTGATTTCATCAAACCGACTGGGGCCACCGGAGAAATAGATCCAATTCAAGGCGCCAATGGGCAGACTGTTTGCTTGTTCTCAGCTGAGACCGTTGCTCGGTGCAATAAATTGAAACTGCTGGATACGGAAGGTGTTGTGTAAGACTGGAGCCCAGCCCTTCGCTCCTCATAGATCTTAGACGAGGCTGTTAACATCGGATGGTGCTACTCGGAAACGAGAGGCAGGCCTTCAGACATCGCCAGCAAATGGCTGCCGCCGAGAGGGCTTACTGCTTCCGGGTGGCTTTGATGTGCATACAGGTTGCACGTAAATAGACCTGTCAAATAAAGAAAGGGAGCCGGAGACGGAGGGGGAAAAAAAAGAACAGCTAGAATGCGTAAGGAAGAACTAACTATAGTCGGTCATCGTCCTGCAAGGCCTTTAGGGCCTTGGCGATCGGAATGATCCCTACCCTCAAAGTCGCTTGCCACATCGCACAGTGCACATCCAAACAGCATCTCTTTATTATAGGAGCAGATCAAAGCTGCGGTACGATCCCATCCAAATCAGATATAGATTACGCATGCTACGAGACTCACTAGTAGTCATTGTGCAAGATTGGATTGGACAGCACGTGCCTTGGCAATTTCACTTCAGAATGCTTCGATATTAATCCGCAAGTTTGAGAGCGGCATCTTAAAAGCAAGACACGATGAGTGGCAACCCTTCTAGAAGACTTTCTTTGCGGGAGGCCAAAACTAGTCCCTCAGAAAACGAGAGGCGACTAATTCTTAATGCAAGAACAAGAAGAAGAAGCACTTGCGTACTGGTTCGAGGGCTAGGGTACAGAGAGGCAAGAAATATCGTCAAGGTCTGCCGTCGAACCCACTAACCTGCTGATTTGCGCTGCGAGATCAACACGTAGGTCGCCCGCAGCCGGAGACGGTGAAGAAGGGAGGGAGGTGGAAAAAAAATAAAAAAAAATAAAAAAAGATGCGCTTATCTCTATGTCGTTGTTAGCATTTCTTCTTCCACAAGAAATCGAAATTCCATTCCTCCATTCCTGCTAGTGACGGCGCGAAGGCGCTAAAGCAGCCGGCTCGGAGTGATAAAAATAATTCAGCCGAGGCTATTGTAAATTTCATCAATTTCATCAAAGAGTGAATGCCTACCAAAGATATCCTAGGTCCTGATGAATGAAATAAAGCATGCCTGGCAGATACGCGGATGGGTCTTTCTTAGTAACGGGTACATGTCAACTGGCCACGACTAGCACTTCCGTCACCAAACAATCTGGTTGGTAATACGGCGGAGAAGGATGGGCCGCCATGGTGTCCGATTTGATCTCGTCAAGCTTTTAGTAGACTGCATTGCAGCCACTGAGCGGAGTGGAAAGTGGTATGTACTACAAAAAAAAAAGTTAGCGGCTCATGCATCTGGGCTGAAAAGAAAGCGCCCACTCGGCGAGCAGCGATCCACCGACAGGTTCTGTTCCCTGTTCCATTAATTTTCTAGAAGGCGGCCAGAAGCCTGCAAGACCCACGCCAACAGGGCCCACTCGCGCAGACGTAGCGTGCGCGCGCGGAACCACACTTGGCTGACGCTTGGGTTTCGGGGAGCGCACGATGGAAGAGGTGGTAAGCTACCTGATGATTTACGCACTCTTCCAGGTCAGGAGGACCCCTGCGAGAGAAGGATCCGGCTGGGATTCCGAATTGGAAAACCGTACTAAGGTTACTATTAAATAGTACGTATGTACGTAAATGCTCGGATCAATTGGGAGGAAGGGGGGGGTTGCTTGAGAACTGTGAGGTTACGGCACCATGGGTCGAAATCGCCCCAGCTATACTACACTGGCTACAACATACCTAGTTAGGCACAGTACAGTGCATGGGCTTTTGGATAGTTCTACGTAGAAACGTACCATGTTTATAATTGAAGGTGCTGGAGAGCACAAAGTCGCGCAGGGCAGTGGGCGCCTAATGGGAAAACCAAGAATACTAAAAGAATTTTTTATTTTCCGCTGTCATTGGTGCCTTTGTCTAGGAAATACTCTGTACATCACCTTGAAAGCAAGAAATGTGCTGGCTGGCCGGTTCGCACTGCGAGCAAGCGCTGTGCTCTAACGGATATACCGACAGGTACGTAATTAGCTTTTGATATCCCCATCGCATCGTACGTGCATCAATCTATTATCAATGGTAATACTCTCTCGATCCACCGGCTGCACTTGGATCTAGACAGTCACTCTTGCGGCAGGTGTGAGGAGGAGACACGGACAGTCGAGAGAGAAGATAGAGTATTCCACGTGGGTGTAGAGAGAGAGAGAGAGAGAATGTGTATGTGATGAGAACGCGGCCATGAAAGAAATGATGCCCTGCCATAGCTTCCCGCACATTCACACATGCGCGCGCGCACGTACACACACACTTCATCTTTCTTTCTTTCTCTCTCTTTCTTCTGTTTCTCTCGCTCACACACACATATACACCCGGGCCTGCTGGCCCTTTTAAACCCTCAAGTCGGTGCACTTGTGTGACAGAGAGCGTGGTAATCAGTAGCGCAAGGCCTCTCGTACGCAGTGGCACTAGAGTTCCCGTCGCATGCCCACCCCAGCATGAATATGGGCCAGGGTGAGGGATGGGAAGGCCAAAAGGATAGGAAGGGGTAAGAGTTATGGGCAAGGCCGGACAGGGGTCTAGGTAACAGCAGTACGTAGGGGCGTATGGGCGTCGGGGCGTAGCAGGCGTACCAGCAGGGGGTAGAGGTAGGGGTAGGGAAGTTTCTTGACAGCCTTCTATGTACCCTTCGATCCCCCCCTCCACACCCCCCTCCCACTCTCTCTGGGGACCGCTTGGCAATTTCCATCGGCGCGCCCTTCTCTTCTTCTCTCCCTTCCATTCTCCCACCCGTTCTCCATCCCCCGTCCCGCAGAGGTCTTGGAATCCCGCTACGGTCTCTGAGGTTGGTCGAACCCAGAACTCGAAATTGAGGTTTCTGTTTTCCATTCCCTCTCTCTCGAGTCAAAGACAGGAAAGGAATCAGACTGGTCACAATCCCGTTTTCAATCTTCGCCTTCTTTCCCCTCTCTCTTCGTTTTCCTTTTTATTTTATTTTTCAAATTTGTTTTGGCCTTCTCTGCTTTCTTTTTATTGCTCGCGAGAAGAAGCCTCCATTTCGCTGTGTCGACTTCCCACGTACTTGCTGCTGCCCGGTCACCCACATGTACTCTTCTGCTCAAGTATTGTACCTCCCTCCCACTTGAATGCTTGATCGTCCCAGCCACTCAAATCCACGACCTTCCCGTGCTGTCAGGCACTCGACTTGATACCGCAGCAGCATCTGAGGCAGCACTCATCTTATTATTGTTATTATTATAATTGATCTGCGGTTCCCACCCCAGCATGCGATTGCCTCCAACTCGTGCCCACCACCACCATTACCAAGAACACCACCACCGCCAGCCAGCCATCTTCTAGCGGTCATTTCCTCCACACGCCGCCCACCCCATCGAGGCCGCCGTTGCGACACCCTCGCCTTCTACTCTCTCATATGTAACATCAATTCAGACGGTTGAGGTTCTATTCAATGTACCTCTTTTCTTAGTCGATTCGTCCGACCTTGCTACCCGGTCTACTCTCCTCCGCAAAGTACTGTCGTGCTTCCCCTCCTGCAAGACAGACTTGACCTAAGCCCACCAAACACACGAGGCATCGCGGAATCTCTCCAGAATTGTCACTACCTTGCTATCGCCGATCACCCATAACTCATGCCACTTTCCCATAGCCGAGCCTCTCCCCAGGACGACCTTAGCTTTTCTCAATCGCATCGCCTTGAAACCCACCCGTATATCGTTTCGAAAACTCTGTGTCCCTAGCCACGAGTGCGTATGCACCCCTTCGCCATATCGATTGGTGGATCGTCTTACTTGTCGACTTCGACTATAAATTGCGCAATTCGCATACAGCAGCGGGGCAAGCAAAGGGTGGGTGCGCCAGTCGAAGGACTGGTCGCCATTTTTCGCCTCGGAAGCCATGGACAGCGCAACCTGTAACGTCATTTACGTCGACCGCAATGTGCGCGCCGACACTCGACTTAGCAGTGCATCGACGACAGCAGACCTGGATATCGCATTAGGCGAATCTCAAGATCTGCGCGATAATCTGCGACTATTGTTAGATGCATTCGGCGATGGTATGTGTTTCTAAAGCTGATCTCTCCCTAAACTTAACGAAACCATGTTGCGCTCGTAACTGAAATTTTTACTTAGTTCGCGTGTGTGCCACCGGTTCAGCCTGCATCTCGGAGTTACTGCATCTTCATGATACTTCTATGGTCGAGTTGAAGCCGACGCTTGTGCTAATAGACACTCCGCACGACGAACGCATCTCAGATTCTTCATCTGCTTCACGAGACCCTTCGCCGCACTCGCGGGTATTCTCGGTCATACCTAACCGTGACGACCAACAATCATATGAAGCGTACGGACTCAGCTTATTGGACAAGGTGGTTTACGAGACGCACTCGCGGAATCTCTCGCGGCTCGTGGTACCAATTCCGGTCGTCTCATTCCCCTTGCTCCAGACTCCTCCGGCTGCCGAAGAGGCAAACGGGGAGCGGGCAGATACGTCGTACACAGATTATTTGACGCAACAACCCGACCCGGCGAGCAGATTATTGACTAACAGGGCTCTACTGAGAAAATGTCTCGATTCGGGTGCCATTGATGTCATGGCTAGTCCCCTGCATATCAAGACCTTAGCCACACTTGAGGTGCATGCATACAAAGCCCACAAGGAAGCTCTCAAAGAGCAACAAGCTATGCTTGAGGTGCGGAAAGGCCGGAAACGCTCATGGGTCGGTATCCATGAGGAAAAACCATTCTCCTACCTTCGGGAGGCAATGGTTTCAGGTCTCATGGGTCGTATTTGCAGGACAAATGATGAGAGCAGCGCTATAATCGGCAGTGTTAAGATATCTGTATCTCCCGAAGAACGGGCAGAAATTGCTGCAGCGATCGGGAAGTGGCATTTTTGTGCTCACGAGTTTGGTGATGACCAGCTCTTGATTGCCGCAAGCTTGATGTTCAAACACGCTTTCTCGATGCCTGAGCTTGAACAATGGCGGATACCAACAGGTGAGTGTAGCTTCCTCGCATGCGAACGTAGTACCATTGCGGGGTGGAATCCCAATGTGCGCTGCCGTCAGAAGAAACAATACTAACAGCGAGTCACGCGTGCTTTAGACCAGCTCACATCTTTCCTCGTTGCTTGCCGGGCAGCATACAACACATTTGTGCCTTATCACAATTTCCGCCACGCCGTGGACGTTCTGCAGGCCACATTCAATTTTTTGATACATATTGGCGCGTTACCGCCATACCCTCACGACGTCAGCGTTAATGGCTTCGGCGGCGCAAAGTCGCCACTTGAGGTTCTCCTGCGGCCATTCGAAGCCCTTACGCTCTTGATCAGTGCTATTGGCCATGACGTTGGCCACCCGGGAGTGAATAACGGGTTTCTGATCACACTCAATGCCCCTCTAGCCCAACTTTACAACGACCGCTCTGTCCTCGAGTCATTCCACTGTGCTGCATACTCTCAAATTCTACGAAGATACTGGCCGACGGTTTTCGAAGATACCAAAATGCGAAACCTCATGATCAGCACGATTTTGGCAACTGACATGGGTCTTCATTTCGAGTATATGGGAAAACTGGGCGGTCTTCAAAAGAAATTGGGAGAGAATAACTCGACTGAAGCATGGGATAACCGCACAATAGAGACCGAGACGGCACTAGCTTGCGCGCTTCTGATCAAGTGCGCCGATATAAGCAACGTGGTATGTGACATTCTTTCTGGGGGGAGGGCCGAATTTCGTTTGATGGCCAACGCTGATGACTGACAAATTGTAAAGGCACGACGGTACGACGCTGCTACGAAGTGGATGTATATTCTCTGCGATGAATTCTCGCGGCAAGCCTCTATGGAGTCACAAATTGGAATCAGCTCGTCTCTCGTTGCGGAGCCCAAGAAGGATTTTCTGACCTTGGTCAAGGCTCAGCTAGCATTCATGAACTTATTTGCTGCACCATTGTTCCAGCAGGTTGCTGATGTCTTGCCCGCTATGCAGTATACTGTGGATGAGATAGCGCACAACAGGGCGCTGTTTGAGAGGGCTCTCCAAGATTTCGCGGATGCGACCGAAGATAGAAAACTGCCGGTGGTCGATGACACGACATCGCCCAGCGCCCCGAGCGTGGTCATGGCATCAGAAGATTTTAGAGATTCGTCATCTGGAAAAACGCTGGAAGCCCCAATCCCGAGCGGCTCTGAATTCCGTGCTGAAATGAGAGAAGCAGGGCTTGCACCATCCGACCAAGTTCAGCATATTCCAAACATGCACGAGGAATACAAAGAGCTCAATGGGGTTTCTGGTCAATTTGGGGAGGATTTTGTTGAAGGTGATCCTTTTAACATGAGCGACGGGGAGAATCGAGGGTTTGGGCATAACGGAAAGCAGCGGTGTAGCGAAACCACTGACGGCAGTAATTCAGGCCCCTACTCTGGGGATTGGGCGTCACAAGCGACGAGCGCGACAACGGGGAAAATGCCACTCTCCCCGAGTACACAGGGTACTAGCATTATCAGCCAGGAGTCATTGGAACGACCCTCCAGTGTATCCGTCCCCACCATCACGACACCGGATACAAGCCATCTGGCTATACCACTACCGCCGATGGAGCCAATCAGTTCGAGCGAGGACCAGTCCAACGGAAGCATGTACAAGTCAGACCGATCCCCCAACTCTGAGAAGTCCCTTAAGAAGAGGCCGAGTCGCTTCCGAATGAATGCATTCAAGCTATTTAGGCGAGACAAGAGCAGCGCTTCTCCGTCATCCGCTGGAGAGTCCCCGGGCTGAACTGCGATCCCACTAAAAATCGACGAGAAAATGGCATGAGGAATAACGATGGGGGTTCTACGAAGTGAAACGACATGATGATGCAGCAGGATTCAATGTGAATCCATTCTCTATGACCTTAACAATACCCCAAGATCATGGCAAACCCAACGAAAGAGGGCGGTTCAAGGGGTCGGTGGGATTGCTTAGTGCTTACAAAGTGTGTATATTATGGCAACAACCAAGGACAGCTCCACAGCTGATCATTCGCGGAATTATGCCTATACCGCGCAACCTCGTGTGGTTGTACCGTTAGCGATTTCGGAGCATTACCAAGGAGGAACCACCGTGTTCGTAAATCGGCTGCATGGCGCAAGGGAAAGAGATGATGGCGTTCCCGGGATAGGATGATATATTATGGCTTTTGAGGTGACGAATGATACCTTGGGGCTTGTCAGTGCTTAAGAGCAAAGAAATATTAGAGCAAAGTCCAAAGCTTTCACTTTCACCTCGTCCTTGTTATCCTTTGTCCTGCCCCCCAATACTTAAGATTGCTCGTGATCTGTATATGCCAAGTGGCACCAGAAACCAGAATTATTGTCGACATCTCAAGAACACGATCGGTAAGGCAACCTGTGTGCCAATAATCTACTGAAAATCTGTCTTAACAACTACCTTGCTTCGAACGAATAATGATAAGGAACGGTTGATTTCTCTACCGACACTCATTGGAGAGATAAGAAGTATTTATATGGTAATTATGCAATGTGGCGGTCATTTGTTACAGCCACTTCCGCTGATAATACATCCAAATCTTGAATAGGACCAAACTCCTTCTCTGCTCATCCCAATCATAGTTCGACTTCAGACATATGGTATGCCATTCTTTTGTTAACAGACGTTGTTCAAAAAATAGACAGTATTTCCCCTACCGAAGAGTCGCTCACTCTTGTCAACCTTACGCTGCCGAAGAAACTGGACTGTTTTTTTTTCTTTTTTTTTTCTTTGGGGATCACCTCACTCAACACTGTTTCTCAATACAGCAATGCTCATATCCTGCCCAGAGGAGATCCTGGGGGCCTTCCTAAACACCAGGGCAGCCGCGGCGGACCTCACCTCCCCAGCGGGTCGAAGAGATGGAGGAGGAGGAGGAGGAGGAGGAGGAGGAGGAGGCTATCGTGTGATCGGTCGGGGCACCTGCGGGACAGTATACGAGGATGCGGCTCGCCCCAGCGAGCTAGCGATCAAGGTCGGCGCGAACCGGCACGCCATTAGTACTGACTTCCGGCTAACCCGTCGCGCGGGAGCCGCGTTTTCCGAGTTCTCTGTTGCCACGCTGTCCGGCCCGTCATTTTCTTCCTCGCCCTTATCGCGGCTCTCCAGCGTGCCCATCCCTCGGGTTCCACAGTGCCACCGTTTTGTCGTCGTGGGGGGGGGGGGGGCAAGGGAAGGAGGAAGAGAAGAAGAGGGCCCCCAGAGTCTCCTTCGGGAGCTGGAGGAGGACGAGGTAGTGGGCGCCGAGCCCAAGGGTCAAGACACTTCGCGCCAGGATGACTGCGGAGCTAGCAACTGCAAACAAGCCGCAGCCGGAATTCACACCACCACCTCCGGGACCAGGACCACCGGTCAACGGCCAACAGCAGCCGCTGCCTTCACGCTCGAGAGGATCAACCCGGTTCCGCCGGCGGTGAAGGAGGCACTTATCGATTGGCTCTTCAATCAGCCGAGCGACCGGACCGCGGCGCGCAGCGATCCGGACAATCGCGACTGCCTCGTCCGGGTGTATCTAGGTCGAACGTCTGCGGCCGGAGGTTCCCCGGGCGGCGGTGTCGGTAGTGGTGTCGGTGGCGGTAGTGGTGTCGGTGGCTTTCCACGTGACTGCTCACTCCGCAATGTCCCGTTGCACTTGGACCAGCTGCGTGCCCTCGGGCTCGACGTCGCGGCGCTGGCCGAGGAGATGGCGCTGGGGCTTGCGGTGCTGCACTGGATGGCCGGGGTGGACGGCATGGACATCGAGTTCGTGCTGGGTGGTGGTGGCGGTCGCGGTGACGGTAGGGGCAGAGACGGACGCAATTCCTCCTCCCCGCTGCCTGTGGCCATGTGGATGTTGGACTTTGACAAGGCCACGGCGTTTGATGTCGCCGGCGGAGGCAACAGTGATAGCAGTGGTGGTGGAGGCACTGATAACAGCGGCGGTGCCCTGTATGACGATCGCGTGGCGCAGAGGTTCGCAGTGGCTGCGCACGCTAACGACCCTTACTTTCCGCGGCCGAGCCTGGACGGCGCCGTCTGGGCACGGTTTGTGACCGTGTATCTCGACGTCAGCGCGGTCATCCTCGATGGAAGAGTAGACCTTCTGAAGCAGCAGCAGCAGCAGCAGCGGCAGCGGTGGCCGAGGGAGTTTGTCGACACCCTGGCCAGGTTGTTCAAAGAAGAGGAGGAGTTTCTCCGGAATGCGGTAAACGAGATCATATTTGAGCGCGATAGCGGCGACGAGTCCGGTATAAGTGGCCAGGCACAAGATTGTGATAGTCCAAGTGGGAGTGAGTACAACAGTGGGAGTGAAAGTGAGCGACTGCTGGAGGAATGATGACGGTGTAACATGATTGTTTCTGTGAATGCGGCAAAGACAGTCGATTCTCTCCAAGCCAGCATGCTGACTGTGAAGTTTAGCTGACAGTCTTTGCTTCTATTGATAAGTATTTTTGAGTATACACAGATATCTGCAAGTTGCTTTCTAAGTACAATGACAAAATCAAGCAATCTATATAATAAACGTCGCGTGAACGGCCAAGCGCAAGGTTCAGCGGATGAATGGAAGCATCGTTGGCACACGCTTCTGGTACTCGACGGATTCCTCGCCAAAGAAGCGTTGCATGTGCTGCTCCTCTACCTTGATCCGAGTAGAGAAAAACTTCCACAGAACCAGAGTATATCCAACAAAACAAATTGGGTTGCCGAGGACAAGCTGTGTGCCGATGCCCCAGTAGAAAAACCCAAAGTAGGATGGGTGGCGCATCACCCCGTATATGCCCGTAGTCACCAACTCGTGACCTCTCTGCCTCCTCTCCTGGACAATGTGGTTGAAGTTGGTGCCGAGGTGTACCATGGCGGCCGACCGCACAAATTGCCCGATAAGAACCAGAATCAGGCCGAGCAGGAGAAGCACATGGCCGGAATTCAAAGGTGCCCAGGACCGGTTAGGCCAGAAAAGATTGGTGAAGAAGCACTCTGCGGTGGCAGACATGTGCGCGATGAAGTAGGTGGGCCAGTTCGAGGTGAGGAGGAACGACTCAACGCCTGCCTGGGGCGTGTTATACTTGGCTGTGGTCCAGAATTCGAGGAAGTGGAAGACGGAGAGCGCCGCGAAGAAGAAGGGTACTCTCCACAGTGGAGAGGTTGTGAAGAACAGCGTCAGCGCCACCGCGGTGGCCGACAGTGCCAACGTGATGCCCAGGTAGAATGCGCGAAGCGCAATGCCCTCCAGAGATTTAGGCTGGCCAGGCAAGTACTGCCTATCCACCAGCGGGTTTGCGCTCATAGATCTAGTGTTGGGATCATTTCCGTCAGTCTAAATTGTTGCTCAGGAATAGGTAACAAAGCCCATTGTAAGGGAGTATGGTGATGTCTGCAACGGGATATATGCCTTGCCCCTGGTGGTGTCCAGAGAGATCGTTCTTAGCCGATGAGAAAAGACACTTTCCCCGTCCCAGCACCCTTGGGCTGAGATGGGGCCTCCATTGGTCCATTACTGAGCACAACTAATGCTGCTGCTATTTCTTGACAGCAAGCTTTCCCGTCCACCTTGGTGGTGGTGGTGATGTAAGGCTGTTGTGAAACGACACAACGAGCGTTCCTGGCGACCCAGAACTACACAGTCATGGCAGGGACTTTCTGTCGGGAGGCGCGCGGAGATACAAACCGGTCCAGGCAGTTGAATCTGGGTCACGGCACGCGCCGGAGGCAGAAGGAGAGGCTGCCAAGAAAAGAAACCAACATAGGCGGGTGTTGTGTGAAGATACAAGTAGAGATGTGCAAACTGACTTACCTATCAGGGGAGAACGACATTTTTATTTTCCACAGACAAATGCCCCCGTCTTGGTTTGTCAAACAAGTGGCATGCGCAGGATAAAGGAGAGAATCACGAAAAGTAACGAGACTTCGGCTATGGCTTTGGAGGTCCCTTAAATCACTTTTCCTGCCGCTGGCATCGTTGAGACTGTCATCACTTTTGCATGCTCTGTCAGCTTCTGCATTAAAAATAGAAAGGGTCGTTCGAGCGCGCTCAGTGCCGCAGCCTGCGGAAGCAGCCTGTCCATGCACTTCCGACCATTCCTGGGGCGGAGAAACCTGGCAGGAAAGCACCCGCAATTAAAGGCTGCCGCTGCCCGCTACCGCTGCCACTGCCGTTACTGGTCGGTTTCCGCTAGTGGGGGACTGAAAGGCCCCCAAAGACCTAGTTGACACCAATCACGGTGGCCTCGGTCAGGAGCAGCAGGTTGCCAACATGGGATATGGATATCCACATTAGGGGATTACCTATACCATGGAATATGGGACGCCAGCGAAGAGGCTGGCTATGGTTTTAGATTCCTTCGTTTCAAAATTATTGAAGCACTATTGGTTTGACATTATCGACCATGATCTGCTGTGTATCGACTGTAAAGCTCCTCAGAGGCCTGGCCATCTCAACCTATAGACAACTTAGTACCTATGTAGACTACACTATGCCGCTCATCATAACTGCATTGATGCCCGTTATTTTTCGCCCTCTAGGACCCCTTTATGGGGGAGACCTCTACAGGCCTACCATACAGCCGGAATATAGTCCGTGCTAATGGCTTAATGAATGATGCCATCACCGATATGATTTCTTCCACTCTCGTGTGTATCTTCAATTCCATGATCCATTCCAGAATATGGACGATGCTTGAGCTCTTTCGTGTAAGTCAAGCAGGGCTCTGTGCACTACGGGCGTACAAGCGATCCCCTCCACGCTCCACCGCTATGTGTGAGTGAGTACGTATATATAATCGCAGGTGGGCATACGCGACGATAAGGATGCATGCAGTTGAAAATCGGCGAGTTGGTGGTCCGGACAATGCTAGTCCCCAGTGGCGATGGGGTTGTGGTGTGAGAGCTCCACCCGCCACACATTGTGCAGTCGATGCAACTTAATTCGTCACGACCGTCGAGAATCACACTTCAAGGCGAGCCTCAAACCATCATCCGCGAACGAAGCCGCTGGTGGCAGTGGGTTGGATGCGATTGCTTGCGCAGTTGTGCTTACTTCCTCCCTCCGGCGCTTGCTGCGCAAAGCATCTTCATACTGCGGCGAGGCGAATCAGCGCGCCGGTGGAAAGCCACGAGTACCTATGTAATTTCTGCGCATCCCCTCATAGTCCTCCCTGAATGGTAAATGAGGAGACGGTGAGAACAAGCACATTGATCCAACCCCAGATGAATGGTATCCACGTCGTCATGTGGAATTTACCGTTAAAGTAGAGAGTGCCGATGCTTGTGTGCAGTGTCAGCCGAAGTTCCAGCTCAAACAATCCACCGCGACCCTATGGGAATACCTACAGAACACCGACGATGCTTCCGGCGACGATGGCCTCCGCCCCGGCAATCACCGCGTAGACAATGGGGACCGCCCACATATACCTGAAGTTCAACCGGCGCTTTCCCAGCTGCACGCTGATGGCTATGGCTGCGGCGCCAATGTGGAAGATGGCATACAGGATAAGAGTCCACAGCAAGGTGAAGCGCCAGGAGTCGTACAGCGTGTAGATTCCGGACGAGCAGGTCCCTCCCGCTTCCTCTGGTGGCCAGGGGAGCGACGGGAAAGCCGTATGGCTCCCGACGCATTCTGGCCGGTCTGTCGACCTGCATTCATGTCTCAGCGCAATGCCCGGAACGTTCCATATTAAATCCCCCAGAATACACTTACACCGTGTTCCCCATGGCGAGCACGCGATGTGCATCCCTGTGGGACGCGTTCGTGGTAGAGAGACGCGTGCGAGCAAAATGATCTAGGAATTGCCTACGGGTGGTTGATGGGCGTGAAGCTTGCAGTTTATTCAGCTAACGTTACGCAGGTAGATAAATTAGGCATTGGTAGGGGGAAGCAAGCACCAGAAGCACCCTGGTCTAGCGCAGGTTGGTCGCTCCAGGGTACTCAGGAGCACTAGCTGCTGAGCAAGGTTGTACGGAGCATCCAGCTCTCCAAGCTTCGGGGTTGTATGGTGTTCAAAGTGCGTGCATGTGGCGCAGGGGGGGGGGGGGGGGTTGACGTCGTGCCTCGGTAATTTGTGGAAACTGGCCGCCGAAAGCTACCCCAAAACTCCGGCTGAGAATCCATTTCATACCCCCCCCCCCCCAACCGTCGGCTCCCCAGCTTGTATACGAACCTCCCGGGCCCGTCTCGAAAGTTATACGGTTCCGGCCAGCTTCTACAAAGCGCCCCCCTTTGGGCTATCATAGCACGGCGAATGAGTTCGCCGCCCTGATAGGACAACATGTCCGCGGATAGACTCCTGACAGCCACCCTACGGGCCTGTCAAGAGCCCCCCGACCCGTCGCAAGTCGATAAGATCTTCGGAACGACGCATAATCTCCTCGCGAGACTGAACAACCCTCTGAACATCTCGCTCCTCACCTCGCATGTGCTGACCGCACGCGCGATATGGGAACGTCCCGACGGCTTGCGAACTTCCCTGCGCATTATCAGCGTTTACAGCTCTGCCGCGCGTCGTGTGATCCAGAATGCCGAGGACAACGCTAAGCTGTCCTGGGGCCAGCAGCCCACCGGAAGCGAGGTCAAACCCGATCAATGGGCGCGTGCTGTCGCCAAGGGCGCCGACGAGCGCTCGAGCAGATGGAAGCACTTGTTGGTGCTCACCGGAATACTCGTGGGGATGGAGGGTGAAGGTAGGAGGACGCTGTCGTCAAGCTTGAAGTCTACCCTTGAACAAGCGGTGATTACTGCATCTAATCTTGCACTGAGTGATCGAGCGCAGACTCAAGAGTATGGCACCTACGCAGTCATTTTGGCACTTTCTTATGCGTTTCCCGTGCTTTCTGACTGGAATCGGCCACTCATGGACTGCAACCTCGTTCTGCCGGCTGCACTGCTGGCGATGATTGGCCCAGAGGGCTTCGAAGAAGGGGAGTTTCTGCGCATGATATCAGCCGGGAATGTTGCAGGTCATGAGGCCTTCTATCGCGCATCGCCAGACTCATTTGCTCAGGTCCAACAAATAGCGACGCGTCCCTTAGTCCAGAACATGGGACCGCTCTCACGCCTGGCTGTCTTCGCGGTAGAGCACGCGACAGACTCGAGAATTGTCCTCCAGGGCCAAAGAACACTGGTAGACTTCTCCGCTGGCATGCTAGAAAAATGGAGACAGTGCCCTTTCTCCGACATTGACATATCGACTGAGGCAGCTGTTCTGCCTGCGGTAATCCTCCAAGGTCCATGGAATATGCTTTGGCAGCTCCTCAAAAAGATCATGTACACGGTTGTGTGCACCGTGCAACCCATCATCGGGCGATGCCTTCTCGACCCCCATCTCAGAAACGACAATACAGCCCCCGGTGTCGCGGCAGCGGCGCTCCATATGTTGAGAAATCTCTACTTCATATCCTCACGACAGGGTGGAGACGCCTTCCAATACTATACGTTTACGTATCTGACTTCCATTGATATCTTAGCGCGCTACCCAGAGGCCTGTATTGCCTTCTTACGCGAAACCCAACCAGCGCCCGATCAACAGTCAAACTTCCCTCCGACCACCGTGCTGGATCATATACTGGCGCTTTTCTATCTCAACACTGCGGAGCATCTTCCGCTTTCTCTCCCGACAGCAGCCGCCGAGAACTTGATCATGACCCCTGCGACGGCCCACCTCTCGGTCGCTGTCTCTTCGCAACCATCTGGCTTCCCTCAAACCTCGCTAATCCTGCCGCTGTTTGAAGCTGCGCATGCGTCGATCTTGTCCGTGATGTCTTGCCCGCAGCACGCGGCGCTGACCGTTTCGGTGATACCGTTTTACGTCGATGTGCTTCTCGGCTCGTTCCCCGCCCGTATCTCGCCTCGCCAGTTTCGCCTCGCTTTTAAGACCGTCATGCAGATCGTGTCGCCGCCGTTCCCCATCTCCGCCACGCATCCGGAGCTGTCCGAGGCGCTCCTCGAGGCGCTGCACTACCGCGCTGCCTCGGCCTCCTCCGCGCCCCTGGCAGCCGAAACCCTGCCACCGTCGCCGCTGGACGCGCAGCAACAGCAGCAGCAGCAGTCAGACGAGAGCCAACAGCAACCCCCCATCTCGGAGCAAACGACGCTAGTCCTGGCGCTGGTCGACGCGCTGCCTTTCCTGCCGCTGCCCCTCGTTGAGGAGTGGCTCGCGCGCGCGGCTGAGGCCATGAGCGGCATCCGCGACGCCACGATGCGCGAGGTCGTGCGCAAGCGCTACTGGGACGTACTCGTCAGCGGTGAGATGGACGTGGAGCGAGCTGCTATCGGCGTCGCATGGTGGGGCACTAAGGGCGGCCGCGAGATGGTCCTGCTCAACGCACCCCGCGCGGCTATCGACGGGGCTGAGGATTCGCTCATGATGAGCGGTGCACTTGGAAACAAAGGAGAGAGTCGTCTGTGAGGTAATGATCGAGGGAGGGACGGCGAAGGGGGAGGGGGGGTGGGGGACTTGAGGGTAAAATAGAAAACGATACCCGAGTAGAAGTGAGAATACGACAACTAACAACGAAGACCATGAGAGATCTATCCTGAGAAGGGGGGGGGGGGGGGGGGGGGGGAATGAATAGCACTAGACGGCCTCTAGATCTCGTTGGCAACATGTACGATGACAAGGAGCTATGTAATGTTCGAAAACATACATACATACATACATAAATACACACAGACATATATATGTTTGGCGACTTCTTATGTATTATGGGTTTGTGCCGAGGCAATACATGAATAATGATGAAAATACACACTAGCAATGGCCGATGGATGTCGCTCCTCGGAACTTATGCTACGTGATATGCTATGCTAATGATGTTATCCCTACTCCGCTGCCGGTAGATATGCTTGTGGCCAATATCTCCTCCGGACAATGCATGCTCATATCCCAAATGTGCTGTACAAATACATCAGAGAGACCTCTCCAGAAAACTAGCCCCCGGTCTCCCATCCTCTCAAACCAAAGGATCTCACTTGCTGACCCACTGCGAAGGATGTTGAGAATATCTTGCCAAAGAAAGTGCAGGCTATGTGCAGGTTATCCTCTTCAACCCCCTTCCTCTATTACAGTTACAAGCATCCAACCGACATCAATCTTATTCATCCCCATTCTATTCCTCCCTCTTGACAAGGCAAACGGAGCCAAACCTCGGAAATGAAGACAAAGGATGAACAAACAACATAAAAAAAAATTGTCGAAAAAGAAGCCCACGCAAGTCGTCTACAGATGTCTGGGATTCCCTGGGTATCAATTTTCCAGCGTGCTGGCTTACGACCGCTTAGCGAAAGCCTTCTGCCTATCCGCATAGTCCTTGATGACAAGGGCGCAAGTGGTGTCGGCGCAGAGGCGCTTTCGGCGGGCGAGGGGCAGCTTGCTGGCGAACTCGAGGCCGCTGGCGCGCTCGACGGCTTCGAGTGGCACCTCGAAGTCGGTGATGGGCTTCTCGTTGGGGATGGGGGCGTTGGGCAGGACGAAGGCGCCGATGGCGACGGGCCCGCCGGTCTTGTTGGCGCTGTCCTCGGCGAAGATGACCTTGTAGAAGTGCGTGGGCACGGCGACGTTGGGCGGGTTGCCGATGACCTCGTAGCGCACATACCACTTGTTGTCGGCAGGGTCCTTCTTGGGCAGGTACAGGGGCCCTGTGACGATGCGCACGCTGGGGTAGCGGACGGTCAGGCGGCGGCAAAAGTCCTCAAAGTGGGCCCAGTAGTCGCGGTTGAAGCCCTCGCCAACCTGCGGGCACATGTTGGTCAGGTAGAAGGTCTCGTCCATGGCGGCCTGGTTCCACTTGGCGTCGGCGGCGGGCACCTGGTGGCCGCGGTCGTAGCCCGAGCGGTAGTAGTCCTTGAGCCGGGCGCGGAACTTGTCGGGCACCGCATCGTCCTCGAGGAAGGTGCTGTGCTTGCGGTCGCCACCGCGCTGCGCCAGCGAGTCCGGCGTGATGTGCTCCACCACCCAGTGCGGGTTGCGCAGCCGCCGGTCGAACGAGGACACGAGCGCCGACCGCGTCGCGACGTCGGAGACGGGTCCAGGGAAGCCGTACTCGAAGACGCCAGAGGGGTCGACGGGAGCGCCCAGCACGGCGGGCGCTGACGTCGAGAGGCCGGGCTGCCCTGGCACTACTGCCTGCGGAGGAGCCCCAGGCTTGCCGAAGATCTGGTTCGCGGGGATGGGTATGGGTGCCGACGAAGCGGCGGGCGATGTAGAAAAAGTTGTTGTTGTCGTGGTTATGGTTTTAGCTTCGAGCTTGCGCTCGGAGCTCGAGCGTAGCGAGTACATTCCTGCAGTGAGTGCGGCGCCGGCTCCAGCGCTGGCGGCTGCGATGATTGCGAATGTAGTCTTTGACATCTTGGGCAAAGGTCTCGGGCTCCCTCTGGGAGCTGACTTGGACGGGCCGGGTTTTATACGATGGAAAAGGAGAGAGGAAAGGAACGAGCAGGAAGGCGGTAACGTCAGGTGTGTTGGGTTATGAGCAATACAGAAGACCACGCGGTGGGGTGGTTACGGCCTCGTGGTGGTGGTGGTGTGGCCACAGCTTGGTGGATGATGTCTCACTGAGACGAGGAGGGTTTGGATGAAATAACTTTTCTTTTAGGTGGTGTTCAGCCTCATCGGACAGGGCTGAGCGACCGGGGGGGGGCCAGAGGCTTGCTGCAAGGTACGCTACGAATGTCAAAAGTGGATCTCGATTGTTGGTCCGGAGCTCTAGTTAGGGGAGCTTGCTTGGGCTGTCAGGCGGCGGTCACCACTACACAACTAGTCTAGCTCTCGCCTCAGATCCAGACCCAGATGCCCATCTTTCCCCATCCTAATCTTATCATGGATCAAGATCTCATCTGGCATCTATGTTTGTATGTACTAGTGGCAGGTCACCAGTCACCAGTGCCTGACATTCGCGCTGCCCTACTACTGGCAAGGTAATCCCCGCCTGGTCTCTAACTATAGGCCTCCGTAACCTTGACTAACACGGGGAAGGGAAGCCTGCTAGGCTTGCTAAAATACCGTGCACGCGTGAAAACCCGGGAACTCACGGCGAGCCGGGATATCATGCGGAAGTCTGACTCGACGTCAGCCTACGAAAAACGGCATCTGCTGATAAAAATATCCATGGCTGAGGTTTGCGAAACGATTACAAGCTATTGCAAACCGTGTGACAGACTACATAGGTACTTATAGATAATCTAAAGTTGATTTTCTTCCGTGCGTGGTAGGTTATAGTTGGCTGGTGTGTGTAAATTATAAGTATTCTGAGCTGGGGTGGGGGTTTCCAGCATCTCTTCTTGACAGCAACGTGGGGAAAAGAGGTTGGAGAAGATGTGATGGGAAGTGTTAGGCAATGTATCGTGACTGCATTTACATCCCATATGCTCCCGAATTCCCTTCGCCTTATCGCGTTACCAAGTGGGAGCTTCGCGCTCCATGAAACGGGGCTTTCCCAAGCTTCTCCGGTGACTTACATTTTAGGAACACGTGCGGAGAGCGCCGGGTTTACCAAAAGTAAAGGCCCCCACCACACCTACCCCCTTGCTGGAAGCATGATCTCGAGCTTTCTGCAGCTGCTGACCAAAACTGCGATGCCTATTTGTGCTGCGCAAGCACAGGCAACGCAAGGCGGTTGACAAGTACCGAAAAACGTGTGTACCTTGTTGGCCGAACGCCTGTAAAGAAACGATTTTCGACTTTGTGGCTACCCACACAAGTCTCTATCCGGGTCAGGTGAGAAGTACGTAAGACGTCTTGCTTCATGATTGGTTTCTATCTGTGCATCTAAATTTATCGATTCTTGCTCAAAAGCCTTGGTTCCGACACCTGCGCTTTGAAGGCGACGAAAGTCCAAGTACCAAAACCCAAGAACTCCAGGAATGGGGGGTGGTGGGGGTAAGGGAGAGGGTCCTCCGTGTTCCACCCTGCAAGGCTTTGTAATGGGGGATCGGGCAGGCGCTCGAGTACCCGCCTTCAGCGATTTTCTCAGTTGCAAGCGTCCTACGTTGCCCCCGCCGAGAAGCGCGGCAGGAGAAGAAGCAAGGCGAAAGGAAGGGGGAAAAAGATAAAAGAGCCACCTCAAAAAGGGATGGAGTGACCAAACTTGATGATAGGTTACAGTTTTCTTTTTACGAGCAAGGTGCATGTGTAGGGTGAACTGACGATGCACGGCCAGCAGCTGTCACTGGCTGACTGGTACCATCGTGCCGCTATATTGGTACTTTGTCCATGACACGCCTAAAACAGCCGCCAACAAGGTGGGCTGGGCCATCAAGGTTCTCCGGGCGCCGACCGACCTGGGATTCCGCCTTGCCGACCATGTCATCATAGCTGCCCGTAATCCCATCCGTACATACAAAAAAAAAAGTCACCGCCCCCCCGGCGCTTCCCAATCCAACCCAACGTCCAAGAAGGTCCACGGCTTTCCGAGCTGGTCCTTTACTAATCAACGCCTGCCATTATCAAGAACTCCAAGTTCCCGTTTTATCAAATTCTTTTCGGGACCATCCGCGCGAACTCTGATGTTCTCTTAGCCTTGCCCCTTTGTGCGTCTTGGTAGGCTTCGTTTCACAGCACGCACGAGGCAGCTTCGGCATAAATCAACAACGAGATGGACGTCCAGGAGGTGGACAACGATACGAGGGGATGGATCTTGTCCACCGTCAGTGGCATTGGTGAGTACATCCTGTGCTTGGAGCAGTGGAGATGAAGTCACGGACTGGCTCGGCTAACTCGTTTTCTTCGCCGATTAGCTTGCGTCCTCGGCGCGAGCGTTATCTGCGTCGACATTATTGTACGCCAATTTCCGGGCAAGAAAAACTTCCGCATCCAAGATAGCAATGCTTTCCTTGCATCATCCTTGAGCCTGAGTTTTGGGGTTATGGTGAGCCTTGCCTTCCATCCCCCTCTGCGTCCTGCATGTCACGTTGTTCACAGCTCACCACCGTGTGCAGATATTCATGTCCCTATATAGCATGCTCCCCGAGGCAAAGCTATACCTTAAGAAGGGAGAGTTCTCGGATAGTGCAGCGGGACTAGTCCTCATCGGCTGCTTCGTGAGCGGTTTCGTAGGAATACAGGCTATCTCGCGCCTATGCCATCAGCTGCTACCCTCTCATGTTGTGGACTGCGACCACAGTCATGGTGAGTTGCATAAGGACGAGCATGTTCATTCGAGTAGGATCAGCCGAAGGCACTCGTCCCACCCCGGCAGCACTCACGAGAACCATCACTCTGACCACTCCCACGGCAATGGCCACGCCACTGAGGCAACCCCATTATTGGTTTCAGAGAATGGAAACGGACACGCTCAAGTCAATGGGACACTAGAAGCAGAAGCCGACGACCTGGCGGCCCAGTTGCGCACTCAGCGGCCAGGACGCAGCAGGGGTGTGACAGTAGAGCGTAAGCCATCTATGGTTCAAGTGCAGAAGAGGGTGATGTCCTTTGTGAAGGATACCAAAGCCAACTGTGATGAGACCGGACCCTGCTATGGCTACTCAGATCCGTGTGGTCAGGAGTGCTTCAAACATCTCAGCAGTCGTTCTAATCTGCCTATCTCCCGAGCCCCTACCTTGATGCGCACCACGACAGGGACGCTTCATCGTGTTTTCGAAGGCCAAGACACGGTACCAAGCACACGGCGTACGAGCCGTGTACGCTCCCACGACCCATGTATGGACCACGAACGACCAGACGACGAGCAAGAGATGAACGATTGCGACTCCGAGCACTCTGAGGATGTGGAAGCCCAGCATCATCACCATGTGGCTGAAAATGCCTTCCTGTCGATCGGCCTCCAGACAACCATCGCCATTGCACTGCACAAGTTTCCCGAGGGCTTCATTACGTACGCCACAAACCATGCGAATCCTGGACTTGGCTTCAATGTCTTCCTTGCCCTCTTCGTGCACAACATCTCTGAAGGCTTCGCCATGGCGTTGCCGCTCTACATGGCCCTTAACAATCGCCTGAAGGCCATGCTGTGGTCATCTCTCCTCGGCGGGCTAAGCCAACCTTTCGGCGCTGGCATTGCGGCGCTGTGGTTCAAGCTCGCTCGGCGAACCCATCTGACGCCGAATTCAGTAGCATATGGGTGTCTTTTCGGTGTCACTGCAGGCATCATGGCCAGCGTGGCTTTGCAATTGTTTGTTGAAAGTCTAAGCATGAATCACAACCGCAACCTGAGCATAGCGTTCGCGTTTTTGGGCATGACTTTGTTGGGGCTGAGCAGCGCGTTCACGTCGGAGCATTGATGCAACGATTGCGTCATTATATAAGGGTTTACCTCAGCGCACTTATTGGCATGGTTATGTTATTATTGGGTTGATGTATGACAGGCACTCTACGGGCGTTATCTTATGGTTTTGTGGGCTCTCTTGTTTGTATTGATTTCGAGCAGCGCCGGAAGCGTGTGTATTGCGGGTACGACGCACCTTACCGGCTGAGATGAAGGCTCTTAATTTCACGCGCATGACGACGACATATATGCATTAGGGATCGGATTGAGGGGTGGTTTAAATCGGACAGGGGCACGAATACGATTATGTTAGAATGAAAATGGTGTCATGGCAAGGGGACTATTTGGTACGGCTCGGCAAGACGGACGAACGGATTAGATATATCAACTTCAGGGCTATAGGCTTCTTCTGCCTTTCATATTCACGTTATGGTCACTCCATTCCATGGCATTGTCCTTACATTCTGCATTGTTGTCGGTTCTCCGCGTATCACAAAACTCAAGCCCAGGTGGGCGTACAAAAGATAGTTATAACCCGCTACCATGAAACCTGCATGCTAATCTCACAAACCAAATTAAAAAGTCACAATCACACCAACACACGAGGAACAATGCGCGGAATTGGTGACGTGGACATAGGAGATAGGTAGGCACTGGGAATCCAATATATTTGACGTTCCAAAATCCCCCCAAAAATCCCTATTCCGTGCTACACTTTTGCCCACTAACGCCTAGCCTGGATATCCGATCAACCCGTCAACAACAATATGGCAAAGAAAGCTTTTCTCACTAGAAATACAATGAAGCCCGTGTCCCCCCGTCCCGCAGCTAGCGCACTCTTGTATAGTTCCCTTTCCTCTGTTCCGCTCGGAGGCTCTCTTCTTGGCTCGGGAGCGGACCCCTCCGGCGGATGTTGTTGTTATCAACGGATCCGTCTACGCCGGCTGGGGGGATCGGCGGCGGGGGGAAGCCAGGTGGCAGCTGGAAGTTGGGTGGTGGGACAAGTCCCGGGGGTAGCATGCCGGGGGGTGGCGGGAGTGGCAGACCGGCCTTCTGCATCATCTCGGCGATCTTGGCAAAGTCCGCTGGGTTGCTGGGATCCATGCCAGGTAAGGGCGGAGGCGGGGCTCCGTTCAGAGACGGCGGTATGGGGAATGGCAGCTGAGGAACGGTAGATGCGGGTGCAGCGCCGACACCCGGAATCTGCGGAGGCGGAGGGGGCACGCCGTTGGCCGGAAGGGATAAGCCGGGCAGTCCAGGGAGGCCGGGGAACCCAATTCCTGGTTGCTTGATAGGCATCTTCTGATCGACCAGACCCTCAGCTTCGTCCTCGATTTCTTGCTCCTCCTCTTCTTGTCGCTGACGGCGACCATCACGGCGATGCCAAGTTCCCTGGGCCTCCGCAGCGGCTTCGCCAATGTGGTACCTATCTTGCAGGTAATCAGTCTCGCCGGGGCGAGCGCGTGACCAAAACCTCGTGATCCGGTCGTTTGAGCCCGATGCGAGGATATGACCTAGGGGATGCCAGTCTAGCGACCAAATGGCGAAGTCATGGGCGTACGGTATCTTGTGGGCAGGATATATAGTCTGCGCCGGTGCTGATGAAGGATCGGCACTGTCGTAAGGACTCAGAGTCATAGGCTGGCCCGAGGGCGTCTGTGGTTCGTCAAGGAGATAGTGGAAAAGTGAACCCTCAGAACCTCCCGTACTGAGAAAGTTGGAATGAACAGGATGCCAGGCAATTGTAGATATGTCCTTCTCGTGGCCCTTTAGCAGACACACATCTCGCATCATACGCAGGTCAAACACTCTGGCCGTTTGATCTCGCGCAGACGTGGCCAAGCACATCCCTCGCACACGTTCAAAAAGCGTTTTTGTGATGGTGTTCTTGTGGCCGTGGAGAGTCGACAAGCAGCGACCTTGAGCTCTAGGGTCCCACAACTTGACCAAGTGATCCTTGGATCCTGACACGATTAGGCCCATCGTCGGATGCCAGTCGCAACTTTTCGCATCCCAGCCATGCCCTTTCAGCGCTCTCTCCTCAACGCCCCCGGTAAAATCAAAGATCTTGAGCGTTGAATCATCCGATGCCGTCACAAACTTGGAATCATTAGGGCTGAAAGCAAGATCTCGAATGGGATCATGGTGACCTTGCAACGCTTGGACGTTGTTAAAATTGGGTTGCCAATATTTGATGGTTCCGTCATGGTCTGCAGACAGTAGCCAGTCGTCACTATGCGAGTATGCCATTGCTCGAATGGCGACATCGTGAGCCTGCATGATGGTTTCGAAGTTGAAGCCAGTGCCATTCCACAGTGTGAACTCCCCGCTGCTCGATGCAGTCAACAACCTGCGGCCCTCTGGAGTCCATCGAACGACATTGACCGGGTGCTTGATCTTGTTCAGTGACGAATGCAGGTGTTTGGCCGGCACTGAGTTCGCCGGGCTTGTCACCCGAGCTAGTGGAGGGAGCATCTAAGAACTGTTGTCAGCAAAATGAGCATCGGGAAGAGGGCTTCAGTCGTGTGCCTACATCTACAATATAACTTGCGCTAGGTCGCTCAGCTTCGCCTTTGAATGACCCCTTGTAACGGGGGTTTCTGTTGCGTATCCAGTGCGCCATTGTCGCGCCGTAGTCGGTCACGGGACGTCGGCCGCGAGCTCTCACGAAGCCACCCCCATCGCCCCCGTGATCCGCACCACGCGGCTCGTAGGACATCGCGTCGATAAATCAAGTCGCTTCTCAGATCACGGTCATATGATAGCTCGTAATTGCAAGATTTGGGTAAATG
The DNA here is from genome assembly GCA_021365275.1 of Xylariales sp. PMI_506. Taxonomy (NCBI): domain Eukaryota; kingdom Fungi; phylum Ascomycota; class Sordariomycetes; order Xylariales; species Xylariales sp. PMI_506. The sequence continues at coordinate 1,016,672 of JAJTIY010000004.1, read as the reverse complement.
ATCATGCTACGGTGGTCATTGGAATGCCAGGGCAGCGCTTTTAAGAACACTCGCAAATGGCCAAGCTTGCTTGTTGCTCTTGAGCGCCCTGACTTTTGCTTTGGAGCTCTCCAGTCGCAGCCTCGCGACTAAGTTCTAAGCTGTTCAAAAAGCCCCCACATGCAGCTTGGCCAGCTGCCATCAGCTGCTGGTCGGAATTGAGTTGGCGGCTGGGCTCCAAATTCGATCGCCACATGTTTCGAAGTAAGTGCTCGCACTAACAAAACACACGGTTAAATAGTAGAACATGCATACCTCACATAGCCTTAATGCACTATAGGAGACGTTTCGTGGCCAGCGCGTGGGTCTCGGAAGGAAAAAGAGCTGTGTCTATAGCAGTGCAAAGCGCAACGCCATTCGCCTGCCTTCAGCCCTAGAACCCGCCAAGATCTGCTCGGTTTACTCTTGATCATCGACTTGTTTCGGTCCCTTGTCAAATTGTAAAATAGCCTGCACCCGCAAATAGCAACGCCACCACTAAGTATTAAAAGTACCTAGGTAGACGGGAAACTCCCTAGCTGCACGCGTCACGTAATATCCCATGCCAGGGAACTTCTCAACTCGCTTGCAATCCAGCTCCGGAGAGATCCGGAGAGGCGGGCGTGGAACAAAGAACACACTGGGTCGCTAAGTTATATGCTTCTCTCTCCTCACGGGCTTACAGGCTGGGAAGACACTGAATGGGCCGACATCTCCCGTCCCACTGGCATAAGCCCGGCCCGGCTCAGCACACCCCTGGCGCAATCAGATGCCAGCCCCACCACAGGTTTGCCATCGCATCCTGGCAACGCTCGCTGTAGGTGATGCAACATTGCATGCAGTAGTCTATCGCCAAAAGATGCATGCTCCTTCAACGATTTCCCAGTGGCTCGACCGGACTTTTGAAAAGCCTTGCAGCATTCCAATCAAGCCAATGGCTTCGACGCTTCCCAACACAAGCCAAATTTTCTGCGCATAGCGGTCCCCAAAGCTACACAACTGTGAAGCATGTTTTGATAAATTTCCCCTCTTCGCTGAAGCGCCCTCACCCGTTTCATCGCACGCTCCCGACCATTGCTCCATCGCAACTTTCGATCACATAAACCGCTTCTCTTATTATCGTTTCGACCTAGTTCCCTCACACTCATCCCCTCCACCAAGAAAGCCCAAGCAACGAATCGACCCATCTCCCTCCATAGCTTGAAGCGGGGCGCCGCGTCTAGTCCTTGGGGAGCTTCCGGTACAAACCTTAAACCCCCAAGAAATTACGACGAACAGATCTCGATCACCAGACAATCGTTTATCATTGTTCACCTGTAGCTTTCAGCAGTTGGTGTGGACAAACGACATGTGCGAGTTCTCATAAGCGACAATATAACCATTGGTTAACTCATCTCAACGCTCGCCGCCCATCGCATCGACATTTTACAGCAAGAACCCGGCTGTCCATATCAACCGACTGAATCACTCAGCACAACGCTGGAAGGGATAGATAAGAAGAAGATGGATTCCGTAACCACGACGAGCGTGGAGACAACCACGGCACCGGCCTCCCTTCGTCGGACCAAACAGAACTCGAACGATACCCAATCAGCCGTGAATGGCTCTTCAAACGCCGAAAAGTCCTTTATCAGGAAGTACAGACATGTCGCTGCTATACACTCTAAATCGAAGCCTTCAACATTGAGTCACGATGCAGAGGTTGCTCCCAGCTTCCTAGGCTTTCGTAACCTGATGGTAATCGTACTTGGTATGATCCCTTTCCTCACAAAACAAGAAAATGCAAGCTTTTGATAATTGCCAGAGAGAGAAAGAGAGAGAGTGAGAGAGAAATACTTACAACTGCGTCTAGTTGTTGGAAACCTTAGATTGGTTATAGAAAACATACAGAAAGTAAGCCACAGTTACACGATGCCAATGAACTACCTCATACTAGACAGCTGCTAACATAGATACACTTCCAGTACGGCAACTTGGTGTGTCTGACTTGCCATGACTTTCGGCGGAAGGACTTGCTTCTCGGGGTTGGCTTATACTTCTTGATCCCCTGCTTCCTCTGGGTCGCCCTTTCGATCGAGCTTGTGGCGGCACGGCAAGCCAAAGCTTCTCGAGCGTTGGCTATAAAACAAGGAGGTTCAAGTAGCCCGACCGAAGACCAGCAGAAAGCCTTCAAGGCTACGTGGGTCCGCATTCGTTGGTTGCACGGGTTAAACTCCACGCTTGCCTTGAGTATCACCAGCTGGGTTGTGTACAACCACATTCACCACCCACTCATTGGAACTATCACCGAGATACATACCATCATTGTCTGGTTGAAGACCGCCTCATATGCGCTAACCAACAGAGATTTGCGGCACGCATATCTCCACCCCGTTAAGGGTGAACTGGCAGCGCTTCCCGAACTCTATGCTCAGTGCCCCTATCCGCAAAACATTACTATGAAGAACCTGACCTACTTTTGGTGGGCTCCAACTCTGGTTTACCAGCCCGTGTATCCACGATCAGAGAAAATCAGGTGGAATTTTGTCTTCAAGCGAATCGGAGAGGTTGTGTGCCTGAGCGTTTTCATCTGGTTCTGCAGCGCCCAATATGCCGCGCCAGTATTGCAGAATTCCCTCGACAGCATCAACCATCTCAAACTCGCATCCATCTTGGAGAGGCTCCTGAAGCTATCGACCATCTCTCTAGTGATCTGGTTAGCAGGATTTTTTGCGGTGTTCCAATCCACATTGAACGCATTGGCTGAAGTAACACGATTTGGGGACCGATCCTTCTACGACGACTGGTGGAACGCGGCCAGCCTGGGCGATTACTGGAGGCTGTGGAACAAGCCGGTCTACCAATTCATGAAGCGCCATGTTTATTCCCCCATGCTGGGAAGGGGATACAATCAACTAATCAGCACGGTGGCTGTCTTCTTTGTCTCGGCCATCCTGCATGAATTGGCAGTGGGGGTGCCGACTCATAACATCCTCGGTACGTCTGGCTGGCGCATGGGATATCCTGTGAGACATTACAGATCTGCTAACCTAAATATCACAGGCATAGCATTCCTGGGCATGTTATTGCAGCTGCCCCTAATCATCATTACAGCCAAGATTCAGAAGATTGCAGGGCCCAAAGGGCAGCTTATAGGAAACTGCACTTTTTGGGTTTCCTTCACCATCTTGGGCCAGCCATTCGCTGCACTCATGTACTTCTACGCATGGCAGGCCAAGTATGGTAGCGTCAGCAAGCAAGTGACTCCTTTACCGGCAAATCCCGGTTGCTAATTGTGGGTTTGGCATTTGCATTAATAGGCGAAGATTCTCTATTTTTTTTTCTTGTCCTTGCTATCCCTGTAACCATTTTTGGTTTTTAATCTGAGCAAATGGAAAAGGCCGTTGCATTTATCAAGCAACCACTAATCCTTCTCTCAAAAAAGGGAAGGGAGTAGGAAAAAGGAAATAAGATAAAAATTCACTGCAGAAAAAATTAGAGTAATTAAACTATGCATTACGTCAGATTCCTTTTTTAGGGATTACCTTGCAATAAAACATACTTCTGTTTGATTTGCGTAGAATTTGCCTATGGTTATCATTGTACTATGAATGTGTTGCAGACGGAGGAGCCGGCATTTTCGGTAGATGCCAGTGGAGCTGACGGTCAACGCGTCATGTGCCAGTGTCTCCGAAAGCCGGCGTATCCCTGCTATACAATTCATGGGAAGCTTAGTTAAAGCATAACGTTCCAAAACAAACAACAAAACCACTTCAAGAGATGTCCCTGACTTGTGAGCGCTCCGACTCCAACCATCAAGGAGCAATTGGCGGCCATCCATCGGATCCAGGCATTGCAACACTTCGTCTCTGAGGTGAAACAATACAAAGCAATAATAATAAGCAGCGCCAACCCCGCGGCCCGCGCCCCATCCGCTGTTCGTTTGTCGTACGATAGGTAGAGAGCTATCTGTCTCTATAGCCATTCAGACAAGTAGCGAGCTTCAATCTCGCCAGCTTCGGAGCGATGGCACAAAGTCGCCTCTCTCGCCTACTCCCTTTCAGCTCCTCCACCACGCCGGTGCAGGCGACCACGTACCTTCTGGGCATTTCCCTCTTCAGCATCTCCTTCCTCGTGTTCCTCAACTCGGCCGTGTCCTTCGTCATCACTGATCTGATCGGCATCAAGCACAATGTCGGCGATATCGTTGGTACGTTGGGCTTCGTTGATGAACTTGTCGCGCTGGTTGCCTGCCCCGTTTGGGGGCTGGCTTCGGACCGCCTAGGCGTGCGCTGGGTCGCCGTTGTGGGATACGCCGTCATAGGGCTTGCGCTCTTCTGCTTCGTCCAGGCCCGCGACGTCTGGCCCAGCCTGGTGCTAGCCCGCATCCTCTTCGCCGTCGGCGCCACCGCCGCGGCCACTATGGTCACCGCCATCCTGCCCGTGCTTACAGACAACGGCGCTGGGGACAACAGCGGGCCCGATGCGGAGCGGGACGCCAGGAAGCACCGCCGCCGCAACCCCCGCGATAGCCTGGCCATGAGCCTGGAGAGCGACGTCACCATCACCCCGGAGCGGTACAGGTCGCTGTCCAATGAGAGAGAGGGCTACGACGACGATGAGGGAAGGACCGGCTCGCAGGGCAGGAAGCCCTCCGCGCTCGCTGGATATGTGGGAGTTTTCACGGGCTGCGGCGCTCTGGTCGCGCTGGCACTCTTCCTCCCGCTTCCTGCGCAGTTCTCGACGCGCGAGGGCGTTACCCTCGCTCAGGCTGTCACGTACAGCTTCTACGTCGTGGGTGCGGTCGCTTTCTGCGTTGCGGTCTTTGTGTTCTTTGGGCTGCGCGGCCTGAAGGGCGAGGAAGGAAAGGGGTGGCGCATGCTGCTGGGTTTCCGGAGGAAAGAACCGCAGAGCCCGCGGCTTATCGGAACGACTACCTCGGACTCGGAACCCTTCACGCCTCTCCCCTACCACCAGCTTTTGCTGTCGTCGCTTCGCCTCGGACTCAGCGATTCCCACATCGCCCTGGGTTACCTGGGCGGTTTCGTGGCACGTGCCAGCACCGTGGCTATCAGCCTGTTCATCCCGCTCTACGTGAACTCTTTCTTCATCGGCAACGGTTTCTGTCAGGGCTCGCCCAATGACCCATCACCCGAGCTCAAGAAGGAGTGCCGCTCCGCTTATGTCTTGGCCTCCATATTGACGGGCGTCGCCCAGCTCGTAGCCCTGCTCTGTGCCCCTCTATTTGGATACATGAGCTCTAGGCGCTGGCGCGGAATCAACCTGCCAGTGCTTATAGCCACACTGTGCGGCATCGTGGGCTACGTCGTGTTCCCGTTGCTGAGTAGCCCTGAGTTTAAGAACGTCGATGGCCGCGGTGGAAGCGGTGCCGTGTTCTTTGTCGTTGCACTTCTGGGCATCAGTCAGATCGGTGCCATCGTGTGTAGCCTCGGTTCGTTGGGCCGCGGCGTGCTGAGTGCCGACTTGCCCCTTCGCGGGTCTGCCGGTCCGCGAGCCAGCTTGGACGGTCTAGACGAGGCGGAGGGGCTTCTAGACCCTGAACAGGACGAGGGCGAAGAAGAGGGTGAGACAAAAATCGTGTCGAGAGTGCAGCTCAAGGGCTCCGTTGCGGGCGTGTACTCATGGTGTGGCGGCGCTGCTATCTTGCTCCTCACCAAGCTGGGTGGCTACTTGTTCGATGTCACCAGCACGGGAGCCCCCTTCTACATGATGGCAGTTTTCAATGGGATTTTACTTGTTGCCAGCCTGGGTATCGATCTTGGCAGGCGCTTCAGGAACCGGAGGATTGAGTTGTAGTCAAACAGCAATCTTCTCCTCTACTTTACGAGATAATGAATATGAAAGATATCTTCTTTGTGTGCCAACTCTTCATTCTCTTCAGAGCCATTCCTATCAAAGGTGCTTCCATGTGTTATCACGCTTGTGGACTGGTGACTACGTTCTTAACAGCGTCCTGTTTAGAATGCCCTTGGGCTCTAGCGCAAGAAGCTACCAGACTTTGGCAGGTTCAGTTAACATGGTCGTATTCATCCGAGGACCGGATGTTTGATTCCAGGTTGCACTGGAGGCAACTGGTTCGCATGCGACTTTTCATTTGATAGTTCCGATTGCTCTCAGGCCTCCGGAAGTCTCCAAGCACACCCCCCCCCCCTGACCATGGTTGGCGTGGCCATCAGAGCCTATCGCATCCAAAACAGCAATCCTTTCGGCGTTATGCGCCATGGCATATACGAGAAAGTGTTACGTGATAGCTACAAGGCATGGACTGCGTGATTCGCAGATTTCAACATCAATAGTAACCACGCACGGGAAAATGGTACAAGGTACTGTAGTTAGTCTAAGTTAGTCGACAAGTGCATCGCTGATTTGGTTGAAATTTCTAGTTGGCTGTCCCATGTGCAACGGTATAGGTAGGGTTCAAAACACAAGATCGCCCCCGAGGCTCCAGGATAGGACTAAACATGGCGCTATGATGCAGCCGCATGCTATCAACAGCAAACAACAAACAGAAACAGAAAAGGGGGCAAAGGGAGGGGGGAAAAGGGTCCTCATCGGAACAACCGGGCCGTGGGTTCAGACAAACAATCGCCCGATCACGATGGTATATAGAATCGAAGGGCTTTCGGTTACTTTGTGTATATTTGCTATTGACACACATTATCGACCGTGATTTATACAGGTATCAGGCATCCGGCCAAGGTCTGTCAATAACGCCTGCAGCCACCCGTGCGCCTCTTTCCATTCCCCCACATCTCATGTCCAACCGTTCTTCCGGATCCTCAGCATCATTTTCCGGCAAGGAGCTCCTCGGGTGCGGTGTGTTCCCTGAAGTCAACCTATCGTTGGGGAAGGGGGGGAGTGGGAGATTCTTATTTGTTGGCGAGGGTCTCCTCTACTGCAAGATTACCGATTGCCGGAGCAAAAGCCAACTTGATGCCAGGGTGGGAGCGGATAATGCCCTACTCTGTAGAGAGAGCAATATGAAGAATACAGTCTAGGCAGTTGACACTCCCGGGGGGGCCAGGATGAAAAACTGGTTCCGGGGTCGCCCGCGTTGGTATAGCTGGCACCAAAAAAAAAAAAAAAAAAAAAAAAAACACCTCAAAACGCACCAGCTGACTTTTTTGACATCTGCATGAACTCGATATGCACGTATCCTCTCACGCCCAGTCCGCGGATTACTTCCCACGGCAAGGACTGGCACATGTAGTGTAACCCAAAAGAAAGCGCCATTTTCTTTCCATACTAAAGGGTGGTGGTCTACAGCGGATAGACTCAAAAGAGAGACTCCTCTTGCCGATGTCCAAGTAACAAAAGCCCACCGAACCCCGTTACCCACTGTTGCCGGTGTGTCGCCGGGGTTTGCTCCGAGACCTCCACTCCGCGTGGCACATGTCTCGGGACTTGATGCATACATACGTAGTTGAATAATGCAATTGATACCTGTCAGGGTGATATGTCTGACTAAACATCAATACGGCATGGCGTGCAGTAAGTAGATTCTCAATTCCCAGTGTCCGTAAATTACGAACCTACAACCTCACTTTGAAAGATTTATGAATATAATATCAGGAAGTAGTATCGCTGCTTCGGCATTTAGAATGTTTATTCCCCAGCTCTTTGAAAGCGTTCTCGGGAGCTCATATGATAGCAAGCCCCTGAATAATGAATGATGGTTTGCATGCTAACTAGAGCCTGGCTGGTTCCCCTTTTGCTCTCCCAGCGGCACTCACTGCATCACCAGCTCCTGTAGAATGCAGAAAGGAAACCACAGCGTGACCAAGGATAACAATAAATGTTTTTGATGGCCATTGCTGGTATAAATGGACAGAAAAGGTCCGTTATTTTGGTTCACCAGAGAAAAGCACAATGCCTGCCCATCGTAGACCTTTCAAATCATATTTATGTGTGCTATTCGTTCTCGTAAAAGCGTCAAAATGGTATGAGGTGGATAGAGTTGGATGAACTCATCTTGCTTTCTTGATGTTCTCGCTAGCTCTTTTGGAGGAGCCGTTGGCAATAACTATACCTTTCTTCGCACTGGATTTGTCCTTCTTGTCACTGTTGGGGCTGGGCTGCTTGGAGCTCTCCTGCTTCCCCCGGTCTTCTCGATGATGCTTGCTGGAATGGTGACCCGCGTAGCTCTGGCCTTTCTTCTGGCCGTCTTCGTTCCTGGATACGCCTTCTTTTGTATAGTCAACCTTGAGGGTCTTGCCTTCTAGTTTGTAGTTGTGCAGCTTCCTGATGGCCTTGTTCGCCCAGTCTTCACTGCGCAGCATGATTGTAGCATACCCTCGATTGCCTCCGGCCTCGGCTGGCGGGATGCTGATGTAGACTTTTTCTGGGTCGAAACCACATTTAGAGCGGACAAGTTCTTTGATTTGATCCTCCCTGATTGATGAGGACAACCCTTTTATGATGATCTTACGACGCTCGGTCTGTACAAACCCTTCCGAGCCACCCTGCTGGCCACCGGGACTTGTTAACTGAGACTCCTGTACTGGGCTGTAACTCGGGGTTGGATAGTTGCTTCCATGAAACTCGTTAGGTTGGTTGTATTGCTGAGGGTAATGGTACGTATCACACACGTAGGGGTGCATTGCCACCGTCACCGTTGAGGAATGGTCTACATAGCTGTTATCGTACGACTGCCAGGTGCCAGTGTCCGTAAAGTCGCAGGGCATAGGCATGGGCATCGAGTGCGGCTCATAGCTTACTACAGGGCTAGAAATGAGAGAAATGGGGGCTGTAGTGGGCCACTAGACTCGGCAGGTCATCGAGTTAGTTATCCTGACGCTCGGGCTGGCGTGTAAGTATCCCACCTACCTGGTGATAATCCAACGTGGGCGACATCATAGGCGATGAGCTGATGGAGAACTGCAAACCTGGCGGCGTTGTCCTTGGCGTGCGTGGCGATCGTGGTGATGCTACGAGCATTTCAGGGATACCCACGAGTCTTTTGATATGAATTTCCTGCGTAGCATTTCTGCCATCGGCGAAGGTCGGCCTCCCATTGAACGGCTTAGTTGTGAGTAGGTCTAAAACCGCGTCAGTGGCGCGATCCAGGCATCAAGGGGAAATGGCTGCCATACATAAGGCCGCCTCATAGTTCTCTCGTCCCCGCACCGAAACCCAACCGGTCGTACTCTCATTGAATATCTCAACCCTCTCTACAGAAGGGCAGACTGTGCGAACGTGGTCTTTAAGCTGTTGCCAGGAAGTTTGCCAGGGTAGCTAGGTAGTCTCTAGTTAGATTTTCCGAATTCTAGGGTTATCCCACTCCATCATGATGACAATCTTCGAGTCTGACTTACATTGGAAAGAAGAATATAATAGAGACCAGTCTCGTCGCCGGGTCGGACTTTCACTTGGATAGTGTTGTTGATGGGCACTTGGTTGGTGATGGTATCGGTAGACATCTTCCTCCTGGCTGCTGCGGCAGATTGTGATAGGGAGATGGTAGTGAAAGCCTCAACGCGACCCATGGACAGTTGTCAAATAAGGACAGGTCGGGGAGCGACTTCTTATACGTCGTAGTGCGACCAGCCTGGACTTAGCAAGTTCACAATGGGCAAATTCTTCAACAGATATCCAAACAAAAGTACATTAAAAAGTGCATTGTGCTAATCGAAGGGCAATCGTTTAAGTGCGTCCCCATGTTCATGCAGGGCTGGCCAACTCGTTGAGCTCGCATACTCGCGGGATGGACGGGGCCCTAGACCCTGCCAGAAATGAAAGTTCAGTTCACCAATGACATGTGGGCCTCACGCGTGAGGTGACAGTGCTGGGCAACTCTAGCATCACTCCTCGTTGTAAAACCCCAGCGGGACCATCCAATGAGGTTGGTGTTTCGACTCGGCAAGCGTCAAAAGCTGCATATGCTACCAGAAAAAAAGCAACCAACGAAGACATATGCTAATTCATTCCAGAAGCTGAGGGGCAGCAGGGGAAGCCATCTACCACTCTGGGAACCGCCGAAGGGGGCGCATACACGACCACAAGCAAGCAAAGCACACCCGAGAGATGTCGGCTCCCAACTGGTGGTTCGGCCACCCGGGTTGACTTTGTCGATTTTTTTTGTCGGCAACGAAGCAACCCTGGGGTCATGTCTGAGCACCATGCGATATGGGGTCCGTAATCAAGGCAATCTGCCACATACACACTCACACATTGCGCAAGGGTGCTACATGATACGACTTGGTACTGTACGGTACAGTATAGGCGGTGCTAGAAGGAATGTACATAGTTAGTTAGCGGCATCTGGCGTCCGTCTTGTGGGGTACCGGGAGCCTTTCCGCCAACACTTGGGCCGATGTGCCTGGTAGCCGGTAGGTTAGCCCCTTCGCAGCTGCGGCTCTCTCCATTTCCGGCTCGATGCCAGTTGAATGCTACCGTGGGGGCCACTTTGGTCCAGGCAGGCCGTTTTGGGGTCCAACCCCCCAATACCGATGTGTGGCAACTAATAAGTGCTCACGGCGGGTGGTAGTACGATCGCGGTGCCAGCCAGGGTGCTAGCGTAGGGGCCAACATCCAGTCACAACTGCGACCACCCAAGCCAACTACCACCAGCCCTGCCGTTGGTGAATTACTCCTTTTAAATAAAATCGTTGGCGATCTGTCTCGTATGATCGAGCGGCGCAGCGACGAACCACATAATTACCTAGCCTTTTCGTCACACTTCCCCAGCAGCCGACCAGAATGAGATCGGTAAGCGAACACCACGACATGGGTCTAGCAAACATTGTGGTAAAAGCACTTTAATGATTAATTACAGCGCTTTTTGTTCACATACAGGGGTGGGAAATTCAAGCTCCTCGTTGCTACGCATTGTTCTGCTCTACCACTACCACCACCACCACCACCAGTTGGTGACAGGGGAGATGCACGAACGCCTCGATTGGGGGTGCTTGTAGGGATCAACATCCTCGCTACTGATTTTGGAATGTGTGCGTGCGTGGTCTCCAGACACCACTGATTACATTTTAAATAAAATAAACCCACACCAGCACCAGCCGGGCTTCATGCGGAACACTGGACGCGGTTAACTACCCAGGACCGCTGCGATCCTGGTACGGGAAATTTGGCGATCCAATTGCCGCCAAGATTTCAGCGTATGCAATCGCATGTTGTACGTAACTTGCTGAAATGCGACCCTAGGCTGGGATTGTGGCATGCATGCATGGACGTCGGAATGTGACAAGTCTTCCGCGGCGGACTAATGATCATTTGAGCCGCGGCGCCGGGTCGTTTCTTGACTGGTCATTTCCTCTCTACGTCTCGCGCAAATCTAGGCGGGGAAAAATGCCAAACTCGCAGGGCTCGCCTACTCTGGTCCAAGCTTTTTGAAGTGGAAGGTATCGTCAAGTCGACTCGCGCTATCATCTAGCTCACTCATGTCTCCAGCCGAGAGGGGGATCAGATTGAGAGGCGATTCAGCAGCAGGGCCAAGTAAGATGGACGAGTTCGGCTGGCTGCTATGCCAAGGGAGCACCTCTTCATCCGACTCCGCCAAAGAGTTAAGAATGCAGGCCTTTCTGTCCGCGTAGAACAAGGATGCCGATTCTGCGGTGGATTTCAGCCAGGATATTGAGGCCTTACCATTTGTCTTGCCGTCAGGGTGGTGAGACTGAAAATCAACGCACCGTGGTCCAGCACTTAGAGGATCCCAGACAAAAACATTGCCAGTATAGCTAGTCCATTCGCACCTGACAAACAAAAGTTCGGCTTGTGTAGGATGCCAGTCCAGTTTTGTAACTTCAGAGTGGAACATCAGAACTGCGCGAAGCTCCGATGCATGTACGTCCCATATCCAGAGCGTGCTAGGGTTATCCTCTAGGACAACAGCCAGTAAGGCGGATGCGCAATCAAACGCCAGTGACTGAACTCCAATTTTCAGCTCCGAAGCACTGCTGGCCGCTCGACCAAGTGGGCAGACCGTGTGGGATGCTCTAACAAATTCGGGCACAGCAACACTGCTCTTGGAACTGTCAATTTGCTCTTGCCAGACCTAACTTTGTTAGCTTCATGGCTGTGACGGTGGAGGAAGGGTGGACATAGTGAGATCGACTCTTACTTGAATTGTGTCCTTGGGCTCAATAGTCCGAGGATGAGACAGTATCCATTGTTCCGTGGTGTTTGTCGTGTGCAACACGCATATGCACCTCCCATGATCCCCAATAGCAGCATAGCGGCTGTCAGGGCTGAACACTACGGCTTTGATTCCCGCGGCTAGCTGATAATCCACGTCTTCTGACGCATGACGTGTTGGTCCGTGCCAATCCCGATACTTGTGCCCATCGGACGTGAAGAACACGACCCTATGGCCTTGCGCTGCCGATTCCCACACCACCAGCCAACGGCCGTCGGGGGTCCAGGTAAGTCCTTGTACATCAATAACATCGGGACTCCAAGATCTCTGGGCCTCCCTCGACTCTGGAGAATGTATGCTAATCGTATCCTTGCCTGCGATCCTTGTGAGCAGCGCTAAGTGATTTGTGTGAGGCCGCAGAGAGAATCCACGTGGTCCAGAAACCGTGGTGTAGAACTTCGGACTGGTGATCTCCACAATCTTGGCAGTAGCGAGGTTGAAGACTGAGAGCTTAATGCCGTGAGCTGAGAAAACAAAAACTTCTCGATCTGTAGCCCCGAAGTCAATGAAGCCTGATTTGCCCACGGATGAGGAAGGATTGCGGATGGTAGCTTGGAAGTCCGCATGCGTCACAGAAAATACGCGGATTTCGTCAGCAGCAGCGAGCAGTAGCCGTTCTGAAGATGAAGACCACACAACTGCAGTCACTCCAGCGGCAAACTCTGTAGGCAGCTTGACCACCTGGCTAGTTTCCAATGATTCAACTGCTGTGACATGAATGCTAGACGACAAGAGTGATGCGACCAGTTTCCCGTTGGGGCTGGGTAAGCAGTGTGTTGAAGCTATCCATTCATCAATATCAACAACCGGTTATGCGTGCACAGACGGTAAGACGGGTGATACATGGGGGGAGAAAGGGAGAGTAACTAAGACCAGGTAGAATGGAGTATTTCCTCTGCATTTGGGGGGTTCGCGTACATTTAAGGACAGGAGAGAAACGCATGGCTAAGAAAAACCTTAGCCAGCGTACGGCCGTTGTGGATGCGCTGCAGCTATGCCCTTGACGTGATGATGACAGGTCTCCCTCGGAATAGGGTGAAGCTTTCCCTACCGGCGACAGCCAGCAGGCCTGTGGTTGGATCGCCCCGGGTGGGGGTCAAGAGGGAAGAAGGGAAAATGAAGCACGGAAACGAAGTGTTCAACGTTGCAGGTTTTGCAGGGCGGCCACGGTGATACAAAGCAGGCTGCACACACAGACACAACTTGAAAAGCTGTACGATCGGTACCACCTGTTGCTTCTACATGAAAGCAGGTCCCAATGAGCGTGTAACAGACGTAGCTTCGTGCGCTGTTGTTGGTGCTGCCTGTGTGGTGATGGTGTATTTGTTGACTGCTGCTTTTAGCCTAGCGATAACAATTTGCGCGCCCGACGCGACACTGGCATAATCTGCTTCTGCAAATGCACTTCGAAGTATCCTCACGACCCGGGGGTAAATAACCCGCTGTTAGACTGGACAGTGGTTTTTTTTTTCTTCCTGTTTGGGATTCCCAACAACTACCTTGGCACGATCGAATTGCGTATTGCCCTCTTCTCTCCGGCCATGGGGTTTGTGGGAATTAATGGTCCCTGACGATTTTTAGGTCTTGCTGGATTGGTCGTGTGCACTCTGCAGCATTTTACGGCTCTAAATTTCCATTGGACAGGTTGATTCAGCTGTGCAGAGCGCTCAATAATATCACCATCATTACATGAATTCATCGGCGCCAAGGCAGCGAGTGGTTATCACGCGACAGAGGTACGCATTTAGTCAAACCCAAGCCAATGCCCAAGGAAATAAGCATATTCAGTCAACGATGACATTGCTAATATATACTTGGACAGCAACGATCTGGTTCCGGAGCGGCAGACGGCGAGCGTTCGTTGGCCGGCTCCGGCCCTCACTAGTGAGCAGCTAGGCATGCTGAGTAATTAGGCTAGTCTTGGCCACTCCCAGAATATCAAGTGGCGACATAAACGACTCCAATTGCCATAGTTCGACATCTCCGCGTCACGCTGCGTAGACCCAAAATGCTATGACAGATGGAGTTTTAGAGGATGGTCAAAAATCCATCGTTCGCTTCCCGATTCATTTGCACTCAGTACGATGTGGTCAGGCCGGACGTTTGGCCCGATAGTTCGGGGTCGGACGTGGACAGCACAGGGACAGCGTCCCCCCCCAGCGCGAGCACTTGCTTCAGCCGCCACCAACACCGCCGTCTTTCCACCGCCTTTCGAGGAGAGATCGTCTGCCGTCGCACCTGTTTCACGACAGGCCAAGAAGCGAGATGTACTCAAAAATGCCAAACCTTTCTCGGACTTTCTAACGGACAAGTACCACCGGCAGCATGACTATCTGCGCATATCGCTTACGGAACGGTGCAATCTTCGCTGTGTTTACTGTATGCCCGAAGATGGTGTCCCCTTGTCGCCCGCTAGGGAGTTGTTAACGACGCCAGAGATCTTGATGCTGTCATCGATCTTTGTTTCGCAGGGTGTCAATAAGATCCGCCTCACGGGCGGGGAGCCCACCGTGCGCAAGGATATCTTGTCGTTGATGCAACAGTTGGGCTTGCTGAGATCGCACGGCTTGCGAGAGTTATGTCTCACCACGAATGGATTGACGCTGCATCGGAAGCTCGACGCCATGGTCGAAGCTGGGCTCACTGGAGTCAATCTCAGCCTGGACACTCTTAACCCTTGGCAGTTCCAGATCATGACACGACGGAAAGGATTCGACGCAGTAATGCGCAGCATTGACAAAGTCCTCGAGCTCAACCGTCATGGAGCAGGTGTCAAGCTGAAGATCAACTGCGTCGTCATGCGTGGCGTTAATGACAAGGAGATAATCCCTTTCGTCGACATGACGCGCGAAAAGGAGGTCGAAGTCAGATTCATTGAATACATGCCATTTGACGGAAATAAGTGGAATAAGGCCAAAATGCTGAGCTACTCGGAAATGCTGGATCTAATCCGCGAACGTTACCCAACCCTGGAAAAGGTACAAGATCACAAGAACGATACAAGCAAGACCTGGAAAATACCCGGCTTTGTGGGGAGGATTGGGTTCATCACGAGCATGACGCACAATTTCTGTGGAACATGCAACCGGCTGCGTATTACTAGTGACGGAAACCTCAAAGTCTGTCTGTTCGGAAATGCGGAGGTGTCCCTTCGAGATATTCTGAGAAAATCTAATGCTGGTGACCCGATAGATGAAGCAGCATATGAGGTCATCAAGAAGATTGAGACGGATCGTCACCAGGGGCTGATTGAGATGTCTGCCCCTATTGGCTTGTCTTCGAGCGAACAAGAGCTTCTCGATGTCATCGGCATGGCTGTCAAGCGAAAGAAGGAAAAACACGCGGGCATCGGAGAGCTCGAGCACATGAAAAACCGGCCAATGATTTTGATAGGT
Organism: Xylariales sp. PMI_506; assembly: GCA_021365275.1. Classification (NCBI taxonomy): domain Eukaryota; kingdom Fungi; phylum Ascomycota; class Sordariomycetes; order Xylariales; species Xylariales sp. PMI_506. The sequence continues at coordinate 1,001,111 of JAJTIY010000004.1, read as the reverse complement.
GGGTGAACAGCCTCACTGCTATGTCTACCTGTTGGTCATAAGACAATCAATCCGGCGCACCTGTAGCTCACAGGTCCCAAATCTTGTGATGGAGCTTTGAACTCCATTCCACTCTCTTATTCCAGCTATCCGGAGCTTCGGGTTGGCATCTTAAGAATCTTAAGAATGAAGATCACGCCTGACTGGCACCTCTTTCTGCATAGAAGCAACTAAGAACGTCTTCGCCAGATCAACCGAGTGACACGACCAGCTCTGCACCATGGTCACAATCGTGGGCACCGACACACCCTTATTCATCAACGAGATTACGCACGCCATTCTATCTTTATTCACAAGCCAGTCCTCCTAGATTCCAGACTCGGCTTTTCTCAACGACACGCCACAAACTTATAAATATCGAAGACGATGGGAACCCTCGACTCACTCATGTCTCCCGCTCGGGGGAAGCACACATGGTTTCGATATCTTCGAAGACTCCTACACTACGAACAGCCAAAGCTGTTTGTACCATCCGTTTCACAAACCCTACCGCCGGGACGCTCATCAAGGAAAATCAAATGAAGAAGGGTGATGTCTTGGGCACTGCTCGGGTTGCTGGTATCATGGCTGCCAAACGAACCCCGGATATGATTCCTCTGTGCCACCCGATAGTCATTTCCAAGATTGTTGTGAACTTGGAGGTTTCGGACAGTGACAATCAGGTCGACATCGAGGCCATAGTCTCGTGCGAAGGCAAGACGGGTGTCGAAATGGAGGCCCTCATGGCGGCTTCAACAGCCGCACTCACAGTCTACGATATGTGCAAGGCAGTTGATAAGGGAATGGTTATTGAAGGTCTACGAGTGGTGCTTAAAGAAGGGGGTAAGAGCGGGCGGTGGGTTGAAGGTGTTAGTGACCAGGTGCAAGAATGACTGGAACCATCATCAAGGGAGTAAGGTGCAAATGGGTCCTGTCATGCAGCAAGAGTCTACGGAAGTTGAACTGATCTTCCAAATATTCCCATAGAATTGTGGGTTGGGGAAGGTGTCGTCGGCTGTGTAAAATGGACACACTACTACTACCTAAGCGAGGGTAACTTTACAGAAATAACACACAAGAAACAGACTCTGACCTACCTTTAGCCTTATCCACTGATGTGAAACTACGAGATTGGCAGTCATCTTCGAGACTAGCTTTAGATTTTTAGATGATAGTCCTCGCTACATATAATCGAAACAGCTCGTCTAATAATTTGCGTTGGCGGATCGAGATGGCTGGGGATAAAGCCGCAGAATAGTGTTGACCCCTCGTCGTCCAATAGCCGATCTCTACGTCAGACTTTCCGGGCGATGTGCTTTGCGCGCTCCTCTGGCGGCGGCAGCGCACCACCGGTGAATTGAGGCGCTTCACATGATTCAGACTCCCTGCAGGACGACGCGAAGTGCCTGATCATCATGACCGCGTACTTTGCAACCGAATAAAAACCTCAGAGTTACGTAAAGGTCTGTGTATACACCCCATCTAGACCCCGGCTGCCCGGCGTCTCTCCTAGGAGACGGAAAAAAAACATCACCTCGTGGAAGTATTTTTTTCCCCCTGGTTTTACCCCAACATATAGAGAGCGTCTTTCTTGTCTTCGGCGTAGTAGTGCCGCGCCATGGCCGAGCAGACGCCTAGCGAGAGGGGTTCCCACCCCGAGGTGGTTTTTTTTTTTTTTTTTCCTTTCTCGGGACTCTGTGTGTAATCTTTTGCCCGTCATTTACAGCTCGCCCATTTAGCTCACCCGTCCTCTAGAGGAGCTCGGCGGCCGCGCCGTCGCCTGGAAGGAATGGACGGGGCCAGATTTATCTCAATAGGCGGTGGATATCTGGCACTAACTTATTAGCCCCCTCCATCATAGTTGGCGCTCCCTCTGCCTCTTTGCTAATGACATCGCCTCTACTGGACGGGGCTCGCAAGTATGCGCGCATGGAACTACCACTTGCGGCATCATTAGCGCCCAGAGCCAATCAACGGCGGGCGATAAGGAAATTACTCTTGGCTCCACTGGGGAGCAGGACCCTGAAGAATGGGAAGGGCTGGTACTGGGATCATCCCTTTTAAAACACAGGCGGCGGAATTGGCCGTCAGCCAAGAAGGAGCTTGTACTTTTGGGACACCGAGCACTGTGTGCTACAGAGCAGTTTAGGGTGGGTGATGAACGCCCCATCCTCCCTTGAACGGGAGGGAAGGCGGTCTGCTCGATTGATTATCCGGCGGCTGGCCGGCGGTAGGAGTGTGGCATGCATCGCTACTCGCATTAAAAAAGCAGCCGGTGCAGACAGTAGCAGAGTATACTGTACGTTGGATTGGCTTGACATAGTAGCCACCAACCAACCACATTGATCTCGCTAGACTTCTTGCCCAACACCCCTCGCCGAGTACGAGGAGGTGCAGGTATGTAATAACTCGGCGTGCAGTACGGACACCGGCGGTTAAGCGAACAGCGAGAAATGAATCCGACATGCCCACTCCTTCGGCATATCAGCCCGACACGTTACTAAATGTCTAAGCTTCGAGCCGAAGAGCGACTGAAAGCAAAGCAACAAACAGGCACAAGCAAAGTTTGCCCCTGCTCGCGACCATCCGGTTTGTCTTCCACTCACTCAATACCTGAGACGGCGCTCCTGTCGCATGGTTCCGGAGTTCTTTTAATTGTTACTTGTTGCTCTTACAAACCGGATCCATATTTTCTTGCCCGCCGATGCCGAGGCACTTAAATAAAGCTTTAGATTCGGCACGACAGAGCAACATATGCGTAAAGGTAAATGCTTCGCGGACAAGGGGCATACGAACCCAAGACCCTCGGTTAAGAAACTCAAAAAAGCAATCCACTTCCTACGTGCCATTATTGGCTCGACCATCATGTTTCTTATCATCGATCGTCTCTGGTACCTCTCAAGATCAGCACTCATGACGGGGAAGACAACTGCCGCTTCGCAGTGGCTTCATGGCTCTGCGATTTGAGGTAGTAGCGGTAATGCCAGCCAAACACGGACTGGTCTCATCTTGGTTATTAGCAGGTAGTATAACGGAGGACGCGGGGTTGGTCGACCGCCCGCCTAAAAGTGCCTACTAAAGAAATACCAAGCAACAGAAATATTTCGCTCGCGTCCAGATGGTGGTTCTGACCCGCTTGGTGGGCCCACCGGCGGACCGCGTAGCTAGCTACGTTACGTAGAGGCGCCCCAAGCAAAGCAGGAACAATGTAATGTACAAAGCAGACAATGAGGCGAGGCGAGTCTTGAGGAAAATAAGCCCTGTCGCTGAGCAACGTGCACAGTTACCCCATCAAGACAAGAGTGTCCCTCTAGTAGGCACTCGATGTTTGAAATCCCTACAACTACTCCGTAATAAGAATCAAAAAAAGGAAGGGCGAGACGTTCCCGTGGCGCGGACACTTGCCGAACCGCCGAGATCCGCAGATCCGACATAACTTACGCCACTACACTTCGTTTACCTACTGTACCATGCCACCATGTCACCACAGCAGAAGGAGCGATGTAATTGTGTTGTTGGAGCGCTGCCTCGATTATCGCTGTCCACTGATCGATCTGGCGAACGCGAAAGCTAAACACTAGCTTTGCATATGATATGCACTCGAAAGATCAGAGGGGTGATAAGATACCAGATTACAGCGGGGTGAGTAAGCATATGCACGAGCCAGCGCCTGGTGGTGGTGATAGGCCCTGATGAGCCAGTAACTCTGCCCTCATATGCCCCGGAGGATCGCCTGCAAGAAATCCTCTAGCTAACTTTTTTTTTTCTGCGGCAGGGAGCCGTTTCTTGCGATGAGAGGTTTCCGTTGGTTGTCTGCAGCACACAGTGCTGCATAAAGCAAGAAATGGTACATAACGGCTGCGCAATTGTAGTACCACCCTTGGCTAGAGCAACCGTCTCGGCAAGATCCTGGGTTGCGCATAAATTGTCATTTGGGAAACGCACATTGGAGCACACGAGCTGTTGATCCATCCAAGTGTGTAAGTTAACCAGGCGAGAGCGGAGAAGTCGAGCCGCAATTGCATGGGGCGCTCTTAACAATAGGTTTAGGCCGCACTGTGTCGGACGGGGCTTATCGATCCAAGCGTCTCAAACCTGCCGAGGTGGAGGGGTGGTGGAGGGCAGAGGGGTGGAGGGCAGAGAGAATGGAGGCCCAAGAATAGCAAAATACGCAGGCTGGCAGGTTGGAAGGTTGCGGACAAGGATCCATGCATTCGGCGTGCGTACGTACCACCCAGTAGCGTTTACTATTGAGCGCTTGTCGGTGGAGCTCGGGGCGAGCGTTGAGCACGGCCAGTCTGCAGCAATGGAGAACATCAAGTTGACAGGTAGCATGTATTGGACGTCTGCCCCGCGGAATACAACCTACTGACCATGTGGCTTCTCGACACCGCCCCGAAACTTCACGTTATGGGGGTCATCTGACCCGGCGAGCCGCTTCGACGTCTACGGATGCAGGTGAGGGGATGACATATTATATGAGAGTCAGAGAGGTTAGTAAGTGAGTAGGTGAGTGAGTGGGTGAATAGGTCCGCATGTCGCATGTCGCTTGTGTACTTCTGTATGCCGATTGCTTTGCTGTACCTCTAACGGGACAAGGCGAGAGCTTGGGGAGGGTTATCTGCTAAACTGGATGCGGCGTGTGAGAGGCGCAAATGGTTACTGTCGGTGTAGGTGATGCGGCGGGCTAATAGTTCCTCGACAGACACGGAGCGAGTCAACCCCCCGGTTCATCTTATCTCGAGTGGCTGAGAGCTTACCACACCCACAAAGTACCTCAGCACTACGCACTGTGGCGAGCATGGGTTCGCGTGGTAAAGTCCGATTTAGGGTCCGCCTCCCACCTGGGATTCCGGCAATAACCACCGCGCAGCACATCGCCTCAACGAGTGAATATGGCCGATCGACTTACATGCTTTTTGTTCTTCGCCCTTCTCTCCCGCTCTGCCGCCCCATGGGATGCATACTTGGTTATCTCTATTGTGTGATTTCTTTCTCCCTCTCTGCCACCTCTTAGCCTTCTCTTCTTGTTGATCCCTCCCCATTAAGCTGTACGCCAATAAGTCGCAAGGTGTGGTTGGGCACAAAGTAGCCTTTTGAAGCAGTAGCACACGAGTAATCCAGGTTGGCACTGGCCAGACTCGACTTTGGACCCGCCTTAGCTGGATCCACTTTTTGGCTGTAATTACTACCACTGGTCTGGTCAACGAGGATCAAGGAGGGTCGCGCGACATCCGACGGTTTGGTATACAAGGGCAGCGCTGCGCCTATCGCTCGGTTCCCCTACTTTATCCAAGGGTCGACTATTACTCCCCAGCAACATCAGCCAACCACCACAGATACTCGTCATCTTTATCTCTCTTCACACATACTCAACGTCCCGCACGCCCGGATGAGAGTATAGTACATACGCTCATATATCATTAGCGACCTGTAACAAAGCACAGCACCATCAGTCGGCTCAAAGAGTCGCTCATGATAAGCGAGATCTAGAGTGCCGGGACGCGAAGGAACATAACCGGTTGGCACACCAAGCAGTCGCTCAGGAACAAGTCCACGATTATGGCAACCGATTTTATCATGCCCCGGCTGCCAGACCAGCAGCAGCAGCATTTTGCGGCACACTTCTACAACCCGCAACCTTTCCAGCAGCAGTCGCAGTTCGCAGGGCTCGCGTCGCAACCACGTGGACTAGCGCAAATAACACCGCAAATATCACCACAGACACAACCGCAGGCGCCCATGCCCCGTCAGACCCAGGCATCTATCCCCCAACAGCAGCAGCAGCAGCAGCAGCAATTACAACAACAAAAACAACAGCAACAAGCACTATCGCGGCCATCACCACCCCAGCCTCAACAGCAGCAGCAACAACAACAACAACAGCAACAGCAACAGCAACAACCAACCGCGGAACAGTCGAAGAACTTTGGAACGAATAGTCGGCAAATATCGCCTCTTAGCACGTCTAATAGCTCACCTACCTCCCCAAAGTCCTATCATGGGCGCCAACTGCGGCCGCTATACATGCCTGCGGTCCTCCGGCCTACTGAACACTCATCCAAGAAAATGCCTGCGCGAAAAGGCGAAACCCAGCAGGAGGAGGCAATCAAGAGCAACAGCAGTAGCTTCATTAGCCTGCCAGGACTGAGTGCTTTCGGAAAACTGAACCGGCGATCGACGGGGGATAGTGGTTCGTGTGTGGACGGCGAATGGGACCTGACGAGGTTTCCCAAACCCACTGCCCAACCAACACGCCAGCACTGGAAGGTTAGTTTTGTTTGTCTCACTTTGTGATTTTAAATGTCTTGTCTCCATATCCCAGCTACAGCCTCGTGGCGTACGACGTTACGATGCACGATATTCTTGGGGGCGGCCTGTCCTGTTCCGCCAAGAGTTACTTACATCTTGCCGTCTATCTTGGACAAATAGCATAGCTAACAAGAGGGTGAAATTATAGCCGGACCATGAGTCTGCTATCTGCGACGAGCCATCATGTATGCGTCACTTCAACTATTGGACGCGACGTCATCACTGTCGGAGATGCGGCAACATTTTCTGCGACTCTCACTCCGCTTTTGACATTCCCCTCGATCAGGATGCCAACTACAACCCCAAGGGTACCATCAGTCGCGCTTGCTCTCATTGTTACACTGAGTTCCAAGCATGGCGAAGCCGAACAAATAGCACTGCGTCTATCGAGGAAGAGGCGAACCGCACCTCACAAACCGCTCCGTCCAGCCCAGTCTCCTCGTCTATCGCAGCTGTGAATGGCGGGAAGGGAGACTTTAAAAGAACTGAGGTCGCCGCCAGCGTTCCAACAGATTGGAACTGGAGCACCTTTTAACGACAGCGATGATTTGCCTCACGTCTCCCAGTACTCCCGTTGAAGATTTATCCCTCGTGTCTTGCTTGAAAAGCCGATGATATATCGCCCTGGATTTCTGGACGTAGATCGTAGGTTTGTGCACTACGCAACCAGAGTCGCAAGTCGGCTGAATGGTCACACTTGTTTACGAAGAAACTGCAACCACAAAAAGACTTATAGAAACGGGGAGAGTTTAGAGTGGTTCCACACGACTAGATCTGTAACGCCTGTTGGAAGCGATCATGGTGGTTTTTTTTTTTTCCCCTAGGGGGAGGGTTTCCTGTGGCCCCCTGTTTCGTTACGATGATACCCCATACTCATGTTTTTGTTTTGATACCGTAATGGTAGATCTTAGATCTTTATAATGCACGAGTTACGACTTGCACGAGCTGCAAGCAACAATGATAGACTATTATACACAAACTTGGATTCTTGCTGTTTGAAGAAGCTTCAATGAGAGTGACACTAGACAGTGATCCTGGACTGGGCATCATGATAGCCCTGAATTAGAGAACTGGCAAGGTAGCGCTTGTTTGGGGGGAGGGGGAGAGGTTGTTTCCTCCCATCTCTCTGAATGGGGATGGAGTTGCATGATGGAAGCGGAGCGTCCGGCATTGGGGCAAACGAGGCAGTAGCCGACTCCGACGGTGCTTCCGTGGAGAGAGGTTTTAGGTTCACTAATGTTTACACAACTTCCAAAGAATGCTATTGCTAGTCTGGCGAGTTTGCTGTGTGCTTCTCCACGACGTGGACCTGACTTAACTGTAACTGTATCCTTGTGATTCTAGACTGAGAAAGACCACCTTGTTAGTCTTTCAGCTTCGCCTAAACGTGATCTTCTACAGGAGGGAGTACTCGAGTCCAGTCTTGGCTTTCACGAGCCAGGATGAATGCTTCAGCTCCGTGATAGAGTTAATTTTGGAAGTACGTCAGTTCTGGTTAGATAAGCTTGGGCCTAGCCCAAATGGCCACACTGGCATAGGAGCTTAAATGCGGAAATGTAGGATGGTGAAAAGTGCCCATCACGTCTGGTAGGCGCCACGTCCCAACTCTATCGTAGATCAAAGGGCAGATAAGTGATTTCTTCGCTAAAGCGAGCTTCATAAGCTTGTAATAGAGTATAATAATACCCGCCAGTGATAGCGCACCGCTTATTCACTCTTCCGGGCTAAGTTCACAAGCATCTATCATCAACGTCAAGAGCACTCAGTTCTGTTCAAGCAATTTATAGTACACATATTTTGGTTATGCATCAAAAAGTTTTGTGCTATTTTGACGGCGCAAAGAGAGAAGAATCTTCGCTCGCTTTCTACTTCTCGTTCTCCTCCTTGCCCGCTCCACAAAAAGACGGAAAACGCCGGGTTGACATATTTACATATACACACTCACACATACGCACGCGGCCATGCTGCGCATTGCAACTCCTTCCCCATATGTACACCGCTCCAAGCCCACGAAGTTTCGGGGGCACCTTTTCCATCGATCGGCCAAATCCTGGGCTCTCTTTTTCGCTCCAAACTTTTCCAAACAAGTTGCTCCCATTCCCATTTTAACTCCAGGTCGGCGACACTCCGTACGTGTCAATGCTCCTTCACTTGGCTGATTTACTAAACTTTGCTCGCAATGTGGGGGCGCGATATCTTCCGATGAGGCTTGTCCTTCCGTGTGAATTCTGTTAGATCTTCAGGGAGGTGCGACTAAAATGGCGGCGCTATCATGTGACTCCATGTCCGTAGTTGGTGCAGATCTGAAGGTCAACAGTACACATCTTATCATCCGCGACGTCGTGATATTTCGATCTTAGATATGGAGCTTGTTTCCTTTATGCCCGGCCACCACTGGCCTTGCCCCGACTCCGCAGAGTGCGCGGATTCGCGGCTGCCAGCTCTTCCTCCTCCACAACGGCGGATTCGTTGCCTTGACCATACACCTCCTTCTCGAGACCCTTCGCCGCATCCCAGCCAGCCTGCTCAGCTGTGAACATGGCGTTGCTCAAGCGACGATCAACGTCATTGGCGGTAGAAGCAGCCTTCTTCTCCGTCCTGGTGCGCTCTGTCTCGCGCTTGATGTAGCTTGCGATGAAGAATGAGACAAAAAGGTAGGTCAATGGAGCGAGGTAGAAGACGTTGAGCCAAATGGCAAAGGTCTGTCCTCCGGTAGTGATGCAGGGCACGGTCTGGTACTGTGTCTCGTACACAACGCTGTCAGCCCCCTGAGATGGTGCCACCACAGCGGCAGCGTTTGCAGCCTCAGTCGCACCAAAAACCATCTGCTTCAAGCCCCCAATGAAACCAGCACTGGCAGCCTCGGTTGCGGCGGCGGCAACGACGGAAGTAACAGCGGCCTCAGACTTGGACACCGGCACCTGAACTGGGATCGTATAGTAGACGAAAGAGTGGGCCATGGCATAAGTAACACCGACGAGAAACTGCGAAATCTGGCAGGTCGTCAGAGTACGCTTGATCGAGGTGGGCACGCGGATATTGAACGCGGTGATGGTGTAGTAAGTATACTAATTGTTTCATTAGTTGGAATTCACGTGACTGGTTGAAGTAATTTGCAACGTCAGAATCGCGTTCAGGGTTGCAACTTACCATCAAAGCATGGATAAACGAGTTGACGAACGCGAACATCCAGATGGGGGCTGACATGTAGCGCATGCCTGCCCACATACACATCATTGCACCAGCATGGTGGTACGTCTGGAGCGTAGAACTGAGCTTGCCCTTGGCCAAAATAATGAAGGTATCGAGAACCTCGTAGAACTTGCTGAGATAGAAAATCCAGCCGTAGAAAGCAAGACCCTCGTTCCAAAGTCGGCCCTCAGCTAATCGGCTTGGATCGTTGTCCCAGCCATGGCCTTGAATATAGGTGGCGGCATTGCCGAATCCTGCTGGGCCGTTGAGCTTGCAGAAGCTGTCCACAGTCCCGGCCAACCCATTGGGGCCGGCAGGGCTTACAATTGCTGTACGCAACGCCTTGAACATTCCCACAAAAGTCCATGCCGAATAGACGGCAAGGAACAAGTTGTGTAAAATGACGAAAATCCGGAAAGGAGTTGTCTTGCTGATTGCCCAGGGCTTCTTGCCGGTGGACGTGTTGTATATGTTTAGGAGCTTTGCGGTGACGGCATAGGTGGCAGCGATTGTGAGGGGAACCTTGGGATCCAAGGCGGCCTGGAAGATGCCATCTGGAATGGTAAAGGGGACATTGAAGTGCGGTGGCGGTATGGCTTGCGGTTCGGCGGGTGGAGGAAACTTGAAGAGAAAGCTCTGCGGCGCCTCGATGTAGACTGATGGGGACGCCATTGCGATCAGTGGAATTAAGAGAAATGTATATCCGATGGTACGGCTGGTGTAATGGAAGACGCGACTCGACCCCGTAGGTCCTAGAAATTGCTTTCGTGTCAGTGGAAACTCAATTGTGCAGAGCCGTGGGCCCTTTAAGAGGTGAGAGGTGCATACAGTAGCAGCTGGCCGGATTCGGTAAGAGGTCTCGCAACGGGAGTGGACGTCGATAGGATGGATGTAGGCACTCAATTATGAGGGCATCAACATGCGACAGTAATAAGCCGTGGATAAGGACAAATGCGAGGCTTCGCAAAATGAGCAGAGCAGAAGAGAATAAAAAAAAAATTGCAAAAAGTAATAGATAATAGAGATGCGGCGCGGCCGGGTAGTAAAGGTCCTTTTCGGATGGTTTCAATACTTTTTTTGGGGAGACGTACCGTGCCACTGAGCCGCTATGATTAGCATACCCACCTGGAAAATGACGGCACCTCAACGCTCGCTTTCGATATGATTGGCTCTAGGGAGGTCTATCGAACGGATATTGCGAAGACCCCATAGGTGGGTCTGGCTGGCATCTGAGGCAAAAATACCTGATACTACCAATTTTTGTTGGTGCAGCTTCCATGCCGTGGCATTACTCATTAGGCGACACAATCTGCCAAGGCACTCCAACAAAATCGGTTTCACTCGCTCTATTCTCACTTCTATGGGATACCTCGGCATTGGCTCCTCGATTGTAGCACCAAGAAGCAAGTAGCTATAGTCTCATGCTTTTTGCCCTCATTAACCAATCGACTATTGGGCAACCTTCTCCCGGCTTTCCGCTTAATGATACAAACATCTGAGACAAACCCCACGCATCGACAATTCAAGGCCTAACAAGATCATATTTCTCTATCCCGCCTCTGCAATCGAAGACAACATTGAAGCACTTGGTTTTCGTGCGTGGTCTATGGGAAAGAGCCCGAAGCAGAGAGGTTGTGGTGAGTGTGAGTATCAGGTAGGGTCGCGTGCTGATAGTGCTACTGTACGTACTGCATATGCCAGACGGATCTGGAAATCAATCCCGGCCTAGCCTGTAAAATCGCCTCTGTGACGGCCTCTTGTCTCTCAGGGACCTATCAGACGGGGGCGGGGCTTGGCGATCTCATGCCGGGAGGTCCCTGAGCTAGAAGGTACACCAATGCGGGGGGAACCGCAGCTTTTGGTTTTTGTTGGGAAAATGAGAGACCTCACCATAATGACCAGAAACGTGACCACTCTTATGAATTTTAGTATTTGGGCTTTGCCCAGGCTTCCATTCGGGAAGTGGCGATACAATGGTGCATGCTGGTTATAATTGAATTTCTGTCGCGGCTGTGATCAAGTGATCGTATCAAAAATCGTTAATGGGACGGGGAGGACGACAAGGTGTAAAATAAGAAAAGCAGATTCAGTTCCATTAGCAACCAGTGAATGCACCTATACTCGTCGCTGTCGGATTCATCCACACGCCTTAGAGCTACTGAATACAGGAGCCGTGACAGAACTCCTACGTAACTACAGCCAGCCCGCACCAACGGAGCTTTTGTGCGACGAGACTGGCGGCATAATTCCGATCCCGTAGGGCTGGGCACTTAAACAGTCCGTCCACCTCCGCGGCCACTTGTGACAAAAGAGGGGGAATTAAGATGCCGGGACGCGGTCTGGTTTCCGGAGTCGCTTTGGGTAGACTGCAGCATGGCTTTGACAGCCTAGGATATGCTCAATCATGTCCTTGTCCTCAACATCGTTCATTTCATCTCCAAGTCTCCATCCCACTGCAAAAATGCCTTTCCCTCAGTCCTTGGTCACTTGGATCTCTAATCCCTACACGTTCTCTCTCAGCTAAATGCTAAATTGTCCAGAGAACCGCTCACCCAACTAGGTAGTCTCGTACTCCAATCAGTGCACTTGCGCCTCTTTGCCTTTGCCCCTCTAACTTCCATGCTAGTCATCTGTTCTAGAACACTGCAAATAAGGCCTGCGATGTCCCCACTCTCAACAATTCAGAGGTTCTCATCCCAGATTCGCGATGCTGTCGTGTTGCGTTGACACGAATTGATCCGCATTCGTGACGTTCCCCTCGGCTGACCAGGGGTGCTGGAAATTTTTGCATGTGCTTGGGACTTATGCCAAGGCTGTCACATGCTTCTCTCTCTGTAATACATTGTGTATCGTCACTGATAGCTTATCCCTCGAGTCAGGGGTGCTTCTCCATGGATCTTGAGGAAGCTATGACTTGACACTACCTAGGCACATACACAGTACATAATGACCAGGGCACAGGGGTCGATCTTCCCACTAACCTATTAAAATATTGAATGCCAGTCCCCGTACTGAGGTCTGTTGTGTAGCTCGCTTATTCACCTACGTTAGAATGAAGCATTTCCCCTGACCCGTGCCTCTACCAACAAGATCCGCAGGTCTCAAGTCTACTCATCCTCCTACCTTAAAGTCATATCGTTGTTGATCTACCCCAATGCATCACTGGTCATAGAAAAGACGCAAAGAAGCGGAAAATTTCCAAGCTTCAAACTGAGGTAATATTTTATTTAGCCACGGGGGTTCGTTAGGCTTTTCAGCCGTACAAGAAGTCGTAATAATCCAGAGACATACCTGCTCCAACCCGCGCATCATGTTGCCTTCTACAGCACCGTTCTTTTTTATGACGATTCTTGTGTGTATGACGCTTTAAAACCGCAAACTATCTCTGGTCAGATGGAGGAAACTCGGTGGCCCTGCTCTAGGAGCTTCTTCACGCTTTGACAACCGAAGCTGGAAAGGATTATCCTAGATCGCTGAACGGGCTAATCTCAAAACCTGTCGAGTGTTACGGATTATGCGCGCCTCCCACCTTATCGATTGACGGATAAGGTATATCGATATGTACTATGTATTTACTATAATTTTTCTTGGCCCTACTTGGTTCATACAACCAATAATATCTAACTTATACGGGCGTTGCCAATTGAGAGCATTATACTAAGTTCCACGTCCCTCACTGGGGTCAAGACCCCATGACCAGTTTTGACAACCCTGCTTAGAACAAGATCGTAGCTTAATTCTTGACGTGCTTCTCTCCCCTTTTCGTCGAGATAGTTCACCGAGCGTTTTACGCAAGAGGATATGCACATACATTTTTAGCTTTTTTAAGGTGCATAGAAATTTGACCCCGCCAATCATCAGTATCAACTACCTTGGTAGTTGCCGAGTCTGATACATCGACTGCCAACTAGAATAAATAGTCTCCATCACCATGCCGAGGCTCTACCTTCACACTCTCACTGCGCACAATAGCTTTAAACTTCACGTCACATGCCGTATGCCCCGGTGGGATTGACGGTTACAAATGTGCCTAAATTGGAGCCTGGGATGGTTTCCGAGTGCACGGACTTGAGATCTCCAACGCAGCACTAAAGTCCCCCAGCTTGCCTCGTGCGGAGCCGAGATCTCTCACCGGCATTCAATTGTTCCATGTGAAACATCACTTAAAAGCTGGAAACGTGCTGTGGTGTTATCTTTCTCGGACGGGCTTCATCGAATCCAGCTGTGAGATTATTACCAGAACAAGCACGCCCTTCGATCCCCTTCCTGCTGCCTCTGCCTCTGGCTGTGGATTGGCGCCACTGGCAAGGGGAACGCCATTATTCTACTGGTTGGGGCCACATCGTGAAAGGCGGGTTGTTTACAATGGCCACCCCTAACCTCCCCATCGCACCGATTCCCACGCCACTGTTGTCACTGGTCTCTGACAGCTACTTCTCGGAGTCACAATGGAAAACTCTATTTGCCATGGTCGACGCCGCCATACCGCCCATCGTGGTGGAGAACACCATGACGGATAAGAGGAACCAGCTTCGGGTCTCGCAGAAGCAATACGAGGACGCATTTGCAAGCACGCAGGCGGCCATGATAGCTCCTCCTGATCTAGATAGGTTCAAGGAGTACCTTGGCTCTAGGAAATCAGACAGTCCTCGGTTCGTGCAGCAGATCAAGCGCACCTTGGCGAACCTCCCCGATGTACAAAAAAGGAGCCTCGGTGGACTTCTTAGCTTGCTCAGGTCAGATCAAATAACTTCCCCTCGCCGATCCTCCTTTTACCCAGCACGCGGCAGCTGACTTTCCGCAGCTCCCGAGTTGGCAGCTTCTTCTTGACTGGCTACTGCACCCCGGTAGAGGACATGGCGCTGCACGTGAGGCACGCGATATTGCAGTCGTGGCTCAGCTCACGCATATCTCTGCTTCCCATGGCGGCCAAGGCGTTCATTAGCATGTCCCAGCACGCATTCAGTCAGGCAGATCCGCTGTATCACCAACTGATAGGTTACACCGACCACCCTGCTAATTACAAGCCCGGCCCCACTTTTGACTTTAACTTCTTGCAGTTCGCCGCCGGTGCGGAGCCCGTGGTTATCAACACGGACGTGGTGATTGTCGGGTCCGGCTGCGGGGGAGGAGTGTGCGCCAAGGTTCTGGCGGAGGCCGGCCACGATGTCCTCGTCGTCGACAAGGGCTACTACTTCCCGCCTTCCCAGCTCCCGATGACCCAACCGTCCGGACTCGCCAACCTGTACGAAAACGCAGGCTTCCTGGGCTCCGACGATGCCTCCGTCAACTTGATCGCAGGGAGCTGCTGGGGAGGCGGCGGCACGGTCAACTGGAGCGTAGCCTTGGAACCCCAACCATTTGTGAGGAAGGAGTGGGCGGATCAGGGGCTGCCGCTTTTCACATCGGCCGAGTACCAGGACAGTATCGACCGCGTTTCGGACTTCATGGGTGTTAGCGACGCTCATGTTCGGCACAATCACGGCAGCCAGCTCATCATCAACGGTGCACGCAAGCTAGGCTGGAAAGCGAAGAATTGCCCTCAGAATACTGGGCAGGAAGACCACTACTGTGGGCGGTGCCACCTCGGCTGCGAGTCCGCAGGCAAGAAGGGCCCGGCTGTGAGCTGGCTTCCGGCCGCCTCTGAGGCTGGCGCCAAATTCATGGAAGGCTTCAAAGTTTCTGAGGTTATTTTCGACAAATCCGATGGTGTGCAAAAGGCAATTGGGGTCAAGGGAGTCTGGACGGGGAGAGACGAGAATGGACAGTTAGCAACGCCTATTACCAGTCGTGTTCAGAGAACTGTCCGTATAGAGGCAAAGAAAGTAATAGTTGCCGCTGGCTCACTCCAGAGCCCACTTCTGCTGCTACGCAGTGGCCTCAAGGTTTGTCACAGATAGCAAAAGTTTTATGAGGATCCCATGTCTGACCCCGCGCGTAGAACCCGCATATCGGCAAGCATCTCCATGTACATCCTACACAGTATGTCATGGCACGATTCGACAAAGACATCCAACCATGGGAAGGAAGTGCGATAACGAGCGTCTGCTCGGAATTTGAAAACTTGGATGGCAATGGCCATGGTGTCAAGCTTGAGACAGTCTGCATGGTGGTATGTCATCCCTCTTACAATTCCCTTTCAATCAAACCCACAGCACGCAAGCGGCTGACATGACGCACCACAGCCCTACATCACAATCACGAGTCTCCCGTGGTACAGCGGATTGGACTTCAAACTGAACGCCCTCAAGTTGCGGAACATGAACGGCTTCATCTCCCTAGCCCGCGACCGCGACACCGGGCGCGTCTTCCCGGATCCCGTGACCGGTGGCCCCCGCGTGGACTACACGCCCTCGACTCTCGACCGCGCCAGTATGCTAGCGGGAGCCATCGCCCTCGCCAAGATCTGCTACGTGGAGGGCGCGCAAGAGATAATCTCCTTCGTGACCGGCGTTCCCCCCTTCACACCGAGTCCAGGGCCGTCGCCGGGCAACCGCAGCGTCGACGACCCGGACTTCGCGGCTTGGCTCGCGGCCGTAGAGAAGGCGGGCTCGAAGGCGGCGGCGGCCCCCGTCGGCTCCGCTCACCAGATGGGGACGTGCCGAATGAGCAGCTCCGCTGCCGTCGGCGTGGTGGATCCTCGCGGGAGGACGTGGGAGGCCGAGGACCTGTATGTGGCGGACGCCAGTGTGTTCCCCAGCGCCAGCGGCGTAAACCCCATGATTACGAACATGGCGATAGCCGATTGCATCGCGAGGGGGATCTCCAAGGAGCTATCAGTTTCGTGAAGAAAGGGTTTTTAAATTGCAGACGGTATTGATTTACACACACAAAGCGATGAGCAAGTATATGTACAGCGGCAGCGAGAGAAGCTTGGGATCAACTGGGCAAGTTGGACAGCCTCTGCCAGCCAAGGACTGCTTGCAGCAGCATACTTTACTCTACAGTGGTGTATTATTCTCACACATCACCCACTGGGCTTTTTTATTTATTTATTTTTTCCTCCCAGATATCACGGCTAAATAATCCGCAGGTCTGATACCCAGCAATCCTTAGTCTCTTCTACTGTCCCGCGAGCACTTCGTAGATTGTGCGGTAAAAAGAACGTAACGCGTCACAAATCACCAGCGTATGATAACTTCGGGGGAAAGGAAATTAAAAGGATGTATTAGGGGTTCAAGACCAGAAGACAATCCATCTCAAATAATTCCCGGTACAAAAAGCCGAGACTGGCTTACTAAGATCTAGCTCTTTCAAGTATGTGTCACGACTTTCAGGTTCACTGTTATCGATCAGAACCTGGATCATTTTACCCACAAATCAAATTGTGCACCCCTATCTCCACATGTCAGCATGGTCATCCTCCGTGGGTGCCCGCGCCTCTGGTGGTACATACAGCACGGCTCCCATTTACAACAGACCCGTGGCCCCCTTCTCTCCCTTCTCCCCCCCTCCTCTCACCTTACTCATGAAAACCCAAACGAAATAAGGTGGCAATATGAATCTCCGAAATCCAGCATGATCAGCCTGTTACTATTTGAAGAATGCCTTCCTAGCCTGGGTTAATCACTCGGCGAGGCGGGCTGGGTTGGTGCTTACTCTTCAAGCCACAAGGGCGGTTAGCTGTGGCATTCTGATTAGTTTCTATGGGGCAGTAGAACCTCACTGAGTGAAATAAGTACAGGAGTAGGCATGTACGGAGGCAAGAAAGGCATGATCATGATGCTGCCACAGCTATTGGCTGGTTCTCCTAGCTGTGGTCTTCATGTCGCGGCGCTGTGGTACAAACGAGTGACGAAGGGTACAGGCAGCCTCGCTGCCTTGTAGGGAGGTTAAAAAGCCCGATCGTTGCAGATTAGTGGTGCCTTGTTGCACAAAGAAACAACAGGTTCTACTTCAATACCTTTTTTTCCTTCTTTCTCTTCCCCTTGGGTGCTACCCCTGTGTCCAGCTAACCTTTGCACTTTGACTTTTCTTCTTCTTTTCTTACTTCCTGCAACGGCCTTCGGGTGATGGATAAGCTTGCCTCGATCTAGCGATCAAGGTATTTTTGTGATCGGAGACAGCGACTCTTGGAGTCGAAGGGTTTAGGCATCCACGCTGCAGCTATCAATCGGGCAGGGCTGTCCGGCTGTCGACAGCATTGCCCAGTTCACCAGGGTACCGGTACAACAATGTTTCTTTCTCGATCGAGGGCAGTTGAGAATTCCATAGGCTGACGTTTTCCACTCCCCCAAAGACGAAAAGGCTTAGTTAGCTAGGACTGGGCTTGTTTTGTTTCCTGCACGGAGATCTCGGGTCTCAGCCCTGCGAGCTGGAAACGCCCGAGTTGCTTTTTGATTCCTAACGATTGGTAAACTTGCATAGCCGTTGGAACCCCCCGACCTTCGACCCCCTGCTTGTACGTCCGTAGTAATGACTGCACTAGACGACTAGGATCTCAATGAGATAACTAGATGTTCGTTTTCCCGGGGGGGAATACAAAAAAAGAGGCAAGGCGACACCGAAGAGCCGGCCACTGCCGATGGGTCGCCTTGCCGTACGCCGTCCAATGAACAGCGCCGACTGCGACCCCAAGATGCGGCCAGGCGCAAATGTGAGTGGCCGCTGAAAAGGGAAGGGGTGGACAGCCACAGGCCTAGGGTGCCTTTCCTGCATGCACTTACTATTGTACGTTGTATGCTTCACACAGTTGGATGTTGCGCAGGATTGCATTCTTGTCAGCCTCGAGATTCCATCTAGAAAAGGTTACTCAACCCCCTGGATATACGCGTAAAACCCACGTGTGGCCCCAATTCGCCAGACTTGGAACCCCGGAGTGCAGTAGAGTTGTAATTACATCTGCAGGCTCGGCATCATCCTTACCATTCTATTCCATCCTATCCGCTCTCCAACGCATCAATCCGCAAGCAATCGAGCATGTGGTGGGACCAACAGCTTAGTCGCACATCGTCAAATACTGCCACATTCGGCATCTCCTTGCTTCCGGGATCGGATAATGGCAATCTACCCTGCTGGCCATCCAATCCCCTTGACCAGAAATCCTTTTGCCATCCATGAGGCTCGGTGAACGCCGGGAATTACTATTACTATAGCAGAAAGACGTAAGACACTCTCTTGGGTCGCATGCAGAACGAAGCATCAAGGCGATGTCCGGGCCAGGCTGCTGGCAGAGGTCGGTGAGAGTTATTGCATCACGACATTCTAGATCAGAACCGATTCGGTCAGTACACGCTCTGGCAAAGACGCAACGAGGAGGCAGTTTAGATTGTCGTCCCACTAAGATGGAGGTTGCACTTCAGTTCATACAATAACAGACATTACATATTCACTTTGTTAAACAAGAGACAGAAAGAAGTCATGGTGAGCTAGACGCGTTCAATTAACTACTAAGTAGACAATAAATCAAACAGGGTCAGCGTCGCTGGAAGCGCCTCCAGGGCGAGTCCAACGATGCACCAAAAAAAGAAATCCAGCATCTCATGCTTTACGGATGGTACGTGCACTGCACGATCCCCGTGCAGCGCCCTTGTCACTCGCGGACGGGGGCGTAGATGCCCCGAACCGGAGAGTCCAGACGTAGTGAGATGGCCTACGATTGCTGCTCATCCCCCTCAGCCCCCAAAACTGCATCTGCTCCTCAGGATGATCAATACCCCTGACGAGTCGAGGCAACCTGCTGCTTAGTCCACGAAATGCTCAACCCTGAACTAGCAGGGCATTGCGAGCCTTCGCAAATAGACTCGGCGCGGCGCTTATTCCACCTCTCCATAAAAGAGATGCTCGTGAACAGATGGTTAGGAGGGGGGCGAGGGAGACGCTAGCAGTGACAACAGGAAGGGCCATGCATATCTGTCCAGCAGAATTAATCGTGCGAAAATGCCCAGCTATTAGAGAATGTCCCCATGCTTCAACTGCCGCTTGAATCTCGAATGAGCGCCAGCATGGTTACGGCGGTCTTCGAAGAAACTCCTTGGGCTTGTCGGCAACCAGTGCCTGCCTCGACAACATGATGCCAGATATGTGTCTCGGCTACGATATGGCAAGTAGAATCAACCTTGGTATACTTGGATGTTGCAACTCGTGGATCCAGTCCTGCAATCCCACAGAATACGCCATTGCTTTGTCGGCTTGTCGAAGAAATTGGCCAACATCAAGTTGTGCCAAAAGTCATCAGAAGTCGTAATTAAGCTCGTGAAGTATTCATCATTAGGTCGTTCTCTCGTTCGTAAGACGGTAGCCAAGGTAGCGGAATGCATAATCTTGAAGCGGACAGGCCGACAGGAAACGATTGTGTTGTGTCGAGTTGCCATTGGGGGGTATCTTCTAAAGAAAGCCTCTTCGTGCCGTGTGTGGAGAAGGACATAGGAAACAAACTTGGGAATCCAGAACCTAAGTGATCTCTGTACCGGTCTTTGCCGGTCTTCTGGGGTGGGTGCATTGCTGCTGTACCTCTTATTTTAGAAGAATACCCAGTCTTCTAAGTCTCAAAGACCTGCCCTGTAAATGCGATCAAATACCCATCCGAAATGAGAAAAAAAAAACAAAAGCTTAAGACCGAGCTTGCGGTTGTGATGATGAGAGATTCCCTGAAAACCAAAAACCAACCAAACGCTCGCTTGCTGAAATGACAAAAAGAAATAAAAGGGAAAAAAAAACCCCATGAAGAAGCGATGGGATATTATGTGCGCTGAGATGTTTTCTGGGTCTCGATTGTTGCTCCGTGAGTATCATGCCGAACGCCGAATTGCCCTTTCCAAAGTCATATGAGTTTCTGGGTTAATTTAGTTCTGGATGCCCTTGCCTGGTCCCGTAGAATACCGTACGATCGTCATGTAGTGGGACAGGACGATCTAGGAAGATGTGACGACGGGGGATCGCTTCCCCGTGGTTGACGGTGGTTGTCACATTGTCGGTGTGTATTCTTGATAGCGATCCCAGCCGAAGCCGCCGAAGCCAGCACTGACACCACACTGTGTGGCAAGCATGCTGGGCAGTGGCAGCGCCGGAATGGGCGCCGTGACCATGGGTGAACTGTAAAAGAACCCAGCAGTGGAGAAAGGCTGGCTGTAAGCAGGTGTAGGCGACGGTATCTGAACCTCGCTCAGAGCCAGGTTAGCCCAGATCGGGGTAGAGTCGGCGGAACTGGAGGCTACGCTGGGACTCGAAGGCAGCACACGCCAGGATTCAACCGGTGCTGGAACAGCGGCCGGCGACGGAGTTGACTGGGACCATATGCTTGCTCCGGCAGGTGAGCTAGGTAGTAGCGGGGGCTGTCGGACGACATCCACGATTCTCGGGGGCGGGGGCAGCAGCGGTTTCATCAATGCCATGATGTTGTTCCTGACCTCTTCACTCTTTCCGCAGAGCAGCTCTCCCATTCCCTCTTCTTCGAGCCCTTCAAGAGCGGAAACGTGTGTCCGGTAAACAAACTTGTTGATAGCCTGGACAAAGTCCTCATGCATCTTCTTTGCTTGCTGTTCCTTCTCTGACCAGTCATAGGTTCCGGCCTTTGCGTCGACACAGTGGATATCCTTGTGGTAGTCGATCAAGGCCTCGATCGAGTCAGGCGTTAACTTGTAGGCAACCTCGTTGCGCAGGACCATATCAACGTGCACAATATATGCCTCGATGTGCAGAAGCTGGTAGTTGAAGAGAGCTTCTACCAAGGGGTTGGCATCCTGGCGCAGCTCGGATTCCGGGGCCTTAGGGAGCATCAGAGAAGTCAAGGTCCAGATGGCATTTGGCGAGGACAGAGTTTCCGTGAGGCATCTCTGGTGCTGCGGAACGCTGTTGAGCGGTCGTTTGACCCTGTTGATCCGCTTCAACGTCTGTGTTAACCACGGTTCGACCTTGGAGCCCAAGACGACGTTGACCGATGACGCTCGGGGCGCAAAGGCCGCTGCGGAGGCTGGTAATAGCTGAGGCGGCATGGTGTACACACGAAAGACAAGAGGTTACTTAAACCGGGGCCACACGGAGGAACAAACGAGTAGTTGGCAACAGGTGGAAGTGACGTGAGTGACTAATACTATCTGGAGGAGACGGGGGTTGGGAAAGAAGGCGCTTAGAGAGATATGGGGGGATTTCTGCTTCAGGATCTAGGATGGGAAAGACGAATAATAAAATAAAAAAGGATTACGGAGCTTTTGGCGGTCCCCGAGACAAGGGAATTAGCTTGCAACACACCAGAGCTGCCGCAAATGAGAAGAGAAGAAAGGGTTGGACGATGGTCGTGAGGAGAGGAAGAGGAGGGTAAGAAAATGGTGATGAGAGCGAGGTGGGGGTGTTATACAAAAGCCTATTCATGGGGCCGGCATCGCCTGGCATCCTACAGGCAAAAGGGCAGGGTCAAGGTGGTGCTGCAGACTGGAGAAGAGTGAGCCACTACTACTGCTACTGATACTACTACTACCACGGCCACCAACACTACTACAGTCACTACTTACAGTACCACTACGACACTACGCATGCGAGCCATGCATGTGTGTGAGTGTGTGGGCGCGCATTGTGGATGCGTGAGTGCTGGAGTACGTGTATCTGTCAAAGTACCTCTCTACATACAGTACCTGGCCTGCCCACTTTCTCGACCTACCAGCCAAGCCCAGCCTGCGAGGACCTACAAGGCCCCTCAGTTGGCTTCCTCTGGATCACTCGGAAGATTCCTGGCCTCCTCGGTGGTCGCTGGCGGCTTGGGTGTTTCCACTGTCTTGCAGGACTATGCAGGCCTGGATCAGCAGGCATTACTAGTTAAGAGGTGGGGAGGGATCCCTCGGAGGTACCACTCCTGCCTGCGTGGTGTAGCGCAGTAGGGTGTAGATCGCCCCCCTGGTCATGCGCGGCAAAGAAGGGCCTCTGCTTCGGCCATGGCATTGCACGCTTTGGTGGGCTGTGTTGCGACGTGCATATGCTGGAGGGGAGCAGACAAATAGGAGCGCTTTCGCCGAACAGAGGGAGCTGAAAGTTGCAGGTGGCCAGTGCAGCGGCGCCACCGGCTCGCCTTGTACCGGTACAGTGCTGAACCCAGATACGTCGGGGGCGTCTTGCCCGTGAGGCCCCCCAGCGGACCAGTTGGACGTCAAGTATCTATTCTACCAGCCTCGCGCTCCAGAGTACATGGGATCCCCGTACGATACTAGAAGAGAAAAAAAAAATCACTCCTCTCTTGTGCTGTTCTGCTTTTTGGCCCAACCGGACCATCGGACGTTTTAGTGAATAGCCCTGCCCCTCCTACCCAGTCTAAATTTTTCTTCTCCGTCTCCTACCACCTTTACTTAGCAGCCCAGCCTAATGAAGCCAGCCATCCGATCCGACCTTCCCTAGGTTACCTCCCCAGTTAACTAACCAACATAGCTTAGTCGCCTCATTCGGTAAATCATCATCTTCTAGCGTAGCAGTAACGAATTTTTTTTTTCACAATGCCCATGTGGCACTTATTGTCTTACTTTGTTCAAGGCCACATGCGAATGACAGAAAGGTCCCCGCGCGTCGCACGGGTAAACCGATATTCTTTCCCGAGATTGGGAATTCTTGTTCTACTGCTACCCTACTTTTTCCCGGGGGTTCTTCCCTACATCGTCCTACTCCGAGACGCGCTTATTCCCTGCGTAGCTTGATGTAGTTGACAAAAGTTTTCTAATAAACTGTCAGATTTTCGCCCACACCCCCCCGACATCCTGGTTTACGTACATAGTAGAAGCTTAGCTTGGGGAAGGCACCCCGGTGGCCCTAAGTGCCCGTAAGGGGACACTTGCAGAAAGTAACCTAGACTAGTCGGTAGCCTCATAGATTTTGTCCGACCGTGATGGCGCCTGCATCTGCACCGGAAATCCTATCTTGCATCCCCTTGGAGTGGTGCTGGGCAACTGTCAAATTCTACACATCTGAAATATGATATTGGCAGTTTCACGTCGTATCAACCATTCATGCCGTTTCCACCACCATGCTCATCAGCAATAGCGAAAGGGTGTTCTCGTACCCACCTATTTGTACAAGCAAGGGCACACCAACTGCCAGCTCCCTATTGGACAAAGCGCGAGTCTTGCGCTTTTCAGTCACTTGTTAACATGACCAGAATGTCGACCTGCATGGGAGCATCCCTATCTTCCCCAACTATTTGGGAATACCGAGAAGAGAGAACTATATCACCATTACGCTTATGCACGCCCGCAATCGTAAACCAGCGTAAGTTAGAGACGATGGGATGTGGCCGGCTGGGTGGGGAAAGGCACCGCTGAGGAAAACATCAAAGGCGAGAGACGATTCGTTGCCATCAGATTATCCTCATACCTCCTAAGCGGGGAGAAATTGCCCTAATTAATGCCACTGCCACTCAGAAGCCACGGAAAGTGACTCGGCATCGGGTTATGGATATGACATGACCCAAACCTGCAGCAGCCCTTTCGAAGCCTTCCCTATCTGAAAGCCTTCATCTCACTACTGCGTGAACCCAATATCATGGGCTGGCTGCATAGGACGCATCACGCATGCAGTGCAGGCTAGGTAGATACGATGACTTGCAGGGTCAACCCTCTAATGCAGAGCGCTCATCTTCCGAGTATTGATCAGAACATGAAACCACTCTCGCCTAGACATGGAGCGGATGCCAATCGATGACAAAGGTACCATTATCTGGGAAGCATCGAGTCCGCCTTTGGGCATGCTGTAGCAGTTGCAACTTGCTCGGTGCCTTCCTTGGCTCCGCACTGGATTGCCCGATAAACACGATACAATGGTCAGGTCCCCTGCAGGTCTCGAATGGGAGAAGGAGAAGGGGGGTTCGACCAGAACTGATGGAATCGCCTAAGAGGACAATCTGGGGTACAGGCGAATGGGACGAGCGTCTGGCCAGATACCTTGCTGATGCCTCGCATCCACGCGGATCCAACAGAGGCGCTTATAGCGTCAAGGAGCTAGTCGCACTGAGACGAGAGCCACTATGAGACGTAACATCTTAACGCAGGCGGATTCCAACCTTCCCAACTGGAGACGTAAAGGAAAAAGGGTGAGCGACTTATTGTGGTCTGACTAGAAAGAAAGAGAATAAGACGAGAGGAAGGTTGAGATTCAACGAGAGCCTATAGATGGCATATGTCAAGGAAGTGGCCCCTGCTAGCGGCGGACGGTCTAGTGCCTAGGTCAAGGTCTGTAAGTGGTGAAGTGTCGGCTCTGAGTCCCTATTGGCCAACATCCAACAAGCCAGAGGGCACCAAAGTGGGACATCCTTTAGAGAAAAATGGCCAGAGTATGAATTTCCATTGGCTGAAAAATAAAAAATCGACGATATCCACAAGCCCGGTCATTTTTGTTCCACTCGGCTCAGGGATACACTCGCAACGATCAGCTCGACGGGCGAAGACGTCTTTGCTTTCCCCCTTCCCTATTCACGATCCGGCATGCTCGCATGAAGACTAACAGTTCTCGTACACAGGGGTAAAGTTGAAGATTCCACTTTTTCTAACATGCTGCATCCTTGCGTCCATGAGGAGGCTGCTTTCCTCTTTCATCTCATACCGCACCCGTTTAGAGCAGAGTCGACTATGTTAGCTCCCGCCCCCGTTTGTGTCAGCGTAACTCTTTGCATTTAGCGCTGCCCGGTACCCGAATGAACACTCATCTCCCTGTGTGGTTGACTGACTTCTTCTCGATCGAGACATGACTCAAGAAGGGGTTGGCTATACCTGGGTGGTGTATAGAACACTAAACCAGACTCGTAGAACGTCTATCTCCCCACCCTCTTACTGGTAAGAACCAACCCGAAAACCCGAAAACCTGGTGTGAATGCCCACCATAAAACATCTGCTGTGAGTCAAACGAGGCCGCTGTTATCCGAGCACCCTTCTTGGTCCATCAAAATGCAGCAAGGGTGTGCGTAGATAGATGACATGTGCCAACCGATAGAGAGGTGGATGTCTCAGAAGCTCAGAGGAAGCTCACAACAAGTGGTTTGTTTTCCCAGAGGTAAGAGTGATGTATTACATCGAAGCTCTTTTTGTTGTGCCCTGCATGTTTACCACTTATTTCCTATGTAGGCTGTAGTTGCTGCAGTGGGGTACTATTTTTAGCGCGCATGGTTTCGAAGCTGGCACTGTGCAGATGTGGCAAGTTCAGCACTCGGGAGTTCTAGTCTTTTTCTTTCAAGGCTATGGGGATACAGTACGTACAGGATACAAGGTTCTCTGATCAGATAATCTGTCAACCAACCTTTTTTTTTTTTTTTTTTTTTGGGGGGGGGGGGGGGGGGGGGGAGGCCTTGGCATCAAACATGCAAGCTGGCTATAACGAAATGATGCTTTACGTATCAAACTAGACAAAGCTCCCCACAGATTTACCTTCTTTGCTTTTGTTCAACCCATACCTCACTGGCATGCTTGTTAACAAGTTAGGGTTGTTTGCTAGTGTTGGCCTGCAGCATTGTGCATGTCAAATTGAGGCCACCCGCCGATTATCGGGAGCAAGCGGCCGCTCCGATCCGGCCTTTGCCGTCAGGCAGACGCATTTCCTGCGAATTCAACAGCCACAGCTCTCTACTCTGTGCATGAACAAAACGGGAGCATACTTTGCGAGGATGGCTGTGCTGTTCTACACTGTGAACCCTGCACAACTGTGCTACCTTAATGTATCGGTAAACGGGCATAATCCAGGATGGATACGGGGTACACAATAGGAGGTCCACAACCTGGGGGCCTGGAAGTGGCAACATCGCATCGTAATCAGGAGGTGTCTGAACAGGCGCTGAGGTGGCTCTTTCTTATGCCATGGGCCTGACGACTCGCCCACATATCGTCTGGGCAATTATCAACCGCCCCCCAGTCCTGTCAAAAGTACAAACATATTAAAAAAAAAAAAAAAAAAAAAGTACGAGTGTCGAAACAGAGCCCTGGATGCTACTGGATCGATAGATACATACTTTTTCATCATGATGCATAGACTCGCAACAGGTCAATCCCGAGATCGATTGGTGACCGAGGAGCCTTCGTGTAAGTTGCGAGCCAACTGAAGCAAAAACGGCGCCGAGCTAGTAGATCCCGTTGAAATCCATATCGACCCTTATGAAATCATCCCTGCACTTATTTATCAAGGACCAACTTCAAAGGCCCGAACCGAGAAGCTCTCCTGGCTTCAGATCACCGTCATGTTTCGTGATGGACATCGGGACATCGAATCCTGGGCCATAACTAGTCCGGCAAGGTGGAGGATGGTGTGTAATCCAGCCAATCGAAAGGCCACAAGACGAATCCATCACCCGCATTCTTCTTCGACATTCCTCATCCGTTCCAAGGCTTCCCGACACGGGAAAGAGAAGCCTAACGATGGGAAAGGCAGAATTGGGCAACCATTAACGGCTGCAAGAAGTGCCGATCATGGAGATTCTCAGTGGCAAGCCACAGACCTCTGTGGCGGAGTGCGAGCTCGATCTCGCCTAACTAACCACAGCGGAGAGTGTGGCGCAGCCCTGCAAGTGCAGCGCTACCTCACTAAAAACCTGGTTTTGCTTGGTGAAAACCGCTGGCAATGCTAATGGGACATCACCCCCCGTCCAGCGTTCAATCAGTGATCGCTGCCCTTTCGGGGGTAGGGGGTCGCGCAGCTTCATTCCTGTTCTCTCTACTTTGGTCTTGTTGCTTTGGCTGCAAGCGCCGAGTCGTTGCATCCACTTATTACTGCTCTATAATATAGTACACATTGGGCCCGCTCGATGTCTTGCCGTATTCAGCCAAGCGGATCTGTTAGACTTTCTACTATATGTACTTGGCCCTTAGGAACTCAAGGTTCGATCCTCGCGTAGAACTTGCCCTGCCCGTAGCGCCGTTTGGTCAGCTAACGTGAGACTTTTTCTTTTGCGCCGCGTCTCGTCTATCTTGTCAGCCGTTGCTGGAAACTGGGACGGTTGCAATCCGCTGCAGACCTTTTTTCCAGAGCTAACCTACCCCTGATGTCTGCATAAACTCGCAGGCGAGCAGGACCTTGAACAGCTGAAAGATCTGCTCGGAGAGTTACTGCCGATCACCCTCGCTGCTCCGGGGGTGGCTTTGCCTTTGTAAAACGTGTTCGAACCAGCCTGCCAGCCAGCTCCCGGGGCCACTGGCTGGTCACGGGAATCATTGGCACGTGAACAGCTCTGGGCCCGGGGTAGGGGCCAGGGGCGAGTGAAACCTGGTTTACTTGCTTGCACGAATGCGGTAACCCGTCCCCCAAAAGAAGAGTCACCGAAAGCGTGGAGAGTGAGAGGGGGGGAAAGAGCTAGATAGTCTGGAAATGCCTTTGATTGATCATGCCTAATCCAACGCCTCGAATTAACGTGGAAAGATAAAAAGTGGCTACGCCTCCAATCCCACCAGTCTCAACGAGACATCGTACAGCTCCCTTGCCGCCCCTTCGTCATATGCCCAAGGAGCGTGGCCAGGTTCGACGGGCGTGTGACCAACTCTGGCCGGCTTGCTTATTTGGCACCTCTCCAGATACTTGCCTCCTCGTCCCTCCAGGTCCCTGCTGACTGCCGCCCACACGGTCGTTGACGCGCCCTGCTCGGGGTTTTGCATCGTGCGCAGGGTGGCGAGCGGGCCGCTCTTGATGACGACCATGGCATCGTAGAGGCTTGGTCTCTGCAGGCCGGTTCGGATGCCTCCTGGGTGGACGCTCCAGGCATGCAGCGCCTGGGCGCCGTACCGCCTCTCGATCTCGTTGGCCATGTAGACATTGGCCAGCTTGCTCTGCCCGTACGCAATTACCCCGTTATACCCGCGGGCCTCCATGTTGAGGTCTCCAAAGTCGATCTGCGCGGTGCGGTGAGCTGTGGAAGCCACCGCCACCACGCGGGAATGGAAGTCTGGCGTTGCCGAGTCCAATAGCGTCTGCTTCAGCAGCTCAAAGAGGAGGAAGTGCCCAACGTGGTTCGTCCCCCACTGCGTTTCAAACCCGTCCGCGGTCTTGCCCGGAGGGGTAAGCCGAACGCCTGCGTTGGTGATGAGGACGTTGAGCGTCTGGCTCTTCGCCTTGAATTCAGCCACGCACGACCGGACGCTCGCGAGGGACTCGAGGTCCAGCTTCAGCAAGGTCACCCTGTCCCCGTTCAGGATGTCGCCGAGTGCGGCTCGCGCCTTTTCGAGGTTACGCGCCGTCGCGAACAGGGTTGCCCCGGTTGCTTTGAGGGCTCTGGCGGTTTCTATCCCTAGCCCTGAGGAGCAGCCCGTGATCAGGATGACCTTGCCCTCGAGATCTCCTTCTCGGCGCTCATCTCGGACAATCTGCAAGGCAGTTGGCCTCTTGTCACCTGGACCTTTAGGCTTGATGTGGCTTGCAGCGTATCGCGATTCCATGATTGAGTAATTTGGAGCCGGTCAACTAGTGTGAAACTTGTGTAAAGCACGAGGGGGCGTTCCGTATCGCGCTCTCGCTCTCGCTCTCTCTTCTCGTGTGTGTGTGTGTGTGTGTGTAAACAAGTAAACAGAGGAATCTGGGTCTGGCAACGTTGAATCATCGGTAGGCATCTTGCTCTTTTGCCCTTCAAACTTTTTATATTGGAGGTTATAGATCGCATCGGATTGATATATTGCGCCGTGATGTATAACCCCCTTACTCTGGCGATAGCTCTGTCCCTTAACCCGGGCCTCCCGCTCCTTAGCCCGAAGGACCCGCCCGTCTTAACGGGACGGGCTAATACTCGAGAACACCTAACGTTAGCTAAGCTATAGAACCGGCCAATCTCAAATCCTAGCCCGGGGGGTACAGGGAAGCGATTCTTTTGATAATCCCGCGGTATCTGCATCCAAAAGTCTGTCTGGGTGACCGGACTGATGATATCCTATCTTCCCGCGAAGCCATGAAAAGGCTACATAATTTCCGTGAAAATGAGTTCTCAGAAATGATGTAGACTAGTGTCGCTTTAAAACAGGAAGGAAAGAGCGAGCATCTGCTATGTCAGGTTCGAGTAATTCATCATCTCTATATCGGTTCAATAGGTCGTCCGTGGGGGAAACCAAGTCACTCGTGGTTTGGAGTTGTTTTGATATATTCAGTGCGAGGCGGGCATGCCCAGCACAAAGAGATGGACTTCTCGTTATCAAGGCGAGCAAGAATTCCTACGTCAGTTCTCTATACTGTCTTACTACGCACATCAAGAAAAAGTTACCTCGTAATGTCTATTAATCAGAGTGCAACACCTCTATATTCTCAGTCTGTCACTAGGATCCGGACCAAGCTCCTTCTCATCCTGTACAGTGGTCCGTCACAAGAGACCGGCTTCCACCATGCCCAACTTGACCTCCTTACGGACATCATAGCTGTAAAAAAACTTCTGCACGGGTGCCGTGAAGCCGGGGGACCTGTAGTCGTAGAGCCCTTCGCCGTAGAGCTCCTCAGCTTTGAGGCGGTACTCGTCGCGCAGGCCCGGGATGGTGTCCGAGAGGTGCTGGTTGACGTGGATGTGCTTCTTAAGCAGGCGCGAGTAGAGAGCCAGGCGCTCGGAGACGTGGCGCGAGTCGCAAGCGCCGAAGAGCAGCTCCAGGGCGGCGGCCTCCTCGATGGCGAGCACGGCGCCCTGTGCGTGCGTCGGCTGGATCGTGTGCGCCGCGTCGCCGATGATGACGGCGCGGCCCCGCGTGTACCGCTCCAGCGGCTCGCGGCGCAGCAGCTTGTGCACGCGCACCTCCGGCGCCTTCTTGATGATCTCGCTCATCACGGGGCTGTACTCCTTGAGCAGCTGCAGCACGTCCTCGTGTGTCGCCGGCAAGTTCCAGCCCTGCGGCCGGCGCCGGTCCTTGATCTGCGTCGTGTGCCGGAGAGCGATGTTGAGCGTCGTGTTGCCCCGACACGGGTAGGCCACCATGTAGAATGCCTTGGGCAGGTAGAACGGTGTCCAGTAGCCGGCCATCTGGTCGGCGAAGATGGGCCGCGTCTGCTCATCATTGAGGATATCCTCCATGGGTACCAAGCACCGGTACGCCGACCAGCCCATCTCGATAGTCGGCTCGTCCTTTCCCGTGATTCTGCTAATGAACCGAGATTTAACGCCATCAGCAATCACGACTAGATCTTTGGCTACCAGCGTTCCGTCCTGCAGGATGATGACCCCACCGTCACAATCTACATCTGCTACGCACTCGCCAAGTCGGATTGCCACGGGCAGGCCGAAACCACTCGACTCACTCTCCGCCATCTCTTTCAGAGTATTGTGCAGGTCAACGCGATGGTAGAAGCGCATCTCCGCCCCAAACTGACCCGGAACATCCTCCAAGTCCTCGACAAAGGCTGGCTCTAGAGTATGTGCATGGACTAGACGGAGATTCTTGGCTTCTACGCCACCAGCCTTGACGTGATCGAATCCCCAGGCGTCCAAAATGCGGGATCCGTTCGGGGTAATGGTGAGCGCGGCGCCGACTTCATTTTTGAAAAGAGAACGCTCGAAGACCTAGACACTGAATTGAGCATGGTCCTTTCGCAGATACAACTCTGTACAGAGCGCACAGGGTCCTTCCCAACAACCACGTTCCACACACGAAAATTCCCACACCGTCAGTTCATTACATATGCAAGGAGAATGAGACACTCCCCAGCTACTTAAGCGTCATCTGTATCACGAAGGAATTGGAAAGCAACGAAAATTATTTACCTCGACCTCAGCACCTGCACGTCTGAAACCAATAGCAGCGCTTAAGCCGCCGATGCCAGCACCAACAATGCCGACTTGGAGTGGCATGTCTGATGGAATTTCCCCTCCACTCTGTGCTACTTGGATTGTAAGACAAGACGAGGACGGCGGATGGAAGTGGATTGCTGCACCTTTTTCATGGCCTCAAAAAGGGGGGGCTTGTGGTGTGGAGTAATAATAGTGTACAGGAAAGTCTAGATACGCATCCTTCTGCAGGCCGCAGTTAAGGAAAGCTCTGTCGTTTGATATTAGTGTTTGTGAACCGTCAAATGCAGACACATCTGAGTCGGGAAGGATATGGGCCTGCACGGAACCCCATTTCATCATTTCAAACGTCGACTTTAACTCCCTGGATGCTGTCCGGCACCGCTCCCCCCCCCGAACCGACAATACTGTGAACTTGCCTTTCGGCCGTAAGGCGACCACCGGGACGCCTTCCGACCCAGACCAACACAGCCTGGTTCCATGCAAGTGGGAAAACCAAACACTGTAAGCGGCACAGCACCTCTGGGCAATTTATCACGGCCATTCTTTGGAGGTTGAGAACGCCTCGACTTTGTGTCAGCTCAAGAATGGCAACATGGCAATTCTAGTTGTGTTGGTCAGTGACGCATGCAAGCGACCATATCCGGACTGCTTTAGTTTGGAGCCTTGTCTAACCACGCAGGAGTCATCACAACTGGCCTTCAACTGAATATGCTCTTCCAAGTAAGCATTGCATATGGTTCTTTGTAGGGTTCTAAATAAATTGGATTGGCGTCCAATTGACCATCAGTATTGGCTGGGGTTACAGATAGCTTTCATTCCTCTTGGAATAGGAGGCAATCTCGCACGACTGTGAAAGAAGTAGCAAAAAGTCGCGTTAAACACCGCTGTAAAACATCCATTTCCCTGTTCTATTGCTATCTATCCCATTCCCACTACCAAACCTTGGGGCCAAATTTCTCGCCTGGGGGCAATACTCTTTGAATAGCCGTATCCTTATAGTCCATTGTGGTAGTTATAACATCGTTTCCCCACCACTTTGGCGGGTTAATATTGTTCAGTGTAAAGACAAAGAACATGAAGAGCGTGCCCAGCGCAAGTCCAAAATCCAAGGCGGATGAGGTCAAGAAATTCAGTCTGCTCCACCAGTTGAAGTGGCGCTTTTTGATCCAGTATTGGAAGATGAAGCCAACAACACCCCACGAGAAGTAGTTCAGGGGTGTCGCCGGTGGTATGGCACCAGAGCCTCCGAAGATGACCGGTGCCATGAGGTATCGAACAAAAGACTTGGGCCAGCGCTTAGCAGCGTAGTAGATCACGATAGGCGTGATAGCTCCAAGACCAAAGAAACCGAACAGATTGGAATAGATCTGGCCGGGAGAGAAAACACGAGCTGGTCCAATGAGGCCCCAGATTACAGAAGCTTGGTGGAGTGTTAGCGTAGAGTAGACTATCGTAGGGTACAAAGGGGCCCGCAAGTTACGAACCAGAGAAGAAAACCCGTCCGCCGGGACACGTAAAGTGATCTACCTGCGTAGGTGTACATATCCCGTCGATATTGTTAAGTGCAAAGTTGAGCACAAAAATCTGGATAAAGCAAGAGAAGGTTGTTGCTACGACTTGCGCCATGAACATCGTTCTGGGTGGAATCTTCATGTAATGGCCGAATTTCAGATCGGATACAAAGCTCAGAGCTTGAGACATGGTGATATAACCAAATGTTTTGAAACTGTAAGCTGTTAGCGCCAGCGACCCGGGTGAAAAAAGCTGCTATAACTTACATCATTAGTGCTAGCGGTCGTCCTGGTTGTATATAACCATAGATGAACTCCGTCAAGACATTGAGACCAATTTGGTTGGCGGTAACGGCTTGAATGATGCCTATGGGCAACGAAAACGCAAAAGAAATCACCACGGCCAGTAGGAAGGACCACCAATTCAGGTTTGTCGGGTAGGCCAACACCGTGATGAAGCCAAGCACGAGCATCTTATTTGAAGTTAGTAATGAATTACACTAAGATCTACACGTGATACTTACAATGACGAAGAGGGTCATATACCACCAAGTTGGCGCTTCTTTGTACTTCCTCATCAGCCTCATATGTATATCGGGCTTCTCATTTGTGCTGTTATTATATTGGCGCCAGATGGACTTCCCGTGGTGGAGATACGTGTAGACGACCAGAGACGCAATGGCAGCAAACGATAAACCGTACGACATGGCGAACGTGGTGCTGCGTATTAAAGTTAGCTTGTGCAGACGACAACAATAAAAGCGAATATCTGTACCTGATAAATAGCGGAGAATAGTTTTTGTACGCCTCCTCATCCAGGGTGAACTCTGGGGTGAGGATTCTGCTGACATTGTAATTTGCACCTGTGTTGTCGTAAGTCTCGGGATCGCTAATCGGTAGATATTCTGAGTACCACATCCCGCTGTAATGGAAAATGGACCCGAGACCGATATAGAAGACAACCATTCCAACCAGGGTATTGGCAATGGCGTGCCTGGTGATCATGGTTAGCTAAATCCTGTCCAGGCGTATTTCACCGGTAAAAGGTTGTCACAAACCAAGGGGGGATCAGAGGAGAGCCAATGTATCCGGCGATCTGCGTCCAATCAAATGTAATAGGCAGCAATGAGAGACCAGAGACACCACCAAATAACTGATTTATTACCGGGCTGTTCGGAGCCATCCACGTGGGGAAAGCAAAGACACTGAGAAACCGAGCAAAGTAACCGGGGATGAAGAAGTAAAGAAACGACCCCAAAGTCACGAGAGTAAACCACTTATATCTTGACATGCGACCACCAATTATAGTCGGATCAGGAGGTGTATTTTTCTCATACATGGCATTCAAGAGCACGACCGAAACAAGGTTTTCCGGCCAGATCATCGAAGCCGGATAGACTGAGGTGATCAGTTAGCGGGATCATTTCGCGAAGCGGCAAAAGGAGTAGACCACGTACCAAGAAATTTTCTCATCATTCCAGCGATACCGTACCCAAGAGATTGCGTAGAAATTGTCAGCAACAGCTGAAATGGGATGCCGAAGTTCTGTTTGTAAAAGACAAGCTGGGCTAGGATAATATCGGTGGCATAGGCCACAGAGAAAGAAACACTAGCCATCACGACAATGATGGAGTGCTCCTTGATATTGAAAGGGCCTGGGTTCAGATTAAAACTCAACCCGAACCAGTTGAACTCTTTGGCCGGCACGAACTTTGCCCAGCCTTCACCCAACGGCCATGCAATAATCTGAGCGATAAGAGCACTCAGGCCAATCGTAGGACTTCGTAAAGAAAACAGCGTGTTCAAAGAAGCACCAAAGACGACCAGGACGAGGCCAATGGTCCACGCGCGAAGGGTGTTGCAGGGCAAATCCTGGTCGAAGTTTGGGACTGCAGCTCGAACCTCAGGATACGGCGAGTTGTCAGTATCCTCCGCATCTTTGAAGCTATCTTCATCGTCGCTGCCGAGATTCTCAAGTTCTATGTCTGCAGGCTCCCTGAACTCTTCCAGGGGCAGGTTTGGATCCAGGAGACGCTCCAGTTCCTCGTCCTCATCGAAAGGCTCATTGTCGTGCACATCAGACTCTTCCCAATCAACGGTGGCTTTTTTGGCTGTTAAGCTATGGCCAGAGTGCCTCATTTCTGCTTCATTCTCTGCATTCTCCCGTCCACTGGCTTCCATACTCTCTTTTCCATCCCAAGATTGTTGATCGTCATCCCCACCGATGCTGCCTCGCTCAGCGGGGGCAGACCGCTTTGAGCGAGACTGAGGGCTCATCCTACCAGCGAGTCTGTAAAAGGCCAATGGTGCTCTATGAGCTGAGGAGCATTGGCAGCTTCCAGGCAATCTGCTTCTTCTCCAAGAAATAAGGTGAGGGCAGGAGAAAGACTGGTGCGTATGAGCTCAAAAGTTGTTACGAGCAAATATCAATCTTGATGCCGAGAGGTAGTCACGCTAGCTGTTGAAACCGAATTCGTCCGTGCGAGTCAATGGCGTGAGAAAAGGGGACCTCGCAAGCTCCAAGTGGCACGAATAATTCCAATTGTATGTACTTAGTAGTTCCGGAAATCGAGCGTTGCCGTTATCCAGATGGCTGCCAGGTGATATCTGGTGGAAACGTGGTCAGATATTCAGATGAAATCTTAAGCCGGAAAGACAGATGCGCAATGGTCCACCGTCCACGTCTTGACGATCCACCTAATGTAATACCGAGACCAGCTCCTAATGCAACCAGTTCTTTGACCGACTTCAAGCCCTCAGGAAATGGGCGACTGCTCGATCTTTAGAAGACCACCAGGCGAGATTGTTTGTTCGACGTTCGGCGCGAGACTAAGTTAGACACATGTACGAAGAACGGCACGGCACGGACTCTAAAATGTGGCGTCTGGCCCCCTGTTTCCATACTTAGGTACATGGAGTCGAAACCGCGGCGTTCACAGGGAGGTTTCTGATCTCACTAGGCTGGGATAGGACTAGCCCCCGTGCGCGTAAACGTCCTGACATCTCATGCAATTCTATCAATTCCATTCTAACTCTTAGCAGGGCCTGCCGTATGGAATACCAGGGTCCGACTTTCATTTCATCTTTTTACACTTCCCTCTTCGGGCTTTTACTCGAGTCCTCTCCCAACAACTCTCAAGCCAGGTCCCCAGAAGGGCTTTGGGATGAGACTGGACAACCACGCTTGGCAGATAGGTGGATAGCTCCCGGGGTTTTCAACTGGTTTCAGCCGGCTATGGGATCGTGATGCGCCGGGTCGTCGTCACAGGTCTGGGCGCGATCACGCCCCTGGGCGTGGGCGTTCGCCGCTCGTGGTCTCGCCTGCTTGCTGGCCACTCTGGAATCATCAGCATCGCAGACCGAGAGCCCCAAGCGAAATGGCGGAATCTTACCAGCACTGTTGCCGGTGTCGTCCCCAAGGGTGGCGAGGGCGAGGGCCAATGGCGAGTCGGTGACTGGCTAACCTCCACCGAACAGCGGCGGACGTCCACGTTTACCCAATATGCCCTGGCAGCTGCGGATGAGGCCCTGAAGGATGCGGGATGGGCTCCGCAGAGCCAGGCGCAGTTAGAAGCCACCGGTGTGTGTCTGGGAAGTGGTATTGGTAATCTGGATGATATATACGATACGAGCATCGTGTACGATCAGGGAGTAAGCAAGCCCTCCGGTGTCATTACAATTCGGTGAAAACAGCTGCGAAGCCGTGATGCTAATGGTGTCGAAATAGGGCTACAAAAAGGTGTCACCGCTCTTCGTGCCGAAGATTCTTATCAACTTGGCGGCTGGTCAC
Source organism: Xylariales sp. PMI_506 (assembly GCA_021365275.1). Classification (NCBI taxonomy): domain Eukaryota; kingdom Fungi; phylum Ascomycota; class Sordariomycetes; order Xylariales; species Xylariales sp. PMI_506. The sequence goes on along the minus strand of JAJTIY010000004.1, from coordinate 964,651 downwards.
ATTGCCATGAAGCATGGCTTCCAAGGGCCTAACCATGCAGCTACCACAGCATGCACTACTGGTGCCCACTCCATAGGAGATGCGTCGCGCTTCATCGCATTTGGAGACGCGGACGTGATGGTGGCTGGCGGTGCAGAATCATGTCTTCATCCCCTAACATTCGCCGGCTTCGGGAGGTCAAGGTCACTTTCGACCGCGTTCAACCATGACCCTAAGGCAAGCTGTCGTCCATTTGACCGTGATAGGGATGGATTCGTGGTTGGAGAAGGTGCAGCCGTTGTTGTTCTGGAGGAGCTGGAACATGCTAAAGCCCGAGGCGCTCACATATATGCCGAGTTAAGAGGCTATGGGTGCAGTGGCGATGCCTACCATATGACAGCCCCCAGGGAAGATGGCTCGGGAGCATATAGGGCCATGAGAGCGGCTCTGAAACATGCTGGCCTACCGCCAAGTCGGGTTGACTACGTCAATGCCCACGCAACAGGGACACCTATTGGCGATGTTGCTGAAGCCCTAGCGATTCAAACTCTGATGCGCGGACCAGAGGGCCATTGCAGTGATGGTCAAGTCACCGTCAGCGGTACAAAAGGCTCGATTGGCCACCTTCTTGGTGCTGCTGGCGCCGTAGAATCGGTATTCACGATCATGTCGATTGCAGAAGTGAGTCTTGCCGTTCTTTTGAGTTTTTGAGAGAGTTTTTTTGTGTAGTGATTGATAGCTAACCCAAGCACTGTTAAGAATACCGTGCCTCCAACGCTGAACTTGGATAATCCCAATATTCCGCCCAAATTTAACCTCGTACCCAAGGTGGCTCAGAGCAAGACTGTTGACGTGGCAATGTCAAATAGTTTTGGGTTTGGCGGCACCAATGCGTCCTTGGTCTTTGCTAAGTATCTGGATTGAAGCTCATGTGTGTGCACACATAGAGTAATGCAACAATAGATATTAGGAGGTGAGGTCATGGGAATTGGATGGATTGTATACTAGACATGTATGTAAGAGTATAGTCGGAAACAGTTAGCTTAGATCATCCATAATGGATGGCGAGCAAAAAAGATACTATTTTCTGAATAAATGGGATAACTACCGCGCAATCAATTCCACTCGACATGCTCCTCGTCTCCAGCGAATTAAAGAGTCCGACATTTTGTATTACGGGCTCTGCACTATGGAACTCGCTAGCGCAGAAAAAGCTGAGCCATTGAAAGCTCCATGTGCGCGCAAGGATCCCTGTCGCCGATCACTGGCAACTCACTCGCGCCATCAAAACTTTTTTTTTTAACTCCTTTGAATGCCAATACCATAAATCGCATCCCCAATGTCAATGACGACTACACTTGACGAAGCCACGAAATAGAAGCATCTGCAACTGATTCCCCACGAGATTTACAATCTACCACTTCGATTCCTGCACCACCGCGCCTCGGTTTTATTTCTCTCCGGCCGCAATGGCGTGCCGAAGCTGCCCGCGGCAGCTCCTTCAGCTGTCTCGCCAGACGCAACCTCTCTTTGACACCCAGTCCACAGCCACCGCGGCGACCATCGTGAGGCATTCGATACACCGCCAGGTTTCGGCAACAACCCTGGCTCCCCAGAACCAGCAACAACGGCGAGGACTTCGGACGACTCCCGCGCGTCCAAAGTCGTGGATCCCCGAGTCGGTCCGCAATCTCGGAGGCCAGCTCCTGCGATCGACAGCCGAGCCGTACCAGGTGCTCCATGCCACCGAGTCCATCTACAAGACTTGCGCCAAGGCTGCCGACTATAAGATATCGGAGACGGACAAGCGCAATGGGACGGTACCGAAGACTCCGGAGGGAGAGGAACTAGGAGTAGGTGAAACGACGTGGCATAACGGTATGTCATTGCACTCGATCCTTTTGCATTTGCTTCCCCGTTCCTGCGGATTTATTCTTGATCTTTGGAGCTACTGACCGCTGACTTTCGTATGTTGCTGCAGAATTTAACCTGCCTCCTACCTTCAGCACCTGGTCTCAGGTGACCATGCTGCACCTGTACCTGGTCTTCGCGCGCATGCGGGACCTGCCCCTCCAGGGCTCGCGGGCGTGGCAGCGACAGCTGATCGACCACTACTTCTTCGACGCCGAGGCGCGCATGGACCTGACGCACGGCATTACCTCGCGCGCCATGCGCCATCGCTACCTCAAGGACCTGTTCGTGCAGTGGCGCGGCCTCATCGTCGCGTATGACGAGGGCGTCGCCCGCGGGGACGCCGCGCTGGCCGCCGCCGTCTGGCGCAACGTGTACAAGGCCCGCGAGGACGTCGACCCGAGGCACCTGGCCGCCATCGTCAGCTGGATGCGCATGTGCCTCAAGACCTTGGACGAGATGCCCGACGAGGGCCTGTTCTTCCAAGCCGCCACCATCTTTAGCTGGCCCATCAAGAACGAGCTGATGCTCGTGGATCGGCCGGTGAGGGAGCTGGAGAGCGTACTAGGCTCTCTATCCGATCCCGGAGAGGATGCTAGTACCGCAGCAAAGTCGCAGAAGACATTGGCGAAAGGCCTAAAAAGCGCATCGGCCTCTGCATGAGGTCCTTAAGGTGGCCCAGTGTCATCAGGGAAGGGCCAAACTTGACGGTATATCCAGAGATGGAGTTGGGGGAGAGAAGGGTCTTCCCCAATACGAAGTTCCTAGATTACCAGTATCTCGTGTACAACACAGCTAGCAGTGTACCATTACTTTTCCTGATTTGTAATATGATGCAATCTCATGGTCAAAAATATAGATCTGAATTACCTCCCTCAGGGCAGAACTCCGATGACTAATCTTGAAATCTATATCTTTCTTTTTCTCATTAAAAAAAAAGGTTTCTGATCATTTTCTCGTGAGGTTTTACTCAACTAATTCCCTTCCAGTCCAAACGCGAGCGAACCAGCAGTTGTCCCAAAAATTCTATAGCTCAAGATTGGGCGCCTGATATTAACGGAGAGGGAAATGGGGTATGTCTAAAATGCTGGGTGTACGATATTGAAGTAACATCAACTGCCATTTTGAATTGTGGTTTTTTTTCTTTCCTTTTTTTTTTCTTTTTGGTGTTGGTGGAAAGGTGATGGGGCAATCAGATCCAAACTCTCAATACTCTCCTCGCTACTCGCTAGAGTATCCAACAAACCAGTCGAAGTACTTGCGCCCAATCATCTCGGAAGCAAGTACGTCTACCACTCTCGGTCGGCCTATCAGATATCCTTGACAAATTCACCCGGCCGCCGTGGTCCATCATTGGTGTCACTTGCAAGAGTTGGCATCCAGTCATAAGTCGTCTGAAAAAGAAACATACGATATTCCTCCACGATCCACGCAAATCGTGCCGCACACTATCCGCCGTCTCCGTCTTGTTTTGTTCTGCAGTTTGTCTCCACTACAAGAAGCCCCGGCGCGGGAAGCTGACGCCCTCCACGGCGGCGTTGTCGGTGAACCAGCTGCATCGCTCGCCAGTAGCCTCGTTCACCAGCGCGGCGGGCAGGCCGTTGCCCTGCTCGAAGATCTCCTTCATGATCTCCTTCTTGCCACCGCCGGTGGCCACAAAGGCGACCTTGACAGAGTGCGTGACGACAGGCAGGGTCAAGGTGATGCGGCGGGGTGGGGGCTTGGGCGAGTCTTCAATAGGAGACACCCAGGCGCTTGTCTCGCGCAGCAGCGGGTGGCCGGGGAACAGGCTGCATGTGTGACCATCGGGGCCGGTGCCCAGGAGCAGGAGGTCGAAGATGGGCAGCTTGACGCTATCACGGCTAGCGAACGAACGCACTAGCAGCTGCTCGTACCGGTCGGCGAGTTCCTGCGTGTCGTTGAGGTACTGCTCCTCGATGGGGTAGACGGTGGGCTTGCCCTGGTCCGCAGGGATCTTATCCAGCAGTTCCTTCTTCACCAGCGCATAGTTGCTGTCTTCGTGGTCCAGCGGCACGGCGCGCTCGTCGGCGAAGAAGATCTCCCACTTGTCGAAATGGAGCTTCTCATCGTCGGACGCAGGTGGAGACAGCAGGGCCAGCGCCAGGGTCTTGGGCAGCGAGCCGCCTGAGACGCCGACCTTGAAGGCACCATGACGAGTCAAGCCCGCATTCTGACAGCCGACGATGTACGAACGCAGGGCCCGTGCCAATGCATCGGTAGTCGGAAAGGCAAAAAGGTTGGGTTGCTTGCCCATGGTGTGGGTAAAATCGACGAGAAGTCGATTGGGATTCTTCTCAGATGTGAAAGGGAGAAGGGGACGTGGGATCTGCGTCGCAGAGAAGAAGTTGAGGGCAAAAGTATAGAGAGGGGGATCGAGGGGGAGAAAATTTTAATCAATCGAAGGTGGGTTTGTTAAAGTAACAAGAACAAGAATACTATGCGATGTTGAACCGAGCCGGGGGAGGGGGGTTCACAATGATGGAGGGGAGTGTTTAGAGCGGGATGTGGTGACGATGGCGGGGGACCCGGTCGACTTGAGTTGTTTTGTAGCGTCAGGCGGCGCCCGGTACGTTTATCGCAGCAAAAAATCAAATCAGTCGATAGCGGGGTGCGGGCCGCTATCAAAAGATACATACAGTACCCATATCTACTAGTTCCACTCCAACGGGCGGTGATGCATGCAGAAAACCCCCCAACCCAGACAGGCTTCCGGACGACCGCAAACATACAGTGGGTATCGAGCATACAATAGCTAGCTACTTAGGGGCATGTACGTACATGGGAACCAGGCTTTTAGTCCGGTGGCAAAATGATTTACCGCGAACGAGCATGGACTACCAACACAGAGGGTCAGAGGGCTGAGTAAGGCTATATGGAGCACGATCACGGGCATTGGGCTTTCGAGATCCCTCCCGGGCCAAACTTCAGGTTGATCGGCGGCGGGTCGCGCACTTCCCGTGGCACATCATTGTTGGCAATCAACTGGAGTAAAGACATTCCATAGCGGCTTTCAATGCATGTGTCTGCAGTATGTATATGTAGTAGTTGACTGCGCGTATGTACGTACCTACGTTACCCCTCACTCTCCCAATGCCTCAAAGAAAAAAAAAAAGTTCGATTGAGGTGGGGTGTGGATTGGACAGGCTGCTCGCGCTCAAGTCTAATCATCCGTGCTGAAGGATTTCCCTTCAAGACCCAACAACTTGTCAATGCCCCTTCGCTTGCTGGCCTGGTCAGGGATGAGAAGGCGATGCAGGCGCAACAGCTGGGTGAAGTAGACAAGTACCCGTATACACACCAGCCCCAGGATTGTTTCGTCGCTTGTCAGCAACTCTTCGCGCCGCAGGGAGCACTGTAACCTCAGCACCGGCGCGTTTTTCGTACTGCTCTGACTGTGGGGTGGAGGGGGCAGTTGCAGAATCAGGTTAATTACCACGAATCGAACACAATGGAGCCATCATCCTGCGTCAGGCCGGGGTTCGGAGTGGTGTAGTCTCTCTAAATTAGTGTTTGGTACAACAAGTAAGTACATAGTAAGTCACCCAATGCTCTGGAGCCCGCGCTTCAATCCAAGAGACGACGAGTTTGTTGGTCGGGGCTGGCAGGTGATTTGCTTCGCTACAAGCCCAGGAACGAGACTCTGCAGAGACTTGATTCGGCCTACATCTATCGTCACATGCTATCCACACCAGAAAGCAGGTATGCAATGACTTGGGTTGACGATAAGCGGAGGTGATCGCCAGTTAGTCCCCCCAGCTCCCAACGGCTTCGAAGTAAGCCCTGCTTCCCCGTATCAACCAAAAATCACGCCACGCCATAGACCCGATACACACCCGTGGGGCTAAATGGTTGCAACCCGTGTACAAATTTCGACCAAGAATGACGGCATCGCCTCTGGGGGTTTGCTCCGGTGGATTCTCCCAGTGTTTCGGCCGACGGCTTCGACCTCGCCCGAATAAGCGAACGACTTTTTTCTTATGGAAGCATTGTTTCGCGTGTTTTCTTCCACCACAGAAGTAGAATGTCTCCCGGCATTCAGGTGCCAGATGTGTAACTAATAAGCCATCCCATGCTGCTTTAAGCCTGAGCTTTGCCTGAGAACTACCCTGCCTGCTCAGTGGCATTTCAACCTTCCTTGGCAAATACCAAATAGGGTCAGTGTATATATGTGTCTACACTGTATCGTCAAATACATTAACCTTATCTGTGTGGCGAGAAGATTTCCCTCCGCAACCCTGAGTCAAAAATAGATCCAATTCAACCATACAATTGTAACTGTGACTTCATGTCCTTCGCATCTCTACATCCTGGTGAATCCCTGCCCTTTCTTTGGCTGATAAATGGGGGGTAGGACATCCGTGGTGGTATCTCTACGTAGAACACAGTCGCCATGATGGAGACGCACATAAAGTCGGCCCAGATTGTCTTAGCTTTGCATACTGCAGTGAATTACAGGCACCGCTCTGGTGTCGGTATAGGTATTGTCTAGCATGCAGAAGGCGCACAGGCCGGTATCATGTAGCATCATTTACTTCCACTACAAGTCCGCAAATTCAGCATTAGGGGCCAAAACTTCAGAATCAACATTACCAAAACTGCACCAAGAGCACAGATGCCTGCTCTACTGCATACCTTGGGATTAGCTCGTTCGACAATCAAGAAACGCTTTACAAGAACCGCTTGCTTACAAAGTATTGTTATCTTTTCAGAGTCATCGAAGATCGTCCAGCTTCTGAACTATCACATCAAAGAGGGCCCAGACAGCCTTTGAGATATAAAGAGTGCTAATCACCGCATGATGATCAAGAAGGTTCTTTCCGCAGTCCGGAACCTGTCATGTCCTGACCTCCATATCTCTATTAGTGCTACTAACAAAGAAAACACAGCAGGGGGAAAAGCGCGAAAATTGGCTAGACAAAGAGGTCGGAAGGTATGTAAAAGTCGCCACCGACTACGCCTTGAGCAGCTTGAGCAGAATATTTCATCATCTGAGGGGGCGGATAGTGCAAGAGATTCAGACGTCTTAGAGGAGAGCCTTGAGCGTCAATCATGATACTCTAACTATTCCATTATTTACAAGATCAGAGTCTTACCCACCAATCATCCATCTTTCAGACAATTCCACTGACATCGGAGGACGGCTTGACCACATTTATTTACAAAATACACCTGTACCTTCCCCGTGCTTATCCAATCTAGTCCTTGTTGTTAGTTAGTGTGCGAGCGGCTACAGCTGAGAACTGGGACTTACCTCTGCTTCACATCCTGTCAACACTCCCTTTGCTCGAATGTAACCGGTTGCAGGCTCTAATCACACCAAGCCGGGAGTACGTATAAATAGACGTCAATACTGAATCTCGATAGAAAGAAGCTGGTCCATCGGAGTCAACGAGAGTCGCATGCATTTAAATGAAACAAGTGGCATCGATACGAAGTATAAACGACTCAAATAGAAATCACGGGGCTATATTTAAATTTTTGCCGAGGGCTGTCTATCTTCCAAGTTTCCAGTCAGGCTAATATGCTGGAGTTGGAGTGTACATGTACTTAGAGGCACTGATCGGCAAGAACGATAGTAGACCAGGGTCGTTGTCGCTAATGTCGATATTCCAAGCCTGGGCCATAAGTGGCCTTCGACTGAAGTGGTGCTGCCAGCATCGATGTAGCCTACATCCCAGATGGGCATCCGACATGGTGATGAGTGTGGTGACACCGTGGACACCCTGCCCCATGTAACAATGACAACCACGAGCTTTAGCATCACACATGCCTCCAGTATCTGGTGAAAACCACCGGCATGAGTGTAGTAAGTTAGCCATTTTGAATCTACATGATTACAACCAAGGCTACCCATTCTATGGGATATGCAAGAAATCGACAGCAGAATCCAGATCCTCATATCTAGGCATACACATTGTTCATGTTCCCTACTCAAACCCAAGTCCAACTTACAGATTTGTGATCTCGTATCCTTTCCGGTTGCTTCCCGCCAGGTTTCAGATGTTGATCCTTGAATAGGTACGAGCCTCGGTAAGTGATCCGATCTTTCGAAGAGAGATCTTCGAGGCAAATAGCGCAATATGCCACGATTTTTGAAGAGCCCACCAGCATGGACGTGTCTCGGTTTAGCGATACAACTTTCTGGCTGGGATATAAAAAGTGAGAAATCTAATCTAAATACGAAAGTAAAAGCGCAAGGTGTGTAACTGGATCTTATATAAAAAGTACGGGTAGGTCAGGACGATTTATTAGTTTCGATCATGAACATTGATGAGCTTTAAGCCTAAAGAATCTGGGTAATATTGATCTAGGAGAAGGTTGCTCGTTGTGTTCACTTTGTTGTGCATGCTTCCCCCTATTTGCCCGCAAAAATAGCGAGTGTTGAGAGTCTTATCTTGAGAATGTGAAGGTGTGCTGTGCTGTACACACACACACACACACACATATTAATAAGGTAAACCTGCAACTGCGATAATTTGTGTGGTATTTAATTCTACTGCATGGCGAGTACAGCCCAAGAAATAGAGGGTCCAATAAGTTGGTCAAAATCGGCGACTTGGTGACTGAATGTCGGTAGTGCTTTGTGTTGCCCTCCGAGTCGGCGGCAAAAGGGCCGATCGGCTTTGCACCTGGGCAAAAGGCCTGGGGGCCGCCGTTGAAACTCCGGAGAGAACGCCGCATTGGTTGCTACTCGTGACTGCTAGATTCAGTTTGCTTCAAGATATACCGCATTTTTTTTTTAGGTTTGATCTCTTTCTTGCAGTAGCTTTGCTCTCCATACTATTCCAAAGTACAGCAACAAGTGGAAATGGCCCAACCGCCAAAATACCTCACCGGCGATGCGGCCGCAATCAACGAGTTCATTGACCGTTTCGATGTGAGTCATGCATCCGTTCCGAATGTTTGAGAAACGATTCTGACCAGAACCACCAGGTCTTCCTGCTTGATTGTGACGGTAAATAGATAAAATGAAAGCCTATTAAGGGGGACGTAACCAGACTAAGCCGACTTATCCAGGGGTTTTGTGGTCCGGAGACCACCTATTTGAGGGGATTGTCGAGACACTGGAATTTCTCAGGTCTAGAGGTTAGCAGACACTCTCAGATCATCTACACTTTGTAAATGAAGTAGTTTCGAGTTCTTATTCTCCGATCTCTAGGTAAGAAGATAGTCTTCGTGACCAACAACTCGACCAAGGCGCGCCCAGATTACCTCAAGAAGCTCACGAGCATGGGTATCCCGAGTAACGCCGAGGAGATATTCGCATCCGCCTACTCCTCTGCCATCTACATCTCACGGATTCTGAAGTTGCCCCCTGGTAAGAACAAGGTTTTCGTCATTGGCGAGAGCGGCATCGAGAACGAGCTGCGCACCGAGAACATCTCCTTCATCGGCGGCACCGACCCGGCCCTGCGCCGCGACATCACACCCGAGGACTTCGCTCAGTTGGCTGATGGCTCCATGCTGGATCCCGAGGTCGGTGTTGTCCTTGCTGGCCTGGATTTCCACATCAACTACCTCAAGCTGTCACTAGGTTACCAGTACCTGCAGAGGGGCGCCATATTCCTGGCCACCAACTTGGACAGCACCCTTCCAATGAGCCACACCTTCTTCCCTGGTGCGGGATCGGTATTGATTCCCTTGATCAACATGTCCGGACAGCAGCCTACGGCTCTTGGAAAGCCGAGCCAAGCCATGATGGATGCCATCGAGGGCAAGTTCCACCTCGACCGTGCTCGAACTTGCATGGTAGGCGACAGATTGGATACTGATATCCAGTTCGGAATCCAGGGGGGTCTGGGAGGTACCTTGGCCGTTCTGACCGGCGTCAGCAAAAAGGAGCAGTGGGAGGCACAGGACGCAAAGGTTGTTCCTGCTTACTACGCTGATAAACTCAGCGATTTGCGTGCTGCAAAATGATAGCTATTCTTCATCACTGCTTCTAGAAAGGCTCATGGGGAAATCATGGTTGCCATGAGGGTCAGCTCCTAAGAATTCCGTGCATATAGAGTTTAAGAGTAAACACAGCATTAAGATAGAATACATCAACGCTATCAGTTCCTCGCATAGAGCCTGTTCAAACCTCCCGGGATCTAGCCGCCTGGCCGAAACACAACGAGTTGAGAAGCGCTCAAAATGCATCTTCCGACCTTGATAGATAGCTTCATACAGGCGATCGACGATCGGTACAATATTTCATACCTAGTGTACGTCTGTCTTGCCTGCATCCTTACAAGGTGCTGTCCGACACCGCAAGTTTACCCCGACCAGTAGCTTCGGATCAACGGGCCTTGACCCTTTCAGTGAAGTGCTTCCTCCAATCCCCGTTGAGAGGGGAACCTCCGTGCAGAGATATTACAAGTTTGAGATCAAATTCCCGGTTACAAACCTTCACAACAATGACTGATCATTACAGAGAACCTCAAAGTTTGTCGAGTTTCAAACACAGCTGCATAGTAATATCCTTGTTGAACCCCAGCTCCCTACAACCGGTCGGGATATCGTGGTAAAAGCAGCATTGCTTACACCTCCTCTACTCCCTGTGAAAGGAAGGAAGGCCAATTCTACGCACACCATGGCTGCTGCCCCTCCCGCACCCCTGACGGATGAGGAGAAGGAATATTTCCTCAAGTATGGCTACATCCATCTCACCAATTGCTTCACGCGAATGCAGGCGGCCGAGGTTACCAAGGATGTGTGGACGCGGCTGGGTATGTCCCCCACGGACCGGTTGACCTGGGATCGGGCGCGGATCCACATGCCGTCGCACCGGACCTTTGACTGCGCGCAGTTCGCGCCGCGGGCGTGGGCGGCCATCTGCGAGCTCTGCGGCGGGGAGGAGCGCATAGACGCGGCGGCGTCGCGGAGCTGGCGCGACTCGCTGATCGTGAACCTGGGCACCGAGGAGGGCGCGGGGCGGCCGCCGGTGCCGCCGCGCGAGCTCGACAACTGGCACGTCGACGGCGACTTCTTCGTGCACTACCTCGACAGCCCCGAGCAGGCGTTGTTGGTGATCCCGCTGTTCTCGGACATCGAGCCTGCGGGCGGCGGCACGATGTTGTGCCCGGACGCTATCCCAAAGGTGGCCCGCTGGCTCTTCGAGCACCCCGAGGGCGTGTCGCCGCGGATGGTGCCCAGGGGCCACGAGGACTTTGGTAGGGAGCGTAACCTCGCGTGGTACAATGCGCTGACGCGGAGCTGCGACGAGTTCGTCGAGGCCACAGGCAGGGTCGGCGATGTCTACCTGATGCACCCGCTCATGCTACATTCGGCCAGCAACAACGCTCTGAGAAAGCCCCGTATGATAACCAACCCACCCGTGTCCCTGAAACAGCCCCATTACTTCGAGAGGGCGAACGGTCAGTACAGTCTGGTCGAGCTAAAGACGATACGGAGTCTCGGTGGAGAGAATGTGCTGAAGGGTTGGAACATCACGAGGCCGAGAGAGGCGGTCATTCCTGAGCGGCTCAGAATCCAAGCAACCATGAAGGAGGATGAGAAAAAGAGACTGGAAGACGCTGGCAAGATTGCTATCAGTGTTTGAAATGCGGCCAAGTGGTTTGCCCCCCTTTGCGTATTAGAAAATCATCACTATCATTATGGCGGTATAATGAATCACCGCTGCGAGAAAGTGATCGGTTAGACAGGCTACGTTGAACCTATGCAGAAGCATACATTCTAGTTAGCTCTCTCCCACATTTGAAACTCGTAATTTGTCCCATTCTCCTCTTGCACTCCTTCCGGAACGACCTCGCCAGTCCACGCATCAAAGTCCGCCTTGGACTTCTTCACCCACTTGCTATCGCCTTGCGATTCAAAAAGCTTCAGAGAGAAGAACGTGTCGCACTCGAAATCACTCATGACCTTGGTGAGCAATATCCTCCGCGCTTCCTTGAGCTGCAGAGCTGCATCATAGATCTGAGCTCCGCCGACGATAAACACTCTGCCGATCTTGTGGGGACCGCTCCCGGAGGAGCGTGCGTACTCGAGCGCCTTCTCCAGGGAGTTTGCCTGAACGGGGCCCGTCTCGATGTCAGCCGGCTCTACCACGGCCTCCGGGTGCGAGCGGCTGATGACGATGTTGAGGCGGCCCTTCAGAGGCCGGAACTTTGGCGGGATGCTCTCCCAGGTCTTGCGCCCCATGATTACCGCGTTGAGCGCGGTAGGCTGCGCCTGCAAGAGCCATCAGCAGAATGAAGCAAGATATAGTGAGCAGGGTTCTCTCTTACATCACTCGGCAAGCGTTTGGTTACCCTGGCAAAATAGGCCATCTCCTTTCTTAAGCCGGTCCAGGGCAGTGTGCCGGCGCGGCCAATGCCCATCTCCCGCGTTGCTGCGAGGACAAGGGTCAACTCAATAGGTAGCATGGCGGCTAAAAGACCTTCTCGCGTTTACAATTGAAAAAGTTTTGTCTTCAGCTAGGCGGTTCTGACTGTTTCTGATATCGTTCGTGGTAGCTTAACCAAGGCTGTGATGAGCTATGTAGCAGCTTTTCGTCTTTCCTTTCCCTATGCAAGGGTTTTGAGAGTGAAGGGGTGGATGTCGCGCTCCGGCCACTAACTAGGCAAGACGCGTTTTTTTTCTTTCTCTTTCGAGTTGGTGGGGTTTTGCAGATTATAGTAAAACGGTACACTAAAAAGTCCACTGTCACAACTATCCCATCCCTATGATAACATTCAAGGCTGTTTACCCTTAGCCCTCGTCTGTTCTACGCAATAGATCAGATGCAAACTCCAGTATTCACACAAATACCGGAGCTAGAATAGACTCTTTCTTGACTCCATCAAGGCTCCATCCCATAAAGCCTAAAATTGCTCAAAACGAGCGAGCCTGAAAACAAACACAAACCTCCACAGCCCGTGTACATAGCTTGTCGCCTAAGAAGCTGCTCATTGTTATTAATAAGTCTTCATAGCCCAACCCACCAAGCTAGCACTTCGTGGAAAGTCTCAATATCTAAGTTGGACTTCTATCCATCAGCTCCTGGGAGGACAGCATACACCAACATCCGCACAGCCTGCGACTACTTCACTTCACGTGGGGGAAGATGTGATCTTCCTGGATGCAGCCCTCACTCCTGAGTAAGCGTCTACTGTCGGACAGATCCCCGAACTAACTTGATCAACACAGCTATGCTTACCGTAGCGATCGATCTTCCGGCGACCGGGTATATGCCGGCAGCTGTAAGAAACTTCTAATTGGCCTTATCACAGTATGTACAGTATGTACGACTAGTTATCGACGATCGGATGCGCTGGAAATTAAGTAGGGGATCTATCCATCCAGTCATCCCACCCGCGCGGTTTTACCTAGATACCCGGGCCAGGTACGCACGTACTAAATTGGGTCCGCTTTCTGTCCCAAAGGATTGCCGGCTCTCGAATCTCGACTAGAGTGCAAGTGGGCTTAACTAACTAAGCATCGCCCGGGGGGAAACCTTGTGATGAAGAAAGTCATGACGCCATGACGCAACTTCAGAAGAGAGCGACTATTGGAGTAGCGCAAAGCTAGCTGCGTTCGCAGACCACCTTTTTTTCTGCATACGGCGTACACGCAAACAACACGCACACTCACGAGCTGGGGGGATTTTCGCCTGAAAAACTAGCAAGGATCTTGGCTGACCAAGGTCTGAGAGAGCTTATTCACATCTGATCAAGAAGGTGGCTGAGCTGAGAAAAGCAAAGGAAGCGAAGAAAGAGGCCGACATGCCGGAGCACTCATTAGAGTTCATCTATCGCAAATTAAAATTACAAAAAAATAATATTATAAAAAAATTTATTATGAGAACGGTTTGACTACCCGCTTCCCGCAAGATGCTGGGGTACCTCCACCATGAAACTTGCAATGACGAACTGCTTATGGGTGAAATATCTAGATAAATACACAACGCTACGATGAACTGACGAAAGCCTCCGTATTCATCGCCCTAGGATGAAGGGTGCGCCAGATAACACAAAAGAGTTGTTAACTAGTGTATATTTAAGTATTGTTTATTGCCTTGAATTCCATCTACCCCAGAAGGCAAGACTTCATCCTGCTATGAGTTGACTTGCACTCTGGCGCCACAAACCACTAACAAAAATCTTAATAAGTGTCCAGAACTAGAAGGACATTTGAGATGACTAGGCTTATTTTTTTCCCCATTGCGGAGCTTACAGTCCTACTGTCCTCTCTGGATAAAATAAGTGAAGTCAATCATCAATAGTAGCAAGACTGCACCTGTGATAATGCGCATACCGTAAATAATTATCCAGTCAATTCCGCAGCACAAGTAACGTACAAAATGCATGAAGATACCAAACACCACACCCATCACTGTTCAGCATATGCGACCTGAACTCCCCCATGTGCTCATCACTCACCGCGCAAACTCTCCCCGTACGGAGTAGTTTCCAGGAGCTTAGAGGGGCAGGAGGGGGAAGGAGAAGGGTTCAGCAAGCCGTGCCAATGGCCCGGCTGCAGTAACGTGGAGCCTATGATAGGGTCTGGTGAATCCAGGGACCCCAGCATGAAACAGTGGGACCCCGAGTACTTCCTATTCCTCTTCCTGTCATTTCCCTCCTGCGTATTCGTCATTGGCCATGCCAGCCTGTGCCTTAGAGGCGACAGTTGGGACGAAAAGGGCCGGCCGGGTGCTGTGGGCTGCGCTGATTCGTTCTCGCAAAGCTTCGTCTCCGGTTCCCTTCACAGCGAGTGCTATGATCCAGTTGAATGGTTGTCTCACACCCATTCCAGGGACGGCAGAGATGGACAATCAGTGCCAAGCCTCATTCAAACGCGTTCCCCAATCGAAATGTTGGATAGGACTGACTTTCATGACTTCAATTTCCCAAGATTGTGACGCCACCGATATCCCGCAGCTTCCGCACTGCTTGTTCTATTGTAATTTTTAATTTTCTTTACCGGCTTTTACCTCCACTTCCCTCTTCCTCGTTCTAAAATTTTCCTGCCTTTCTGATCTCTTTCGAGATCTGCGTAGTCGCGACGCTAGTTTGGTTTGTGTGAAAAACAGGTTACCGACTAAGAGCTGTAGCGACTCCATTTAGCGGCAGTTTCATCGTGCTCAGGGGTAATCGTTCCGCGCAACCTCCAGCGAAAAAAAAGCCCACACTTTGCTGATGTCGGCCAAGGCCATTTTGGGGCGCGTCATCTACTCAATATATTAATAGGCCTCCCAAGGCCCGGTCACACCCCCGGCCCCAAGACGTGGGTCCGCCGCCGCAGCAGCTTGTTGTGGTATCGATCGCGCTGTTCCTGCATTAGGATGGGCCTATAGACAGGGTTAGGCAGCATCCATCAGCCCTCTGGTGGGAATATATTTGTAACCGGATTGCCGGCTCGCGCCCTTTGTCGGTTTTCCCGGTTATTTTGAGGGGACGCGGAAACGATGGACGCATAAAAGTGACGACCCAGATAATATCCGTTTTTTGCCCTACCACGCCTCACTTGGCACAGCATTGCGTTTCATCTGGATTATAGCGAATAAGCTCCAGGATGGCGTCGAGTACTCTGCAGGCTCCCAGGCCTGGGGGTCGCTCGCGCTTCTCAAAAGCGCTCCCCGTCCCACCATCCCTGATGGACGATACCCAAAATCCCACAGCATCTAGTTCGTTTGCAAGAGACTTACCAGTCCTACCCGCCATACCCACCAGCATGTCGTTAACATCGACTTTCCCGCCTAGGACGGATAGTGTTGGGACGAGATTTCAGGCCAAACCTCTGGATTCGCCTCTTCCGGCGCTGCCGCCCATGCTATCTGCGGCCAAACCCCCAGCATCGCCGCTGCCAGAGCTTCCGGTCAGGTCGGAGGCACGGAAGGCACCTAACTCGATACCGAGGAAACCAATACTACCGCCGGTGCAGCAACCGGCCCAGACCCAGCCTATACAGCCAACCCAGTCGGGGCCGACACCCCTGACATTGAAACGCATGTCTTCTATTTCGAGCCTGCTTTCGGCATACTCGCACTCGTCAACCGATTCCATACCTAGATCATCTCAGGGGAGTGAAGGGACGAAGGCCAGCGAGCCTTCGCTCTCTCCCGAGCGCGAAGTACTAGAGAATGAGAGGAGCGTATTTAACTCTAAAATGGTGGAAGGACCAGTGAGAAAACCTAATGAGGAACCATCATTCGCAGAGAAGGAGATCATGGAATCCAAACTCTTACCACCTCCCCCGATGAAAGATGGAAATGCGTCCTTCCCCACATCCCCTCGAGTGGGACTTCCAGCAACCCCCCGCAGCACCCGGCCGGACAACTCTCCTTTCCCGCCGCCCAAGGACGAGGCACCGCGCTCTACCTCGCCAGCATCTTCGCTGGCCGAATCACCGCCCCGGCGTGAGATATGGCGCAGACGAGCTTCGTCAAAGTCGGACAGAAATATCGTGGTGACTGGCCTCAAGCTGGCTGTGAGCCACGGTTCCACTGCAGAATCGGTGGGAACGTTCGCAAGTGCCGCGCCGGCTTCTCTTCCCGTACAGAATAACGCCGGTGATGAGGCTGAGCGAACACCAGCTGTACCGCCAAAACCGGGCGTATCCCTGCCAGGTCGCAATATCAAGCCGGTGTCTCAACAGTCGGGACTGGAGAAAAAGACGTCGGTACCGCCTCGTAAGCCTCTGGCGAGCCAGAACCAAAGAGAAGTGTCTTCGGCACAGAGCACACGTGAATCCCCCGTGCCGGTTACTGTGACAGCGCCAGTTCCAGAGCAGTCGGCACCAGCAGAAAACAAATTGAATTCTCGGGGGGGATCCCTTGGTAACGGGATGCAAAAGCCTCTGTCTGTGGACAAGATTACTGCTCCAGCAATAATATCTCCCATGTCGTTATCGGAGGAGGTGCAGCAGGGGTTTGATAATGCAGCCGCTCGTCGACCTGCGGGTAATGGACAGCCTGATGGCAACAATGGCGTCAAAGCTAAGGCCAGTATGCCTAATATCGAAACCGCCAATGCACCCTCATTGTCTACTGTACCAGTTCCCAGAGCACCGGTGGCACTCCGTCCTGCACCCTCACTGCCAGTGCTTCGAGTTGAGGAGAGCACACCCACCTCCGAGCGAATGAAATTCGGCAGTAACCACAACAGTAACAACTCTATGGCATTACCTGCACCACCTGCAGGCCAGTACAAAGACATGGAGCCAGTGCAGCTCACCCCCGAGGATCAGCAACGCATTGAGGCGGCCTACAACCTTTTCCCTCGTGGATACATGTTCGAAGCGAGTCCTGAAGGCATCTGGCCAGCCTTGGAGATTTCCGTCAACCACAAGCAGTGCCTGTCGAGCCACCGGGCTTGGATCATCTCCAAGAACCTTCACTACTCACTCAGGTGCATGGTATGCCACGTAGCCGATAAGAACCCTAGAGCAGTCTGCAAGACGTGCTCACTACGCGTGTGCACCAGCTGTCAGAAGCTGGTCACTAAGAAGAAACTGGAGGATGTGGATGTTGCATCTCTGCGGGAGGCCAACCCAATCGACACGGAAGGCACAGAAGCGTAAGAGAGCACCGTAACGTGCGTGCGGGCAGAAAACTTTCGATTCTGAACATGAAAACGAATATGAGACAAACCTGTACATTTGTTCTTTTTTTTTTTTTCTCTTTCTTCTTTTCTCACAAAGCATTTGTGATGAGGCGTTTTGGAAGGATACCAAGCAGCATCAGAGAAATTGGGCTAAAAGGCAGACAAGAAAATCCAAGAGATAATGACAGTGAAGGGAATCGGTTCTGGGCACGATAATGGGGTTTGGAGATTACCTCTGTTGGGGTTAGAGAGATTCACGTCCAGGCTCAGATTCAGGTGGTGCTTGAAAGTAAGGACGAATACATAGACAGATACTCCGGCCGCTATCTTTGAGAGCATTGACTAGATGGCTATAATAAAATCTTTCATTGATGTACTTCTTCCTTCACTCCGGTTCGTTCCCCCACATAGCATGCGTCTTTGTTCATCTGATCCCCTTCGTGGATTTGCAGAGAGCAGCAGGCTTCAATGTTTATCAAATGGGATGCAGGCCCCCGGGAGCGATCGATCCGTAGCCATAAAATGGGGTTAGGTCGTGGTGCAGCAGCAATCCCAAAGGGATCTTACATATCCCATGGGATGTATTATTCGCACTCCCATCCCGTACGTAGTACTACCGGCCTACCCTTGATACATATAGCCTTGTGGGGGCTCGCTACGTCGCTCCCGAGCCGCTGACAGGCCCAGCTGCCCAGGGCCCCGGCTAATCGAGTGCACTTTCCCGCTAAAGTACCTAGTCTTGCTCCAGGGCACCGGATCCCAGCCAACGGTGCGTGAGTGCCTGCGTCAACTCCAATTAATAAAAACAACGCCCAACAAACAGGCATTAACTACGCAAGGGGACGAGAGAGAGAGAGAACCACCAACGCAGTGCACACATCGGCAGCATGTCGTCCATTACAGGCATCAGCCGCACGCGTTCTTTGCGCAAGCCGCCAGCTGCGACCGACGGCCAATCCGCACCGAAAGAGCCCAGCTCCGCCAAACAGGCAGCTGGTACAACATCCCCGAGCCGCCTGCCACAGGCGAAGCCTTTGGTGCGGTCCAGCACGACGACAGCGCCCAGCACCAGCTCCAGCACCACGACGCGCACGAGGGCTCCAAGCTCGACATTATCCCGGACAGTGTCAAGCGCTTCTTCGGGGACCACAGCAGGCGCCAGGCAACCATCTTCAACGGCAGCCGCAAGGCCATTGGGGAGAACCCCTTCTGCACGCCAAGCACCTTCGTCCACGAATGCGGGTATCGCCAGGAGGGAGCCGACGACGGCCACGACGACAGTATCGTCCGGGGCGCGACCAACTTCATCGAGTGGCTTGCCATCATCCACTGCTACGAGATCCCGCGCTATAGGGCACTCACGAGCCAAATCCACGATAACGGCAACCACGCTCACAGCTGCGACGACGCTGCGGCCGCCGGTGTCCGGCACCAGCTCCTCAAGGCCTCCGGTCACCTCCAACTCGACAATCACGGCGGCGGCGGCGGGCACAAGAACACGGACGCGCTCACAAACTGCCGCCCATGTAAGGAGCCTCTCCCATCCCACTCACCAACAATCAGCCGGTAACACGGCTGTGCCTGCACAGGCGGCGGCGCCGCCGCCGTCGACGACTGCAACCAGCACCGCCGGGTCAACGACTTCCACGCAGCGCCCCACGTTCAACACGAATCAGCAACATTACTCCCCGCTGAAATCCTTCGCCCCCAAGCCGCTGACCTCGACCTTCCTTGCTCCTCCCTCACCCAGCAAACTCCCCGCCAATGTCGCCCTGTCCGCCGAGACGAGCCGCTTGCAAACCGAGCTGCTACAGCTGTCCTTGCTCCACCGTGACGCCCGCGCCGTCACCGCGGAGTGGCACGCTAGCGCCAAGGGGAAGTTGGGCTCCAGATTTGCCAGTCTGGCGAGGGAGAGCGAGGCTGTGTGCCGCGCGGAGCGTAACGGTGTCGAGGGCCGCAACGCCGCGGCGCTGGTGCGTTGGGCCAATGGCGGCAGTGACGCATGCGATCTCAATGAAGATAACGACAACGGCAGTGGTATCGGTAATGAGGTGCTGGACGAGAAGATCCAGATCCTGGACCAGATCCTCAATGGAGTGTGGGGCTTCACCGACCCTGAGGGCCGCTATTCCCGCGTCGTGCGCCGCTTCGAAGCCTGGTTGGACCGGGCCGCCGCGATCCTGGCAGCACAACGCGACGGCGCCGTTGATGACCTGTTAGGCCGTGATGATGATAACGACGACAGCACTGTGCTGTTCCTCAGCGATCTTGACGCGTCGTGGAAGGCGGAGGTGCCGGGTCTCGCGAGGAAGCTTGACGGCTGGGAGCGGCTGCTGCGGGAGATCGGGCCGGCGCCGGAGGGCGAGGACAGCGGCGGTGGCGGCGACGCGCGGGGCCCTAGGTCCAGCCTAGCGCGCGTGCTGGGCGGCTGCGGCGCCGCCGTTTGCGGCATGCTAACCGAACTGGCTACCATGGAGCGCATGGAGCGGGATGCGCGCGAGGCCGAAGACGCGTGGATTGAGAGGATGAACGAGAAACTACGCTTCGGCGATGATACCCAGGACAACGAGGTCCCGCTTTGGAAGATGGCAGTCTGACAAGGCAAAAGAAAGAAAAACATAGACATTGGCAAGGTGGTCATATGGCGTTTTCGTCTTTTACAATTCGGCATGGTATCCCCACCGCATAATATAGCATAGCGCAGCGTCTCATCGAATTTCTATTATTTACACAAAAAAAAGGCGGGAAAGGAAAAGAAAAGAAATCGCTTGCTCTGATACGGACAGAGCTGAACTTCAGCAAGAGTGTAAAGAGCATATCTGAGGCACTGTAGTGGCAAGCTATCTACATGGTTTAGACGAAATAAATCAAAACTCGGCTCTGGGAATACATTTATGCCTGAAGATGTCAAGTTTCTTACTTCCGATGTCTGCGCACTAGATTCCGCAAAGAGAGAGGAGTGCGTATATACATTTAAGGGGTTGAGTATGTGATGCTTGTCTGTGTCTGTTTGTGTGTGTGTCTTGGGTATCCATGCAATCAATCCTCGTGCTACGTTTATGTACAACTCGTATGTTTCTACACCATCACCCCAACCGACTCTTGGCACCGTTCTTCATACGGGAGCCCAAAAACGTCCATGGTGATGTGAGGTGAGAACTTATTTGCCCTTCTTCCAAGGCTGCAGGCCAAAAATGTCGTCCGGCATGATGGCTGACCCGTCATCCCCCAGAGGCACCTCACCGAACAAGAACGCGGTCTTTTCCCTTGTTGGGTTCTTGCGGTGCCCGCTCAGCCGCCTAGGCCGGGAGGTGAAGACTGGTTTCTGGGTAGGGGAGGACGACGCTGAAGACCCTTCACCTGGCTCAAGCATCCAAGAGAACGAGGATTGCGCCAGGGTCGAACGTGTCGGTATGGGTGCCTGAGGACGCTGAAGCTGGGGACGCTCAACAACGGGCGCCTCCGAAGAGAGCGGGTCTGTTTCCATAGCATCAACATTGATATGTCCTTCATCAGCCGCTGTAGTCTTTGTTGGAGTTGGAGTCGAAACTGCGGCGGTTTCGGGCTCTTCTGGTATGGGTGAATATTTGGGCATTTCAGGCGTGCTTATGACCATGGCAGCCACAGCATCAGTCGGTAAATCGCTCTCATCTCTTCCTGCGGCCGTGGGTGACGCTAGCGGAAGATCATCGTCATCTGGGAGCGCTATTGTCGAGTCTTCCAGGTATACTTTCACGAACTGAATCTTGGCTGCGGCAGTCTGCAGGACTTCGGTGTGGTTCTCCTGAACCTCCGACTCTTCACCCACAAGCGACCTGAGCGCGGTGATGGTCTCATCCAGCATAGACGCCAAGCGCTTGTTTCTCCTGTCCATAGTTGCTACCGCTTGTATAGCCGTAGAATGAGGGTTCGGCTCCGCGAAAAGATCGCGGCCAGCCTTCATGGAGCTTCTAGCTTCGTTTACATTGCGCCGGATCTCTACCAGGGCATCTCGGACCGCTTGGTTGATGCCAAGTTTCTCGCCTCTTTCTAGGACGCCCTTCGCTGCACCTTGAAATAGAGCTTCGACGCCACCTTCTCGCCTAATGAAACGAGAAGGTGATAGGGGTAATTTCGGGACTTGGTTGCTTTGCAGAATTCCTAGACCAGCTGTTTTTGACGGAGGAGGCGATCTGGGTGGGCATGAATGTGCTGCCACGGTCGGTGGGACAGGTGGCTTGCCAGTATACTTCATAATTATTGTAGAGCCCCCATCGGTAGTGAGGTGGTCTCGGAGGTAGACCGCATCATCTACGAAAGTGTGCGGTCCATGAGGGGCTTGGGGTGCTGGGTATTTCAGCAGCAGTTGTAGAGCAACAGAATAATCTGCATCGAGCACTATGCGGCAAGAGTTCAGTTTGGCGCGTCAAGATATGCATAAGGTCGGTGCTACTTACGTTCCCAGCGTATCCTGATAAGCATCGAGGTGCATACCAGATCTACAAGCTCGAGAGTTGGGTCGACTGCGAAAAGGGTATCCCAAAGAATAAGCATTTGGTCGAAAGGAAACTCGCGCGAAAACAAGAGTCGAACCCAGCGGCTATTTACCCCGTTAGTGGCTAAGGAACCAACCCAGAACACATTGCATAATCAGACTTACATCAGAAAAATTTGAGGCAGAACCTCAATATTCTTCAAATGGTTAGAAAGATCAGGGTCGACTTTGTATAGCAGCACTTCGTGAATATGCTGGCTCTTTTCCACAATGGTGGAACGTCCGGAGTTAGAACCCTCGCCAGTCTCGTAGAACTCCTTTGCGCGCTCCATGAGCTTAGAAAACAAGGCAAATGAGTCATGTTCCACGAAGTTGGCATCCAACAACTCGACCATGGTCAAATCGGCCGGGCCTTCAGAAGCCGTTTCCATCGGGTTGATAGCATCTTTCTCAACCACGTAGACGATAGGGGCCAGGAGCTCGTGCATTCCCTGGCGGTAACCACCGACTTCCGGGTTCAACTTGCAGTAAATGAACAAGACATCGAGAATCAGAGTTTGAATCTGGGGCTGGTGGTAGAAAGGCTCATCTGGTAAGCGCTGCACATCCTGCAGGATCTCTGCTCGCAAAATCTCATCTTGTCTCAGTGTATTCCATGGCGACTGTCTTTAATGGTTAGGAAAGCTTGCACCAATCTCGTAGTTTGGATATACATCGAGCCACAAAACTTACGTCGGCGTCATCCGCCAGCGGATCGGCGCTCGCATTAGAGAGATATTCGGGATGCTGTATGTACTTCAAAAAGTGCTCCCGCAAGGAAGCATAGGTGCTCCTAGACTCCAGGAGCGTATGGGACCAGTTTGCCGTGGTCGAGCCGCGGCCGAGCACAAATGCCTTCCAGCATATGGACCGGCATCCTGCTACGCAAGGGCTACTTGGGCCGTTGTACCTGACGGCGCGCTGGAGATCCGACAGGCTGGAGCTGTACTTGATTGTCTCTTCCCACCGAATCCTAGATTCCGGGTTAACCGACTATCCCGGACGGGTCCTAACGTGGGACAACGGTGAACGACTTACGTTGACTCAGAAGGTGACCTCATTGTGTTGTGGAGCGAAAGTTAAGTTGTCGACCCCCCAGCTCCTGAGCATGTAGGGTTCTGCAGCCGCCCTTAAATGATTTCCGACGCGGTGCTCACTCACCTGGCCCGAGGAGGAAAAATAAAGGGCGCGCGAGAGTCAGTTTGTGAGTTGCGAAGAATGGCAGTAGACGGGGAGCCACGCATTTTTAGCACTCCATGTGAGGCCGTCGCAGTTTACATAGATGCTTGTATGCCCCGGCTGGCTGGCTGCTAACAGCTGACATGCCCCGGGGTGGAGGGGCTGGTTGGCCACCCGCTTTCCCGGTTTGGGGGCTAGGGGCAGCCAGTGGGGGCCAGGGCTCCAGCGGTACGGGGTCGTGTCGCCCAAGGAATCGGGAAGCCTCCGCGTTGGACGAGACGGGGTCCTTTTTGCGCAAGGCGGACGAACGAGGAGCGCTTTGAAAAAAAAAAAGCACGTCCAGATCAAACTTGACGCATGCGTCTTGGCATAAAGATAAGGCTTTTGCCCGGGGGGGGGGGTTTGACCGTCTGAAGCGATGCCAACGATGGAGGAGTGAATGATTGAATGACGATGATCTTCATGCACTCAGCGGCATTTTGATACTCCGTACATACATAGGTAGGGAGCGGAACATCCTAGAGTTGCTGCCATTGCCGTCTATCTAATGATGACCCACCTGGGGGTCATTCCCCCTCCAAATGACCTCGGCGTTGATTAA
The DNA here is from genome assembly GCA_021365275.1 of Xylariales sp. PMI_506. Classification (NCBI taxonomy): domain Eukaryota; kingdom Fungi; phylum Ascomycota; class Sordariomycetes; order Xylariales; species Xylariales sp. PMI_506. The sequence continues at coordinate 940,923 of JAJTIY010000004.1, read as the reverse complement.
TCAGCTCTCCGGCCTCAACAAGAACCGGCTACATCGTGGCTTTTCTCTTCTGTAAACTACCGGATTCCTTGCCATAATTTTGTACTACGGGGGTATCTCGTATCTTCTTAACGTAACTCTCTGGGGGTCTTTGCACCGATTTACATTCACGGAATGGCCGCGCCGATCCCGGATCTACCGATCCTCGCAGAAGACGCTTCTATGCTCACCCGCAAGTTCGGCCGTGAGGTCGCAAACTACTTCTCTGGAAATCCCCTAAACAGGGTGTCGTTCCTGCGCGGCGACCATGGCTTCTTGTCTTCGGCCTTTTCTCACCCAACGGCTTCGTTCCTCTTGATGAACGGCCTATCACCTCTGGCGAAAGACCCCGCACACCTGGCCTATGTCGAGAAATCGTACATCGAGCCCCTGACTGGCGCTGATCCGTTCAAGAAGACGGAAGAAGAGGTTATCAAGGAGTTCAACTCTGACATCACCCAACCCGTGATTCTCTTTCTGGGAATTGATGAGAAGAAGACCACTGGCTTCGAGTACAAGGAGTACAAGGGGGCTCCGTACTTCGCCGTGGACGTGACGCCGAAAGGTACCATCACGGAAGCCGCAAACAGCGTCATCGAGGCAGTCAAGGGGACGGGTGTCGACTTCCTTCCCGGAGTGCGCCACATCACTCTGAACTCGTCTGAGGGTAGGGTGCTTGGTTTCTTCTTTCTTATTTACTTACCGAGTCGTGCTGACATCACAACCTAGCTGCGATATACGCGCAAGCACGAGCCCTGCTTGACTGGAACGCCCGTAACCCGTTCTGCGCAGGCTGCGGCGAGAAAACGTTGTCTGTGAATGCAGGAACCAAGCGAACCTGCCCACCTACGGACTTGGCTGGCGTCGCGGAGGGCGCTGCCCCTCGCGAGCGCAGTCCTTGCCCTACGCGCCAAGGCATCTCTAACCTCTGCTTCCCGCGAACAGACCCAACCATGATAGTAGCGGTTGTGTCGGCGGACGGCACGAAGATGCTTCTCGGCCGCCAGAAGAGATGGCCAGCCTATTGGTATAGCACACTGGCTGGGTTCCTTGAGCCTGGTGAGTCCATCGAGGAGGCAGTGCGCCGTGAGGTTTGGGAGGAAAGCGGTGTCACAGTTGGCAGGGTAGTTATTCACAGTTCGCAACCATGGCCGTACCCAGCGAACCTCATGATCGGGGCCATTGGGCAAGCAACTCCTGAAGGCGAGACTATCAATCTTGGCAACGATCCCGAGCTGGAATCTGCCAAGTGGTTCCCGATCGAAGAGGTCAGAGCTGCTTTGCTGAGCGGCACCAGCGACCTAGGTGGTCCTCCTCCTGAGGGCTACAAAGAGGGTGGATTGCGGGTGCCTCCGCAAACGGCAATTGCGAACCGCTTGATGGATGCTGTAACTGGAGGGTTCCTTGCGGCTTCAAAAATTTAACCTCGATGCCATAGAATTACGGAGACATATATATGATGTGCTTCAATAAGATTGGGGGATTGGCGCTTGGGGGGGTATGAGTCTAAGCAGATACACTTTGTTCATAGAAATTCGAGTGATGATGCCTGGATAAAGTCTTGAAGCTCAATCACAGCAATCGTCTACGTTTTTGGAGGACCACAAACTCTCTCTTTGTCTCTCCAAACCCTCATGTGACCGTGGCGTGATAACCGAGGCGTGATATTGTATTGCCACAATCTGAATATTCAAATGTGGCCGACGATGCACAGTACACCCACTAGGCACAATTTCTATGCACCCAGCCAACTAGGTATACCATCACTACGCATACTGCAGCTACTCGAAGATCCTACTCGTCACTCGCGGGTAACAAGGAACTTCTCGTGCACACGTTTATCGAAATCAACAGACGGCAACCAGAATGTCACCGATTGCGCCGCCCATCTCTAACTACAATGATTCAGTGTGCGAGAGCGATCCGCCTCCTAGCTTCCATACACTAGTGTATGGAAACTCTCAATTCTTTTTGATATTTAGGATGCTATGAAGAGCGAAATGCGCATATGCACACGCCAAAAAGGTATGTAGAAGACACCCCACAGTCACGAACCAGGAGAAGCTGGCGTCGGCGGCTGATTGGGAAGGGCATCTCCCTGGAAGTTTTTAGAGGAGGCCGGGAACGGAAGGAGATTCACAGAAGAAAGGAAGAATGACCCTCAGCAAGCCGCCGTAGCGGAGCCCCCATGAAGAAATTGAAAATAATACTTGACGGTATTAATTCAACCCTTACTGATGATGGGGAAGAAAGGGAAAAGAAGAATTAGATTCCAGCCAGCCGGGCAGAGTTTTTATGCTTGCGCCAGAGGTGGGGCGGAGCAGGCGCGTGCGTTTTTCCTTGCCCTGGCGGGGACGACCCAAGGCTGGTGAATAAATGAACTTGGCCACTTGCTACTTAGGTAGGTGACAAGCTCTCTGATCCGTGCCTGGGCTCAACCCGAAGAGTAAAAATATGACCCCAGCAAAAGTAGAGAACATCATTATGTATCTTGCCATTACAACCATGCATATTTAAACATGTAGAAGTAAACTCGCCTTCTCGATATTCATCTTCACTTCACGTGCCTTACTTTCGCCATTATGAAGTCTTAACAAAGGAGCAAAATTGTCTACTTTACGGGTAGTTTATGGTCATATTTCTTTATCATTGGGAGCCATTTCACAAACACGGTAGCACATTAGAAGCACATATTCGAATGCAGGTGGCTGTTTTGTGTTTCCACGATGGAGGTTCGTCTTTTTCATTGTTACTACTTCAAACTAGATGTCCTGGCACAATATTTGCCTCGATCAACACCAAGCGAGCCTAGTACAGACTATATCCTCCACCAGCGAAATAGACTTCCCATTTAGTAGAGACGCTTGGGAGGAGACATGGAAGCCTTGATGGTCAAGGAACCAACGTTCTGCCAGCCCTTCTTCAGCAGCGAGACGAGGTAGTTGATGGCCAACATGATGTTGGCAATCAGCTGCTCAGTGGTCATGCCAACGTTACCGACGGCAACACCCATGCAGAGAACCTTCTTCAGCTGGAACTTGATGGTGGATTTGACCTCGTTGATCTTGCCGGTGAGATCATCAGCGTGCGAGACGGGGGTGGGGAACTTGCCGGCTAGAGAAGGAAACATATATTAGCGGCTCAAAGCTCCACGAGACGTTATGAGGATAATTGTGTGCTTTTAGCTTACCCTTGGAAAGACCAGGACCCAAGAGACGGGGGATCTGCTTGATCAGAGTCTCGGAAGCGACGAAAGCATCGTACTTGCGGGCGAGCTTCTTAATCAACTTCTTGCTGCGAGGGGGTTAGCACCTGATGTTTCTCGTCGTGGAAGACGCTTATTATTTCCACTCACTTCTTGTTCAGCTTCTTGAGATCGTCGGCGCTCATGGCATCAACACCGCCGTGCTTGGCACGGTCCAAATCGTGCTGGTCACCCAAGATGCAGATGGCCATGTTGGGGCGGGGGATGTAGGGCAGGCGGACGGTACCCGAGAAACGCTTGTCACGTTGGGGGTCATAGTTCTTGAGGCCGATCTGGAGCTCGACGGTCTCGAGGAAGTTTCGCTTCTTGGTCTCGAGAGAGTACTCGAGGAGCTGGTCGACGTTGGTACGCACTCCGGCTGTAGCGAAACTTTGTTAGCATCATTGGTATCAAGACCAGACGCACGATTTAGCCGTGGCAGTGGATCGCAAGACGAACGTACCGACTGTGATTTTCGACATCTTGACAGTCTTCCACTAAATTCGACTTTAGTGGTGAGGATTATTGCGTTCGATGAGTTTGATGGAGTAAAAAAAAGTGTCACAGGCGGGCTGCTCAGATATTCGTCGTTAGCGCTTAAAAAAATCATTTTTTTGTGGGCGAACATTCTGGTGGGGTTGGCGGTCTGTTGCAGCCAGCTGGTGCCACCTGGACATCACCATATGGTACCGACGGAATGTGAAGTGACACTGTAACCAGCATTTTTTTATCTATCCCCAGAACGACTTACTAAATACTTCCCAACCTCAGGAGTATAGTTGCTCCATGACTATGTACTTGGAGTAGGTCGACTAGTGTCACTGAATGGCCCCGCCATAAAATATAGATACCTACTTTAGTACTAACTCGGTAGGTAAGATTGTCCATCACTGTGAAACTGCATCGAGTTTTTGTAGGCTCGCTGTAGAGATACCGAATGCCACTAAATTCAATCCCCCACCCATGAAATTCAATAATTGAATTAGATACCAAGTTTCCTCCTAAGCTATTTCTCTGTACAAGGCAAACAAAGAGTAGCCCAGCATGGATTGTCACTTTTTCTGAATGGGTAGATAGATAGACCGCCTCTGATGGAACTACTGGGACGTTCCACAAATCTTCTAGTGGCTTTGTCATATGTAAGTAATACAATACTACACGCACGGTATATCAAGTGGGTGAGTAAGACAAGGCAGTATTATAACTGCAATAAATGATTCTGTTCTAAAACGAGTTAAACTTGCATGCGTCTCAATTAAAAAAGGCATCGATATTCTTTCCTCCTTGATATCCTCCAAGCTATCCCCAGCGATTCCCGCCTCAAACAAGCAAAAGGCTCCCTGCTACCTCGGTAATATGGCGGCTTCTTGTAGAGCCAACCATGCCGGCTCTCCTCATCAGAAAATGCAGCCGCGGCTGCGGCGTCCTCACTCTCTCTTTCTGGTTCTAGATTGTCTTTGCAAAAGCAGATCCTAGAAATGGCTCCAGATTCTTGCTCAAGAGATATATTCACGGATTGTCGGATTCAGCATCCTTTAAGGAGCTCCCGATTCCGGTACGGCATGAATGTGTATCCTTTACATCCTGCTGGTTGGGTCCTAAAACCCCAGAAGTATGGCATTCCACTCCACCAATACTCAATGCTGTGCGAGCATGGATACGGGAGTGCCTTTGTCTTCTGTTTTGCTGGTTGGGTTTCTTTCTTTTATCATTCTTGAATACTGATTGTGCATTCAAGATGCCCAGCGAGACTGCCATATTGTTAGAAACTTTTGAACGGGAGAATTGAGAAAGACCTCGGGGGGAATACATACATTCTTCACTCAGCCTGAATGATGCAGGTGAGATCGTCGGTGTGGCTCTCGAGACTTCTTGAGTCGGCGCGAGATTTTCTCCATGGCACTGAAGTGTTCCGAGGCCTGACCGGACTGCTCCAAAACCTCAAAGGCGACAGGGTCATTATAGCGTTGGAGGTACTCAGCGACTGCATTGCGGTGCTCCCACCACTCCTCAATCAGGGGGAGCTCGACTGCTCTAGCAGCAGCGGCGGCTGCCTCCTCAGAGGTAGATTTGGAAGATGACTTGCGGCCGCTTGAGGAGCTCTCAGAGTCCTTGCTCTTCCTCTTTCGACCCTTGGTCGAAGCGGCGTGTGATCCACGGCTGGAAGAATGAGACCCGCTGGGCATGGTAAGAGACTGGCCGTTATCATTGTGGACGCGCCTCATGTGATCCCTTAGGTTCCAGTTGCGCGGGAATCCACAGCCGGGAACGGCTCTGTCACAACCTTCATAGGGGCAGAGGTAAGGCTTGTCGCCATGGCCGTGCATAGCGTGGGCCTCGCGCTCATGGCGGAGAAGGCAGGCGGTGGAAGAGAACCTGGCGTTCTCACATGAATCAACCTTGCATCGGTACGGCTTCAAGTGAGAGTCCACAAATTTGCTGGGGACAAAGTGTTAGACTGAGAACAATAATTGACGGTAAAGGGTAGAAGCTATTGGGTAGTCTTACTCGTAGTTGCACTTAAGCTTCTCAGGCTTGTGGTTGCAAGAAGCGTGGCCCTCCCACGGGCAGTGGAAAAGACCATCCGCCTTGGGCATAGCGTTCTTGTACAACGGGTGATCCCGAGCAGAAGACTCACCTTCACCGCTGGAGCGGCGAGTGAAAGTTGAGGACATGAGAGAGCTCTCCGGAAGCTCTGCGCCGTAAAGGCTCTCTGGGCCAACCAGCCCACTTCCCTGGTGGTGGCTGAGGCTAATTACGGGGCAAGTTAGACGGTAATTCCAAGAACGCATTAACCAATGGACTACAAACGCACCTTGGGGAGTGAAGTCCCATTACGTTGGAGGATTCGCTTCCCTGCGATGGTGTCCCGATGGGGACGCTGCTCCATGATTCATCCGGAATTCCAGGTGAAGAAATCCGGGATCCAACAGGGCTGAGACAAGAACTCCAGGAGGCACTTGGAGAGTTGCCAGGAAGGCTCGAGTCAAAGTCCAACCGCATATGGGTGGGGTCCACATGTTGTTGAGCCATGCTCGATGTCAAGAGGTCCTGGGTGTAAGAAAGGCCATCCGTCATATCGACGCTCATGGGGAGAGTAGGATAGAACATTTGAGATGACACCGAGTGTGCATCAGAGTCCGGTAGAAGGTACGAGTCCATCTGGGCATTACCTGACATGTCCACAAAGCTCGACAATTGTGAAGTCTGTGATATTGTGGACAAGATTCTCGGCCGGCTCTTTTGAGCGGAGGCCTTGATTGTTCTGTGCTTCAGGCTGCTTGCAGAGCTCTGAGAGCTTATCCGTCGCATGGGCTCTGCGACGACCGCGGGGGCTTCCTCTGCGGCAATCCACTTTCCGGTAATGTCTTCCTCATTTGGGTCCTGTCCATGTCCTCTGGGAGTGATGTGGCCAAAAGCAAAGGAAAATTCAGAGTCTCCTGGGTAGTTCTGTGCGCCTTCTGCTGTAGCATCCCATATCGAACCATTAAGGTCCGCAGGTACTGTTTGTGAATAGAATGGCGCGCTGGTAGCGTTCATCATGCCATGAGAGTAGCTGTAATCACTGAAGTTGGTTAGTGTTCTGTTCTCCACTACCCCAATGGCAGGTATATATAATATATATATGTATATATTTGCGCGCCCAAGTCAAGAACAAATGAAATTTCAGCGTTGGAGCACAACTTTGAGCCTAAGGCACGTGTTAGTCATTTTAATGTCAAAAGGAATGGGAGATTTGGGCCATATTGTACAAACCAAGCTGATTAATGGAGGTCATAAGATCCAGACCAAGGGTAATGATCATTCCAGGGATAATAGAAGTTTTCCAGGTTAACTCCAGGGGTCTTATATATTCGATCAAAGGTCGGTCCGTTCCTTTAGTAGAGTATAATTTGATTGATGACGAATATACCAAAGGTCGTCCATACGGGTGGTGTTCCTTCTCTCCTTTTTTTGGGGGAAAATAGTCCGGATAAGTAGAATCCATTTCAGGTAGGTCAAAATGCAGTTTGTCGAACAAATCAGACAGTCACGACTCACCGCCCTTGAATCAGAAAGGGTCGAAAATAGCTTCCAGGGTAGATATAAGGTCGTCGGCCATTGCTCAATCAAGTCACATCAGAGCGCAACATATCCGGCTTGAAAATCCACTGTTGGTAATCCGGTATGTGTTGTCTGTACATAGTTCTAAATAGCGATTGGGCATCCCAGCCTCATCGTGGTCGATAGCCTCACATGAACAGGGTCCGTAATTTACCGGTTTCATTGGTTCGACAAGATAATCCAGAGAAAAATCCTCGAAAAAGCTCCGCTTTAAACAGGAAACCAGTGAAGAATACCATATATCTAGTAGAGACAATAGTAGACTTGCGAAAGAAACCACGGAAAATCCTTCGGGAAGTTTGTCGCAAATCCTGTCGAATCAGAATGACGTCTCCAGAATATTTTGAGTTGTTCCATGGTTATCTCCCAGTGTCTCCTTTGGGGTCGAAAATCCATTTCTCCTTGGTCCTTTTATAAATTGAGGTCGAGAATCCTGAATGTGGGTTTATTTCCATTGTGGTCCATTTCTAGGTCCTTGGGAACTGCTGTCACAATTTCTAGTGGGCAATACTTACCGAGCTGCTAGAGCGAGACCCGCAGGTCTTTTTGATATTTTCATTTGTTTTCCATCTGAGGACGGGACGTCAAGCTCAGAAATGATGTATTCCTTGTGAGGAGATCCTGGTACGGAAACAACGGAAAAAATCCATCCTGGGGAAGTGTGGAAAATCCTGGAATAGCAGAATCCTGGTAAAGAAGTTTCACGGGTCCTTGGTAATGATAGCACTTGCTAGTCGTCGATGTAGAAACAGAGTAAATACAAGACTTTCACGCAACATGATTGAAATGGCACAAACAACCTCCGGTAATGAATGGAAAGCAATGCAATATACCTGGCGGGTGTGTGGACGTTGTCCATGTCTAGAGTTGTGTAGCCAGGCATGGTGTCCTGACGCGAAGCAACAGCGGCTGTCATTTGGTCCCAGAAATGATAGAGCTAGATGCCTGTCCTCTTTAAGAAGAGAGTCCTTGTGGGAAAAGTCCAGAGTGGAAATTTTAGACTGTTCCTTTGGGGTGTTGCTGATAGTAGAGCTGATTTGTACAATGTATGATCCTGGAAAGTTTTCACACAAGACAACCAGACGGATAGGGTGACTTGGGGTAGTGGTGTATAGAGAGAGCACACAGAAAAGTGGCGAAAGATTGGCAAAGATGTATAGGATGATTTGAGAAATCCGGGTCGTTGGGCAGAAATAACTGTTGGGCAGGAAGAAAAGAGAGGGAAAGAAAGAATTGGGCAGTCAGTCGGGGACGCGCGGGTTTTATCGTGAGTCCAGGGCTGGGAAATACCCATGGCTGGCGTGATTACTGGCAGGGTATAGCCGGCTTGTGCTGCCGCTCTGTCTCCACTTTGTGACCAATTCATTTGCTGCAGCGTGCTGGCTCGCTGGCTAATTGCCAACTCTTGAGCTGCTTTTCTGGCGCCGGCCGCGTTTCTCATTTGGCCGTCACATTGGCCGCATGCCCTGCCATCTCTGTGTTGGCCCTTGGCTTCTGCACTTGCGATAGGCTCGACTCTAGCCCGGAGCTCTCATTGGAGTGAGACCGTGGCTCCAAGAGGGTCTGATGTGGTCTAAGGTGGAGTTCCGGGCTCGTGAGAGCCTATTAAACCTGCCAGAAGGCATAATCCTGCGACGTGATGAGGGATTATGGCTGCAGAGCCAACGCAGCAATGCAGCAACAGCTCAGAAGGTGAATATGACGGACTGCACACACCTTCCCGAATCAAGGTTCGCATGGCGGATGTCGCGGAAGAAAGCCAACCTTCTTCTTACTTCTATTGCGGATTGACGCTTCAAATGGGGCATTTCATCAACCACCACTGAGACTACTCCAGCGGCGGAGACGGAACGGGCCCTTCTGGACTACGTGTGGGGGGAGAGACGTTGTCGGTGAGCAATGCTCCGCCGTCTAGCAAGCGTTCAAAGTGGATTCACGACACAGCATATAAGTCGGTGAGGGATCACCAAACAGTTCGCTCCTGGTGCTTTTAATTGCGTTTATCTCGCTCTTGACTAAATATTTGGACATGAGTCGTGAAGCTCTTGTTGATCTTGCCGTAACGGCCAGGCCTATTTCGATAGCAGGCCTAGAAACTCAGCGAAACCGTTACCTTTTTACCCATACCGCCTCGAAAGTCTCATGTAAGGGAGGATGCACTCCGGACACTAAAAGTGCTGTCACCTCGGCTTCCCAGATTTGGGGGAAATTACGACAGACCATCAGTGATCGCTCATCCGAGCGATGAAGGCCTACTAGCTGTAGTCGTCACTCGATGAGCTCGAATTAAAAGCCGGGCTGACCAGGATCACACCCGACAGCGCATGCATTGCATAGTGTAGCTATATCACATTCGCCCAGTTGTGCCTATCATGGTTGGGGAACACGTCCTACCGGCTATGGGCGACCCGATTCTGGTCTCATTCTTTTGCTCAACTGTGAAGCCATAAATCGGAGCCTGACTCGTGTGCCTGCTACGACGAATCATGAGCTGTGCATTCCTTTTTACCCAATCTCGGATAACAAGGTTAAGAAAATTATAGCCAAAGGCGGTCTTCACCATTGGCAATGAGTTGATGTGCATGCATAGTTTCGGGTGCCCAGCGGCCGCCTCCAGGCCTCTGTAGAACTACCATGATGTAGGGCCGGCTTGGGACTGGCTTAGTATTGGAGGTGTTTCTATTACCACGACTGTTAAGGCACTCCTTAAGCTGCTGTTGTCAGGACGGCAGACTCAAGAGCGAAAGACGCACCAGGACGATACCGATCTAGCCACATTGCGTCTTCCCACAAGCCCCTTAACTCCTCCTCCCCGTCGAATCCATCTTCCCAGGCGAAGAGCCTCAGCTTCGATTTCGCACCCTCCCAGTTACTAATTCCTAAGACTTGGCTGGCTAGGTGTATTTTTACCATATATACGTCCCTTATTGCTTGGATCTGCTCAGCCTCTAATGGTGAAGTGACTTTTGCGATGTTCGAGGCGCACGCCCCAAACATTACAGTCCAGAACCACAGAGACTGGCTATACTGGCCACTGTGCATCTGAGGCTCGGTGCGGCAGACGTCCACGAGGAGCTGCTCTAGGAAAAAGTTCAGGATGAATGAATCTACTTCATTCTCGCGGAGAATGGCATAAAGGTAAAAATAGCTAGAGATGAAATCTGACCTGCTATAGTCAACAGATCTTAACGGCGCCACCGCCTGGTTATCTTGGCTCTGATTCTGAGAAGACTTGGATAGTATCTCAAAGAGTGTTTGTGCCGGTGCATCATCACGATCCAAAATGAAAATATCGTACGTCGGTCGAAGGGCTATACGCAACAAGGAGACAATCATGGATTGGTGGACTTGATCAGTTCTGTTGAGGTCGAATATATTTGAAACTCGTCGGCTTTTGACGCAGCGTGCAGTCCTGTACAAAATCGTCAGCAATGAATGCCTTCCTTGTCAGTGTCTCTGATTTGTGTCCTTACATTTGAATCAGACGCTGGAGTAAACTTGTGGTTCCCCGTCTTCCTTTCTTGCCCTGCATCTCCTGGATTCTGAGCAGTCCACACAAGTGAGATGCCATCGCCTCCGCAGAGCCCAGCGAATTCTACCAGTAAGATATCAGCCTCAGTTGTGATTGTTTGTAGTAGGAGAAGAATTGCAACACACCTCGACAAGCGCGAGACTTGCCACGGCGGCAATAGTTCCTTCGTCCACCACCATCTCCGGATCCGCCAGCTGCTCGTTCACGAACCGGATGGCTTGCAGCTTGTGGTATAAATAAGGCACTCGAAACTGCTCACCATCACCAGATAGCCACCCCCATTGCAGCGCCGTCATAAGTAGCGCCGCATGTAGGAATCCAGGATGCGATAGCGCGCGGTGAACACTGCATTACCGCACAGTCAGTGGCGTTTTGCAACTATGCATACGGAGAATAATCATTCTTACTGACACGAATGAATTCTCGTCTCTCTCTACAGGCGTTGAATGCAGTATCTTCGTGCTAATGACTGGCAAGTTTACTTAGGTTAGCATCTATGAGAAGGTCTCAACTAGGCTGCCGAGATAAGCACGCATACATAGCTGGAATAGGGAGCGCGACTTGTAAGGCAACTCAATTGAAGTCCCTAGGAGGGGGTCTCTCGGAGTTGCATCAATTAACAAGGGCGAACTAGCTTCGTCCTGCGGTTCTTCTGAACTGGTATCTCTACCCCCATCAGCTGGGGTGGAACCAGTGTCCAAATAGGTACACTCTCCTCCATGTCGGAGGCAGTATGTGCTGGGCAATTGTCAGCCTGGGCAATGATCATCGGACGGGGTAGTATAGTCAAGGCAAGGCTAAGGTTTATCCCGAGCCATCAACTTTCTGATGGAGTTGTAATCCGTTTTTGGGCATCAATGTGGCCAGCCGGGCAGCCAACAGCATCTTTTTGTCTGGACGCCTCATTCGGCACTTACCACAGTGGTCGCCTTTCGTCACATCTAATGTGCTTCTTCTTGCAAATGGAGCAACCTTCATCTCACTGCGCGCAGCAAGCAACACGCCCGGTCAGGCGCTCACTCGCAATGCGCGCGGTTTGGAGTCAGCAGAATGACACACGAGTGCTTGCCACATTGCGCATGGGACTTACCATTTCTTGATCTACGATGAAACTTGCGTTGTCGTTGCCGGAGCACGAGGAGCTCGGCCATGATGGTTTACGCCTGTAAGGCTCGAGACAGTATCGCTGCCAGCAACCGCGTAATCTCGCTCATTCTCAAAGCAATATATTCACAGTTATTACCCAAGGCAGCAGTATTTCTTGTGAATCAGGATGACTTCTGGGGGCGACCAAGTGGTCCTCCAGGAGGGTGAATAAGCTTATTTTGGCGATAGAACTTGTTTCGCCTTCCTACGGCTACTACGCCACTTGCCTGCGCAGACCAATGGCTGTGCTAAAATTAAGCAGAGCCAGGGTCAAAACTGCTTTCTGCGACATTTGTTAATTATCTGCAGCGACGTTGGGGGCGACTGACCCCATGCACGACTAGGTGCCTCGCCCAAGCACCCTGGGGTAGACAATTTCATGCAGTCTTAGTCATATGACGGTGAAGAGCTCGGCTGAGTTACACGCCCATTCATTGTGAGCTTTGCGGATGAGTGGACCGAGAGATGAGAAAAAGCTTTACACTGCAATTGGTCGAGATAACAGAATCTGCTTTGCATTTCAGTCGCGCTGATTCAATGCCAACAACCAATGTGCTTTCTGACGAAAACAGGGCGCCTTGGTGAAATGGGGTGAAGAGTGTCCAAAGGTCAGATGAGTAAGTCCGATGCTGCAATCACTTGCTCACTCAAAACCACCGAGAAGATCAGCGCATTTCCTGGCTTGACTCTTGCGCCGTTAAACTTACTGCTCGTTACGTACATCTGTCTATAGGTGTATGGTTGAAGCATTGAGCTTATAGTGTATAGGTCGTTTGGAGTTGCTTCAAAGCTTGATGTAGCTTCGACACGAAGGATGGCGACAACCAGACTACTCGGCTCGCATGGATAGCACGTTACAAATCGAGTGACGGGAAAGAACAGAGGTAACAGCAAAAAGAAACACCGTGTCGCCGTCTGGTCACACTGAGAAATGCGAACCGGTCTCCAGATTGAGGCAACGTAGAATGTGCCCCAAACAGGGCCCACAGGCGCACGAGTCCCCCTTGACGCAAACATCTTTTTTAAGTAGATCGCTATCGCATCTCAGTCAGTGGCTGGAAGATAGTCACTTCGCAGCCACTTACGCAGTTCAGGCTGGCTAATACAGCCTGAAGCTGCCCGTTGGAAGTTGCTTTTTATTTGAGCGAAGCTAACCGGCCCGCATGACGGCAGGCCGTGCTTTTATTTAGAAACCGCTGGTGCCATCTATTGGCAGCCTGGTGATTGATCAAGCATGAAGGTGTATGTTGGCTTTTCCCGAGAGTCGGCGCTGGATGGACTGTCCTCGGATGGATTGCGCATGTTCTTGGCGCCAAATGCGCATCTGAGTGGTCATTCGCATCCTGTCTCCTCCCCCAGGGTTGGGTTTCTGTCACCGTGTAACGTCTCAACCCAATGGTTCTGGACTCGCCCCGCGAGCGTGACACCGCTACTTGTCCTCAGGGAATTTCCTTGCAACCTCTACCAGTCGCCCGGCAGCTTTTACTGCCGGCTTCTCGCGCTTGGAGTTGGGTTCTTCTGGGACCACCTCTTCAAGCCCAATTGGTGCCTTACGCTCGATTCGGAGAAAGATGGGCCGCACCATTTCCATAGAGCGCAATCTAGCCTCATCTGGCCCAGCACATAGTCTCTGGGGCCAAGTTATCGGTTGCTCTCCGGGGGTTTCCCTGCGATTCGCTTGCCCGTCTATTATGGTACATACACAGTAGCCAAGTTCCAGCTTGCCCGGTTTTCGTCTGTTCTTTTGTATACGCGGGACAAAGGAAGCCTTGCGTGCAAGGCATATCCTCGTCGCTTTGCCAGATGGCCAATATCACAGGTCATAGTCCAACCCCCTCATGCGGGTAATTCTGATCGGTAATCCTGACCACCAAGGCCCCCTCCCCTGGGGTGGCTCCGATTATGGTCACTCCTGCTCTATCCGAAGGGCAAAGCTACCCATCCTAGCTGCTCTCGCTAGAACGCCCTGGGCTAGCAGGGACAGCCCACCTGAGGTTTGAAAATCAGCGCAAATACGGTCGTCATCGAGGTAGTTGGCTTTGGGTACCCAGGCACATCGGGACAGGAGGCAAGCCCGTGCAATATAGAAATAAAGTGGTTTCCACCTCATAACTGGACAATAAAAAGAGCAAGATGAGCTCAAGCTTCAAGCTAGGTCTCTTTGCAACAAGGAAAGTCAGCCAGTGTTGTCTTTGAGTACCTCCATCCCTGGATTTTCTTTCTTGTCGCGGATTAACTGGTATATGTGCTCCGGAAGCCAACTGCAGCGAGGACAGCAGAGACCCAATTATTTCTCAAAGGTGAGGCTTGGAACACACCGCCCGCCAGCTTGTATATCCTGGGTGTGGCCACCACCAGAACCTGGAACCCTGGAAACCACCTCAGGTGGGCGGGATTCTCGAAGGAAGGACCAGCCTTGTAATCCTCGGATCGTCTGCACCGCAGCGGCAAGCTGAGCCGCCGCCCACGGAAAATCTTATATTATATTGCCTCGGAATTTCCTGAATATAGTCCGCAGGATAAGATCGGGATATCGATCTAGTGCTTCCCATCGCGGATTACCGGAATGGCCCAGCAAGAGCTCGCCTATAGACTACCTGCCATGTCGAATGGGGTGTGGAACTCTTCCCGCAGGTGCGATTATCACGAGAAAATCTGCGCAAGCGGTTTATGCTGAGACTAACTCTTCCAAGTTTTGCTTACAGCGATCCCTACCAAGGTAGTACCTATGACGGTAGTTATCAGCGATCCAGGTAAGGCATGTCGGAGAGAAATCTCAACCCTCTTGTACCTGCAGCCATAGTGACATTACCCAAAAGCATTGCTTTCAGCAGTCCCGGATCCAGTGCGCCTTACAGCATCCCCATCAGCGCCGCCCTGATTGACGGTGGTGGGCGCTCGGAATTGACGTATTCCTCCTCGCCGGTTTATACCTCACGACCGCTCTCTGGGACTTACAATAACTCTACTGCCGCTCAAAGCTCCTATAGAGGCTCAGGCTCCATCAGCTGGGAAGGCCAAGGGGGTTACTCTCCGACCGATTCGGTGGACGATATCATCGCATCGCCACACCTTTCCGAGTACGCTCTAGACAACAGCGGAGCATCATCTGGAAAACAGAGAGGCAATGGGAAAGGCCGCCCACAGAGACGCCCATCTAATCGGGATGAGTTCGACGGCCCTCATCAGTTTCTTCAGCGTCCGCCAGCGAGCTACATCGCGATGCAGGAAAGAGAGCTTCCTCATCTCCCCACCAATTTGCTCGTCCAGGAGCAAGACAACGTGCTGTCGCAAGTGAACGACAGGCTATCTCAATGCGCTTATGATTTTGTCGCCAAATATCAGTTCCCTATTCCTCTCACACAGGATATGAGGCCGGTGGAGCGACCTCAAGATCGAGAGTGGACTGAATGGGTCTACTTGCTGAAAAGACTCGCGACCAAGCGGCGGATACCTGTGAGTTATCCCCACCACCGCGCAACCCATCTCCCTATTATTGCGCTTCTGCTCGTACCTATTGTTGGGCTCTCTCTCAATAGCGTGTGCCACATGTCATCTTATTGTCACTAACAGGAACTCTATTTAGGCAAGAGTTTTGTACAATGGCCAGATTAAACAATTCGTCACAATCTTGGAAAACTCTCTAGGTACGTTCCTCGCGATTCTTGTCAACCCGCACCTGCAGTCTACAAGGTTACCATTCGCGGATCCTCCAATGAACTCATTTATTCTATCAACATTCATTGACTTTTTGGGGTAGAAATGCGCCACGCCGCGAAACACCAATCGCGACCGCTCAAGGATGACCGAAACATCCTCCAGCTCATCAGTGCTGGTATACAGGTTGCGAAGATCCTGAAGGATGCACCTGCTATGGAATACTTGGACAGACTATACGTTTCTACAGAACAGCAGATCAACGAAAGGAGCGCTGCTGCTGCTGCTCGATTTAGATGACTTCCGCTGGGAACAACAGACACATTCACTACTGGATATGTGAAATCATGATCAACGTTAACCAAAACAAAAAGAAGAGCCAAAAAAAAACCCCCAGGTCACCAATTATCCCAGATTAACACCAGCAATCCGGGCTTATCATATGACCGAAAGCCCCTAAATCTACTAGGGCACATTACGTTTACAACACCAATAACAAGAATCCCGAGTGCAAGGGATAGGTCACGGCTGGCCGAGTTTGTCACTGCATTTCCTTGTTTGCAGTGTCAGAACAGGTTTGAAGATAAGGCGTCGATTGAGCATGACGCCGATGATGATTATGACGACGATGACAACAAGGATCAAGTTGCACGGAACACACCAATGTTTCGGGAAGGGCTCACGTTTTGAGGAGGATTTTTTTCACGACAGGTATTTTTGTATCTTGTACGTTTGGAAGTCACGGATACCACAATATTAAATATTCATCGAGATTCTTTCTTACCTACAAACTTTGATATGTAAATATGATTGGGCGTAAAAATGACTTGCTGCTGTCCAATATCAAATTTCCTAATCAGCCAAACCTTGGAGCCTCAGCACATTCTCGATAGTCAATGTCAACGGTAGCCATGTGCTGGGTTGTGGCTGATCTTTTGGGCTGCATTCCGGATACTCGATGCTTGGCATTTCGAGAGGGAAATCATGAAACCGAAGCGAGCTGCAACATAGAAGAAAATCCCCGGACATGTCGTTATTCTGAGAGATATCCGCCAATGCTCATCTTCGGTGCAGAATGCCTGGCTTATATTTTATTTAAGAAGCTGGGAGGAGACCACGTGCAATCGTCCCGCTCCGTACAAAAGAGCGCGTTTAGCGGTTGTGAGACACGGTTGCTCTCCTTGCTTTTTCTCACCTTTCGAATAAACTGTGGGTGGTTCAGGACTACACGCGCAAATAAGGGTGGAAGTTGTGTGCATTGGTAAGCGGTCGATCTGGTTAATTACTTACCTAATCGTAGGTTTGCTACCGCTGCGTGAATGCGGACCAACATAACGTGGGGCCAATTTAGCCAACTCTATTATAAGCACAGAGTTAATGCGTAAGAGAGTGGTGGGAGGTAACTACATGTCAGCTAGTTAACCTTAGCTAACGACTGTGTAAATATGGGAAGTTCAGGGACCGACAACGCCCAGCCCAGCGGCAGGTCTCGGTGACGGAATAAACGTGCGGGCTTCCATGCATCTGATCGGTCGCCCGAATGTGCCTGTACTGCCTCCTATGGAGGACCGCAGATCGCCGACCGACGCCCAAAACGGCTTAGAACCCATACGTCGGTAATCGCTTCAGGCTAGCGCCCGCTTCTGACCCTGAACTCTGGGAGCCTTTGTTCAAGGCAGGTCGCCCCTCGCAGATGGGCTGCAAAGGAATGCGTTTCTCAAAAAGCATCCTCGTCTCTCTCACACTCTCTAATTATCTTGCGAACCCATTCTCTGGCAACGCCGTCGCAGCGAGATTCAGGTAAACTGATCGCAGTTAGGCAGCCAGACGCTCTCACCAAACAGGCTCCATCGTGAGCAATCGCAAACGGGCGCCCCGCACCCCTGTGTTAGTGTTGCATCGAGGACCTGAGCCCCAGCTGAATCGCATTTTGAGAGGACGGTTCCGCCAGGAGTGATAAGCCTGTACCGTTCTTCGCGCGCCCGCGCCCTGGAATAGATATAATCGTCGGACAACGGGCAAACGTTAAGTAAGGACGGTTATTGGAGAGGATATTTCTGAGTACAGAAGTCGTCGGGCACATACAATAGCAGCTGTCACAAACATCATGGCGTCGGTCTCTTCGGCCTCGCCTTCGGCGCATAGCTACCCGCGCGCAGGATCGAGCGACGAAACCGACTCCTGGCAGCATGTCGATTCAGATCCGGCATCTGTCTTCTTTCCTAGCCCGGCCAGCGGCAGCGGCAGTTTAGCTGGCTGGGCTGTCGTGGGATACACAAACCAGGCTGAGAACCCGCCCGCGGCGGTATCGCCATTGCAGTTAGATGCCGATCCTATTCGCCAGGCCTTTCCCACATCCTTCCCCGGTCAGGCAGATCCATCAATGTTGATACCTACTACGAGCATGGAGACCCAACTCATGGGTGGGTTTTCACCAGACCAGCAGCTTATGATGGGCCAGGATTTCATGTTTACCAACCAGCTGAGTATGAAACTCGCAATCAAACCCCGATGTTGGCCGAGAGACTGACTTATTGCCAGACTCTCTTGACATGTCACCGTATTACAATTCAATTCCAGATAGCCTAAGTTCTGGCAGCCTGACTGGACTAGAGCCGCTGAACCTGCCCGCTGAAGCAATTGACCTGGGTATACCACAGCAATTCCGGAATAATATAGATGTGCCACCATGGGATCCCACCAACATGAAAAATGACGAAACCGACTTCTTCATAAACGAATTCTTTTCGGCTTCTACACATCCTCAACCCTCGCCGAGTAGCAGTGCATATCTGTCATCCTCCTCAGTCCCAAAGTCGCCCGAGGTGAAGCTTGAGCAGGCCCCCAGCCCGATTCGCAAGATCAAGGGTAGCAAGGTCGAAAAGCGCAGAGCGGAGCCGCCTAGCAAGTTCGTCATCATGACCCCCAACATTATCAGCGCTGCTGCCGGAAAGCCAAATCCCTTCGAGTGCTTCGAGGCGATGCGAACCACACAGCGTGGCCGAAAGGGCCCATTGGCGAATGAGGTGAAGGAGAATGCTCTTCAGGTGCGGAGATTAGGAGCTTGCTTTTGTTGCCATGCTCGTAAAGTCAAGGTAAGCCAGGATCCCGTACCATTTATATGCCAATAGTCGGGTTATTGACATCCAAATCAAGTGCGACAAGGAGCGCCCGTGTAGGAACTGCACGAAACTTACGGCTGCCGTACCGCAGATTATATGCTGGCAGTTCCAGGATTTCTTACCCATCCTATTTCCAGACTTCATCCGTAGCCATTTTAAGAAGGAACAGATGTCGAGTTTCATCAGCGACAATATAGAGGGATTTACCCTCAATGGAATTGAGCAACCCTGCGAGGTTGAGCTGTTCTCGGGAACCCGTTTCCAATCCACGCTCACTGTTCGGGCCAAGTTCTTCACCGCGAAATCGGCGGAGGTTCTGCAGCACTGGCACACGGATGTTGAGGCGAACCAAGTTGCTCTACGGTCGCGTGAAGCGGCGCCAATCGGCATTGATATGGATAACTCATCTTACCGTGAAGACTTGAGGAGGAGAACCCGGGATTACATCCAGTCCCTCACCAGCGAGCCTCATTATGCCGACCAAGTCACAGATTCCTCACGACACACGGATGTACCACGCAAGGTCTTGAAGATTGTTCAGAGATATGGTCAGCAGTCGAATGTAAGTTGTTCTGTTCCCAATTTCTCCCTTGCTGCCCCATATACTGATACGTGTGCGCCACAGTCTCCCATCGTGAAGAAAGCATTATCAATATATGCCTTGCACTATGTCCTAACTCGCCAGCTTTGTATCACGAATGCTTCGATGTTGAGCCTTCAGCACACAAATTTGGTGCCTCAAAACGCGCCGTGGGTCACGCCTCGGGTTCTGAACCGTCAAGTGAAATCCATGCTCGACGAGCAGCTCCTGAAAGAAATGCAGTCCATCTTCGACAGCTTCTCCAAGTCGCTCAAGCCCAAGTCGCGCAAGGAGTGGGCCCCGTGCTTGGCGGCTTTCCTCGTCCTGTGTCACTTTATGGAGGCCGTGGAGACGGCCGCAGACAGCTTCGTCATTTACCAGAACGAGGTTGACCTGCGCAACCGCACGAAGGCGTCGTACCAGCGCGGGTTCGCTCTGGACATCTGCAAGGAGATCGAGAATTTGCCCTTCAAGCAGTTTGCCTACCAGTTCCACCAGATCTACCAGACGCACTCGCGGGACGCGTCCACCAAGGCGTTCAACCCGCTCCTTGACGACTCCTTCGCGGACCAGGGCGAGCTGGACCCCGCAGCTCTCGAGATGGTGCTCGGCTTGAGGGATTTGCTACAGGGTGATAACTGTGAGTGCTATTTAGTTTACTCCCTCGTCTGGGTACCCCCCAAGTGTAATTTTTGCCAAGAACGAAAACCAGCTAACTTCAGTTTCCCAGATTACGAGTTGGATTTCCTGTCGGCGGACCCTATTCTTCCAAACCAGGAGAGCCACCCATTCCCTCGCGACGTGTCTTTCAATTATGTCGGGAGGCTCCTTTCCCGATTCCTGTTGTCGTTTATGGATGAGAAGTACTTATTTGATGGGAAATATTGACGAATTTTCTTTGGGGTGATGTTAGAGCAAGCAGGATTGCAGGCGTTCAGGACTGGTCCCAGGAATAGTAAAGAAGGTATGATTTGGACATATGTCGGAATTTTGTACGATATATTACACATAACTGGGGTTTCAGGCGTTATCATATTGTGGATGGGAATGGTTTCCAGAATCATTGACGTTCCATTTGCACATGTCGGGAAAATTACACGGACTTCTGTATCTTGCTGAACGTTGAATCGACCATGTTGGACGATAGCTCAACGGCATTTCCAAAGAACACCTTTTACCCCCTGCTGCTCGATTGATATTCTAGACCGCCACGAGTTGCTCGATGGCTATAGTACCCTAAAACTAGTTGGTGAGGTAGACCGATTGAGCAATCACATAGTTATGCCAATTGGAGGATGGCTGCTCTGTTGGCTTTCCATGTAGACAATCAGTTACAGCATGATGCAAAGAATTTTTTTTTTCGGAATATTTGAAAATAAAAATGATTACGGGCTGAGGGGGGAACACATAAATGATGCTCCATATGTATATAGTGATGTTTGTCCTAATTAGTCCCGCTACCGCACTTAGATCTACGGTAGCAGGGTGGATGGGACGGGCTGTCTAGGCCCACGGATTTTTCTCCCACATCGAACGATAATAAAGAAGTTGACGCTCTCGCGAATTGAGGATCGCGAGAGGTAGGCAATTTGTGGGTTTGGTTTGTTTTTACTCCCTAGAGAGCATGGTCTTCCATCTCGCTTCTCTTCTCTTCCTGTGTTCCCCTTCCACGCCTCCTCTTTCTGT
This sequence comes from Xylariales sp. PMI_506, assembly GCA_021365275.1. Classification (NCBI taxonomy): domain Eukaryota; kingdom Fungi; phylum Ascomycota; class Sordariomycetes; order Xylariales; species Xylariales sp. PMI_506. The sequence continues at coordinate 919,834 of JAJTIY010000004.1, read as the reverse complement.
TGTTGGGTAGCTGTACTAGCTACAGGCTTCCCAGGGCTGCTGGTCGGTGCAGGTGGTGGTGGTGGTGGTTGAACACATGCCCGGCGCGATGGGCCCCAACACAGTACAAGTTGAAACTTTGCTCGAAATAAGCGATTTCTGGCATGATAAACCTACCTCCGAGATATGTTGCCATCTCTGGCAATGATTCAATTCTCATGAAGCATCCCGCGGACCGGGAGGCGACCTGCGCCGGGTACTTGTTGCTTCCCCGTGCAGAGTTCAAAGATGTTGTTTTGTAGAAGAGAAGAAACTGGGCAGGACGTGAAGAAATCTTTTAAAGCAGAAAATTGGTTGGTGATCCAATCGGACCCCACAATTCGGAGCGTGAGTTAGTGCGCTTCACGTGACCGGCCTCTCGAGGGAAAATATCTGTGCAGGCTAGGAAAGGGTTTTCTTTTCCTTTTCCTCTTCTTCTTTACACTTTTTATAAATTGCACGATTAAATCAACCGATTTCGATTCGCCAACTTGCTGTCGGTCATATTTGCGTGCTAGAGTAACACCCAGTCGTGATTGCTACCGGAAATCTTTTTAGGTTTTGTAACGCTTCAATACCTATTCCAAGGTGTTGCGGCTTGGTGGTAGCCGACACATAATCATAGCAATGGCGTAGTGAGCAGGTTTGACAAGTTTTATTGGTGTGACCTTGTTATTAGATGATTTGTTAAGGATGTCAAAGTGATTTCTTCCTTCGGGCTGCGTTGGTGCTAGTAATCGCTTGTTCTCGGATCAACCCCCGGTGGCCAGCCGCGAATCAGAAAGCAGACCGCAGTGCGAAGGATTACCAGCCAGGCGGCCATGATGCATCCAGCACTGGGATCATAGGCTTGCGTTTGTGGCCACCGTCTTGAATAGCGACGAAATGCTACGTGCTGCCCATCTCTTGCGTGATGCTTGAATACAAACCGGCTCGCCTTGGCCCTTTTCTCTTGTTCCACCCTTTGCATGGCCAGATCCGCACTCGTGGATACTAGTTGACGAGTTCAGGTTATTCCTACACCGTCAACCACGGCTATCATTATACACAAGCCAACAGTGGAGACTTCGACGAGAGCTCCGGTTAACATATGCCGTATCTCTAATTGGGCCGGTCCCTAGAATGAGACACGGCTGATATCAGACCGTTGTGTTGGCGGCAGTGTGTATTGAGCCAAAGCATCAAATGCTCTCGATGAAAGTAGGTGCTCAGAATATGGTATTCGAGTTGACATAATCCAATGCATGTTTGTCAGCTACACTGAAATTCCAAATAACCCACCCATCGACGTCTTTCCGGTGATGTTTGCGATATCTATTCTGGTTGATGCCTGCAGGAATGTGCTTCGCGTTAGGTTAAGCCTACCTAAATACCTACTCAAGTTAGGTAGTTAAGTAACTTAGTTGGTTTGCCTGTTGCAGGCCGCTTCAGCTATGGTGAACGGCCCTAGAAGCACATCCCACTCCATCACCTAAAGTTACTGCAGCAGAGCACGACCTCGCTGCTCTGGTCGGCAAGGAGTTCCAAGCACAAAAAGTTGTTGTCGGACACGGGCTAAGTTACCGGATGAAACCCTCTCGGATGGTATTTGTTCCGCGCTCCTACACCCTAGTAGTGCAGCAACGTCGAAATCCGGGGGTGCAAAAGTTTGGCGACTCGCGCCGTGGCTTTTCCCCGCTGTTTATGCATGTCAAGCTCTGAACAAGCTCCTAATACAAATTACATATTGCCCAGGCAAGGTTAGCGGAGCGCCGGCCCATTTTGGTTTTCTGCTCTCACCCTCTCTCTTGCTACAGTTTCATTATTATTTTGTTGCTGATATAGGTTGAATCCTCTTCTACGTCTTACGCGAATCTGCCAAGCGCCATCAGGCCAATTAAATCGCCTGGTATTCAAGAGTATAAATATTCCCGCAGCGCTGAGTGCTTCGCCTCCCCTCCCCCTTCTGGGTATCCCAAGTTACACACACCTCCTTAAGATAAGTCAACACGTGCAACAATGGTCACCACGCGTTCAACAACCCGGGCCATCACCCAAGCCTCGAGCCTCTGGGTCCACGCGCCCGACCGGGTAACACTCTTCTGGGTTGCCGTCTCATTGCCCCTCGTGATCTGGGACTCCATCTACGTGCTCGGCCGCCCCCACACCATGGAGGGCGGCTTCATGCACGCGCCCCTGTGGACGCCGTACAAGCTGTACGGCGAGGTCGACCACATCTACGGCTGGAAGGCCTTCGAGGCCCGCAACGGCTTCACCGCGGCCCAGGGCTCCCTCAACGTCATCGAGACCCTCATGTACTTGGCCTACGTCTACATCTACTACAGCCAGCGCAAGCCAGCCCCCGTCACCGGCAAGCTCGTGCTCACCGGCCGACCCGCCGCCGTAGCGAGCTTGCTCGCTTTCAGCGCCGCCGTTATGACGGTTAGCAAGACCGTGCTGTACTGTACGACCCCCTTCGATGCGATTGCTTCTACTCGCATCTTTCCGGTTTGCGCGTTCTCTTTGGTTGACCTGAGATGTCTGTAGGGTTGAATGAGTACTTCTCTGGTTTTGATAACATTGGCCACAACAGCCTCTCCGATTTAATCATTCTGTGGATCATTCCCAAGTGAGTACACCCTGATATCCAAGAATCTCTTGAGATTGACCTACGCAGCTCAACTGACTTTGATGCTAGTGGTGCTTGGCTGGTCTTCCCTACCTACATGATCTTTGTAGTGGGCAATGAAATTCTGGATGGTTTGACGATCGCAGCCACCGGTACAAATCTGAAGTCAGACTAATAGTCAATCACCTCTGTGGTTCGGCAAGAGACCTATGGATAGTAACCCAGATAATGCCACGACGTGCTAAAGTGGGCTGGTTTTTACTATCAGCGTCGGCGAACTACATTACACCTTTCAGCGTTCGGGAATTGCACGACAGACCACGTCGATGCTGGTAGAGTTTCCATTACTTATTATGAGAGCAAGAGGCCTAGCGTATTGTACGGGAAATATCACGCTGACTGGCTCTTGTGAGATAACTGGAATGAGGAAGATGAGGCACGAAGACTACTTATAAGTATAACGAACTTATTCAAATATTTGCGAGGATCAGGAGAGTCCAATGTTATAGGTCCGGAGACATCACATGGCACTACGCTTACCTATGTTATATATATATATGTGTGTGTGTGTGTGTTTGTGTGTGTGTGTGTGTGTGTGTATCTGATCTGGAACTCCTCTTTTGTTCAGAATAGAGCTTATCGAGAGAAGGTAGCTATACATTTTTCGACAATGGACTGCGGAGTCAAATGAAGACGGGTGTATCTATCACGTTGTGCACACACCTTAGACTCGATAAGCGAATAAATGAAATTTTTGCCGTCAACCACAAGACACAACGACACGTTACGACACGTTTTATGCGGTCAAACATTTAAAACCGAGACGCATGGGGAAATTTCCATTTTGGTATATTTTGGGTCTAAAAATACATTCATAAAGTGCGCCTATATGACCAGCAAGCAATCCTATCTGACTAATCAAGTCTTTTTTTTTTTCCTCTTTTTTTCCGAACATGCGTTAGAGGCCAGTATGCTTCTATAGAAAGGAGCGATGGGTGGGTATCATAATAAATGTGTTTAGAAGAGACAAGGGAAAATAAAACGCCGTGGCAACGCTGAGCGGAGCGTAAACCCTCCCCTTCAATGCCGTCATTGGTATCGTGAGCTGTATTTTTTCCTTTATTTTTTCTTGCCTGCCGTATCCCATGATAATGAATGTTTCGGGGTTCTTGACTACCTCCGCTTCCAATTAGATCCAAAGACTCGCCCTCTTGGGCCGTACATCTTTGAGCTCCGTAAGCCCGCCAAGATCGTTATAGTCGTCCCAGGAGGTTGTGAAGGCGTTTTCGACTGGCACAGTTCTCACTTCGGGTACATCTTTGAAGTTGGACCATGTAGCTGATTTGGGAAGCGGGATCTGGAGTAGATCGTGCAGATCCTGCTTTTCCGTCTGGCCACTAGGAGAGAGAGGTGCTGCCCGTATTGGCATTGGAGGCAAATCTATTGTCTTCCGTGTTTCGATCAGCATGCTTCTCGACCTCTGCGGCGCCATCTTTGGGATCGGTGGCGCATCATCCGCGGTCGGCTGGTGCAAGCTGAGTCGAGACGTGATACGTAAAGATTTGGGGCGACCCGCAGGCTTAACAAAGCCCACCACACGGGCGCGCTGCTCCACGCAGATGGTAGAACGACGGCTATCGTAAGACAAGACGCTTGGGAGTTTGATCTCTTCATTTTCTACGATAGGTTCGGTGAGCGTCGTGTCGGCTGTAGATGCGCTTCCATCTTCAGACTTGCCAGAATTGGCAGAATTGGCAGAATTGGCAGAATTGCTGGAATTTGATGAAGTTGAAAGGGAGCGGGCGGCCGTCAGACCACGGACGGGTTCAGCAGGGGTATCATCATCAACTCCTACTGATGCTTGCTCCTCGGATGACAATAGTTCGACGTCATTAATGCCATTTCCATAACCCTGGACCATGATCTCTTGAAATTGTAGTGGCTTGCGAGGAGTTTGGGACTCAGCCAATGAGTCAGTTGGAGGGTTGTGGAGGCTGAATAGCCGCAAAGAGCGTCGAACTTTCGAGTTACGTGACAAACTTCTGGTCAGGCTTACCCTGCGAGCTTGGAGCTTAGGGCTACGCGGCTGTCCGACAGCGGAATCTTGCTGGGCGATGGCAAGATAGTCGATGTCCGGCTTGATTTCAAAGTTGGGGGTTCTAGGTGGCGTGACAGAGCCCGGTGTGACGTTGATCGCTTCCGCAACTTCGACCCGCTGTTTAACACCTAGATCCGTGTGACGTCTTGCCAGGAGTGGCGGTGGTGGTGCATCTTTCCATGGTGGAAGATTTTCCGTTGATATGCAGATGTTGTAGGGCGCATAAGCTGATCCTCTAACCTCAGGTGGCGGCTGAGTAGCCTGACGCAGCGTTTGGTACATGGCATAGATCAGAATCCATCGTACCTTGCGCGCATCTACTAGATCCAAGCTCTCCAACTTATCGGCTTTCAGCCGAGAGTATATACAATCCTCTTCGAACTTCCGGTAGACCCGCACCAGATCATTATCCAGTAACTCAATTTTATCCTGGTTTGTGGCCTTCAGCATCGCCACGTGCAGATTTGGTCGCAGGCTCGACGCAATCTTGACCTGTTTGTGGAACCACGGCATCCGCCTGGAATAGGCTTGTGCAGGAACCTGCGGAAGCAACGGTAGAGGATGATTCAAGGTCGTAAACTTAGAGCGCGTATCAAAGGACTGCACGCTCTGAAAAGCACATATTCCTCCCTGAGCCAAAGGTGGAATGTTTTGTGAAGGGTCGAAGCTTACATCAACCATATATTCGAAGAGTGCCTCGAAATCTGTCCGCATCGCACGCAAGACATCTACTTCGAACATGGTTATTCTCGGGTCGATGGATGGTGGTGGGTAGTAACCGAACTTGGTGGCGTAGAATCCTTGCAAGAGAGTTCGGAACCGCTCCAAGTGTGCCCGAGCACCTCCGTACAGGCCGAGATGCGCTTCGGACAGCTCATCCTGTAAGAACGTGCTCAACATACTTCCCATTCGGCTGATCCTGAGATCCATCTCGACTCGGGCTCGCCAGAGTAATTTTCGCGTGGCAGAAGAGAGCAGCTATGCTCTGTCAGTACATATGCTTAAACCACAAAGGCTTGAATGTTTCAAAATACCTGATACTCGGGTATTCGGAAGAGGCGCTCGTTCATTCCGCAACAGTGCGCAAAGGCATCAATGTATAAATCTCGGAGCCGAAGTTCTTCTGCCAAGTGCAGAATGGCTACGGCATGTGCGGGCTCATTGGTGATGTCAAAATACCCTTGCTCTTGCATATAGCTTATCAAATCATTCAGGTTCTTGACCTTTCTATTGCGAAAAGCTTGCATACTTCGCATTAAGCCAATGAGAGCGGAGCCAAGATGTTCTCCTATCAAGGGTCGTCGATAAATGAATGCAAAGAAATTCCGTGTAGCGACGTGGTAATTAATCGTTTGTTGTCGATTGGATCCTGGAGGAGCTGCCATGTAAAGCTCCATATACTTAGGCTTGCTGGGAGCCTTGGCATTGCCTGCAATATCTGGTAGGGGCGGGGATGGCGGTGGCATAAACCTGTTGATGAGGGGATAGCACTTGGCGTTCAGAAGTGCCTGGAATGGGATTCTGAATATCGGACCCCTTCGGGAAAACCCTTGTTCATGCAGATGAACAAAGCAATCTCCATTGCCGAACCAGAGCTCGGGATCCTGTATACCTGGTATTAGTCGTTTTGTATTCACAAGATAGGCCCAAACTCTCAAACCCGTAACATGAGGGCCACCTAACGTACCTTCTTCCAACCATCCCATCGGAGTGTCGTTCTTGTTACCCCATCCCATCTTAAGAGATTTGAAGGGCTCTCTATTACCTCCTCGTCCGCGGACCGCTCCGGTTTCCTCGATTTCCAGCCTCGTGATCGGTCCGACACTCCGGTGTAAAGCGACAATGGTCGTGGTTGTGACATGACATTTGTTGAAAAAAAAAATTGACAGAAAAAAAAACGCGGTCAAACGAATGTGGTTGCAGAAAAATAGGACCGCCGAGTCCCACTGCACGAGCGTCTTGATGGGGTAGAAATGTTAAGCCGGAGAATTTTGATATTCGCGATTTGACGAGAACTCTCCAGAGTTACTGCCCCTCCAAGGACAACGCGAGTTTGAAAACGGTGAAAAGAAAGTAACTGTCGGCGCCACTATCTCCAGTGGCTAATCCTCCAAGCACCACAAACCAAGGGTTATCGTCGCGATCGACACAGCTCAACCATTCAATACAACTTCTCGCGGGGTTTACTTTTTAGTATCCATTGGTTGATGTAGTCACCGCTGTCGACCCTTAGCCCTGTCGATGTCTGGCTCGGGCTGGGAAAAGGAAAGAATGGGCTTGAAAGAAAAGGGAGAAAAAGCTAGAGGTGACAGGAACTAAGAGTAGTAAGGTAGATAGGTGGTAAAATGAGATATATCTTCTTCCCGCTAAGAAGAACCATCGGTGACGCCAAGCGGGCTGGCCATCCCCTTGAGAACCGTGAGCAGCCTAAAAACTTGGTGCGTAGCGTGCGCTCACTCCTGTTCGAGGTTGGTAGTAGCTGCAGACCATGATGCAATCCAGAGCTGTGCAGGGGTCCCGCATCCCTGTAGGATCTGTCGAGATCTAATTAGTATCCCTGCACAGCGGCGGATGATGGTCGAAGCTGAAAATGATCCACACCGTCGCCCATCGCCTTGAGGTTTGGAGGTTACAGCTTTTTGTGCTAGCTCCAGGCCAAACGCGAGCTGAAAACTATACGAGCAGGTGGAATAAGTCCGTGCAACTATTGCCTCGTGAGGCTTCACTACTATGAGTTCCAGGTCCAGACATTGTCGCCGGATGCAGACATTGCCTCCCTTCTTGATGGCGGTCGCGGGAGTTCTCGCTAGCGCGTGTATGTATTACTGGGATAAGAGAACACCCACACCCACCCGTGGCAGAGAGAGCTCCTGCACAATTGATGGGCGGGAGGGTCTGACAGAACGGGAAGCAAAGAGGACGATGCATACTCCATACGTTGCTTCCCACGATAAGGAAACAGGCGGTCACGGCCCATTGATTGGGCCAGAAGCTTTGGGAGCTGTAGTAGATCATAGACGGATCAGCAGCAGGATGCAGCTCTCGGGCTTCGAGGCTCGGTAGCAATGCGTGGGAGTTTATGTGGACCACTTAAATTTCGATAACTGTCGCTAGCTGCAACTGTCTCGGCCAGCTCTGGGCGAGCATGCCGACGCGCCCGGCCATTCGTCCACGTCGGTCTACAGCTCTTGCTGGCTCGCGGCCTGGCCGGGCAGTGACATTCTATTGCTACTGCAATCCAGCTAGCCTCATTGCCACCCGTTCCACCGCCGTCCCGATGCAGACGCCGGATGAAGAGCTCAGCATGCAAATAGACAATTGCGACTTTTCCTATTTTTGAGAGCCGGGCGGACGGCCTCCCAGGGCAGCTTCTCCCCAATATTGATTGCGGAGCTAGCCTTTGGAGCTGGGCTTGCTCATCTAGCTAATTTTTCCCAACCTAGGGATGGTCCAGCTAGTAGTGCGAAAGGGGCCTTTGAAATTACAACAGCGCCACGTTTCTGAGCCAACAAACTTGCCACGAGCCTTGGGCTTGATACATGTGTAGAAGTGGTGCCCCATCAGCTTTCAGCAAATTTTGCCCTGAATTGCTGGAAATCAGACGAACCAGGAGGGTCTGACCTGTTACCTCTTTTCTTTTCCCCCCTGTGAGAGAAACCCCCTGGCGCTTCAGCGTGCACTGCGAGCTGTCAGTGCATGCCATTTTCAGACGTGCCGGGAGCAGCAGATACTTAGACCCCTTTCTTGATAGGAGTCTTAAGATTCCCCACTTGTGATTTTATAGTAGTGGAGAACCAGTTACGGCACGCATGTCTTGGAAGCCACAATCACCCAGAACGGTGAACGTCCTTACAACTAGGTTTGTGAAATGAGTTCTCAGTGCAGAGTCCGGTTGTCATATTTGCCATAGGGGCCTTTGTGCCCGTCCGAAAACCTCACTGGAGAGAACTGACAAAAATTCCGATGCACATCTACGCGAAGGTTTCATGCAACCTCATGCTATGCTGGGAGGCAAAGGTTATGAATTCCTCCTGGAGCTGCGCGTCTGGATCTAGACGAGAAGGCTTCTAGTCACCGTTAGGTTATTTTCTAGACCGACTTCTCCGTCGTTTCTTTGTCTTAAAAAGAGCTGCATGTCTCGAATTGCCAGGCTAACTCCCTCTTTTTCAGGTTCGGTTGCACTCTATTCCGAAACCGCAAGCGCCCGGTAGTCTCGAACTAGCTCGGCCTAATATACCGTGTGTTAAGGTGGAGACACATAGTAATCAACATAGACAGCTACTATCGCGAGATTCGACACTAAAGAGCCCTTACGGTCGTCGGCTTTCCAGGCCGTAGTCTGTGTAGGCCGTCTTAGCAGGGGTACTAACTTAGATTTGAACTGTAACCCGGTCGAAACGAGGTAGACTTGGCGTACGACTAAACGATCGTTTAGCTGTCAACATACTTGAGAGAGAAGGGGCTTCCATAAGACCGCTGAAGAGCCTACTTCAGCAAGGTAGCCAGACCTTGCGTGCACAGGGCTGGAGCGAATGCAGTAATGCCACGGCCCGATGGATACATTGTAACAGTAGCGTATTAAGGTTCGTGGCAGGGAAGTGGGAGGGGAAGACGAAAGGGAATCTAATTATAACAACCCGAGAAGGGTTTTTTTTTTCTTTATAGCGCGACCCTGACTCTTGGGACGCCGAACGGTCAGGGCGAGGGGGGAAGCATACAGTAGCACAGAGTAGATCTTGGGATCCAGATTTCTTGGCGTGAAGCTGTTCACTTGGGTATCCTTTCCTCGTCCTCAGAGACAAACTACAGCTGAGTTTGGCTGACACATCCTCGCTCTCACTTAAAACACGCTAACTAGCTCCCACCAGCGGAGGTAGAGCTGAGCTGGCACGGCGCTCTGATGGCTCTGTGCTCGCGACAAACTACTTATATCAGTTGCCGAATAACTTTCGCTGGCCCTGGCGCGCTATGGCAGGTCTCTACCGGACCACCGGCGCCTCCCCCAAAACAACAAGGGTCATGCCCGTGACAGGAGAAACCCACCAGGCCCTGAATTTCGAGATTTTAAGGTTGGTTCAAAGCGACGGTCTGAGGATGAGCAGTGCGGCGGCGTCCTCGTGTCGACTAGCTCAGACATGGACGAAAGTCTGTTTAGAAATGGTGTGATCTCAAGAAGGAAGAGGGAAGAAATAAAACTCTGACAAGTCCCATGGAGAAAACCAGACCGTTCAACCCACCAGGATACCCTTGATTGTGCAATGCTGAGAGTACCATGATTTTGCCATGGAGGATGCTGGTGCTTCGAAAGGTCGGCACTGCGGAAACCATTTTCTGATATTCATGTCTGTGTTTCTTCGCCTTCTACCCGCGGGGCATGGACAAGACAGTTAGATACGGGTTCCTTGTTTTACGATGCCGGTGTGTTAGTCGAGCACTGAGCACGGTGCATTTGGTGGGGGCAGCTGGCAGCAACTGATTCCATAGTTATGGCAATTTGAATGTTTAATTGATGCGCGCCGTAGCTACTGTGACCTAATCCTAACTCCTAAGAAAAAAAAAAGGTTCCATACATACCGCCTGCCGAAACAAGCTTTCACCACTACCTGCCACCGACGTACGTTCGTACGTAGTACTATAATACTATTGCTACACCAGTATAAGCCACTTCCGCGTACAGTTCCATAGCCCCCGATTATCTCAGGTCGGAACCCGCGGTGTACACCCTCCACTACTGCCCTGCTGCCATGTAGCGCCATCTGGGAGCTCCAATGGCATCTTTCACCCCCTATACCTACATCCAGTGCCCCTGTTTCGACACGATTGGGAAAGCGCGAGCTTCCGATGATGGTGCCTCTCCCACTCCCTCGGGGCTTTTACCTGACGATGATGACGACCACGCGTTCGATCCCCGCTCGCCTCGGTCCAACTACAGTTTATATCCGATAGAGTATCTTCTTTACTGCGTTGATTGCAACCAGATCCGATGTCCGCGATGTGTTTCGGAGGAGCTCGTTACCATCTACTGCCCGAGTTGCCTGTTCGAGGTCGGAACCAGCAGTCTCAAGGCCGAGGGCAACCGGTATGTACCACAGCGTCCCTTTCCTGAGATTGCAGATGGCCATTCGTATTGCAGATGTGGCTACGCTGGCATACTCTTTTTCTTCACCGCCCATTCTACCTCTACTACCCTTACGCAGACTACCCTTAGTCTGCCTCTTCTTAGTCGTATGCAGCAAACTAACTGATACTTTGCCAATCAATTCAGATGTACACGAAGCTGTTTCCAATGCCCCATTTGTATCGGTCCTCTTGCCGTCCAATCTCTCGAGGCGGCACCTGAGCCTGCACTTCTCAGCCCTGAAGGCGCTGCGCCCCCCCCTACTTCTGGGCCCTGGGCTCTCTGCTGCTCTTACTGCAACTGGAGTTCGACTGATATCGGCGTCAAGTTTGACAAGCCACAGGGAATATTTTCCCAGCTGTCTAAACTGCGTCATGGAAACGGGAATACAGATATCCCCGTGGAGGGCATGTCTACGAAACGAAATACCGACAATGAGTCAGATTCGAGCAAAGCACGTTTTACAGCCTTGAAGTCATTTTATCAGTCACAGTCAGCGAGCGCGAATGCTGGACCCGGCAGCCTCAGCGGCAGTCTTGGTGATTATGGATATGGTTCACCGAATGCGCTTTCACGAATCATGAGCTTGTACTCGGGCACCGGCCTGTCTTCTGTTAAGACCAAGGGCAAACCAACAGTGATTCGTGAAGCCGATGCGCCTAATGAAGGATTCCACCTCAGCAATCTGGATGACTCCTCTTCCATATCTGCACTAAGCCAAGCCGGTTATAACGGGACCGTCTCGCGAGCTCAGGCTTCTTGGCAACCTGAGGATGGCGCTCGGTTCGTTGAGGATCTTTGGCCAATCGCTCACCTTCTTCGCTCTAAGCGTGCAAAACGCTGTCCCGCGTGCCGGCATATTTTGAGTAAACCTGAGGCCAAAGTGAATAACACCCGTTGGCGGATTCGGCTCGTAGCGGGAAACTATATTCCCTCCATCACCATAAAGCCTCTGCATATAGGCACACCGATGAGCGTCATATCTACTGCAGCTGAAAAGCTTACTCCCCTGAAGCCTACACAGTATCTCTTGACATTCAAGAATCACATGTTTGACCAGATCAAGGTCAATCTTGCAACACCAGCCACGACGCCGGGCCGATTTGCATCCCGTGTCACGGTTTTGTGTCCTCAATTTACCATTGATGCCAATTCGGATGATTATGATATCAACGAAGTGCTCAAGGACGATCATCGACGTCGCGAACGTGCTGATACTGACGGCACGCAGCAAGTCGAGGCGGGCAAGGTCTGGGAGCGTGGCCGCAACTGGGTTAGTATTGTGGTTGAGGTCATCCCGGCGTCCTTACGTCTCGACCTTGTCCCCGTCTTATTGCGAAAGGAGGGTGAGGATCCGAGTCCGCTGCAGGAGGACGAAGATATACTAGAAATTCCCATGTTTGTGCGCCTAGAATGGGAGGGTGAGGCAAGCCAGGATCAGGTCGGCAGCACAACCGGTGGCAAGGATCGGGAGAAGAGAGAGTTGGCGTATTGGTGTGTGCTCGGGATAGGCCGGATTGATCAGAACTAGATCACTGTTTTAACCGCAGTAGAGTGGGATAAATCCTCGAAAGATGTGTCAAGATACCCCCAGATAAAATACAAAGTTTCTTCCTTTTCAAAGCACCGCAGTATTCTGGCAACGACGTTTGTCTACTTTTGTTCCTAGTAGCAGACGCCTAGTTGTATAGCCATATGAATATATACTCTCGTAGACACTGCCATTCCGACTTAACCCTCCCTCCCCCCCAAATACTGCATCATGGAGTAGGAAACCCAACTTTCTCAATTGAAAGTATTTGGTCATGTTTTAACGCCTGGCCTGCAATCCCCGTCTTCTGAGACTGCATATCCTTCTCGGATTGTGCCATAAGTATTACGATATCATGGTTCAATATAGGGTAAAGTAAATCTTAGTGTCAAGGGCAAGACATCGACAACACTGCAGCAAATGCTACGGATGGCGGACATATACGATACAAAACGATTTAAGTTTTGGCCAGGAGATGCAAGTCTCAAAAGATTCCTACATACGGCAAGTGAGAACACGACCCGGACAGACCAAAGAAAGCACACATTCATCAGAAAACCCAGAAGGTATGTCATCAGAAACCCAGCTTGTCATTAACCTCATGTGGAGTGTCACAAGCTAACTCAACGCCATGCCCATTTTTTATGGTTCGCCAGAAAGAGGAAGTTTTCCATTCATGCTACCGTCGGAGACACATGAAAAAAATGCATCGAGAAACAACCCAGTTTCCTCTTCGTTCTTTCCCTGTTCCGTTCCGAACCGGACACCGCCGCGGTGCCTCATCAAGAGGGGAATCTCATCCCTTAACATCCATCCAGACAAAACACAAGCTCCCGCTTAACCCTAGTACTCGGCAGCAGTAGTCTGGGGGAACTCGAAGGTGACACCACGGCCAGTGAGTCTGCGGTAGACCTCAGAGTAGGTGTCGAGTCTGTAGTCAACACCGCCACGCTCCTTCTCGTCGAGGACGACCTTGAGAAGCTTGCTGCCATCCTCCTTGGTGCGGAGACGCTTGCCAACGATCTCGACGGGGAAGACGAGATCAGCCAGGATAGCGTCGTGGACAGCAGTCAGAGTGCGGGAACGGGGGCGCTTCTGCTTCTGGGTGTTGCGGGAGCGGGCAGAGCGCTTGGGGCGGGGCAGGATACGGCGGGAGGCCAGGATCAGGACGTGACGGTCAGAGAACTTCTTCTCGAGCTCACGGGTCAGGCTGATGGTTGATAAAAAGAGTTAGTTGTGTGTTGCGTAACAAGAACCGAAAGTGGTGAGACGTTAATTACTTACCGCTGCTGAACACGGTGGAAGCCCTGAAGGGAAGGGACGGGGACAAAGATGGCAATAGCCTTCTTGCCGTGGCCAACCTCGATCTAAACCAGATCCTAAGTCAGCATGCGAGCTCCAGGAAATAGACACTTGGTGAAAATGTGTGTATTCCGTGGACCGCTTCCCGTCCTATTCCTCTGATGTATGTATTACTGCTATAACTTCGCTGGCATATGATATCGTCCTCTCGCCAATTCGAATGGGAGGGTCTTTCTCGTCATCAACAAATTCGTTTTGACATTGAGCACCCGCACCCCAGTGTAGAAACACGAATCGCGAGCGGGTTTGCCATCGTGGCGTAGCAAGTATATATCGTAGGAACAGGACTAGTCGCGGACCTAGGTATGCAAAATTTCACGGTGATTCAACGAGTTGGAGGTTTCTATCTCACCTCACGGGCAGAGACGAACTGCAGAGGTCGGAGAGCGACCTTGAGGTCAGCAGTGTTGGTCTCGAGGTCGTACAGAGCACCAGCAATGCTGGCCTCCAGCTCGGAGGGGTTTTGCCGCGAAGGGCTGTTGGGGGCGATCTTGTTCAGAGAAGGGGCAGACATTTTGGCGGCTCTGAAGCTATTGGGTTGTCGTTGGGCGGATGCTTCTCGTGATGGGAGGGAAAGGATTGCAGTCGATCACTACTCAAGCCTCACAAAAAAAAGTTCAGGGCACGGAAATTGACAATTTGTGGGTGAAAATCGCAATTGGGGGATGGCCCTCCCCGGGAAACACGGCTAAACTTTTTTGCACCTGGTCCGTGCATTTCACTCTGTCAGCTTGTTGCTCCAACCAGCCATGGCCATTGAGCTGTGACTTAAACCCCGAATGCGGTACCCTAAATGCAATCGCAGACCCTTTCTCGGTGTTACACAGTTACCCACCGAAGACGATGTTTGTTACCTGGCAACTAGGGTGCATCTAATATAACATGATTTTGTTTGAACATAGAAGATGCGCTCGACAATAACCTCCCTCACTCCCATGGCTCTCCGAAGGGGATACCGATGTTATCTCTCTGCCTCGTGATCCCCTTGCACACTTGAAATGCTGATAAGTCACACCTTCCGAGCGGATCAAAAGAATGTCTTTCACATATAGTAACTACTGTAACGTATGGGTTTCCATTGCGCGGATTGTCTTTGCCTTCTTATTGGATACAATTCGTTGTTGCGATGTGGAAGCACTTACAGTTCGTCATCCATCTAACCTGTGGGCAAATCCTCAAAATCTTGTTGAATGGGGCATGGGATGCATCCTAAACTTATCCAACCCCTCGAAAATAAGCTCTGCTGAGTAGTGGTTGACTACGCCGTCCTCTTTTCTGCTCGCGATCTCTTGGAAAGAGAGTGAATGGTTTAGTATGCAATCCAGAGCTAATGCTAAACTTGGTATTTGACAAGGGGCCACCCCCACTCTGCGCCTCTTGGCTACAGTCGCACCTCCAATCCTGCATACCCCAATGCAGTAGTGGTTGAACCCATGTAGTAAGCTCGCCAGTACATCATTTTGAAACCGAGCCATGATATGCTCACTTTTCACGCGGTTTGGGCTACTTGCGGAATGCTTCCCAATATTTCGAGATCGATACACTGTACTGACTAGCTAGAAGGGTCCGCTCGCTACCATACACAGTCTCTAC
This sequence comes from Xylariales sp. PMI_506, assembly GCA_021365275.1. NCBI lineage: Eukaryota > Fungi > Ascomycota > Sordariomycetes > Xylariales > Xylariales sp. PMI_506. Next base: position 904,506 of record JAJTIY010000004.1, on the reverse strand, counting down.
ATATAATAAAGGAATTCTCTAGACCGATTCCACGAGCCTTGACTATCCCGTGTGCCGTTCTTATGTCCACTCTCTACATCTTATAACACCATATACCGGATTATATCTACTGCCGAATTGAGAGTGTAGCTGTTCTCCTTCACCAATCCGCACCACAGCTCCCGCTTTTACACATAATTCTACTACCTATTTCTTGTTTTTGGCGACGATGTCAGGCCTTATCAGCAGCTCGGGTTTGAGTTGCCCTATTGGAGGCGAATTCTACACCTGCACATCTGCCACCATACGCTTCGTTGGATGTTGCACCATTGACCCTTGTGCCGATGGCTCCGGCTACTGTCCACCAGCTGATCTTCGAGAATCCGCGTTCTCAATGGGGCACTTCATTGAGGCACCAGATCAAGAGTGTGTGGCGGCAGGAACTAGCGAAGATTGGTATTCTTGTGACTCGTCTACGGCATTCTTTGGGTGCTGTAGTTCGAACCCCTGTGAAAATCATGGAACCTGCCCACAAGCGAATCTTTTGGCAGCCGAACTAAGCAGCAACGCAACAGCTGCGCAAGCATTCCTAGGGGTCTTGTCGGCAGCCTCCGCACTAGCAACGACAACAGTTTCCCCCTCCGCGGCGCCTTCAGGAGGCACCACTTTATCAACCGGTGCCATCGTGGGAATTGCTCTCGCAGGAGCTACCGTTCTGATAACACTATTAACCGCATTGGCATTTTGGTATGGTTGCATGCCACCAAGGAAGAAAGCTTGGCACGAAGAAGAAAAGGAAAAAGACAGCCCCAGGTCGTCCTTCGAATTCCAACGTACGTATTTCGCCAGGCCCCCTCGATCAGGAACCTTGGCTAAACCTCACCAGCTGTTTCGAGACCCAGTCCCAAGGTACCAGATTTTGATACCACGCAATTACCAACTATAGGGAACCAACCAACTTCGTTCGCTCCCGGATTTACACCACACAGGCATCACAGTCTTCCCAACACCCGCAGTTTTTCATCATTACAGCAACATATCCACTCGATGAATTCCTGGAACCATTCTGGACGTCGCGCTTCCCAAATGTCACGAATGAGTTGGAGTTAACACTAAGATCTAACATCTGCTAACAACTTTTTTTTTTTGCACCCTTTTCTTGCATTTTAGGTTTGAAATTTAGGAGTAAGGAGCTAGGAAGATCACAAATTTCTGCGAACAGGTAGCGGCGACATATATACAAGAGCGGCCAGCGTTGGAACATTTACACGACAGACTATGTAACAACATTTTCATTCTTAGGCAGCCAGCACATGCAGGCATGGATGCCCTATAATTATTTCAGGTATCATTGGTTATACCATTTTTCTCAATATACATGAGTCGGAATACAGCAAATGAGTTTCTCATTCCCTAGTTCAGAGCCATCGGATCAGTGACTAGGCCGCCTTTGGCCAGCACCATAGCTGGGAGCTTTCATTGCTTGAACTTGCTTCTATTGGCGCATCCATCCCGCTCCTTTTCTTCACTTGAACTGGTGTTGTTCGTGCTCATAAAACGGGCAATCTCAATTTTGGACAGCCAAGAAAGGTCGATATACATTGTAAATCATGCAAGAGGAAGGATTTCCTGGTGTAAGCAATTGCTGGAACAAAATTGATCCCACCCGGAACCGGTTTCAGAGGGTGGAGTAACCATTAATTCTTTCTATCACCAACCACCAAATCGCATCCCATCACATATATTCCCAACTGCGGTTCTTCAACAGGAACTTTCCTCGTCTGCCACAGTAGCCAGAAAGCACTGCTCTTCGGTCACATTCGGGGTTTTTGAGTGCTTAGCTGTAGTATTTGGTTTGGCTTACTAGGTTCCCCCGCTGAGGTATGCAGCAAATGCTTCATTTGAACACTTAAGGTGCGCGGCTTACACATTCCCCAGCATCTAATACTTGTAGTAGTATCACCCCTTTGCCCAAGCTTCCCCAAGCTTCTGCAAAAACAGCCTCAGGGTGGGGAGCATCGTCAATTGCTGTAAATTCAGCAGTATCTTATTAACGCAACATCTTTTATTTTTCCTACCAAGATGGCAAACCCGCAAAGAGGAGGCCTCTCCCTTCCGGTGCCGTACCGGCTCTTCTTCCTGCTCATTGAACCCGTCTCAGCGCTCGTCGGGGCTTACTACGCGCACTTCCAGCAGGACGCCTACCTCAGCATGACCCACGCGGCTTCGGCCCCGGCGGCCGCGGCCGGTATTCCCACCGGAACTTCCATTGTGCTCTCGCAGCTCGCGAACCTGTACCTGCTGTTTGCGCTGAACGAAGCCCTCGTCCTGCGGGCCACGAGCGACTTGACAGTCTGGAAGACGGTTCTGTTCGGCCTGCTCGTCGCTGACCTGGGACACCTGTACTCGGTGTCGGAGGCCGGTTGGCACGTCTACTGGGATGTCTTGGGATGGAACAAGATGTACTGGGGCAACGTGGGATTTGTATATTTGGGCGCATCGATGCGCATCGCCTTTTTGTCCGGGATTGGATTAAGTAAGGCAGTTGTGAAGAAGTCCACAAACTAGGCGGTATGGTTACTCCAGTAGAGCGTGATGTTTATTACCAATAGCTGCGGTTTCTCCCCCCGCCCCGGAGCACAGCTGCTGGCTGCTCTGGACGTTATCTATATGAAGAGAGAGCCTGAACCCGCTACTGCTTCGTCCTGTCCAGCGAAGCTTAGAGACAACGCGAAAGACAGCGCTTGTAGGCAGACATTTTGTTTATGTAAGTTGTAACAGCAAAAACTCTACTGTCACACTTGAAAGGTATTATTCGAATCTAAATAGGTACAAAAACCAATCCAAGATGTTGTGGGTGCAGTTGAGGCGGCTGAAGCAGCAGGGGATGTGGAATCTCTCATCTTTTTTTTTTACTTTACACTCCGGTGACATTGGCACCAGCTCGACGTCGACCAAAAAAAGACTTTCTTAGTCAGTTTCAAAGGCGATTTATCCGGACGCCTGTGAATTGGGATTTTCCATTGGTGGAATTATCGGCGCAGTGGGTTCTAGCGGATAAACCAGCTAAGGAGAGTGCTAACGATCCTTGAACCTCACCCCCACGGAAGCTATTGAGTGTCATGGGATGGAGGGAGGCGCTGCGATAGCGAACCGACTAGGGCAAGTGGCATATTCGGCATTGGGCGCGGCGCTCAACAGAGCAATTCATTGGAGTGCCTCGTCAGATAAGGTCAAATGTTGCTACCACGGGTGAGGGACGGTGGGGCCCCCAGACCGTTAAGAAGCTCGATGTCCATGGCTGGTCTTGTCCCAAAGAGCTCAAGTTATAAGAGCATGGTGGGGGTGGATCTCGTGTGTCGTGTCCAAGATGTGCCGAAGCTTTCGAAACTTTTCTTTAAACAGAGGTGGTAGTTTCTTGTCTTCTCCTCCGGCGAGAATTTCCTTGTTCCTTTGCCCTCCACTCTTCCGTGCTTAAAGTCCCAAGTTCTTGATTGCTAGCCATCCTCCACTCGCACATAGTGAGCCATCTACTACATTTCAGCATGTCCCAGTTCGACAAGTACACTGGTTTTCAGGTCAAGTCTCCAGAGACTTGGACCGAGTTCCACAAGCAGGAGTTCGACGTGAAGCCCTTTGGCGATCATGACGTAGAGATCCAGATCGAGGCTTGCGGTGTGTGCAGCAGTGACATCCACACTATCAGCGGTGGATGGGGTGACCAGCACTTCCCGCTCGCGGTCGGGCACGGTAAGTCAGAGCTTAAATATTTTTTCCCACGCGTGTGACTGATCGGGTGGTGTTTGTGCAATGTGAACAGAAATCGTCGGGAAAGCTCTCCGTGTTGGACCCAAGGTTACGCTTGTCAAACCTGGCCAGCGTGTAGGTGTTGGGGCGCAGTCCTATTCTTGCCTGGACTGCCGCCAATGCAAGAATGACAATGAGACCTACTGCGCTAAGCAGTTGGACACATACGGTGCGGTATGGCCCGATAGCGGTGTCGTTTCCCAAGGTGGCTACTCCTCGCACGTCCGAACGCACGAATTCTGGTAAGCTCAAACCTAGGCCGATGCCAGAACTTCCAGTTTTTGTTCTTGACACCAAGAAAATGTAGGACTTTCCCCATTCCGGATGCCTTGCCCAGCCCCGAAGCAGCTCCCATGCTGTGCGCCGGCATTACCATGTACAGTCCCTTAGTGCGCAATGGCTGTGGACCTGGTAAGAAGGTTGCCATCGTTGGCTTAGGTGGCCTGGGCCACTTTGGCGTTCTGTTTGCCAAGGCTCTTGGTGCTGAGACTTGGGTTATCTCGCGATCGCATAGCAAGGAGGAGGATGCTAAAAAGATGGGTGCTGACGGATTCCTTGCCACTGCGGACAAGGACTGGAACGTACCACACAAAAGTATGTACCTCAAGCTCCAAGAGAGTTGAGCCAGAGATCACATTACTAACTCTTCTGTCGCACAGTGACTTTCGACCTCATCGTTTCCACAGCCAATGCCTTCGGTCCCGATTTCGATCTCAGCGGATACCTTTCGCTGTTAGACGTTCATGGAAAGTGGATTTCAGTTGGTCTGCCTGAGAACGAATCACTTCAGATCATGCCACAGGATCTGCTCAAGAACGGCTGTCTGATCGGTGCATCGCATCTTGGCAGCCGCCGCGAGATGCTGGAGATGTTGCAGCTTGCTGCAGACAAGGGTATCAAGTCGTGGGTTGAGACCGTACCCATCAGCGCGGATAACTTGTCTAAGACAATGCAGAGGCTGCACAATAATGATGTGAAATACAGATTCACTATGGTGGATTATGACAAGGCTTTCGGCGCATGATAACGTGCGAAGCGCTTCGCAGCTCTAGGTTGAGTGTAGTATAAAAAATAGATAAAGTAGATCCCACTGAACTAGAAAATGGCCAACATCTGAAAGACATATTCAAGCATAGAAACTGCGGGACACGGTGGGTTTTATTGCTCAGACGTCAATTCTACCAGATGCCATCAAGGTACGCACGCACTAATACGCCCTGTTCCTCATTGGGGAATCTGCAGCATGACGCAAGCCAATGCAACCCCTGAGAACGCAACACCATGTAAGCCACAGCGCCCAACCAGCTTGGGCAATGCAAGGCCATGGAGCGTATATATGTAGAGAGTAGTTGTTGGTTGCTTCCACGCTCAGAGTAGCATATGAGTTTCTCCTTTTAAAGTGAGGACTTGCATTCTGGGAACGTCCTTATTCATAAACGTGGTATGGCTCGTATGTGCAGTTCATCTCATATTTTTTTTATGTGGACAGATCTCTCTTTCTCACAGCCCTCGGCGCAGCTGCATGCAACGGCAGGATCCCTGCCATCGGCAGTGTCTACGTTAGGACATTTTGTCACAGGCGGCGTAAGCATGTTTAGGATGTAAGCGTGAGCGTGTGCACAGCTGAAAATTTTCAAAAATGCATTCCGACATGGTGGACTACAGTCTTTTAACTCTCATCACTTATTGCAGGAAGATCGAGGATCAGCTATGACAACAAACCCGGCTGAGATATGAGATGGTGGCATAGTTTCCTCATGGCATGTGGAACCACCTTCTCCTAAAACGCGCCGCAATCGTGCCTTTGAATCGAATAACTATAGGGTGATACCGTATACAGGACGTTTCTTAGCCTCTGAAGCTCCCATCGAAGGTGCTGCACATGCATGTACTGATATAAACATTTTGGGTCGTGAACTCATGTTCCTAACTACGCTTCTCGCGACCGTTCTAAACGAGTATTTTGATATTTCTCTGCACTTGAACGAAACACGAGTGCAATTGGCGCATAGTTATAAAACTTAATGGCGACGTGCGAAATAGAGCATCTGCTATGATCTAGGTTGGCATAGAGCCAAATTGTAATTTTCCCAAAATTCAATATCCTCTTGTTAAATCTTCCCTATCGCAGACTTGAAGGTTGCATCATATTGTTCTTTAAAACGACCAAACAATCTGATGTGCAAAGTAAAGCTGCAAAACTATACACGAAAAGGAGGGCTGGTGAGACTAGCCCGGATTTCTAGAGCGATCTTCGGAGCGCCGTAGTGCTATACTGTTGGAGTATCGGACTATCCCGAACGTTTGTGGATTAAGTAGATAAGCGAACATCTGATCCGGAATCCGGCGGGACCGGCAGGTTAACCCAAACGAGTTCTGTTTCCATTCATATAGGGCGCGCACTCTCCTCTTTAAGTGCTGTTACTCTGGTGCCGGCATTAATCAAAGTAGCAGTTCTACCTGACTCACCCTTGCTCGGTGAACCTGCGTACAGTCTAGCTTGTCACCATGGGCATCACCCAGGAGGAAATGCTCAATGTAGCAAGTGCATTCGACTATGAAGTCCCCGAGAGTGACCGAGAAGAGTACACCGTGCTCCTCGGGAAGATGGAGAAGGCCTTAGAGACAATATCAGAGATGGATGGTGAGGAAAGACTGCGGCAGCACAAACTATGATGCAAGAATGTCGTGACTGATCGTGACCGCGCAGATTACTACCCAACTCCCGATTTCAACCTGACGCCCAGGAAGAACATCCACTTCCCGGCGAAAGAAGATAATCCCTTCAACGCTTGGGCCTGGCGGTGCGAGTGCACCCACGAGAGCCCCTCGTCGGACCTCCTGCGGGGTAAGACAGTGTGCCTCAAAGATAACATCGCCTTCGCCCAGGTGCCATGCCTCATCGGGACGGACTCCTTCACGGGGTGGACGCCGGCGCTGGACGCCACTGTGGCGACCCGCATCCTCAGCGCGGGCGGGACGATCTCCGGCAAGGCGGTCTGCGAGAACCTGTCCCGCGGAGCGGTGTCCGCTACCGCCGCCACCGGACCGGTCCACAACCCGTACGCGCGCGGGTACAGCGCCGGCGGGAGCAGCTCCGGCACAGCCGCCCTGGTGGCAGGCGAGGCGGCGGATATGGGTCTGGGGTGCGACCAGGGCGGTAGCATCCGCATCCCCGCCGCTATGTGTGGGCTCTGGGGCATGAAGGCTACCTTGGGACTTGTCCCTTACACGGGCATCGCCAGCAACGACGCCAGCGTGGACTTTGTGGGGCCCATTACGAAGACGTGCATGGACTGCGCTACGCTTCTGGAGGCCATCTCTGGTGTCGATGGGCTTGATGACCGGCAGATCGCTGGTGCTCCGTTCCCAGAAGAAGTCTCGAAGTACGCAGAGGAGGTGTCAACCAGTGGGGGCAAAGGGGCACAGGGTCTGAAGATAGGAATCCTCAAAGAGGGGATCTCTAGTCCTATACTAGGGGACGCGGTGCGTGAGAAGTTTCTGGCGGCCGCAAAAGAGTTTGAGAAGCTGGGGGCAACCGTGGAGGAGGTTTCGATACCACTGCACGAGTCCGCGCGTTTGATATACGCGGTGATGAGCAAGATGGGTAACCATATGGGAATGTTGGGTCGGGCGACCGGTAGAAGACAAGTTGTTTTGACAGATCTGTTTGAGAAGAAGAACCTGCCGTATACACAAGATGCATTATCAAAGATGAGCGTCTTCAGCAGAGAAGGGCTGATGGCAGGTGAATTTGGATGGACGAAGTACCCTTTGGCCTACGCAAAGGCAGTCAATCTGAGTCGTAAGCTCAAGGATGACTACGACGAGGCATTCAAGAAGTACGATGTACTCATCATGCCTACTACGCTCAGAGCTTCCTTTGCGATTCCAGAAGCGAACGCAAGCCCAACTACCCAGATTGATGCAAATGCGGGCATGACAGAGAATACGGCTCCTTTCAACGCCTCTGGACACCCCGCCCTAGCTATGCCTATTGGCATGGTTCCGTCAGAAACCGATGCAGCCGTCAATATGCCGGCCAGCATGCAACTGGTCGGCCGATTCTGGGAAGAAAGCACCCTGCTGAAGGCTGGTTATGCATGGGAACAGGCCGTGGACTGGAAATCCTTCTAGCTTAGCGCCTTGAATCTAATTGACATCATTGCCATTTGTATCCTATTTTGAGCTCAAATACCCCCCTTTTTTTATACAAAATTTCAAAATATACAGCTACAGCTTGATAAGCGCTGGCAGCTGAAATGCAGAAAACAAGGTCGCGAGTCAACCGCTGCCCAGAAAGGGCCAAAATTATCGAGAGTTTAAGTGTACAGAAATAGAACATGAATCTTAGCAAGCACCTGTGAATAGTTACAGCTTCTCCTACCAAAACAACGCGTATCGAGCTAGCAAGTATGCGGTGAAATCTTTAACAAGTAGGAAGCTTGAACATGGAAAGAACATCATCGCTGCATCCTCCAAAATCAACAAACCCTGTCTCTCGCAAACGTAGTTTCATTGAACTAATCTAATAAGTTGCACAAACGTGTACAGTATTATAAAATGCTTGCCTTAAAGATTTGACTCGTTGGTGGGCGAGCCGGCTTTCTGCCATTTGAAGATCTGGTTCACATAGTATAGTCCTGAACCTACACAGATATGGTATCTTCTATCGCTTTGGCTACATCTTTAAATTACTGATATATTTAGAACTTCTGCATTTATCAATATAGAAGGTGACCGGAGGTTATCAACACCAGATACTGTGTGGCGAAGCTGATTATGAGGTTAAAGAAGACGAAAACTCTACAGTGGCCAAGTACAGTTCGATGGGTTTAAGCAGACCAATTTTGATAGGAGCAAAAGTTTTGCTAGGCGGAGAGTTCATCAATAATACGCCTTTCGGTTGAATCATATGTAAACCGTTGATTAAGTCTTCCGAAACATGCTATTTCACAAGCCAGCCAAGTTTTCAGCATCTACGACTTATGTCAAGTTTCCAATTCACCATGAAGCCTATATAATATTGAACTACGCGGATCGAGAGCATTACGATAATATAAACTTAAATGCACCCCAAGATTTGGAACAAGCCGCAGAGATATCTCAGCGCCATAGAACTTCAAGCTCACTCTCCAACCCCCCACCCCCCTCCCTATTTGCGATATTCGACGTTGAGTGGTGTCAAGCCAAGCACTTGCAGAATTACCGATTGTCTCGAGTGCAACCCCACCAACTTACGAGTTTTACAAGACTACTAAAGATCCTCCAATAGGGTAAACAGTCATCCTCTTCCATACCTCCTCGATGTAAGAAGAGATCTCAGGTAGTGTAACGTCGTAGTCACACTATTACTGTGAGTGAGGGGCCGAACCAATCATTGGGCATTACCAACGCTGGCAACTTACCAGAGACGGCACGAGATCATGGCCTGGGCGAATAGGAATTATTGTGATAGAGTGAACGTTTGTTCTATGATATATAGCACATAGTTCTAGCCTCAACCACTACCCAGTTCTCTACATAGTTTAATGTTATAGAATCATACGCTACATCTTAGGGCAACCTCAAAGGTAGTTCTAGTAAGAATGGCACTCCAGCAGGTCCACTTATTGAATTCAATATAATGTATCTAGCGTCTTCGAATGAAGGATGAAGTAAAGAGTGGTGTCATGTCAGCAGAGCCGGACGTAGGCCGTATGTACTCGGCGGAAGCACGGTTCCCGTCTGCCACGACGCCGGATGGTACCCAGTTAGGCTCTTTGCCCAGGCGGCCGCCTCCAATCATGAGCCAGCAACATATTCCGCCAATCCTACCATAGGCTGGATATTACGACTATACAGCGTCCCGGCCTTACTGGGCGGGCGCCGATGTAACTCAGCTGGCGGGCCAGCCCACAATGCCTAGGCCCAATATCGGGTATAGGCCTGCAGGCGGCCCAGCTGACGATCAACACCTTGCTCCTATGGCCTCATTGGAGTCGCCTGTTGGTCCTCTACCAAACGCGCCCGGTTATCACTTACCTGGGCGTCAAATTCCTCATCATCGCCAAGGATGCGCAACGCAGATATCCTGGGCGCGTTCACATTGCCAGACCCAGGGACGAATCGGACACCGAGCCCTAGACAGATGTAGATGGCTGGGAAGACATTGTACACAGCCCCCTCTCTTGTTGACTGATTTTTGTTTACATCCGGTGGGTTATTATTAACCTCAATATCTACACAGCCGCGTTCCTGGCCACAGCGTTAAAAAGGTTCACGGGGCATGGAAGCTTGTTAGTATACGCAACACGCAGATGCGGTTTCGGTGGAAGCGATTGCTGGGCGTCAGCTTTGGTGTGACTTGGAAATCATCGAGGGACGGTTCTGTGCGGCTGAGTCCGTTGGTCACCTTCAGCTAGGAAGACATGACCAGCAAGGTTGTGCAAGGAGTTCGCGAGTACAACAGTAAGAAGAGCTACCGTAAATCCTACGCTCAGGACTTTGCGAATCGCGTAGAAAGGATGTTAGTGGAGGCCTATAATCAAGTGGTCCGGCTTCTAGTTCGAAAATTATACGAAACTAACGAGAACCGGCATTCCGAGCGTGATTGGAAGCTGGTGCTGCTGAGGGAAGAGGAGATGCCGGTGACCGAGCTCGCTCCCGAGCGGAAGACGAGCGGCATGATCCGGGTGCAAAGAGTAAGCCGCGGTCAACGAGTGGTCCATCGTGATCCGGGGTCAGGAGATCAAATGCTCCAAGGATGGCTTCATGCGACACGATGCAAGCTCCAATCCATGGCGCAATGTTGGCCGGCATGACATGATGGATAAATCGGCATAGGACGCGGGATGGAGGCGATGGTGATCCTGGGTGGATCGGTTGAGCCGACGGAGGTGATCGGATAAACCGACCGTGCAGCTAAGCCATCAACACGGGGCTTCGGCTACGGGGAACATGTATACGCGGTCAGCTCCAAAACACTCACAGATTGGTTTGAACACGGCGGCATCCTTTCCTAAGCCAGTTAACAACTTTAATTTAACCATACTTGACCCTGTCATGACGCATCACTCATGCACCGCTGGATCCGACTCCGTTGTGCGCGCCCCCAAGCATCGCGGCTCTTCTCGGGGGTGGTTCGTTTCGCTCAGGTACTCCGTACATTGTTTCCTGACCGCCAGCGACGGAACAGGAGCTGTCATACCCGAAGGCTGGGTCGGGTTCAGGTGTCTGTTGGTATTGGACCATTGAGGCTGAACACATGATGACTTGTAATGAGACGAGTAAGGTGATGTGATGTAGTATGCAGTATGCAGTCACCTTTTGCGGTCTCCCTAGTTTCCTCCGCTCCCTTGGAATACCGGCGCGGAGCGCTGGATGGGTTGCTGGCGAGCTTAGAATGCCAGCCGGTACTGTACCTTGGGTTACTTTGCTTCTTGAGCTCAGCTCCCCAGAGCTTGGCCTGCACTCTGGGTTACATCGCTCTAGTTCCCATGAGGAGCTTTCCACCTGCACAACATGGCGCAAATATTCATAGCAAATTCGCCATTATTACTGACAGTGGTACCACCAGGGTCCTAGGTTGGCTGAGACGCTTAAGGGATGCGTTAGGTAGCAGGGTGGCTCCTTTTTTTTTTTTTCTTCCCTCCCCGCCCCGGACCCTAGTAGTGGGGTCTGATCAAGGCCCAGGCGCCACGACAAGATTGCGGAGGATTATCACTGCCATTTATGAGTCGTGATTATATGACGACACCCGACACCCCAGTACCTGATACTGCAAGTTTTGGGGAGCAGACATGCATCGCCAAAGAGAAGCCGACGCGCGCGGCGATCGGCATCTCTGATGATCTGAGACAGATACTGATGTGTGTGGTTGCAGCCAAATCTCGTCCACAGGATGCAGTGCTTCCTTAGCAGCTATGTATGAGATCATGGCTCTGGAGGGGATTGTGCTGTCAAGCCGGGCTTTTTCACGTCCAGTCGGCACCGCAAGCAAGGGTCTCTGGGCAGCTTTGTAAGAACCCTTCAGCACGTAGGAGCCGGGTACTACCTCACCGTAGCATCGCACCCATTGTTTGGAGTAGCATTAGTGGGGGGTTGAGTTTGCGTTTGACCGTCGGCCGATGAGCCCGAGGTAGGTTTTTGGCTGCACTTCCGAGAGATACAAGACCGTGACGGGGCTTTATCGCCATGGGCAGAAAATCCTGGGGTCTGGTTAGAGTGCCTGGCGCTCGGCTGTCCAATCCACTGCCGTGGTTAATTAACATGAATTCCAGATTGGGAATTGCGCAACCCACATTGCCCGCCGCGTGTTCGTTTTCAACATCTCAGAAACTAATAAGCCAGAAGCGGGTCCCTCGCCTATTTCCACTAGACACGTTAGCTCTGGCAGGTTCCGATGATTGGATCTGGAGGGGGAGGGGAGGGGACTGTAGCTTAATGATTAAACTAAGACAGTGAATTACGGGTGGATGAGAGGGAACGTGTCTTGGTGAGTCTCGGGGCAAGACATTCGTGTCGTGACAGACATTGGGTTCTATTAATGCCCATGCTAAAGGGGAAAAATGGAAAACGGCACTAGTTAATGAACGACTCATTAGTAGCTACAGTACGTGTCATTTGGAGCGCAAGTTGAGAAAGGGGGAAGAGGGTTAAGGAGACATCCCATTTGAAAAAGGCGAATTCGCTTCGGGTGGGCTTTCGCGCGAGGTAACCCCCAATCCTCTGCCCCAACCACAGAGGATCGATCCAGAACTCTCCCTGGGTAAATTAACTACTGTTGCCCATACCGCTCATTTGTTCATAGCGCTCACTACTCCTCGCTTGCTCGATCGCATCACCGGTTGATGATATTAAACGGCCGAATATTGCATTTGACTGGCCGTCTTACATCTGCAAACCCCTCAAGATAGCGTGTGATCGAAACCAGAGGCGGCGCAAGACCGAGAGGCACCTCTTTGCTTGCGCTCCACCGCTCGCTCTCGTCCTTTCTTTCTCCCCCCCTCCCACGCCCACACCACCCCCCTGGCGGAAGACCAAGCCGGTTTTGGGACCCCCGAGCTGTAACTCGGCGGCGTCTGATGAGCAACACTCAAGTTACCCGAACTGATGCTGCAGCATATGTACCGTGGGTGAGTGTAACTGAACAATTTCTTATGTACCTTCGTGCCTAGATCCCGTAGCTTGCCTATACGCCGCATACATATACACAAAGTCCACGTACGCATAGCCCCCCGCACAGGCACGGCGTCTCTAAATGCTGCGTCGTGCATGATCACAGCACAGGGTTGATAAAGAGATCATCAAGGAAAGCCCAACCCCAAATAAAACAAGGTTCTGGGCGGGCTCTGGGCTCGGGACACGCGCATCTGCATATTATAGCGGATCCCGGCCATCCTAGACTCGGTGCATCGTTGGCTCCCGCCACTGGCGCAGCCTCATCGCTCCAGGCGAGAAGTAATCCGAAAAAAACTGACACACGACTCGCTCTACCCTGCCAAGCCGTGTCAGGATTTGTTTTTAGATCTGGGTCTCCCACCCAAAATTGGAATTGGGTTGTTGCTGATTCTGAGTCAACTCAGAGCCGACGATCACTGTGCACAACTCGTAAGTCCATTCTCTTGGGGATACCGAACAGCGACCCGACATTTGGAATTACCACTCCTCTTCAACAACGAACAACGGATGACCTGGACAGGGAACTGAGGCTCCGCATGACATAACCTTTGTCTCCTTTATTCTCTATTTCCCACCCAGTAATTCACCACAGCACTAGGCACTATTTACTTATCGTGCCTCCCCCCGGACGACCCTCGGAACGTCCACCCACGTAACAGGAACGAACTGGGCAATAATACCTACCACTCTCTAGCCCAACCTATTCACCTCCTCAACCCACCCCTTTACCGTCTACGCGGCCAGTAAGGAACACGAATAACGTTCTCCTGTTTGTTCTCCTGCGCGCCGTTGAAGAAACCACGGGCTACAGCTCATTTCTTTGTTTTTATTTATTTATTAAAAGGCACGTTGCGCACAATGCCGCAATCTACCAGCAGCGCCTTACTGGCAGTGCCCCAGTGGCCGTCGGTGCAGAGAACTATACACGACGATGAGATGTCCACATCGAGTATCAGCGCTTACTCCCATGATACTGGAGCGGGGAGCATAGAGAAGGACTTCACAGCACCCGATCGCCCCCTCAGACCCACGACGGCGACACCCTCCCAACGTACGAGGAGCTTTAGCTCGACGCTATTAGGCCGCAAACGCCCAAAGTCTCTAGTGCTGGGAGCAGACGAGATCCAAGCCGCGAACGGATTCCAACACGAAAATGCGGTCATCGAGGAGCCGCTCCCAGAACAGCAGATAGAAGAAGCTACTTCAGGGACAACACTGAAGGGCAAGTTCCGTCGCGCGTCCCTGAGTCTCATGAAGGGCTTTGGGCAGCGTCGGGACCGTCGATGCTCGGAGCCTGAGAAGAATCATCACATCGAGCATACCGCGAGACCGTCAACAGCACATTCAGCATGGCATAAGCTGCGACAAGCTACAAGCTTCCGACACTCTAGGATCCACAACGGACGTATTAATGGAGAATTTGGTGGCTTGGATACCATCTACTCGCCCATGGAGTCGAACTTCCCCAGCGTTCCAGTACCAGGACATGGCCTCGAGCCCCCGATCATTCCCACTCACACCGGAGCTGCTGCCAAGGCATCTGCCGCTTATCAGAATGAATACCTGGCAATGCGCCAGAGGGAAGATTGGCTCGGATATCAGCTGCAAAACGATGGCGAAAGTGGCATCGGCATCTCCCTGTCCAACCTGGACGAGCTGGACGCCACCACCTCAAATGCGCTAGAAAACTCCGCAGTGAGCAGGGTGGACTTCATTTCCAAGCTGCCGTCGGAGCTGGCTGTACAGATTCTGGCGCATCTTGATGTGACGCACTTGACTGCCGCAGCACGAGTCTCCCGAGCTTGGAATGAGATTGCGCAGGATCAGCAGATCTGGCGACAGTCATTCTTGCGAGAGAAGACGATGACTTATGCTACAAGCTTGCCTATCGAGCCTGGCACTGGTCTTGGCGTACCCGCCATTCGACCAGGCAATGACTGGCAGAAGATATACAGGTCAAAGCAGGAGCTTGACCAAAAGTGGAAGGAGGGAACTGAAGCGCGAGCTGTATATCTCAACGGCCATCTGGACAGTATATACTGCGTGCAGTTCGATGAGTAAGTTCTATTATACTTTATTGAGTTATCCTTTTACATTGCGCCATACTGATGTGACGCTTAGGTCCAAGATCATCACCGGATCTAGGGATAAAACTATTCGAATCTGGGACATGCACACCTACCAGTGCCGACTGGTTATTGGACCTCCTGAGGTTGTCAACCAGACCTCAGTCTTATTTGATGAGGCTGGCAGACCAGTCCATTACGCGTCTGTTCCCGGGGATGACCGAGCCAACGAATCAGTGCCTGCCACGGTCTCGTTTCCTACGCACCACAAGGCCTCTATTCTGTGTTTGCAGTACGATGACGACATCTTGGTGACAGGCTCCTCCGATGGTACCTGCATCGTATACAGCATCAAGTCAGGCTACCGTCCGATCCGTCGCCTGCAGCACCACACAGCCGCCGTCTTGGACTTAGCCTTTGATGATAAGCACATTGTAACCTGTTCCAAGGATATTACCATCTGCGTGTGGGACCGTGCTACTGGCGCGTTACTGAAGCAGCTCAGGGGCCACACTGGTCCTGTTAATGCGGTGCAGCTGCGAGGAAACAGCATCGTGTCGTGCTCGGGAGATTTCCGCGTAAAGCTCTGGAATATCGACAGTGGTAAGGTCATTCGGGAATTTGAGGGTCACACCAAAGGACTCGCCTGCAGTCAGTTTTCTGAGGATGGCCGCTACATCGCGTCCGCCGGAAGCGACAAGGTCATCCGCATCTGGGATGCCAACACGGGCGAATGCATCCGCGAGATGGGTGCCCATGAGAAGCTGGTCCGCAGCCTCCATATCGACAGCGTCAGCGGTCGTCTCATCAGCGGCAGCTACGATACCGACATCAAGGTGTTTGACATGGAAACCGGCGACCTGCTATTAGACTTCCCGCGCTGGCACGCAAGCTGGGTTCTGAGCGCCAAGAGCGATTACAGACGTATCGTCAGTACTGGACAAGACCCTAAGATTCTAATTATGGATTTCGGCGCCGATGTCAAGAACATTGGAATGCTGGAGAGTGTCCCTCAAGCAGACGTTGCAAGGGACGCTGGTTTCATCTGAACCCGAACAAGAGTTTCAAACAGACTCTTCTTACGAATTTCCTTGATCATCACGACATTACTTGATTTCGGTTCATTTAATTGATCACCCCAGCAGCTTCCTGCGGGGGATCGGTCCGGCATGGCACGGTATAGCATAGCTTGGCGATGTACATTCGGCATTCCGTTTCACATTCAGGAGGTCTATTTTGAGCCCACCAGCACCATATTTTTTCTTCTTTTGTTTTTTGGTTTGATGGCGGTGTTCTGGAGTTCACACATTGAAAGCCTTTGGCATCTGAATCTGTTTAGGTTGTTATTTTACTCATCTGCGGTGGAGTTGGGGTTTGAATTCTGTTTTTGTTGTTACTATTTCCACCTCACTGAAGGTCGGTCCTTTTCACTGTTGTCACGGCCGGTCATGGTTTATCCAAGTCATCAAAATGGAGTCTTGCTGCTTTTTTTTTTGGGGGGGGGGGAATACCATGCTCCCTGGCCCTTTCACATTCACCACTTGTTCTCTACTTGAAGGGAAGGTAGCAAGCTGGCCACCAACCAGCGAGCAAGCATGTAGAGTTTCCTTTCGCTCGGTAGAACAGCAGCGAAAATATTTGTTGCATAGCGAGCAGAGAGATTGACAAAATACAAATTGCAAAATCGTGGCCTCAAAAGATTTGTCTACTACGCAGAAGATTCGTGATTACATGTCTACTGTTTGATATTACTACACTGTGTTTACACACACAAAACAACTCTCAGGCACAGTAAGGGAAATTTCGGGTCTACGGCAAGTCTGTCCCCAAAGGCTGAGACATCGAGGTACCTATGACGAGACAACCACCTGTAGTGTACGTACGTAGCTGCGTAGCCTCGTCTGGAGGCCAATTTTGCTAGTATTGATTTGAGTACGATGTAATTAGTTTTTCAATCAGCAACGTGACATCCCAAGTTTGGCATCCCGTCGAAACCACCCGCAAACTTTGCCCTAACCGTGCTGCCGTCCCTCCCCCCTTTTCTCTCGCCCGCCTCATGATCTGCTCCCTTAATCCCCACCTCTTCACTACACGGCAGCGGCAGGCTTTTTTTTGGGGGGGCTCCGAAGGGGGGGGCGTCCGGGTGGCCGCAGGGCAAACATCCCGCGAGGACCCACCCGGCGCCACCGATAGGTGAGTGAGTTCCGGGCCGATGGAAATGCAAAGTTTCTTTTAACTCTGAACTTCCACTGCTTCTACAGAAGATGTTAAGAAACAAATAGGACCCTTGAAATACCTTTTTTCCCCTTTTTTTCCTTTTTTTTTTTTTTTTTTTTTTTTTTTTAATAAAAGAAAAACGACTGCAAATAACACAACGCAGTCGTTGATCAGAGGGGACTAATTATAGTGACGTAACTAACAGCTACCATGATCCTCGCGCACATCGAGATTAGCACTGTCTTCATCTTTCCCGAACCCTTACGTTGCGGGGCCGCATGAGTGTGATTTTACGTGCGATTGACATGTATATTCTGCTGAAGTGAGACAGGTATCAATTTGTGCAAGACTGGCGTAATTTATGGCTTCTGCAGAGCAACAGCAACCCTCTCCCAGTGAGGGATTTGTTCAGTCATAATGAAGGAGAGTGAGCGTATGTACGTATCGACATTGAGTGGATGATGCATGATGTGTGTTGAGTTCTCAATTTTTTTCCTTGTTTATTTGCTTGCTCTTATATAATTTCATAATACTGACATGAAGAATTGCCAATAGTATATCAAACATTTCATCCCAATGGGACCTCGCCTCATTTCAGAGTGATTGAATATACAAAAAATCACAACAAGGTTGTATGTAAGCATCTAAAAACATCCAAGCAAATGGTCTCAGACCGATTCGCAATGTCTATCGTTTTTGTCACATCTTGAGCTGGCGTCCTACCGGCGACGCCGCTGCCTGGTTGTCAGACTCGCGTACCCACTTGAAGATCCGGTCCCAAATGGCGGCGCCTTCATGCTCCATGACCAGGCGCTCTTCCAGCTTGGCCCAGGCTTTCTCATCCAGCGCGTCGAAGCCGAACCAGCGTATTGCGTCGTTCATTCTCAGCCGGGCAGTCTGTGCGTCCTTTTCGGGGTGACCCTGGAACGTCAGGATGGTGTTGCTCTCGTTGATGAGGATTTGGTTCCCCTGAGCCAATTGCAGGAAATCTTTCCCTGCGGCGGCCACCTCTCGGCGGTGGTGTTGTTGTATGCGTAGGACGCCCGAGGGGGAGGCGTGCGGGAAGAAATTCTTCCCGGCATCTGTCAGGTTGATACTAGTCACACCCATCTTATTCATCATCAATAACTGGTTAGCCCGCTCAAAGTTATATATGAAAGGGAAACAATGTAGAGTCGAGAACTGTGACCGATTGGGCGACTCACTTCGGGAACATCCATATCCGCGAGCTCTCCGCCAAAGACACGAGCGATGGTCTGATGGCCCCAGCAGATGCCAACTACCTTCTTGCGAGGATGGTGGGACACCATATGCCGCAGGAAATCATGTATCCTCAATATCCACGGATGGGACGTTCGGGGATCCACATTGGCACCCCCGAGGACGATGAGGTCGAACAAGGCTGGATCTGGAAGCTCGTTCTTGTTGGCGGGCTCGAAGAAGCTCAACCGGGCGTCGGGCGCAACAGCGCCAATTGTACGCACGTAGCTCGCCCGGATGGCTGGTAGGATGTGTGACTTGTATGAGTTGAGGAGGATTGCGATACTCATAGGGTCTGCCACTGGAGCGGTGTGCTCAGGGGACTTGAAACTGGGAGCTACGCACATGGCAAGAAGCGACCGGCAGCGGCAGAACAGCCTCTTTTTAAATAGAAGAGGAGGGTGCGGTTGTAGAGAGGAGTGTCTGTTGAAGACAACTTAGCGCTAAACTAGAGCGAGAGTGTTGAACAGGATCTCTGCTCAGATTAGCTTTCTCCTGCCTCGTCCCGTGCCGCAAGCGTGAAGATCTTTGGAAAGGTTGAAGATGAAATGTAGTCTATCCTGGAGCACTGATCACCTGATGACGGTGGTTCGTAGACAGGTATCAATTGCCTTTTGCCCCGTTGGCCCAGGCGCTAGGGTAGGGGGGCCTTTGCACCAAAACCAGCACTCCAGCAGCCACGAGCCAATCGGCTAGTTATTAGGCTGATCTGGGCCCACGGGGAGCGAGAAGGTCGTCTCCGGAGAGATGTGTCTCATCCTCTTCAGCATTTGGCGTTTGATATGCCGGTGACCTCATGGCGTCTAAACGTGGGGTTTGAGTTTACGTATCTCCATAATCACGCGAGACCAACGTGAGTAGAAGAAGTGTCTCCAGCGGTAGTTAAAACCCTTTCCGTGTAGCTTATTGAGGTAACTCGCACGAGACGGATCTACATACTTAAACCAATTGTGGATTTAACAAGAAGAAAAAAAAGGATAAAAAAGAATAAAAGATCTTCAGACGACCAGGAGATACTGCCTAGAGGAAAGCTTCTATCATATCCACCTCTGCAATGTTTTGGGCCTCGAGTTGGGCTACATCGTCATCGAAACTCCGTTTGGATGTGCTTGGAATTCCGACATTGAACCCACCAATTATAACGCAGTTGCTTCACCATCTATGTAAGTGGGTGGGGCTTCCCAATGAATCCTACCTTAGTTGCGGTTCGATTAGTAGACATGGGATACATACAGTACCTCCAGAAGGAACTTTGATGTCTTCGCGTGATGAGACGACCAGTTCCGATGTTGACAACGTAGGAAAAAGGCTGAAAAAGGCTTCTCAATAGCTTTCCTCCGCACAGGAGTCCAAACCTTAATCTGGCCCGCGCTGAATTGCCGAGGGCGTGGTTACACCTCCGTTGCTTCCTGCACCACAGCTTCCCCACAATTTGGAGTCTCGGAGAGCCGAATTAAGAGACCTGCGGTAGACTGGCCAAAGTTACGAGGAAAACACGATCCTGCATCATCTATCGCTTACATAGGCTCATCCAAGAGCCGCTCGACAATCTCCCCAAAGGGATCGACCCACCTGGATTTGTGCTTATCACTCCCTTATTCTGACGGGTTTACCGGGGTTTAATCCTTAAGCTTCCATCTGCTCATCATGCGCGTTGAGATCATCGCCTCTACTTTTTGTATCCTCGTTGCGCTGGGTGCCCGAGTTCTGCAATCAAACGATGATGGCTGGGCCGAACTTTACCTGCGATCGCTGAACGAGGCACTCAATGATGCAGGGCACGACGTGGTACTCTCAGCGCCCGCGGACAATAAATCCGGTACCGGTTCGTGTCAGATTCACCCCCATTACATGCTCAATGGACCTAATTTCTAATTATTATGGACCATTAGGATCGAGGGACGAAGTTCCAACCCCTCGCAGAGAGCCTTGTCAGTACAACAGCTGCTCAGCTGGAAGTGGTCCAGTTGGCTCAAATGTTACCGATTCACGGTTAAACTGGGTAAACTCCTTTCCGGTGACTTCTGTCAAGTACGGGTTAGAAACTGTTGGGCCTCGGATTTGGGACGGACAGTTCCCGGATTTGGTTGTCTCGGGTCCTAACGTTGGAGGCAATCTCTGGCTTCAGCTGCCATTCTCTGGCACGGTAGGAGTTGCGGTCTACGCGGCCAGCACGGCAAAAGTTCCCTCGATAGCCTTTTCAGGGGCCTCTGGGGGAAACCTGCCCTGGGATACCAGCCCTGTGCCAACTCGTAGTAAAGTGTATGCACAACTAGCTACCAACCTTACAAATGCTCTGTTAGCTTCAGGGTCACCATACCTGCCGGAGAATGTGTGGCTCAATGTTAACTTCCCCAGGGTGGAGGGCGATTGCACCGAGTCCAGGGATTTCACCTGGATCTTGAGTCGTAGCAGCCCGGGGTACTTTTCAGAGCGAGATGTCAAGCATTGCGGACGGACTCGATTGCCAACAGAAACGGAAGTTCAAGTGCGTGGTGGCTGTCGCATATCCGTCAGCATGGGCGATGCATTGGCAACATCAACTGCACCACGAGACAAACAAGAAGTCGTGCTGAGCAAGATACGTCATCTTTTGACGTGCCTGGATTGAGCTGGCAGCTTCTGTGGTCTTCAGTACCAGATGTGATTTCCATCCGCTCTCTCCTCCAGTGCTTATGGGTATGGACATGCCCAACGAATCTCGGATTGCCCGTTTAAGAATAGGGCAATTCGCCACAGAATATTCTTGGGAACTATTTTGGCTTTTTTTATGCCTTCATCTAAGTGGGTACAACGATGAGCAGTTTATTCGTTGATGAATGGCCTCAAACCGTATCTTTGCGGCGTCGACGCCGGAGAAGCAAACGATTTGATAGGCTACTCAACCTTAATCCCACCCAATACCACGATCCCGCATCCAACATCTGGATTCGGGGGGTCCCAAACAAATACTCAAAGAAATCTAAGATGATACGTCATGTTTTCCTACGATTGTATTGGCGGGAATCCTGGTCGCGGTTTCTGTGTTCATGGGTTGTTCTGGGTTGCGAGGTTACCATCGCGCACTCGTTTGGCATGGGACATCGCGGTGCACCTAACATTAAATGAAAGTGGAAAGTCGTTCCCCCCTTGTACGTATCTGTGCCACCAAATATCTCATAAGGATCACGGAGGTCTTTCGACGTTGCCCGGAGAACTTGGTACAAGGACTCTGGTTCGCTGGTTAGCAAAACCATTCTCAACCTTTTTCCATCAATACTCTTGGGTGTTTTTGCGTTAGACAAGAAATCGTTCAGCTCGATCACTCGTCTTTGCCCTGTACCTAGTTGTTTCAGGACAACCATATCAAGTCTCGACAATCAGTCCTACACAAGGATCTGCTCACCACTCAGTGGCCGGTTCTATCATTATGATGGCACATCCGTCACCTATTCTTGACGCGGCTTGATTGCTGTCTAGATGAACGTGTAACATAACCGTAATCTTTACTGATTGTAACACCTAGTAGCCAACTTTTGCTAACCTGGCACTGACTATCGGCTTGTGTAGTTCTAAGCTGCCGAACGCGGCTTTCGCAGATGCGGCATCAAGCTACGGCTGCCTTGGGCATCGGCTGTGCTGTAGCGGTGTTGATGGAAGAAGTCACAGAATTCCTGGAGAGTGGAGGTGGGGGATTTAGAACTTCGTTACTTTTGATTTACAAAAACTTGGATACTTGGATTGGTACCTTGGTTAATTATACCATCCCCAATGGAAAACTTGTCTCCCATCTACTTGCTTATGTCCTCTTGCCAGGGGTAATCTCTCAAGCACAGCGCATCAAGCAGATATTGCGTTGGAGACGGACGTCTGCTATGCTGCAACCCAATACGGACCGCTTTGCGAAGCAGAAAAAAAGGACAAGTTCTACTACAAAAGCAAAAGAATAACACATCATATCCAAGAACCACCGGCCAATCGCTTGCATGAAGTTTGCTACAATCTGCAGTGCTTATGCCGATTCAGCCGTTTTGAATGTATGCAAGCTCAGCCTTGGCTGCTGCTTACATTGCAGAATCAATATCGTGGCATCGTGAAGATGAAGACTTCCTTGAGTTTTTTTTGTCCCCTTTCAATTTCCAAGGAAATTTCGCAGACTTCTCAGATCACTACAATGGAGAGGTCAGAATACCAAGTTGAGAGCACCAACCTGCACAATAGGTGGGGATACAATGGTGGCAAACCTAGCGTCTCCCGATCTCGGTTTCTGGAGGTTTCTGGATGGATACTCAAGGGTATGTCTACCTCAGGAGTGCCGATGTTACAGAAGCCGTAGACGGCACGCTCGGCCCTCTATTCACGAGATGTCGTTCCTGTGTAGCTCTCGATGTAACGGCTGTCAAAGCTGTCAAACTCACACGAGCCCAGGATTCACCCCTTGGCTAGCAATTTGTCATGTACACCGCTATACCTATGTTGTGGCGTTCGTTGGCCATGCCTTCTACAAATTGAAATTTTCTCGTGTCCCCATGCACGCCGTTCTCAAATAGTCGGTGCAACCTGAGATCTCCCCTTGTTCCCCAGGGTCTTCCTGGAAGCTCCTGTTACTTGTCGTTCTGATATATGAATATTCTGTGATACATGGGAGAATCGTGCTGTTCATATGGATAATGTCTGGAGGAGCATGGCATGCCAGAAATAAAAGGAAAAAAATTATTATGAAACAGATAAGGCGTGAATCTGCGTAAAGACGCAGGAACGACCATGGCATCAGTCCCATATGTCGGGAATGATAGCAAAAACCCCGGTTCAAGGCATCCTCGCGCCACGGACCAAGATCGTGAATAATTTGGTTCTTACATCCCCACTAACATAGACTCCCCGGCTGATCTGTAGCTGTTGGTGATAGCGATCGAAAAGTGGGAGGGTAAGTTTGGTTGCATGATGGACAAGGGTAGTTGCAGCCTCGTAAGCCAATAGGATAGAATCCCAAACATCCCATACATCTCATACATCCCATACATCCCCATACCATACAAACCTTGGCTGACCTGCACAGTGGCGGTATAAATGCACGTTCCGGGAACCCAGTTCTCATGCTCGCAATGTTACGTTAAAATGCCTGTCTTATGAAAAGTACCTACATACAAAATGGCAATGCAGTGTCAACGACAACGAATCGGTGCATAATCTGACCGGTATAGCGTAGGGTGACACTAGATTTGACAATTCTTTGCACCCACATGCATCCCCTCCCCCCACGCCGGTATAATCCTTCCTTCAAGGAGCGGCCCGCTGAATTTGGCACATGCCGACTGCGTGACCGTTTGCCAGGGGGCTGGCCTGGGTTACTGATTTGCTAATGTGGCGAGGCGGCTGAGTTGGGCCATGGCAAGGAAATACAATCAGCAAGAAACAAAAAGAAACCGACTGCACAAGCGTGATAACCGTTCGGTCCCAGCAAGTACCGTTGCGTGTACCGCGCGGTCTATTAGGACCTATTCAGCCCAGCCTACATCGAGGCAAATAGACTCAGTTAAGACGGGATTGAAGATTACTTGCGGGCACGATCTGCCCGCATTGGGAGCTTTGCAGGATGGCAAGGTGGATTTGCCTTCCCGGGGCCGCCAAGGACCTTCCGCGAGGATCCACCAGATGCTCCATGTTGAAAAGGAGACGACACAGAGAAACATAGGAGTGACGCAGTACTGTAAAGGGGAGGAGTGGCCTCTGATAGACCTAGACATTATTTCATATCGAAATCCCCCACAATCAACGGTGGTATAGAGTTTCTGGACTTGATCTGTGATGTTTTTTTCTCCTTCTCCATCCGTTGGTATGCCGGTCGAATCTTATGGTTTTGAGAACTATATACAAAGTACTTTGCCAAGAATATAAGAGAAACTCCTTACTACTGTATTTTATTCTCAAAAGGAACGCTATATCTTATCGCTATATTCAATTTTACGGAACCTCAAAAGGCGCATCCGCATACCGTTGAACGCAATCGCCCCTTCTGTTTCTACCACAGGATTTTCGACAACACCTAAGACATTCTATCCGGCCGGAGAAATATTCAACGCAGCGGTGTAGAAGCGCCGGCCACGCTCTCCTGGGCAGTTTTGCTTTGACTGGCAAGAGGTTCAGTGGAATATTCAAGCTTACGGGAGCCCGCACCTCGCCGACTGCGGTTGACGAACGATCGGCTCCAGATTGCTGGGTCCCGACTGCGTGTCTACCCAACGATTCCCGTCCACCGCTCTCTTCTAGCCCTCTCTGGCTGGACGGGTGGTGAATATTATTCGGTAGCTATTTTAATCTGGTTGTTAGTCAGAGAGTGTGTGTGCTTCTTTGTGTGTATGAGCCGCAAGACTGACTTTGCTTCTAGACGGTGGGCTTAGACGCTGCCTCGCTCGGTGGGAAGTAGCACATAGAAGGGGAGAGAAGCGTGGTGGCATATAGAGGAATACCGGAATCCAGGAGGGCGAGTAACTAGTATACCCCAAGAAAACAAAGGGCCGTTTTGCCTGAAGATGATGATAGCTACTGCACCAACGGCACCGCCGTCGTGGGAGGGCAAAGGTATGCTGCTGCGGGGCCCCTTTCAAAGCACGCCGAGGCACCGCTACATTCACCACGCAACTCACATCCCAAACGCCAGAGTAGAAGACGCCAGAACTTACAGGCAAAATACAGGATCGTTTGGATCTCAACTGCGGGGACCAAATCGGGATTCTGCACCTTACTTGTTCCTCAGTCGACTGAACCACAACCACAACCACACCAAGCAACAGGACATCCGAGCTTGGAGTGTTGGCGTGAGTGATCAATACCTCCTAGAACACCAGCTACGCCAGTGCGGCGTTCACCAACAAGACCCATTTTATAAACATCAGCTTCAGATACCATTTCGTCGCGAGCAAAGGGTTCAAGACCACTTCGACGACAAGATGTGTGAAGCTACGTACTTCCCGACTCATTCGGATAGCGGCGATGACTGGTTGCTGGTATGTGCAAACTGAATTTCAACAGTTCTCTCTTCACATTTTCAATTGGTTCCTTTCCTTTGTCATTCCTTCCAAAAATACAATTGGTCACGAAGATGTTCTTGTCAGAAAAGCAACTCACATTTTCTTCCCTCTCGTTTTCACACCTTTAGAATGATGACATCTACGGCAATGATACCTTCCCGCTTCCGGGCGTGACTCCATCCACGTCTGGTGACAGCGTTGCCAATGGCTCGCAAACGACTGGCTTCTCTGTCTCAGATATTCCGAGCATCAATCAGTCTCCTGTGGCTCAAACGCAGCAGCCGCAACAGTCTGTGACCAACAAGGACGACACGGCCCCGGCTCATCAGGGCCAGCCTGACATCTTCGGCCTGTACTCACCACCTGCATACCGATGGCCCGATGAGGACGGCAATTCTGGTGACTACTTCCAATTTGGACCCCTTGAGCACGCGTACCCGTACTCACACCCTGCTGCCATCGATCTTGAAACCTTGAACATGAGCATTTCTACAGCTGCAGCTGCCCAGGACTTTGCTACTTCTGGTCGACACCACGGATTTTCCAGTGGCAGCGGCGGCATCGACACTACGAACAACCGCTGGATGCTAAACGAACCTGATATGCCCATCCTGGGCGAGGCTTTACCGATTGCAAAGGTCAACATTGGACACCTCCAGGCATACGGCAATTACACCAGCAATCTCATGAACAGCAATCCTCACTTTGACACAGGCTATAGCAGCTTCTCGTCCGCCGCGTCGAACCAGCCCTCGGAAGTCGCTATGTTTGGTACAGCGGCCAATTCGCCCGCGAGCCCTATGGGCTTCCAGGGTGGCCTGCCTGCGATTGGCAACAACAATAATAATAACAGCGTGCTGACAATCTCTCCCAAGTTGCTGCACGTCGCCAGCTCTCCTCATACAGGCCCCCCACCATCAGAGACATCCGAATCCGTTGCCAGCACTGCTAGCAGCACCGCCGGTGTCAGCGGCCTCAGCCTCTACTCGGACAGAAACACAGGAGTACGGGGCCTATCCCGTCTCGTCGCCACGACCGGGGCGGCTCCCTTGCCAAAGTCGCGGAAGAACCCTAGCCTGAAAGGTCGAAGAGAGCTCCCCAATAGGCCTAGGAAGCTGTCGCGCCTTCGCCCTTCAGCGCACCCGAGCTACAGATCCTTGCAGCAGTCTGTCCCAGCAGAAGGGATCCGGGATGAGGGGGCAAGATTGGGCCGCTTGGTTGGCGTCACGAAGCCCGATCCGTCGGCGCGGGACACCGGCCTCCGCTCCCTTCCGGTACTGGCTCCCCTCGGTTTCACAGCAGATGGAGCCCCGCCGCTGATGAGCGCCGGGAAAAGCCAGGATAGCAACGGCAACGGCGGCGGTGACAGCGATAACGACGGCGAGGTCGAGGTTGACGGCGAGGCCGAGACCGAGACCGAGGGCGGTAACCCGGCCAACGAGCGCAGCAAGCGTGACGAGTTCCTCGTCAAGTCCAAGCTGGCCGGCATGACATACCGCGAGATCCGTGAGAAAGGAAATTTCGCTGAGGCTGAGTCCACTCTGCGTGGACGCTTTCGCACGCTGACCAAGCACAAGGAGGCGCGTGTGCGCAAGCCCGAGTGGCAAGACAAGGACGTGAGTGGGATTACGTTTTATGTTTACGTGTATCGGATTCCTGTCATGCAATTTGTCGTATTTTCTCTTTCCTTTTCCCCTGCTATTTTTCTACCCTCAGAATATCCTCCCTTACTGCTCCAAGATAAACGATACCCCTTTTTAATTTTTTGGTGAGAATTATTTGGACTGACATCTGGTGGCAAAATTGAACGTTGGCAGATTATTCTCCTCAAGAAAGCTGTCCGAAAGCTTGCCAGAGGTAGAGATATCACCACCCCCAACCTGAAAATCTCCTGGAAGCAAGTGGCTGATTACATTGTCAACCACGGTGGCTCATACCAGTTCGGCAACGCGACCTGCCGTAAGCGCTGGGATGAACTAGTAGCCACGGGCAGAGCTGATCTCCAATAACCCTGCTTTCAAGCAGCTACACAGGGACATCATATCCGTGTTCTACCCTTTCCTTTGATATTAATTGTTGCGAGTTGGTGGAGGAGGAGAGAAAGTCAGCCTCGGCGTGGCGGCAGGGCTCGTGTGTGAATGGTTATGGAGAATTCGCTGCGTCTGATTATGACAAGGTTAATACCCCACAGTATCGGAGGCTGAAGGAAGGCTTGGAGGCTTGATTTGCCATGGTGGAAAAGGGGCCGGAAAGTATGGTGGTGATATGCAGCTACAGCGTGTACCTGCAGACGAGTAGAGAGGTGTGTGTTTGTGTGCGTGTTACTTGTGGTGGAGGCAAGGGGTTACTGACTATGTCACTGAATGACACTTGCATCGGAGGGTTACAACGTTGCCGTCCTCGCTAATGCCTAAATAATCCTAGAGGTGAAAGCAAAACAAACGAAGAAAGAGAAAATCACTTGGTGGTACACAAGTTTAGGGAACGTGCCCGATGTCTTCACTGCTATAGGTTCCCACTCATCCTACCCTTCGGAGGCACACCAATCTGCCTAAGCACATCCAGTAACACCCGCGGATTATGCCTCAGCGCATCCCACTCAGCCTGATTCTTGACCAGGGCGGTGCCAGCAAGCACGGTGCCATTGAGAGCGATAGAGCCGATGTCCTCCTCCCCTGATTCGCTCTGGATCGGAGCACCCTCTGCCACCCGGGGCATTATCGCGATGTGCGTGTTTGTGATGGCCATGTTGTAGCTTATCTTTGCCTCCCCTTCCACGGGCAACTCGCCATCCTCCTTCTCGCCTGCCGGCAGGGCCAACCGCACCGCTCGCCTGTACAGACCGAGGTACGCCTCGTGGAGATCGGTGCTGGGGCCGATCGCCTCGCTTAGCACCGTGAACGGCAGCTCTTGGCCGCCGCCACCGCCACCGCCACCGCCTTGTACGGATGAAAGAGACCCGCCGGGGAGTCTGTCCACCAGGACGCCCCAGCTCGCCGGGTCGTCCAGGCCGTCCCGCATGCGCTCGACGGGCAGCAGCTGCAGGTGGCGATGTGGCTGGCTGGCGCCTGAGTGCGGGCCCGAGTTGAAGAAGACGAAGAGTTCTTGGTCGTGGTCCTCCCGGTACGCGCGGATGCAAGCCCACGCGGCCTCTAGGTCGTCCCGCTCCAGCACGTGCGTCTGCGGCTTGACCGTCCTGGTCGCGAGGATGAAGTGCTCCGGCACGATGGCGAACTTGTTGAGCACCAGTACGTGCGACGGCGCGGCCCCCAGCTCGGCCACCGTCATGGATGGCAGCGGACTCTCGAATGGGTTAAACGGCTTGGCCCCGGGCACCTTGGGTTTCGGTGCTTTGGGCTTGGATGCCAGCGCTGGGGAGAAGCGCAACTGGAACTGGACAAGCGAGATGCCCGTTACGGATATGGGCACAGAGTTAGTTGATTAATCATACCGTATAGTGTATCCATCGGAGCTCAGATTAATATATATATATATATTTACACGTACAGCTATCGAGTCGAGCTCCAGGATTGTGACTTGCGTGGGATAGTAACTGAGATCACCACTTGCTTTGGCCTTGGCGAACGTTGTCCGCACCAGGCTTGGCAGGTTTGCAGGTGCTCGTATGGGCGACATGGTGGTCATTAATGCACGCAGCCCGCCTAGAAACGAGAATGTTGAAGTGGAAACCGAAAAGTTCCGAGGGTTTCTCTTGCCTCCTTGCGTCTTGCAATGATTGGAATCGTACTGGAATCCCATTAAACTTGAAAGCAGCGTCCCATTTCGGCAGTGGAACCCCAGCTGTGGGCCGGCCGGTATGTTCCGCTTGCGTCATGTCCATGTATCAACGATCTCACTCCACATGAAACTCCCCAGTTAACGTTCAGTACATTGCTCAAATTTCACATCGATAGAAAATAGCTTTTGAAAGAGGGAACAGGAATTTATTTGAATCAGACACGCAAACTATTACGATGAACTGTGTTGCTGGATTGGATACCATTACCCTTTCCGGCACCCTACTACGTAGCCACTAGCGCACAGTTGTCCTTGTAGAGATTGACAATATATTCTATATTGTTTGATAGTATATTAATGTGTATTAGAGTGGCGCAGCCCTCGCGATAACAGACTCCAGTCGTGCCGCGCATTTCTCAACGTCCATCTTTCTAGTGGTAAGCTCCCTTCTCTATAATCCGGGCAATCCAACGATGCCTCTTAATGCCGGAATCCAACGTGGTAGGTAGTAAACCGGATATATGCCCATCAGTGCAGTGAGAAGCCCAGTGAGCTGCAGAAAATACATTAGCACGAGCACAAGTAGTTGAAAGACTGCCCGACGATCAGGAGTCAAGGGGTCTCCACGGGGACAAAGACCTTACCTTTTCGAACCATGTATGAAAGTAGATTGCCGTCATCAACAGCATCCAGCAACACAGTGCAATAATGGCGACAGCGAATTTCCCGCCGACACCGAGACCGCTCTTCTGCTCGCCTTGGACCGGCTCCGCCTCAACTCCAGCACCCTTGACAGCGCCGTCGCCCATGACGATGGATCGCTCGTCCTGGTGACCAAGCCCTCCCGCCCGGACGAACACCCAGCCTACCTCCTGGATGAGGAACCAGCTGCCCAGGACAAGCAGGAAGACGTGCCCGCTGATGTCGTGGCCGCCGCTCCACCGCCCGCCGGAGGACTTGCAGGCGGCCGCCGTGAAGAAGTCAGCCGTATCTGCGCTGCCATCGAAGACCGCCTCTCGCGCAACTTCGCAGCGCCCGCCCGTGAAGCGGAACCCGCGGTCGATGATGGCAGGGCCGAAGCACCACTGCGTCACGAGGATCCACCAGCCGGTGATGAGACCCCAGCGCAGGCCTGCCTTGATCCTGCGCGCCGAGGACGAGGCCAGCGCCGGGTGAGTGGTGAGGAAGACAACAAATGCTATGGTGATCCAGGCCCAGCCGCGCTTGACGAACAGGACGTTGAAGAGGTTGTCCTTGCGCGCAAAGTAGCTTGGCGCCTCGCTCTGGACGTGCGACTGCGTTACAGTGTTGTAGGCCGACCCGCGGGTCTCGGGGCTGAGCAGGGAGAACAGGCTGCCGAATATGAGGAGTGCAGGATATAGAAGCAGTATTATTGCCTCGAGCGGCGTGGGAAGATGGGGCGGATTTCGCGTGGTCGTGCGCGAGCGTGCTCCGTGGGCGCCCTGGGGGCCGTTCGATGCCGCCATTTTGCCTGGGCGTGATCTCAGGGATTGTGCGTCCGCCATCAATACACCCGGATCATCAAATAGGAGGGTGCCGTCGTAAACCGTCGCTCTCTTTTGCCTCGAGTCGCGGGGATATCGAATGAGCGGGCTTTAGAAAGGCTTGGGGAAGCAAAGAGGTTCTCGGAGGAAATGTGAGAGTTGTGCTTTCGATACAGAAGATGCAGCTAGCCGAAGGAGGCAGAGAAAAAGACGTAGATAGTATGGTTCGGAACGAGATTTACCCCAGGAGACAAAGAGAAAAATATAATAATTGTTGCTAACGTTACTACTTTGGAGGCAGTGCAGAGTGCAGGTCCAGGTCCAGGTTTGCCTCCAGAAATGCTCAAATGAGGCCTCAAGGTGCGATTCCAGGACCTTCCACTTGTCCCAAAAGCTCGAGCAAAACCGATGACGTTTACGTTGAGCTGAGCCCTGGCTGGCCCTACAATGTGGGTAGGATGGGGGTGGTAGGGTGGATGCCCGGCTGGGCTAAACTGTAAGTAGCCGGTGCGCCAGGCACAGGTCACATGGGACGGGAAGAGCATGGGATGCCATGGGATGCCATGGGATGCAACTAAAACGCATAGTTACATCTGGGGACGGCTGTGACTTGTGACTCCGCATTTCATGAGAACACCCAGTTGCCCTCGTTCTGAGACACTTGGAGACGGAGCTATACTCAAGCTCCAGCATCCAACCGTATATCCAATTAGCCATGCCTACGAACTTGTATTACTCATATATTACTATATTGCCTTTCCCCTCCCCTTCCCTTTTTATTATTTAGTTGACCAAGAAAAGGCTGCCAAGTTGTGCACCATCATCACTACTTGTAGTGCAGTTGCCTCCGAATTTGAGCATAATCACGTGTCACATCCTCACATTCTCTGGAGACAGCGAACGAAGTATGGATACAGCTTCTTTTATTTATGCTGATCAGCTAGGATCTGAGTAATGCTGTACCATCCGGAGATTCTTTGTTGTCTTTCTGCAACTATGTACGAGAATAGGGGTCTTTGCCACGCCCACACAGCCCTCTAGCCTTGCCCGGCACAACTCATGTTTTCTCTTGCCGTTCCAACCAAAACGCCTATGGATCCATGCCAACTACCGTGATGAAATGCACATCCTCCCCTGTTCCCTATTCATTGGTATCGTATCAAACGGAAAAAAAAGGAAAAAGAAAAGAAACGAAAAAAGAAATTGGAAAGAACATTTCCAATTAGCCCTCGGGGCTGGGAAGAATTGAAGTGTGTGTAGGTTGTCAAGTGTCGCCATGCTGTGTAGGTATCAATTGAAGAGAAGAGAATAGGGACGGGGTGGTAATTCATGATCCGCCACAGTTGGTCAGTGTGGTTGTGGTAGTTGCAGTCAACGTCGCTGTCAAGGGTGGTCCAAATTGACTCGATGCAGCACCTGGCGCACCACATTGTGCTGCCGTGGCCTACGAGGCAGAGCAAGTTACTGTGGCAGTCGCCGTAACGGTGACTGTAACCCAGGTGACATCGGCAGTGCCGGTGGCTGTGGGAGTAGAGAGAGTGGCAGCACCATCTGCCCCGGAGCTGCCCTCTGATCCAGCATCAGACCCGGTCCCGGCACCAGTGTCAGTTGATCCCGAAACTACACCACTGGCCACGGCAGAAGCGGTAGCCGAGGTCAGGATGCTCGTTCCAGTGTAGACTGAAGTGGTAACGGCGACAGTACGGGTGGAGTGGAGGGTAAGGGTAGCATAGGTTACTGTGCCGCTGCTGCCTGCACTACTGCTACCCGAACTGCTACCACCAGAAGTAGTTCCGTTGCCTACAGATAAAATTCAAGATTAGTCAACGGACTTAAAGACATGAAGAAACCAATGGTAAATGGCGTGACTTACTGGCTGCCGGGCCTTCGTCGGATTCGAACTGAGCAATTGTGGCGCAGTAGGTATCACGGTTGTCCGCATCGAGTGCAACTGACACGCCATCAAGGGTGATCATGTTGACTGAAGCCTTGGTGCTGATACCGAAGAAGTTGACACTGGAGGACTCAATGCTGATAATGTTGTCCTGGCAGCTCTCGGTCAGGAGGCAGTCCTGGTCGTAGTTGTCGAAGAAACTGTAAAGACCTGCACCGTACACGAACACGTCCGAAGAGTTGGTTACGCGGAGACCCCAGGTGCGGGCGCAAGTGGTGGAGGTGCCATCGCAGCTTGCAGAGAAGTCGGGGTCAGAGTAAGCTGCGTTGACCGTGAAGGGGACAGTGGCATCAGGATTGCCCTGCATGTATGCGGTCTCGGTCTGGATGGCTGACATCCAAACGTTCTGGGCGTTGGTGAGCTGATAGTTGTACAACTGACTGTGCTCGGAGGCAGTACCCCACCACCAGGTTGCGTCCTGGGACTCGATGAGGACTCCGCGACCGTTGTAAATGTCAATCTGGTTGTGGTCACTGAGGTCGAGCTCGTGGTCGGCAGTCCAGAACCAGGAGTTCTCAACGTAAAGAGACGCAGTCGACGTGGCGTGGAACATCAGGAATGTACCAATACAGGCGTCGTTGGGGCCGTGGGTGGCGTTGGGGTTCTTGGTGCATGTATCCGATTGCAGCTCGGTTCCCGCACTGCCACCAACTCGGAAGTGGACATCCCACATACCCGCAGCACCAGCCTCAGAGCCGGCCACGTTCCACTCCATGAGGATAGCTCCGGGAGCAGCGCCCTTGGTCTCCAGGATCAGATCGGAGAGCTCAACGGCACCAACATCACCAGCCTCACCGATCTGGAAGACAGGGCGGGGGTTGGAGGAATCGTTGAAGCTCGCACCATCAGCCATCAGAAGAGGCCACATCTCACCGGTGATCTTGATATCCTTGGGAACCTTGAGGGTGTCGGTGATCAAGTAAGCGCCGTGGTCAAAGTAGACGATCTGGTCAGTCGTCGCACTGTCGAAAACCTTCTGGAGTGCTGCAGTATCATCGGTGGTGCCATCACCCTTGGCGCCAGACGACTTGACACTGACGAAGCTGGATGCAGCAACATCCTCATACTGAGGCTTGGTGCGAGTGAAGACGTTACCATCGGACAGCAGAGCTGCGGGCTTGGAGACAGCGCTCTGGGCAGCCTGGACCGCGCGGCCAGTGCCGGCACTGCTAGTGTATGTGCGGCCCTGGGTGAAACCAGAGATGACGGAACCGCCCTCAAGCAGAGTGGAGTTGTCAGCAGCGTAGCGGATGGCAGTGGTAACTCCGTCGCTCATGTCCACGTTGTCCAAGATCAGGGTATTGTTGGTCATGGTGAGATCAGTCTGATACAAAGTGTTGATTCCAACCTCAGTGCTCGAAATCTTGCTGTCGAGAAGTAGAAGCGACCCAGCCTGAATATTACCAACGCCACCGCTAGACATATCAATGCCGATCTGGGCGTTGTTAATAGTGACGCCCTGCATGGTCCACACCCAGCACCAGTTAAGGTAGATAGCGGTATTGCAACCATTGAATGTCATGTTGCGAGTGGTGAACTGCTGGTTGCCGAAGAATGCTCCGTAGCCGCCGCCATTGAACACAAGGTCAGCCATGAAGCCACCAGATCCGTTGTCCATGAAGATACCCTTCTGTGCGTTGGCCGAGCTGGTATCCGTGTTCATGTTGAATACGATGTTCTGCAGGCTGGTGGCCTGGGCGACCTGCCAGTGAATGCAGGCACCTTCAGTAGAAGGAAGAGCTGTGATATCGATGATGAAGTTGCGGACCTGGCGGAAAAAGTTGTTCTGGTTGACATACCAGTTGACTCCACTATCGTCATACGGGTCACTGTCGATAACAGCCATGCCGACAAAGGACGAGCTTGCCTTCAGGGTGGGAAGATCGGTGGCATCACCGATGAACTGGGTATAGTAAGTCTGAATGATAGGAGTGCTAACCAGGTAGGTCCCAGCGGGGAAGTAAACAATGGCGGGGGTAGAAGTGCTAGAATCACAATTGTCGATGCAGCTTCTGCCGTCCTGAACAGCTTTGTTAATGGCAGCAGTGTCGTCAGTGACACCGTCACCAACTGCACCGTAATCCATGACGTTGCGGAAAACGGTGTAGCCTGAAGTAGCAAAGACAGCGTCACCTTGACGTTCGATGTTGGCCACCCAGTAGCTGGAGGTGGTGTCCGCACGGCGCTGAACCCCCTTAGTTGCCGGGACGGCGTTGACGAGGTTAATGGAGGCCAAAGCCCAAAGGCCGGCCGCAAAGAGCTTTGCAAAGCCCATCTTGACGATAGGACCAGCTACTTTTCAAAGATGGCTTTCAGAACCTTTGGAGGTGAGAATATGAAATGAAAGTGTTCCTTGTGAAGGGCTGTAGTAGAGAGAGATGTCAGCCTGTGATCACCACGCGCAGTTGCGTTGATCCAGGTGTATGCAAGTGAAGATGGTAGTTTGGTGTTTAGAAGAAAGGAAGGAAAGTTGGGATTGCGAATGTGGGTTGAGTTGGGATAACAGGAGGGGACCAGATTCTTTTTTTTTCTCGAGTGCCTGAAAATGGGAGAGGAAACATGAAAGTGAATGTAATGACGGAGTCGCCATGTTATGGTGCGTTTGCCTTGGGTAAGTTATCACCTGGGGGATGATATCGGTGAATGGAACAAGCATGTATGGTCGCCACCACCACATACACATGAGGACTTGACTCCTCCGGAATGAGTGTTCATGAGTGTGCAAGAGTTATATAGAGTGGCATAGGGAAACCAAACCGTGGCAGGATCATGTTGTATCACAGACGAGGTTATACCTCGTGAGGTGCGGTGACAATACTTACAGATCAGTGGACATGTACTGGTTCTTTGAAGAGAATCAGGTACGCCGGCAGGGTGAAAGGAGAGCGTCGATTCTTGTATTGCTTGCGTCTTCCAGAGCAGCGCGGTGAGAAATGAATGAATATGAGGTGTCGAAAATAATGATTGTGTGCGTGCGCGGAAGAATGCCACCAGCAACAGAACCAAGAAAAAAAATGAATGCGACCGACCAGGCGTGTCAAGGGAAATGGAGGAACGAGAAATATAGGCTCGACGTTGGTGGTAGAGGAAGAAGAAGGACGACGAAGCTGGGGCAGCTAAAGGAGTAGTTCAAACTCCCGGGCCTGAACTTGCTTGGATCTGCTGGCCATGGACCGGACCACCAGCAGCAACTACCTCAACCCTTGCAAGTATCTACCAAAAAAAACCCCCCAAGTGCAGATACCCGGGGATCTTTCCCCATCAACCTCGAGGGTTAGCTACCGACAGGCGCGGGCTAGCCTTCTACACGAATGGGTCCCATCACGAATACCTTGTCATGTCCAACCACTGGCGAAGCTGTAAGGCAAGCACCAATCAGCGCTACTGCATCGGTTCTGGACCACTTCCCAAAGTGGGATTTGCTTTTGTATGCAACCTCCTGTAATACTTTAATTGCCAGGAACACCAATCGAAGGGGTTGCATGAATTCCCATGCGCTACGAGCCCCTGCCGAGCTTAGGAGGCGTACTAGTACCTGTGGCATCCAAGCTCCCGCCGCCATTGGCGCTGCTTGTTTGAAGCTTGGAAACAAAAAATGGCCCCGAGCTCGGGTACCTGTACTGGTCCTACCCCGGCCGGCTTGTGGTCCAATCTTGGGAACGGGGCGCCAGGACCACTGGTCATCACCGATGCCCCATTTGCCATGAGTGTTTGCTTCGATCTGCTCTGCTGCTACATAGGATATTTTTATTTCTCCAAAATTGGATCAATGTCTGCGAATGTAGGCAGTAGGATAGATACAATCCTATGTGTGGAACATGGGGGAAGCGCTGGGAGTTGCGCGAGCGACGAGAGATTTTTGAATGAGGCGAGCAAAATGACCAAGTTGCTGAGCTATGTCCTACTAGTTTTTCCCCTGACCCCTCTTGACCTTACCCACCTTACCACCCAGCCGTCAGCTTGCACCGGTAGTGGCTTGGGCTGTGTGGCCAAATAAGTACCTAGAGCACTCACGAGCGGCGGTGCCGAGAGCACCACCTGCGTACCTGTTAAGCTAGTGTTGATGTAGCCTCCATAGTACACAGCTATGTAACCTAGCCGTATGTTGTAGCTAGGCTACACGTATGTGTGAGCACTGGGTGCCGAGAGTTGGGC
This sequence comes from Xylariales sp. PMI_506, assembly GCA_021365275.1. Taxonomy (NCBI): domain Eukaryota; kingdom Fungi; phylum Ascomycota; class Sordariomycetes; order Xylariales; species Xylariales sp. PMI_506. The sequence continues at coordinate 867,653 of JAJTIY010000004.1, read as the reverse complement.
CGCTCCAGATGGAGAGGAATCGTTTGACCATGGAGGCATGGCCGGCAATTCGACCATGGCACACATCCGTGCTTGGACCGGGAGTATTTTCAAGGTTTGTTTCTGGTTTCTGCGTGGCAAATCGCCAAATCGCAGCCTGCTCTGCAGCACCTGCCCACCTTGAGGTAGCCTTGCACGCGCGCGGAGCATGGATGATGAAGATCCCGGAAGATCGACTACGGAGCAATCACTAATTGCCAGGACCCGCTTCCGACGGAGCTGGCTGGCTGTGAGCGCTTGAAATCCTTTCAGCATCCTTCAACACATGCGCGGAGATGGGTAGGTTTTATTTTCGGTTGGTTTATGTGTGCGCGTATTCCGCAAATAAGTTCTTAGTGTCTCAGGGAAGTCAAGCTCCGAGCTACCGAGCTATACAACCTTGTTCCCGGTGCTTGGGAGGACGAGAGAGCACTCGGCCTGAAGCAATGGCTCGCCCAGAAAGTACCGTAGTAATTGAACTAAGCATGATCAGATGGAGAACGACAGCAGACATCGGCTTAAACAAGTGGTGCTCGACAGCCGACTGGGAGGGCAAAGGAGGCGAAGAGTGGAGACCCCTGCACGGGCGCGTTTCAGATTGTGGGGGATCCGCCTAAGCTTTCGGACGTCACGCTGGGTTGATTGGCTGGAAACATGTTCAGGCGTTTTTTCAGGGGAAATGATGGGATGTGGCACACCATGCGAAGAAACGTCGCGCCACGTCCCGTCGACATTCCTGTTTGGACACTGCGCTGCCTGCAAATGCCTGTAATACGGGTGCCCAGAACCGCACCCCTTGGCCAGGCCTTCTTCTCGATTGGCAAATGAGTACCAATCGCCCGCATCAGACCCAGACCCATGATTTACTTCTTCGAGCCCATCGCCACGCAGCCTTCACCTGCATTACATGTGTGTATGCGCTGTGCCGTGATCTACCCCGAGGTTGGTCCTGGCCGGTCGGGCCCATGAGATGGCTGCCACGTGTTGGCATCTGCTAGCAATCATTGAAGATTTTATTCGTCATGGATGCATCACGGTGACCAGTCTGACAGCCTCGAGCGCGGTGTGCTTCGGCTTGGAAGTAATTTCCGAGACGAGCCAAATGGTACAGTTGAGCACATAGTAGTTAGTCCTCGATCGGCAATGCCCATGTTTTACAGGAGGTAGTTGATTACGTACGCTGCCCAAATAGACATACTAGCGAGGTCACGACCACATGGTGACGGTGAGCCAGGGGATACTATGCAATATCATGAAAGTTTGAACAGTATGACCTGTAATTCACGCATCTTAGGTCTGCAGGAGATAGCAGGCTGTCTAGAGTTGTCCTGCTAGGTCAGAAGTCATTCAGCACGCGGGCTCGATTGATTTTTGCTTCCTTCGAAGTCCTGATATTGGGCGCTGTTCCCTCCCAACCATGTGGTACACCAGGATACAAGTGAAACTCAACCTGGACATTCGCCTTGACTAACTTGCCCGCGAATTCAATAGATTCTCCTAGGAAGAGATCGAACCCTCCGATATCGATATAAGTAGGGGGCAGTCCCTCCACGTTCTCGGCTCGGCCTGGTGCTGCATATATCGGGACGTCATCTCCTCGTTGTTCTCGATCTCGACCTCCAAGGTATGCTTTCCAGCCCATATCATTAGACTTTACCGGCCATGAGTAGTATTTAGAGGCTGGGTCCTCAAGGGACCGAGTGGTCCGATCATCCAGCATTGGGTAAAGCAGAATCAGTCTTGCTGGTGGTGGACTGAGTTTTCGATCTCTAGCCAGGAAGGCTGTGCCTGTTGCGATCCCACCACCGGCACTGGAGCCGAAGAGTGCAATCCTTTCTGGATCAACATTGAAAGACTGCGCGTTAGACTGCAACCATTCCAAGGTGGCATACACGTCCTCCATCGGCTTCGGGAACGGGTGCTCGGGAGCGAGGCGATACTCAACGGCGAAGAGCTGCACCCCGTGCTGAGCATACGTGTTCTCAATCAAGGGCCGGAGCAGTTTTGCACTCCCGGCAATCAATCCACCTCCGTGGACATAGATGGCGGCTGGCTGAGGTTCTGTGGCATCCTTCACCGTGGAGGGAAGATGTCGATACACGGGGATTTTAGCTCCATCTGCTGACGTGACTTCGTGCTCGGTGACCTCTACATTCGTCGCTGGCGGCATGCCGGAAAAGCGCTCGGCGAACATACCGTCCGCGACTTTACGGAGGGTGATGGGATCATCAAAATCTGGCTTTTCAATATCGGCAAACGGCTTGATGACCTCCCAGAACTCAGGGTCGTACTTGAGGTTTGCCATTTTGGAATTTGATGAGCACGTAGTCTGCGTGTGCGTTTAGAAGGGTTCCGTTGATAACTATAGAGAATGAGCTGCTTGTAAGGGCCAGAGAAATGTCTTGCACCGTTGAGGTTTTTAAACAAGCAGCAAGAAATATAAAATATACGAGATAGTGATTATAAGATATTCAGTATCACCGCGTCTAAGGTAGATATCCGGTGGTTCCGTAAGCACGTCGCCCTCGCCAATATGTTCACCGAATCAGCAGGCAGATGAGGTCGCTGTGCGTAGACCGCATCAGCGTCGCAGCCGCTCTATCCCAGAGAGGGTTTCCTTTAGGCGCCAAATTGGCTTGTAGGAGTTCACCTCCGGGCTGATTAGTTAATCAGGTAACAAACTTAAGAGGCCGTGGTAAAAGCGCGAGGGCGAAGGATTGCGGGGTAGCGAATGCCATGAGACATCTTTGGGTGCTTGCTAATCACCCGAATGTCAACTTCTGATAACCTCTTCATTTCATACCTTTAATTATTATCCTTAGCTTTTTATCTTGTATCTCTGCCCGCTTTCACATCCACTGACAATAGTTGAATATTCGATGACGGCCACTTGCATTGCGACTATCACATGTTACTGTGAACATTGAACCTTTGGCAAACGTGCCAAGCAGAGGTCTATCGAGAAGTGGAGCAAGTACGGTTGAGCAGCCGCAGAGGGCCAGGTTAGGAACTCCAGGTGAAATGCGCAAACGGACTCCAAGACGAGTTGTTTGTGGTGTTCCGGCCTCGCGGTTGCTGACCAATGAAGTACCATACATGTAAGGCACCAAACGGCGTTTCATCCAACCGCTCAGGCACAATTCATCCGATGACTCTGTAACACACGCACAGCCAGCAACCAACTTTTATGCAGAGCATAGACCTATTCGTGTGCGTATGTGCGTGTGCGTGTGCAATGTCCTCGAACCACGTCGCATTAATAACTTGGCCTTATTGTTTCGAAACATCGGGATCGCGGTTCCCATTGGGGGGCGGCGGGACGCCTCCTAAAGAAACAATTCGGAACATGCAGTATAAGAGGCGGCTTCATTGGCCCGCATTGATTCCACTGACATCGGACACGAGGGGCCTTTTCTGCAGGGCCTTTCCGATCCCATCCCAGCTTAAATCAAGAGGCGGGGTTTTATCACGGGCGCTAAACCTGGGGGATATATACAGTGAACAGACTGCCAAAAACCGCGCAGCCGTAGTGACTAGTCTTTCTTTGTGTGTCTAAGTTAGGAGATCACCGTCATGTGGGTCAGGTGCTAATAGAATTACTCGCTCCTATACCGGCGCACGTCCGCTATCAACAATTCCCTGACATGGACCCTTGGAAATATTCAACCCCATGACGTAAAACTTGCAGTCACATAGTATGAGTTTACATTTCACATGAAGTATCACCAATATGGCAATCCTGACAAATTATCAAAACAATAAGGCGCCCTATCGATGAATACGAGCGTTCTGCCGCATGCTGCTAATGAGCGGGAGAATTACGGTAGCCATAACTCAATGCACACAGGAGCAAAGACATAAGTGAAAGAGTGGTTATGATGTTTAAATAAAAAATCTTCGTCAATTCGTACAAGCTACTAATAGTAATGTGTATCTCTCTAAATAAAGGATCCAAAACATTATATCCTTTCCCTATTTTTTTTTTTAAATTAGAATTTATTTTATCTTATTCTTTTCAACCCCCCCGTGTTGAGAGTTGGTTATATCTTGCCCTCACGGCTCTTCATGAGAGGCTGGATCTTCTCGCCAAAGGTCTCGATGCCCATCAGGAAGTCGTCGAAGGTGAGCATGATGCCCTTGGTGCCGGGGATATCGGCGGCCTCGTCGAGCATGGCTGCGACCTTGGCGTAGGAGCCGACGAGGGTGCCCATGTTGAGGTTGACGGCGCCCTCGGGGAGGGCGATGTTCTTGGCGGTCGAGTTGGCGTCGGCGGCGGTGTCCTTGGACGACTGGTTGCTCATCCACGAGAGGGCCTCGTGGTCGACGCCATCGTTGTACAGCTTCCACTTGGCTTGGGCGGCCTCGTCGGTCTCGTCGGCGATGACCATGAAGAGCACGTAGGTGCCGACGTCGCGGCCGGTCTTCTGGGCGGCCTCGACCAGGCGGGTGCTGGCCTCGCCGTAGGCCTTGGGAGTGTTGATGCCGGTGCCCATGGCGAAGTTGTAGTCAGCGTAGTTGGAGGCGAACTCGACACCGCGGCCGGATTGGCCGGCGGCGACGATCTTGATGTCGTTCGCGGGCTTGGGGGACAGCTTGCAGTCGTCCATGACGAAGTGCTTGCCCTTGAAGTTGGAGACGCCGTCCTTCCACAGGTCCTTCATGACCTGCACGTATTCGGTGGCGTAGTCGTATCGGTAGCCGAAGTAGGCGTCGCCGGGCCACAGGCCCATCTGGGTGTACTCAGCGCTCTGCCAGCCGGTGACGATGTTGACACCGAAGCGGCCGGGGGCGACCGTGTCAATGGTGGAGGCCATGCGGGCGACCAGCGCCGGGGGCAGGGTCAGGATGGCCGTCGAGGCGAACAGCTTGATCTTGGTGGTGACGGCGCCGAGGGCAGACATGAGGGTGAAGGACTCGAGGTTGTGGTCCCAGAACTCGGACTTGCCTCCGAAGCCGCGCAGCTTGATCATGGACAGGGCAAACTCGAAGTTGTACTTCTCGGCCTTCTGCACGATTTGCTTGTTCAGCTCGTAGCTGGGCATGTATTGCGGCGAGGTGGTGGAGATGAGCCAGCCATTGTTGCCAATGGGGATGAAAACACCAATGTCGATGGGGGCCATCTTTGCTGTATGTGTTCTTGTGCTTGTTCTTGTTCTTCTGCTATTCTCCTTGTTTTTATTTTCCTTGTATATGCTTGTGGAGCTCGAGGTCAGGTCACAGACGCAAAATACTCTCTCTAGAGTGTAGGAAGAGGTATCAAGACGGGCTTGTCGTTTGAATTGGGTTCATTCCAGAGGAGGAGGGACCTCAGGGGGAGAAGAACCCCTCCATCTTATATCCTCAGCTGTCCGCATCGGAGCTTCAGAGATTCCAAGCTGTGCTATCTTGGTTATCATCGGTAGTGCCCCTCACTATGCTCGATTGGCGCGGCCGGTTGACTGATAAGAAGCCGCCGTCATAGCCATGGCCTATTGGGTTTTGACTCGGATGCTTGATCTGGCCCTCCTGTCGGCTAGGTCGGGACTAGACATCCGACGGAAACCCCTGCCACTCGGAACCCACCGAATTCAGCCCACGTGAAGGGCAGCACCCCTCCGACCTCCAATTGACACCACTCATAACTTATACCCCGCCATGATAACGAGCAATGGGGGCAGGCAGCACACGGATGAGAACTGCTATTTACCTAATAACAAGGCTCTGAAGCTGGCTCCTATACGCGCCAAGTTGGCTGATTTCCTTCAACGGCCACGCCAAAGAGGTTGCGCCACTCCCCATGTCTCCTCTGCCCTGCTGCCCTGCGGCCTTGCGAAATGCTAAAACGCCGAGCGGAGATGCATCAGGCCATTTCCTCTGAAGCCCCGGCTTCGGTGGCCAGCACCCGAAGCCGTTCCGTAGGCAGAGAATACAGACGGCATTGATACGCCGGGCTGGTCCGGAGCGTCTGTATGAATTACTAATGAACCACGTATCGATGATCGTACGACAGCCAAATGCGTAGTTTACAAAAGCAATTCCGCTAATTAGAATCCAATAGAATACACGGGAATGCGGCATCTGAAGCCATGGTTCAGTTTCAAATTTGGTAAAGCCTGAAGGAGGACGAGGGAATGGAGTATTGTATATATTGTATTATGCAAATTCAATTTCCCTCGTGCGATCAAAAGCCTAAAAGCAGCCCCATTTCTCCTTGATGGTTTCCAAACTCCGCGTGTACAGTCATGATTACCGGCCCCCAAGCATTGTTCAAACCAAGATAGATAAAAAGAAAAAAGAAAAAAAAAAGCAGTCTCTCGTCCAATCCCAAAAAAACCGCACTCCAGGGAAGTGAATTGAAATGCCCAACAATTAAGAGGAGTTGCAATTTGCAAAAAGAAAAGCATCAAATCGCAAGTCTATCATTCTCGCTGTGAAAATCACATCGCTCGTTAACCCCAACCAAGGTAGGGGAGTCATTAAAAGGGTTGTGTGAGCATGATTATGAAGCCTGCTGGGGTGTACAATCATTGTCTGGGTGATCCGGGTCCTCATCCGGGGTTGCGAGGGGAGTGGTGGAGTCGCTCGAGGCGATCGACTTGACATCGTCGTCATCGTCTTGGTTTACCACTTCTGTGTCTTCACCCTCCTGCTCAGCAGGCCGCTCAGCACTCTGGTTCTCTCCCTTCGTCTCATCCGGCTGCACCTTCAGTTTCACCACGGGTGTTCCGTCGATGATCTCAACCACCTCGTCCGTACCGTTGTCAGTCTCGGACTTCTCACGCTCACCAGCGGCGTTGCTCTGGGCGTTGTCGATGTCTTGAGCACCTTTCTCGCCCATGCCATTCTCGGCGAGCTCTCCACCTTCGATAACAACCCGTAAGTCTAAGTTCTCGTCCTTGGAATAGACACGGAACCCAAGAATGCAGATCGCGTTCCAAGGGTCGGGAAGTCCAGCTTCCTCGTCGGTCTCCACGGCCTTGTCGTTGTTAGCAGGAGGCGGCGGCGGCGGCGCCATTCGTGGCTTCTTTGACATGTCATCACTACTGTACAGCTCCTCCCAGTCTTCAACAGGGCTGTCAGATGAATCGTTGTCAGAAGAATAATCACGCTTGGCGGGCTCTGGAGGAGGGGGCGGGGCCGTCTTGGCCTCGTCCTTCTTCTCATCGGCAGCTACTTTGGTGTCCCCAGCCTTAGCTTCATCCTTAACAGATTCAGCCTTGTCAGCAGTATCGCCCTCGGGGGTCTCACTCTTGTCGCTAGACCCGGCCTTGTCTGTCTGGACGGCTTTGTCTTCGCCAGTCGCAGAGTCAGTCTTGTCGGTCTGGCTGCCCTTGTCCTTGGGCTTCTCCTCCTCCTGCTTCTTACGCTCAGCCTCTTCGGCCTCATCCTTCTTCTTGCGCTCAGCGGCAGCGACTTCTTCCTTGGCCTTGCGCTCAGCATCTAAAGCCTCGCGGCGGCGATCGCGCTTCTCCTGGTTCTTCTTCTGCTGCTTCTTGGTGATCTCGCGATTCAAGTGGCGCTTCTCCCAGAGCTTGCGACGCTCCTGCATCCGCGAGTTGCTAGCCTTCTTCGAGTCAGACTGCTTGCGGAGCTTCGCTACTTGCTCGAGATGGGCAACGCCCTTGGAGTGCGCCAGGTCATAGGCATAGCCGACCGATGCAAGCTTGTCGTGGTCCTGTCGCTTCTTGCACTCGCGCTTAACCACGTCCTCAACGGTGGAAAGCTCCGTGTCTCGCTCACCCACAACCCGGACAAATACTGAATACTTGCCAGGCTCCATGCATGGCAGTTCGATCGAAACAGATCGATCCATGAGGTAATTTCCATGAGACCTAACAATGTAGTCCTCAGCATCAGGTTTTCCCTGCTCGTGGATGCGGAACTGGAGGCGGAAGCTGTACTGGCCGTGAAGACCCTTGTAATATCTGTTGTCGAGTTGGGACAGAACTAGGACCAGGGGTGATTCTTTGGTCAGGGTAATGTGGAATTTCTCGTTATACTGGGATTTCCACGGTACTTCAACGCCGATCCAGCGTTGGCACGAGAGCCAATCGGGGTCTCTGAAGAGGCGGGTACGGTCAAAGTGTTGGTACTTGCGAAGGAGATCTTCGTATCTGATCCAGAAGACAGAATCATTGCCGAAACTGTGATCGAGCTCCTCCTGGGCCTCCTTGGTCCACTCCTTGGACCCGTCACTCCAGGGACCGTCCCAAATGCCCTTCTTGAGACGACCCCAAGGGTTTCGAAGCTTGACAAGACGCTCTCCGCTCTTCAAAGTCCTGGCGTCCATAACGACGTACGCGTGGCCCTCACGAATGCCACTTCTTTCGCCGTATCCGGGATCCAGGAGGCCGGTAGAGCAGCCGAACAAGAACTCCTCGTTGACCTTGCTCAGCTCGTTCTCCCAAAATTCATCAAAGTCTAGAATATCGCTGGCCAGCATCTCAGTGGTCACGCCGCCACTGAGATCCTCAAGACCTTCGCCAATCCAGCCTCCGGAGAGCGATGAGAAATCACCGTGGACCTTGGCATAGGCCTTTTCTAACAAGGGAAGCCAGGTCTCATTCTGATCCTTGTTGGAACCAAAGAAGAGCGCTTTGGAGCCCGTCTGATACGTCCTGCGATAGTTCTGCTCGGCATCTTCGTGCTCACGGTCGATCTGCGACAGTAAATCTCTCTGCATACTAGGCTATATTGAAATTGGTCAGTAAAGTTGCACTGGTTAATCGGGTTGCTAGGTTGGGTATATAAGCTTACCGAGTCCCAGTTTGGCGACGTAAGGTAGAGTTTATCGTCAATGATGGAGTACACCCATTCGCCGTCTCGGAAGAAAACGAACCCGTAGATGCCAATTTCTGGAGATGGGTTGTCAGTATTTTGAAAGAGATACAGCCCATGTAATCTGCAGAAACTGCAGAGCAAACTTACTAGTATCATACTCGACACACATCTTCTTGATTCCATCCTCAACGTTGGCAAGAGCGCTTAGACTGGCAATGAACCAGCAGTTTCCGATGTTGCCCTGCTTTACATCACTGCTATCGATGTTTTTCATGAAAGTCGGCTTGTCAAAAATCTCATGGACACGCTTAACCGCCTTGGGTACAGAGGTGCTCGAGCTGACGCGAGGTGCACCAACATCGAACTTGTTGGAACCGAGATAGTTGAGACAACTACCCTTAACCATTTTCAGGTCCCAATCCTGGCTTTCGTGTTAGTGTCGCTACCAATTGCAGGCTAGACAGCCAATGAAAAGATTGAGTGGGGTCGGTTTCTTTCCACTTACAATATCCCAGCCGGGATCCCGGTATCGGGTGTTGACCCTACGGCATTCTTGAATGATTTTCTTCACCTTACGCCGGCACTCATCGACAGCGCGATCATAACTGGCACTCAGCAGCTCGTTCGGCCGCTCGGGGGTGGCCGGTAGCGGGACTGGGTCGAAAGGGAGTATGGCAAGCGCTTTGGTGAACTTCTTCGCCGCAAAGTGGCGCCATATCCTGTTAATGCTGCGTTGTGGACTCGGCCTGCGCTTCTTCTTCTTCTTCTGGTTCTGATTATTGCTACCAGAATTGTTTGACTTGCGAGGCCTGTCATCCTCCGAATCCGAAGAAGAACTGTACCCGAATGCTTCGAGATCTTGTCGAGAGCGAGGCGGAGGCATTGTGGATATTGGGTTGTTACGATCCGTAAAGTCGAGATGCAGAGGTTCGAGATGGAGGTTTTTCTCTTTTTGGTTAAACTATCGTCTTGTCTTTATCTATCACACTAAAACGGGAAAACAGTCTCGTGTTAGCCACCGCATTGTATAAGGATCTCTGGGTATCTGCCAATGGCGCCTTGGATGTGCGCGAGATCGGAGGCGTGTGATGGTGGGCAAGGCGGGTGACCACCGTGCCGACTTTTCAACTTCCTAGAAGTCTTTGTTTGGTAACTTACAAACTGCTTTGTATGAGAGTCTACAGAATGTCAGATCTTTGCTGCAGAGTCTAGAAAACGACGCAAGGCGGTAGCCGGCGCGCGAAGAGGAAAGCAAATCTATACAGGCGAAATGATAGAATGGGAAACGGTCCGAAACTCGTTTTCCCCCAAAGCAAAGAACTCCCCTGTCACGCAGGTAGCACAGGAGGGGAAGAGTGAAAAAAGGAAGGCATATACAAAGAGAAGAAGAGAAGGAAAGAAATCCGAAGCAGCCTCACCGACCTTTGGAGGGGGGAAAGGAGAGCCATAAGAGGCCCGGCAAGCCGGACCTCTGATAGGAGCCCACGAGCGTCGGGAATTGCGATTGGCCATGCTTGGCAGTGCTCAGAGCGATGGCGCAACGAGGCGGCCTTGTCTGCTCTCCACTCTTTCCTTCGAAGACTATGGGGAACCAGGAAGTCCAGGGCCCAAAAGACCCTCCCCCCGACGCGGTGACTAGACGCACTAACGTTAAGTGGTCTTGGACCCTGCACAAAGTCAGCGAGGCTCGTTGGGGTAGCACAAGCCCAGCCCACGCTGGCCCTGCATATCAAGGGCCGTTTTCAGAGGCGCACACCCGCTAATCCCGGTCAGATCCTTGCCCGGAACGCGACCGATAGCGCCGCGCCTGATTCGGTTGGGGGGATAAGCTGGCCTGGTGGGGTCTGATGTGCGAGGCTGGATTCCCTCCACCCTTTGTTCCATCTGCACAACTCAGGGTCCTCGCCACCTTGGTGGACCGGGCGTATTGAGCGCGCGGTACGTACAGTACTGCCCTCCTATTGACTGCTTTATCTAGCTACATTCAGATGTCAATAGTAATTGTACTTACTCCATTGGATTAGCTGGGGCTTAATCTACTATCTGATAAGTTACCCGAGCTGCGGAAGAGTGTCACCGACACGAAAGATAGCCGAGCCTCAGGAGATGGACCCCAACGAACAGAAGGGTAAGAAAGTTTCACCTCATATTTTGCTCATCAGCTGTCTCTCCGCTGAGCAATGACCGAAGGCAAAGACAAGGGAAAAAAAAAAAAAAAAAAAAAAGCAGCCACCTCAGTCAGCAAAAGGATGTCTGGTCGCCAGAATTTGCTTACATACCGATCACTCACGAGGGTAAGCTCCGCTGTTTTCGTACCTAGGTACAGAACAATGTCCGCCGGGTGTCGGCTCCTATTGGCTCCTGCACGCTGCCGGCGCCCTAAAGTAGGCAAAACTGGCACCAATGTAGCCGGCAAACTTCCAATCAGCCCCGACCCAACTTCTGACCGCGACTCAGGTGGTCAGGCGAGAGGTGCATGCACTCCCTCCCCATCACTCAGGTTTGCCGGTCCTGTACGTATGTACAGCCATCCACGATCTTATGTTCAATGTTGATAAAGCTGTACCTCATTTTACATTCTACAATAAGCCCCCGTCGTTCCAGCCTGTTTTTCCAGATCTGTATCCCCCGCGCGCCCCTGTCTTCAGCTGCAGACATTCTGGGGAGACCCTTGGAAATGTACCAACCTAGCCCAAAGTGTCGACAAGCAAAAACAGGCAGTACGTCTTCGCCCGCCAAAGCATGATCTGCAGTTTGTCTCATGCAGGCTGACCAGTTGTTGCATGACATCCTCCGTCCAGTTTGGGTTTTTCCGCTTTCTTATTTCTTTTCTTATGGTGCGGGTTGCCTGCCAAAAAAGGTCGTATCGCCTGCTGCGTACTGTTCTCCACGTAGTAAATATGTGGTGCCCCAACACGGATCCCGTGGAATAGAGACACGAAGCGCCGTGCAGCCTATTTGCTCCGTATTTAGTGCGTGGTCACGTAGGACAGCAGACCGGCGCCTGTCTAGTGTAGCCATACATTCATAACTTAGAGCTGACCGGAGAGACGACTCATGCGACCTCCAGACAGCGTGGAGTACTGGAAGCCCCAAAAGTTGCTACTGGGCGCATTGTGTTGGTCACTCTGTTCATCTGATTGTCGACCGGATGCAGTAGGTTTTGGCAAGACTGCAGCCACGTTCGCATGTATTTTTTTTTTTTTTTTTTTTTTTTTATAAAAAAAGAGCCTGCAGCTGGTTTCCGTGGGCTAGAGTGAGGCTGTCGGGCGTATCCTGCGTTCCGACTGACCCCGAGGTCTCATGGCTCTCCTGTATCCGAATCACGCAGTGATGTCCGTGTGACTGATTCATGACCTGTCGCGCGTGAGAACATACCGTTTCCGCCACGCTGCCCGCGAGTCACACTCGAGTTGGTAATGGCTTTGTCCCCCCCCGGGCTGTCGCAGGCCCAGGTAGTGCACGCTAAGGAGCATGGCGGTCCTGTGGAGACGCCCTTTGCCTCAAGCCGTAGACCCCAGGGACCCCCCCTTCTCACCCAGGCCGCCCGCCAGTCCACCTTTTTTTACCCACTCGACCCGGTTGTGCCGCCGATCGCAGATACTCTGGAATCCCTTATCGACAATACGCGTAGGGATGAAACCTTCTGGCCTGCCATAGTAGGACACATAATAATGTAGATCAATCCACTCACGGCCATTGGACGGTTATCTGGCAATCTGCATGCGCGAAATTGAGGAGGAACTTCTTTGGGACCCCTTTTGCCAACGCTCAACCGGAAGGCCCAGCTCTCCGCGGCCTGACCCCTAGATTATTTGGCTTGGTGCCTGGCTGTCAGCCTGCTTGCTCTCGAATGCGAGCCGGTGGAGAATCCACCGCTCGCTGTATCGATGGTCTTCGCGACGAATTGCCACTCTTGATGGACAAATTCCCGGATTTGGGGTCAGGAAATTTCGGCAAAAATGCGGACGGAGCCTCATGGCAACCTACACTCAGCCCAGTCTGGTCTGCCATACAAAAGGCACAGCATACTTGGTAAGTTACACGCGCACTTGGTGCCGGCTTTCCCGATGGAGAAGTTTTCAAAGAGGTGCCCGAAACCCGCCAGGCCCCGCCTAGTTCGGTTGTGGATATTAGCAATTCCGGCACCATGGTCCGCCACAATTCGGTCCGGCTTCTTTGTTCCTCCTTTAGCAACAGCGCCTCTTGAAGGAGTATGGTGTCAAGTGACGACTTCTTTTGGGACAAACCTTAGATAATCAATACTGGCAGGCAAATTAGCTTCCCTTGTGGTATCATTCAATGAGGTCATCGTAGATGTTCATAAATAACTACCGGGAGAAATCGTCTTCGACGGGTGAAACAGCAAAAATTTCCATTAGAGTTCGGCTTCCCCGGACTCGGTGAGACATCACAGGCACGAAAAGCAGTACAGCACCATAGTCATAGGTGCTGACGGTACATATGGTTCAACCCTATCTCTAAAGACCGGGCTTGCCAGAATCTTTATCCGCTTAGAAATCAAGGCTCACAGTTTGTAGCTCTATTGTAAAGCAGGCTTTCCGGGCAGGCAACATCGCTGCACATAAGCACTTGAGTCGAAAATAAGACGGAGAAATAAGTTCAGGAACAAAATAGACAGCCCCACCGGCGACTTACACTGAAAGGACCAATTTTATAACCCAAGAACAGGCAGCCCAGGTGAGCTATGAGCCTTGATCAAAGCGCATCTCCATGTGAGAACAATGTGGTCGACCTGAGCCTCCCATATTGTTACACGACGATGAGGGTTTTGGGGGCTGATTGCAATCGTTTGATTTAACAGCATGATGACGTATCTATTGGAACATACAGTGCTTCCTGAACTGAGTCTGCGACCGAGAAAGCCCAGTTAGCGCATTCTGTGCAGCTAGCTCCCTACTACCACGGACGCATGCTCGCTATACCACTTATCGCAGTCTATAGGCTCTAGCCCAATATCTATTCTGACACTTCGTAATAATTACTCCGTTAAGATCTAATGCCTCGGTTTGATTGCATGCTTTTCAGTAGGACATACTTTGTACGGCTAACTACTGATCATGGTGAATGAGTATAATGGATGCCACTTGCGAAAATCATCTTATGTCGAACCATGTTTAAACCCCAAACGAGCTACATACATAGGTGGCAGAGAGTATACTCGTGCTTCTTTAGCTGACTAATCTTGCTTGCTTCGATGTTTATGCGGCCACTTTTTAGATGATGGGTAGTAACTGAGCTCGTGAGTATGTGAATGATAAGAGAAAGGGCGCAAAACCCCGGGGGGGGAGCACTTCCAAGGAATGCCAAGATTGCGAGAAGCAGAAACATGTTCAAAAGGGTTCTCATTTTTTTCCTTCACGAGCAGGAGCACTCCGCATATCGGTGAACCCCCAAAGTGGCTATCGGTACGGAAGAATTTTCTCTTCTACCTCGTTGACGATTTATCAGCTGCGACGAACCCTTATCAGCTTGGCGCGAGTATCGCCATCCCACATATAAACCAACAAGGCGCAGAGACATGATAAAAAACCTGAGTACCTCTGGGTAGTAAATAGAAATGTGATGAAAGAAAAAACAGGTATAGTGGAAACACATGGTGACCGCACCAATTAGAGTTTGCGTTGTCTAATACGTGAAGCTTCTATCGAGTAATCGACCTGGAGGGGTTGTTTCTTATCTGTTGCTAAGTTTTACCCCTCCAGTCCAAAGGGCTAGCACCGGCTTGTGGAGGAGCTGCAAGCGGGGTTGTGCATCCAGAGTTGCAAAGAAACCTGGGCACGCCATCGAGGTAGTATGCAACACTGTATGCGTTGAGTTGTCATAGAGGGGAAGGGGGAAAACGAGTTTCTGGAGACTCTCTACTCTGAAATTCACGTGGGGGGCTTATTATTCCCCCCCTTTTCCTACTTCATAAGGACCTTGAATCGTTACTCCAGCCTACGCCGCGCCAGGTCGGACGGAGAGTCACAGCTCTTGCGGGAGGACAGCATATAATAATAAGCTCGTCTTCGTCACCAGCAAACATAAGAAATGGGACGCTTCAGGCTCCCGGTCCGTCTCCCGAGCACCGGGCCGCTAGCTCAGCTCAAGGCGCTACCATTGCCGGTGATTAACATCATCGCGCTGCTGGTGGTCGTCAACGCCGTAGTGTGGGCGGCCGTCGGCATCGTGCTCCATTACTACCCGGCCATGATCAGCCCGGCGGTGCTGTCCTACACCCTGGGGCTGCGGCACGCGCTCGACGCCGACCACATCTCGGCCATAGACTTGATGACACGCCGGCTGATCGCCTCGGGCCAGCGGCCCGTCACCGTGGGCACCTTCTTCAGCCTCGGCCACTCCACCATCGTCGTGATCACCTGCATCGTCGTGGCCGCCACCTCGGGGGCCTTGCGCGAGCGCTTCGACAACTTCCAGCGCGTGGGCAACATCATCGGCACCAGCGTCAGCGCCGCCGTCCTGCTGCTCCTCTGCGCGGGGAATGCCTGGGTGCTGTACCGCCTCGTGAGACGGCTCCGCGAGCTCCTCCGCGAGCCCGGCCCCCACACCTTGGACGAGGACGCCGCCGCTGCGAACCTCCAGCTCGAGGGCGCCGGGTTCATGGCCAACGTATTCCGGAACGTGTTCCGCGTCGTAGACCGGCCGTGGAAGATGTACCCCGTGGGCGTCTTGTTCGGTTTGGGGTTCGATACGAGCTCCGAGATCGCTGTTTTGGGTATTGCTAGCATCCAGGGGGCTAATGGCACCAGTCTCTGGATCATCCTGATATTCCCAATATTGTTTACAGGTAAGTCTCTCGTTCAATATTCAGTTACGGACACCGAGGAAATCTAAACTCTGCGTAGCGGCTATGTGCCTGGTTGACACGATGGACGGTGCACTGATGATGACCCTGTACACGTCGAAGGCTTTTGCCAGGGATACGATAGCCATTCTTTATTACTCCATCGTCCTCACCGGGATAACTATCGTGGTGGCTGCATTTATTGGGATAATTCAGCTGCTTTCACTCGTGCAGAATGTTGCAGATCCTCAGGGGCAGTTCTGGGACGGTGTGAGCGCCATCGGAGATAATTTTGAGGCCATTGGTGGCAGCATTTGTGGGCTTTTCCTCTTGACCGGAGTTGGCTCAGTCCTCGTTTATAAGCCCTGGAGACGAAGAATGGAGCGCCTCAGAGCCGAGAGAGCCCCGTCTGACGGAAATGAGGCCGCAACCCACTGCCAAGATGGGAGTGTGCCGGTATCCTCAGGGCATGAGCCTACAGTAGAATAGAGCAAGAATCTTTGCAAATATCAAGGAGCAAGACATAAGAAGCCAGCACTCTTTGGGCATCCATAGATGATGATATAGAGCTGGCAGCCTTAAGTATTGTACAGTAGCACGATAATACACAGAAACGCCGCCCTGGAAACAAATAGCAAAAGCGTCTTGATATCTACACACAGGCCAATCAATGAGAAATAATCGTCATCATGCTCTAAATTAAGTTGATCTAGTCTACCAACCATACTGCATATATGTTGCTGATTGTAAACAGAACACGAAAATTACCACTAATGCATTAGCCTATGACCGTTGCATTAGTTGTCAGATGTCAAAAACTAGATGACATGCTCTAGTTTCCATCGTTAGGACATCTTCTCGCTTTGTGTTGCAGAAACAGTTTTAAGCCAATCCAAATTCGCAAGCTAGCCCTGCTAGCTGCGAAATACTGGAAAGGCGGAGCGATAAGACCCTTTATCTAGTGCGTAGTTACTCATAGCTGGCCAAGATGTCGTTTTCTGCGTTGTGGTTCTTTATGAAGTGCTCAAACTCCTTGACTAAAACATTGAGTGGTCAGTTTCGCTTTGTCTAATTATTTGTCAGACGCATCTTTTCCTTTTGTTTCACGACTTACAGGTGATCTTGCCTTCACCGTCCACACTGTTAAGCAGCTGCTCAACCTCCTCGTCGGTGGCCTCGTCTCCAAGCCCAGCAACCAACTGGCGGAACTGGCTGGCAGTGATGGAGCCATTAAGAGAGGACTCATACTGCTTCCAGGCTTTGATGTGCTCGGCCTCCTCATTCGCAGGGGGGTAGACCTGGCCCGTCATCATAGTGATGAATTCTGCCTCGCGTTAGTTTATGGAGCCACTGTTGTTGGCTTATGGAGGAGGATATCGCTCAGAGGGGGCAAACATAAGAAGCACCATCCTCTTCAGACTCCTCAGACTCCTCAAAAAATTCCAATGAAATTGGTAAGCTTTGGCGGATTGGCTTACCGTTAAAGTTGATGGTTCCGTCGCCATCGAGATCAACCTCTTTGACGATCTGCTGAACCTCCTCCTCGGACGGGGGTTTGCCTGGGCTCTGGGACATCACCTTGGCAAACTCCTCGACGGTGATGCTGCCTGCACGAAAAGCTTTAGTGCTCTGGGTATCTAAGAAGCAGTGGAAATCCTGGCTGAAGTTAAGGTGTTTACTTACCACCCTTATCGGTGTCCTAATATGGGGGAACATGTCAGTATTGGCATCTCGAGCGGGTTATCCATGATGCATCACTTACATATGAGTCGAAAAGTTCTCGGAAGACCGCAATCTCCTCGTCTGATAGTGTCCTAGCCTGCTCAGCGGGATCTTTGTTAGCGACTGTGGTATTTGCAGCTCGTCTTTCCCGTGGGAGCGGGGTGAAAGGGGGAGGGGAGGAGCGAGCGGGGACCCACCATGATGAAGGGCGGTATGTGCTGGTTCAGATGATGGGTTGTCTGATATAGAAACAAGCAGAATGGTCTCAGAAGCTGGGTTGCGAAGGAGGACTATAAAGATGGGCTTGGCCGTTCGGCTTGGGCGCACAACTTCTTATTATGCAGTGCCAATGCGGGATCCTCAGGATGTGAAACGAGCTTCTGTTGCATCCCCCTTCGGCCAAATTGCCCTGATCCACCACAACGGCGTGTCACGGGCCAGCTCGCAACCGCCCTGGCGTCTCCACCGCCTCGCTTGTCCCCTCGGCCACCCCCCTGGTTCCTAACTAACCTAACTAACTACCTATGTAACTAGCAGATGACTAATGGGGATGTGGTAAGTTAGTGGGTAAATACCTGGGCGAGTGGCATTCTATGAAGTAATAGAGAATCACAACCCCCTATGCCCCTATTGGGACAGCAAGTAACGCTCTTGTGGTTTGAGATGACTGGGTTTTGCTCACTCCATGTTTCGAATTGCTAAGAATCGTTGACGGCCGCTGTGTCGGGTGTGACTGGGTTACGCTAAACCTTGGAACTCCCACCGCGCAATTGGTATGGGATCCAATGAGAGCCCTAATGCGGAGTCATGATGCTTGGCTCCCGTAGCAAACAGGATCATCTCTGAATAAATATGTTTCACGGTGCGTTGCGAAAAGGAAAAAGTAAATAGCAAAACGTCCCATTTAAATGCTTTGTAGATATAAATAACGCCTAAATTATGCTTAAACCTGTATCCTGTAGTAGAGCTTTAAATGGTGGTGAGCGGCCTTCGTGAAAGAGCCTAAGCTTTCCTAATGACCCACTAGGCGGTGATGGTAATATTGGCGCTGAACGCCCGCGTGTCAACAAGACCAGATGCCTAGAGTGGAGGAAACAAATGTAAGCTTATGGTCGACACAATCAATCTACGCTGGGAAGTAGCTCGTCCAATACTTACACCGACCAAGTACGGGATGGCGGCCCAGAGTTTGTAGTCTCCAGCCGTCACAGTGGACGGCACCGTGATCTTGACGTCGTAGTTACCAGTTGGTGAATCGGGGCTGTTACACTCAAGCGTTAGAACTCAGGAACTACTACTTCTTTCCAGATGGGGGTAGGAATGCAAGGATGTATCTCTTAAGAATAGCAGAAACCTTGGAATGGTCCCATTGCCAACAAGAAACTTACTAGACGGTGGTATAGTCAAATTGCTGGCCGATGCAGATATCGGAACCGCAGTCCACGGTGGCCTCGCCCAGACCCCAAATGATCTACAATTCTTCTTGTAAGTAACGAATTCTTAAACCTGCACACCCGCTTTTGTGAGCCTTACAGCATAGTCGCTCCAGTTCTGATTGTATATGGCCGTGGAGAAGGTAGCGGTAATAGTTT
Organism: Xylariales sp. PMI_506; assembly: GCA_021365275.1. Classification (NCBI taxonomy): domain Eukaryota; kingdom Fungi; phylum Ascomycota; class Sordariomycetes; order Xylariales; species Xylariales sp. PMI_506. Next base: position 848,753 of record JAJTIY010000004.1, on the reverse strand, counting down.
CGCCAGCAGTGGCACTCTCGGGCGCCGTCAGGCCGGTGAGATAGGCCGAGGCCGAAGGGATGGCAGCGAGCGCCACAGCAGCGAAAGACTTGATGGAGACCATTTTGTTCGGTATTGAAGGTTGAGTGATATTGGGGAAGGTTTTTTTTTTTTTTCCTGCGAAATTGATCTGCTTTTACAGAAAGCCGAAATGCGAGATGCGAGATGGGAGATGTCCGATGCGAATAAGCTTAAATAGCGATGTGGTAAGGCGATAACTGAAGAAACGCAGCTGTCTTTTATATTCGTGCCACTCACTTACATGGAAGCAAAATGCCGGCAGATGAAGTAATGCTCCACAGAAATATAGATTGATCCCGGGGCACAGCTGACATAGAGCTTCCCAATGCAAATACGAGCCTTGTGTTTTTCGCCTATGGCGCCGGTGACTGGGCGGTGCAGTATGACATAACTCCTAAAAACAGTAATCTGCGAACCGGGCCGTCAGCGACGATCGGTTGCCTGACTGGGCAATTTTCGTTGCAGGTCTAGCCAAAGCAGTGCCTCGACTTTTAGGCGGCCTCGTATTGTTCCATATGATTTCCTTGTAACGCGATTAAGCTCCCAGGTGAGCCCACTCGCTCATCATTGTTGTTGGTAGATACGACTGCTGGCGCTTACAGGCCGGTCTCACGGCACGCTAGCAGTTAAGAACCTGCCAGGCGAAGTCCCTGGTCTAACCTGCGCAATAATCCACCGTCCTTCGCCAGTGCTGCGGCCAAAACTCAGAGGCTCGTCCTTCACATGGTTCATTCGCCTCATTGTTGGTCTTGAAACTTACTAGGATTCACAAATGTTCATTCCTCGCTTGGAAAATAGTCAGGCAACCTAGAGCAGCCCGAGTGGATTTTACAACGTTAAGTTTTTTTTCTTTTGATTTTATTACCGGCCCGTGGAGGGCGTACTTGCAGAGATAGCTGATGACTGATACCATTTGGAGGCATATCGACAGTCACTCTCACCCAACGTTCGGAAGGTCGGGTGAAAGGTGTCGACATGATGGCCAGCCCCTTTCAGTCCACGAGATGTGCGGCTCCGGTTGAAACAGCATACTAACTCATTGGGAGTGTTAGACATCCGAGGCCCGTCCTCAATCAGCTCCGGCAAGGCTAGCGAGGTCAGCACCTGACCTAAAGCAGATACACTTAGATCTGACCATTAGGTGGCGGAGGTATCGTGAGTTGGCAAGCGCTAGGAAACGAAGAAGGGACAGCCACGTCAGCATGCAAGGTTTCTGCGCCGAATGCATGGATTTGGCTCGGTTAGAGACAGTTCTAAGTTGTAGAGAACTGTTTAGCAACCAGCCCTGGCCAGCTACTTTTTCATCACCGGTTTAAAAATGGAACAAATATCAAAGCATACTTCAGAGCCTGTGAAGAAAACTGTACAACACAAAATAACTGGTGAGCCTGAGTCAAAGCCGCGTTCCTTAGGTCACGTCCACTATGAAAACATCGTCATACTTTTTTATGGTCCTAGAAAATCAATCTCCGCACCATAAAAACACTGTCACCCAATTGTTTTGTGCTCCTGAACCCCCGATACTCTGAAAATTTACAATAGTTGAAATTACCATGTTACATCAAGGCATTGCATCAAGACAGGCTATATTCAAAAATAAAACGGTTGCTGAGGAGGCTGCCCTGGCGGGTTTTGGGCCATAAAATCGAAATTCATGTCGGTTCCCGTATAAAACGGATCTGGTGATTCTGCAAGAAAGTCAGCATAGCCAGGACATTAGCCGCAGTAGAGGATATATTACCCCAGAAGATCGAATCGTAGAGGTCCATTGGGGACATGTTAGACACGTATGCGGATGGATCGATTTGATTCATATCGGGCACCTCTCCCACAGGGAGAGGTTGCTGCATCGCTTGTGCATATGACAGGTTCCTGAAGCTGATGTTAGTCCGATAGAACCCGAGCATTTCGAGCCCTGTGCTTACGTCGTGAAATCGGGAATTGTGTTTCCATTTTGAAGTTCTGCCATTGCGAGAGCAGCGTCCTGGTGAGGGTCTAATCCATGTTGAGTACGCTGCTGGTGGTTGGAGTTAGATGTTGTCGATGTGATTGGAGTTCGGGAGCCAGACGGCGCCTCGCTCCTGAGGCCTGACAGCCCATTCAGCGACCCATAATCATAGATATGCTTTAAAGCCGTGAGTGCTCTCGAAAGAGGCCCAGAAAGTTCAATATCCTTATCACTCGGTTTGATATGGCCCATAGATGGACTGGTCGCCTCCTCCTTGGCAGCCGCGGCTGAGAGCGCTGAGATGAGATCACCTTGAAGGCGTCGAACCTCCGCATCGGGCTTGTTCGCGCACAACAGGCCCAGTAATACAGCGGAGGAAAGTCCGTGGTATGTGAATGCCCAACTGCGGGTGGGGATGACCGAGATGTTGTGCATGGACAGGAACATACGCACTGTTTCGGTTAGATTTACCTTGCATTTTTCGGCCAAAGTCTTCTTCTCGGCCGTGCTTAATGTGGCGCAATTGCTGCGCACTGCAGGTCGGCAGCACACAGAAACTACAAAGGAAGTGTGCAACCTTAAGGCATAGTGCTGTAGGCGATCCGTGGCCGTCTTGAGAGCTTCCTTATTACGAAGCTGAGGGTAAACCTTCTCGCGGAGAGCCTCAACCTCGCGGCAATTCTCCATAATTGTCTCAAATGTGCAGTCTGCGACGGCATCTGGATTGAGCCGTTCAGATATCATCTTGCAGAGATGATACATGGCCTCCAAATAGGAGAGGCCCTGCACGGTTGAGCTCGGCGATAGGGGAATTGGGCAACATGGGATGTTGGTCATGTTCGGGCTGGCAATTGATGAGGACGATTAGTCAGGACAGTGAATAGTGTTCTACGCGGGGGGAAACTTACCGGTCAAATGATAGAGATGTTAGAGTATCATGCCATTGGCAAGTCCACCTTCTCGATAGTCAGTTTAAGGAACCTCTTCTTGATGAAATGCGCGCGACATACCAGAGCTTCCTGCGCACGTAATCTTTAACAGAAATTTCAGCATTGCTAGTATCCTGAGGCGAGCTGCGATGAAGGCCCAGAGACTGAGCTAATCGGCAGGTTAAAGCAAGCAAGGCCCAGGAGCCTTCGGCTTTCATGTCATTTAGTAGGACAAAGCCCGTCATGAGGAGTGCTTGAATCGAGTCGAGATTCGGCCTGTATTTTGGGATTAATATACCAATCATTAGAGGTCGGTAATCACATTGAAAACTAACCTGAGGATGAAATTTCCAAGTCGCAGAAAGTGAAAAGCGATCTGGATATATTTCTGTGAATCCCTTGTCCTGATGTGGTAAGGTGACTCGTGATACTGCGACCCAACAGCTAAGACAGCAAAGAGGATTGCGAGCCACGACGCTGAAACTGAGCGGTTGGTTGGCGCAGAATCCCTAATGTTCCTCGCCCGTTCTTCGAGATAAACCATAAGGCGAGATTCAAGATCATCGATATCAATGACAAATCCCCAAAATGGATGGGGTACTTCTTTGTACGTTTTGAACAGCCTGCTAAATGTTAATAGCTGCTAGATTCCCGACAGCTACGAAGGGTCTAACCCATGACGGTGGGTACGTACTTGATCACCTCGCGATCAGATGGAAGCTCGGATGATATTTCTTGTGTCATCCTATCTAGGTGGCGTGTGGACATGAGAGGAAATGGAGCAGAGTTGTCCATGCCCCAAATCGAGCGAAGGTCATGCCTGATATCCACACCATTCCTGGTCTCAATTGGAGATGGCTGCTCTCGCAGGATGGCTGGGATACTGTTCTCTCCGATGTACCGTGGCATCTCCACAGGCTCAGACTGGTCTACTTCTATTCCTGGTTAAACAGTGAACACGGTGAGCAACACAATCTTGGCACAAGAACTACGTACCTAGAGCTCTTGGCCAGCCGTCCGGCTGGTGGTCAATGCCGTGGTCATAGTCGTCGCCCTCATCGGGTGAATGGGCGCGTTTCTTCGAGGGGGCACCATCGGCATTGTTAGAGCTGGCCTTGGAAGAACCTGACCGGTTCGGCTTATAAGAACACAGCTGCGGGTGTTCTCGTTTGGTACAGTTCTCACACGGCTGCTTGTTATCACACTTCACCTTCCTCTGACGGCAGGGCCAGCAAGCCGTTCCTAGATAAGCGTACAGGGTGAGCAGAGAATTCGCTTAGGTCCGGGCCATCCCCGATGCATGTATATCGATCTCAGACGCCATCCCCGCACAGCCCGAAGCTGCACAAGCAATCCCCGGGGTGTTATATCAGATGATCTACATACCATATCGCACCTTCCGGTGAGAATGAATTATGCGGCTAGCTTCTTCTGGCGTCAAATCTTCCACGGGGACCTGCCGTGTTTCCTGTGAATCAGCCATATCCGCGGGTGCTCGTCCGGGGACGAAGCTCACACGGCGAGGCGGCGGTGACGCCCCACTTTGCAATATCGATCCCAAACGGTCCAGGCCAACGAAAAGAAAGTCCCAAACGCCGCGTTGAACAGGCTTCAGCTGCTGGTCGTGTCTATACGGCGGCGATGCACACAATGCTAGATGCCGAGAAGTCAGCGAAGACCGAAGATCCCCAACAACATCAAGGACTTTGGGCGGGGGGCTGGCTGGGATAGACCACTGATAGCTTAGTGAGCAACAGCGATAGACCCCGAACTTACCGAGAGAAAATTCCCGGGCAGCGGGCTAGGCCCTTCTGGGAGAGCCTGCAGGGATGCGCCAAGGTTTGGTCTGGCGTTCTGCAGCGCACCCCGGAGCCAGGTTAATCCGATGTATCCCACTGCAGCTCCCACTAATCGCTTATTACTAGCGGCGCAACTCCCTGAAACACAACCCTACCAAATCTATGGGAAGGATCCTTAGGGTAACTGCTTGGGTGACCTGATCCGCTATCGAGCGTGTTGAGCGGGAGCTACCGCAGTGCGACGCACCATGTCGCCGCAGCTAGACTACATTGGCTCTAGCTACATTACATAGGTACTTACACAGTGGGATCCTATCCTATTGACATAAAACTGACGTTCTATCTTTTTGGTGGTGTAAGTGAATAATAAGACAGAACCCCAAGCTCTAATGTGAGATCGAAAGAATGGCGAGAAAAAATAATGAAGAAATTGACTGAAGCTGATTTCTGGAGAGATGACTGCCATCGTCACAGTTGGATCCCTGCAGCAAAATCGACTGCGGCTTCGAATGAAATATCTACACTAACTACACGGGAGCTGCACTTGTCTTGTTGCCAGTAACTCATTCTGATGCTTTCTGGCTTATTGCTTGATGCTATATTTAATTTTGCTTCATCACTTGAAGTCTCAACCCTAGACCTCACAATCATCTACTATATCCTCCTTCTTGGAAGAGCTCGACTTACCGTGGAGTCGAATGCACTCCCACTCAGCTAGCTAACGCACAAGCAGCTTTCTCGGTTGGTCGTTGAGCAGCTACTCACTGACAGTAGCCATGGCTAAACCATTGTTACCCACGCCACCTGATCGTCAAATCGATATGGAGTTTCGCCCTCCGGGAATAGTATCCACATTTGACAAGTAGTTTCAACAGTTTTCCAGCCAGTACGGTCTGGATTTACAGATATCGCATAAACTCAAACCAGCAGCAGAATCACAGCACAGTGAGGGTGACGATGGATGGATATACCGGCGCCTAAAGTACCACTTTCACAAAGGTAGTCTGGTAACCCTAACCCATTTGTTTCGCGAAAAAGCTCGAGACTTGCATAGTGAAGAGATCCCATGGCCTTCCGTCAAATTCAGCACCAATGTCTCCGACACAATACCTCGAGGGGGCACGCCCTCGTCTAAGCGAGAGGCTTTAATCGATTTACTGATCGCGTTGATTAATATGCATAGACCAGCGCAGATTTTGTCTCCCAAAAAGACGTCAGCAGCTGGGTCCAAATTATCTATTGAGCAAACTGGGGAAATGCTTACACCATCCCCAAGCCTTGGTTCAAGTATTGGAACGAAGCATTCGACTAGTAATCCAGTTGGTGAAAAACCAGCAAAGCGTACCAAAAGTATCAATGTCGACCCTAACTCAACCTGTGTATCTATTATCAACAAAAATCACGCTACATCGACACAGAATACTCAGATCGTGACACACACAACACACACACTGGATTACACACCAGATTCTTTCCAAGCCGATCTTGTTCCGCCTTTAGTAGCTGGAAAACCCGCATTTTCAAGCGTGCATCAAGGAACTGGCTTATATGGGGCGTCTCCTAAAAATTCGTTCGACAGGCCGGGATCAAGAACACAACAAGGAAGCTCAGTAAGGCAATACGTCTCACTAGAGAGCCGTCTCCAAGCAACTTGGCGTGTGTTTTCCCTACCTTTCGCTACACTGATGAATAGCTAATCCCCATAGTTCGGATCCCCCATGGTCTCGAAGATGCCCCTTTCCCAGTTCTCTGGGAAATCTAGCGTGCAGTAACCCGACTTGATATCAGTGCTGGGGAGCTAAACTTGACTTTTGATACCTCATGGCGGGATCAAGATATTCTCTGGGACGCTCTTTGCAATCACCCCCTTCTCAAAGAAAAGATACTCCCAAAACCATGCTCCAAAGATGCCTGGGAAGCTGCGCTCAACGGACATCGAAATTCTGATGGTGTGGTGACCTTTAACGCTGCTCTGGAATTCACTAATGCAACACACGGGCCGTGTTTCCGCATCAACATGCAACCCTTGACGATCGAGCTTCCTCACAGACTGGGCCGCCACTTCGGCTCAGATCGATTTATTGAACTGACAATACCACAAATAATGTCTAGGAATCTTCCTGACTACGTCAAAGCCAGAGGTGAAGCAGGTGCAGAAGCTCTTCTGGATTGGCTGTTGAAGGGATTTCACCATTTCCTTGGCCGCAAGGGGGCACCGATATTTGTCCGTCCTGTCAAGGTTACAAAGGCGGTCACTGGATCAGATGGTATCATATCGATGAAGAAAGAAACGCAAGATCGACTGTGCTTATTCGCAGAGACTGCTGATAGTTTCCGGTCTTTCGGGTATTTTCCACCCACAGATGTGGATGTAGATCGGCACACAACAGTGACGAGACGTTGTTTGCTTAACTGGCTGCTTCAGTTCTCGAACAATACAGATCAACCGTACCTCAAGCTGTTTTCTCAAATCGCACTAGGTATTTGTCAGATCCATTATATTATAAGAACCCCTTACTCACGGCTGCTCATTAGGTTTGAGTCGCACCCGCCCAACAGTAACACTAGAACCCCATCAGATTCTATGTCTAGACCAGGATATACTCTCACCCACAAATTCTGTCATGAACGATGGGATGGGCCGTATGTCTCCTAACTTGATGCACAATATATGTACGAAACTAGGTCTATGTGACAGACCAGCAGGGTTTCAAGGGCGTATCGGCAGTGCCAAAGGTTTCTGGCTCTGCGACTGGAATGACACGAGCAACGAGGTTTGGATTGAACTTTTCCCCTCCCAGAGGAAGTGGAGATGTGATTTCCTTGACGAAGACCATCGCACGTTCGAGGTATGTAGTGTACCCAGGGAGCTTAAATCAGCTCGCCTGAATACACAGTTCATTACCCTTCTCGAGCACAATGCCGTGAACAAGGAGGCCATGAGAATCTGCCTTGGAGAGCTACTCAAGAATGATCTTCAAGATCAATGTAAAGAGTTAGAAGCTGCTATAGAAGATCCTGTGCAGCTTCGAGCCTGGATTTGGAAACACGCACCATCATCTCGCGAAGCTGAGCGGTTTGACTTTTCCAAGATACCCTTTTCAGGCAGCTTCCCTAAACACCGAGAAGACAAGATCAATTATCTTCTTTACGGGGGATTTCACCCAAAGGAATTGAAGTATCTAGGAGATTTGGTCAAGCCTCTGCTTGACGACAAATGCAATGAGTTGAAAGAACAACAGCATATCACAGTACCTCAATCCACAACAACATTTATGGCTGCAGATATATCTAAAAAGCTCAAGCCGAATGAGGTCCATTTCGCATGCTCCTTCAATTTTCATTGTACCATGCCCTCACATGGCATGGAGGTTTTGGTGGCTAGATCAGCAGCACACTACGTGAGCGACATCCAAAAGGTCAAACTCGTATACATTGCCGAGCTCAGCGCCTCGAAGGATGTGATATTTTATCCTTGTACAGGAAATAATCCTCTAGCGGACAAGCTTTCGGGTGGCGATTATGACGGTGATATAGCCTGGATATGTTGGGATTAGGACTTCGTAAAGAACTTCAACTCAGTTGACATACCGAACATACCCGATCTTTTAAGAAGGGGTATTGCAGAAAGGAGAACGCAACTTTCAATGATCTAGCATCTGCTTATGGTATCGATGCGGTTTCGACCTTTTTTTACAAGAGCCTAAGATTTAACCTCCAGGAGAAGCTTCTAGGCATAGTCACTCTTTCAAAGGAGAGTCTGTGTTATCACACAGGGTCGCTTAATAGTGCGGCTGCGGTTGCCCTGAGTACACTTGCTGGTATTTTGGTTGATCAAGCTAAACAAGGTATCATATTCACCTACGAAGATTTGAGGCGCCTAATAAGATGGTTGTTGATAGACAAAGAATTCGACAAGCCGGCGTACAAGGGATCATTCTGGGCTGGACGAGGTAGGCGAGCACATATCCTGGACTACCTAAAATTTGTCATCGCGAAGCCTACGATTGAGAGCGCATTGCAATCCTTCCATAGGTATCGACCCAACTCACCTTTACGAGATGAAGACTTGAGCTGCAAGTACAAGTATTGGAGCAAGATCGGACGCACCACCGGGGAGAAGAAAGAAGCTTAGGAGGCTCTATTTAATCAACTTCACAGAGATCTTGATAACCTACACAAAGAATGGGGTAAGTTGATGACCTTAAGGCGAGGTGACGTATCCCTGGATGAAAAGAAGCTACAATCTACGAGAAATGGTGTAGCATTCGTCCCGTGGAATCCTCGATCCGCACCAATGCGGTATTATATAAGAGCATGTCTAAATCACAAGACGAGACTGAGTGGGGTCTATTGAAAGCATCGGTACTCGCCCATAATTACTATCATAACGACTTTATATAGTATGCTGCTGGCAGGTCACTCCACTGGCTCAAACTAAATGGCCATAATAGACCCAAATCAGTGGCGGTAGATGGGCATATGTTTAATGTTTTAAAACTTGACATAAAGAAGATTGACAAACGCTGTAGATTGAATCGCGAAACAGCCCCGATTCGATGAAAAGGACGAGTTTAAAATATGTATTGGCGACAGTGCGTCGTTGAATTAGTAAGAAGGCGAGTAGGGGTTGGAGTTGTCATACTCTTAACACTCAGTAGCTTGGGAGTACAGGGGGTTCGGGTCGTCATTCATGGCAAGTCATGTTGAAGCTTCGCTCAACAATCGATTTACCCAAAAGTCTGGTTAGATTAGTTGAACGGTTGGCTCTCACCCGAGCAGGTTGGAGACGGAAAATCCTCTCTCTCGTGTTGTTTCGCCAAGTTGCGGCGCAATCACTTGGCACCCGACTCAGCCGTTGACCTTCTCCCACAGCATTCACTGCCATCTTGGATGTCTACAGTAGCTACAGGGAATATTTGTTTTGGTACATCTGCCTTTAAGGTACTTATTATACTAAATTTAAACATAATACCCAATGTGAATTCTTCTGCAGTTATTAAAGTGACATGGTGCATAATTTAGCTTCCGGAGGTGGATGTTGACGAAGAAGAGCGATCGACAAATGATGAAATATGTGAGTTACAACGACAAGAAAAACTTCACATTGCGAATGAAGTACGAGTGATTTGGAAAACTTAAAGGTGGGAAGGCTGAGTAGGGGCGGGAGAGATTAAAATATGACATATTATGCGGTCACGGGTTTGTGACGAGTTGGATGATTGGCTTGTATGCAACCAAGAATCCAAGCAATTGTACGGCACAGCACTAGGTCTAGGTGCAGTTTACTGTACATAATAATTGGAATATTCCTCCATTCGAGCATTTGGAAAAGCTGGTGGAAGAATTCTTGCACCAAAAAGAGGAAAAAAGAAAGAGCACAAGTAGTTATTTCATTTCCTTCGTCAACGGATAAAAAATGCCGACGGCTACGGAATATTTTGGCTATGATGTGATCAACAATGGGCCACTTACAACGACCTTCACGGCACCAACGTAAGAGTATTTCAGGAAACCGGTCGAGTGTGCAAGCAACCAGCTAACGATAATCCCAGGTCATGTTCAACTTTATCAACGGGGTCGCCATACGTTGCCATGGCCGCCAATACTACCGAGATCGTAGCTCAGCTGTCCTGCGGCACCCTACAATCGCTGGGCGACTGCCACCCATCCGGCTCCCAGCTAGATTCTCTCAGGGCAGCCTTTGCCACGAGCCCGCCACAGCAGGGCTTCATCGACTACTTTTCCCCGGGCATCGCGTGCCCCGCCGGGTGGACGACCGTTGGGGTAGCCGCCACTGTGGGCGGCACGCTGAGCGTGTCGGGCTTCTTCACGGAGAACGCTTACACCGCCCTGCCTTCGGGCATCGAGTATGAGGCACTCCCGTTCCAGAGTATTTTCCTGAAGATTTTGGGTCCTTCTGAGACTTTGGCGTTCTGCTGCCCTAGGTGAGTGACTCTGCTCTGTATTGCCTTCCTGGACTCTCGGTTTGGAAGAGCATATGTGCATCTCATTCCGACGTAAGCCGCAGCGGAGCACACCGGTGGAATAAAAAACTGATTTTGCAAGCGATTATGATGTTGCGGGCGGCGGTGGTTGTGTGTCGTCGTTAGGACCGATGACTCAGTCAACCGCATGCTTCAATTTTGTGCTACCTATTTCCGACGAGGTCATAGTCTCAAGTCTTGATGGGTCGTCCATCTCGCCAGCGCTTATTTCGGTGACCGATGCCGTGAGCTCGCCGTACAGCACTGTGACGATAACGTACCCAAGTAGCGAAGTCGCCTCACTTGTGCAAATTGACGTGATAGGTATGTTGCCGCTGATCTACCAGGCCACCGACACCACGAGCGGATCATCTGCATCGGCTACCACATCTACAGCTGCAGCAACCACGTCTAATGCCGCGGAACGTAGCATTGGTCGACCGGATCTGCAACTCTTGTGGCCAGTCGTGATTGCCCTTGTGGGTGTCGTCTTTGGGGCGGCCCTCATGATACCGCTATGAAGAAGGAAGAAACACTGTGTGCATGAGGGAGCCTTTCTTTCATTATATGACCGGCAGCAGCTACGGGTTATTTTGGCACTCATTTAGTGGTAATATCCTCGGTGATTGCTTTAAGAACGTCTACCTTATCATGACGATCCCAGAGAACATTGCTCTCAGCCAAGGCGTGATTAGTTCGAGTTGGGTGCCCACAATCATTTCAGTAGCATATTCATAGGGTGTATCAAAATGTAGACCACACCAATCCAATTTATGCCGCGCATAAAGCCAATCATCGCATGTAAACCAAGTATTGTCGCGCTTCCTCACGTCCTGTTGGCTGGAGCAAGAGCCACTAGCCGTTCTCCCACTGGTCACATCTCCACAACGTTTGCTAATGACGACGTCCCAATCTTCATGGTATCTCATCGTTCTTAATCCAGATGTAGAGAAAGATAATAAAAGGGTTTTACTCCATTGGTGTCTATAGGTTCTCTTTATACACGGGCTGCCGCTGCGCCTCTGGCGCCCATTAGCCGATATCCACTCGGCAACTCCTGGAAAGTCTCTCGATGCCGAACTTGTAGGCTTGCTGGTGTAGGGCATTTCCCTCGTTGTATCGTACATGTGCTGCTAACTTTACAACCGCTGCGCCGAGGTGATCGTAAGTACGGACTCTTGTCTTCGAGTTCGACCTTATCTCTCCAAATCAAAACCCCATGTTCTTCAAGAATTCGAGGACTTCAGGTCTGCAGTGGCCCTGTTGCATATTGTGTCAGTTCAGGAAGCATTTGATGTTGAATGATTGTCTAAAATAGCAGTACCGCAAGGATGGAGTGAATGAATGGCAAGAATCAAGGCAAGATTGAATTGGGTGTGAGCTGAACATACGGGGATTTCAACATGGTTGGTAACATTATTGACTCTAATCATCTTCGCATCCATGCCCAGATGCGTAGCAATATCGTGCTTCAGCGCCTGCAGGTTGCCCTCGCCTTTCTTTATTAGTGTCTTCTTGAGGGTCCCTCCGCGAGCTCTCCTTTCGTAAACGGAATAGTTGTTCAAGTTACTGCGTCCGATGAAGTAGGGGAGACCCTGTGGAGGCTGTGGTTGTTGATTTGATGTTGTCGAGGGTATGCTGGATGCGCCAGCAGTAGTTGCTTGTGCTGGTGAGGACGTTAAAGCTTCCGTTGTAAGCGTCCTGATGGCAATTGAGGGCGCCCATGGTGACGCTCGTGGTATTCTGGGGACAATGACCGCCCGCAACGGCCGTATGGTTCTCGAAATCATGGCAATGGCTGGTATTGCACGGGTCGGCGAGATCTCTATTATGGTCCGATGCTCTCGTCACTTGCTCTGAATTGGCAGCTTGCTACAACTCTTTTTTTAGAGGAGGACAGGACTAAGGATATTCCGAAGCGCCGGGCATTAGTTTAGCTCAAAGGGAAGCTGCGGCCGGGGTTTGCCATGGTATGATGTGGGGCCCGCTTCCCTCCAAAACCCCTCCGGACCAGAAACTGCCCGCTCTCGGCTAATGTTCGGCAGCTTGGTGTTGGTCCACAACCCGCTCACTCAACTTTCTTTCATGAGATTTTCGCAAATTCGACGTGCCCCGCCATCGATCCAGGTATTGGCACCAGCATCTAAAGCCACCCGCCCTCTTCGACCACCACGTCTCGATCACGACCCCGTTTGTGCAGACCCAGAGACACAAGTTTCAATATGGCGGAATACGACCTGCTGCCCAAGCTGGTGGGCCACCTCGACCGTCATCTGATCTTTCCCCTACTTGAGTTCGCTCAGAACCAGGTCGCCGAGGACGATGACGCCAAGGCTCTCGAGTTCACCAAGGCCAAATATGAGCTGCTCAAGACCACGAACATGACCGACTTCATCGGCAGCTTGAAGGCAGAGCTCGATGGCCTGGACCAGGCCCCTCCCGAGTTCAACGAGAAGCGCCAAAAGGTTCTGTCGCGTCTTGAGCAGTTTGAGGATGAGACCAGCAAGATAACCGATCTGCTGGGTCGTGAGGATGTCGTTGCAAACCTGCGCAGCGACAAGGTGGCCAACTTGGACTTTTTGAAGAAGGAGCATGATGTATGTAGCCTTGTGAAATTAGCCGAAAGCACTTATGGCGGTATTCCTGCCTATTGAAGAGGACAAAGCATGCTAACGAGTATTTTGCTTTCTACTAGGTCACTATCGAGCACGTCAACGCTCTTTACGACTTTGGAAACTTCCAATACAGCTGCGGTAACTACGGTGCCGCCTCCGAGCTTCTTTACCAGTTCCGTGTGCTCTCTACCGACAACGACAAGGTCGCTGCTGCAACATGGGGAAAGCTAGCTTCTGAGATCTTGACTACCAACTGGAAGGAGGCCGTCGAGGAGCTTCAGAAGGTTAAGGAGTCCATTGATAGCAAGCTTTTCAACAACCCGTTGGCTCAGCTTAACAACCGATCTTGGCTCATCCACTGGGCCCTGTTCCCCCTTTTCAACGATGACTCCACTCGGGACCAGCTCCTCGATCTTTTCTTCAGCCCTCCCTTTATCAACACCATTCAGACCAGCTGCCCTTGGATCCTGAGATATCTGACTGCTGCTGTTATTACCGGTCGTGGCCGCACCAAGAACTCAGGTCAATACCAGAAGCAGTTGAAGGACATAGTGCGCATCGTCAAGCAGGAGGCGTACGAGTACACCGACCCTGTCACCGACTTCGTCCGTGCGCTCTACATTGACTTCGACTTCGAGGAAGCCCAGAGGCAGCTCTCGCTGGCTGAGGAGATCTTGAAGTCGGACTTCTTCCTCATCTCCACTGCAGAGCTTTTCGTCGATGCCGCCAGGCACCTCATTTCTGAGTCCTACTGCAAGATCCATGCCCGTATTGACATTAAGGATCTCAGTGCACGATTGGGTCTGGGCCAGGACGAGGGAGAGAAGTGGATTGTTAACCTGATCCGGGATACACGTGTCGATGCTAAGATCGACTATAAGGAGGGCACTGTTGTCATGAACCACCCTCCCAGCAGCGTGTATCAGCAGGTGATTGAGAGGACTAAGGGAGCATTCTTCAGGACCCAAGTTCTTAGCGCAGCTGTTGCCCGATAGGATGGACAGGTTACGAGAACGTGACGACCACGAAGACCCTGAGAGAAGTGAAGCCAAGGCTGGCAGTGACAGATGGAATGGCATATGGATGTGCATGCACGGCGTTAACGGTGGGTCCTGGAATCGAACCCAAAAACGGACGGTTAGACTTGCTTGCTTGCTTGCTTGCCGGCTTGTATGGATAGCATTGCTTCATTGGCTTAATGACGAGAAAATAAATCTTATTGTTGCATTTGCTGCGCAAGCCATGTGAAATTCGATTTTACGGATGCGCACACCCGTCTAACCCGACTCAACTCCTTCCATTGTGTTATTGATGGTTGTCTCAACGTTCGGAGCATTTGTTTTCTATGTTTCTTGAAAGTGACAAGCGCTTGCTGTCTCACCCTCTGCTGCATGTGAGCTGACAATTGACAAGCTTGAGTGCTCAGCAAAAGAAGCCACAGGTGGCTGCGTGACGTAGCGATCGGCAACCCCGCCAAAAAACCGTTGGCACAGCGTCACTAGAGTATCGGTAAAATGCCCTTGCCTTTCTTACTCGTGTGGGAATTTCTCTCCCATTTTGAAACAGAAAATCCCGCCTGTTCCTGGTATCCTCTCTACGTATGAGCGATTCTGGCAAACCCGCGCGCAGCTTCCGCTATGTTGCATCACCGTGCTATGTCTCCCTAGCCTGCGTATATCTCGAGGCCGCCTAGCACCATGCTAGACATCGGAGAGCCAACCACGCCGCAGAGTGCATCTTTGATGACCTCCGGCCTCCTTCCGTCTCCAGGCTTCTCCGCCATAGCTATTCCGATACCTAATGGCTCACTATACCTTAACTCCTCTACCGGGGCTACCACCACGCTCCCGAGCTCGACTCTCTCAGTAGGACGTCACCATTATAGGACAGAGGTCCGTCCTGCTTTAACCTTACCCGAAAACGCAGCGAGGAGTGCATACACGCTCCTCATTGTGGATGACAATCCGGTCCAGCGCATGGTATGGAATAGCCGCAACTGATGTAAAAACTATGAGACGTGGTTTTGGAATTCGTGCTGACTACTTCCTTGTGGAATAAACAGATTTTGCACCGCATTTGCAACCAATGGGGCCAACCTAACGAGACTGCCGAAAACGGCCTGGAAGCGGTTGAGATGTATAAGCGGGACCCAGACAGATTCCGCTGTATTCTTATGGGTAAAGCACACACGATTTCTCTAATCTTGTCGAAGGCCAGTGCTGTGACCGATATGGAATCTCGGAACTAACGAGTCTGATATTTAGATACTGTGATGCCAGTAATGGATGGCTTCGAAGCCACGGCACAAATCCGCGCTTTCGAAGAAGCTTCCTGGGAATCATCAAGACTTCCTTTAGGAGATTCTAGTAGGACGAACCCCATCCGACGTGCTGTCATCATTGCTCTTGTTCCTTACCTCAGCATCACAAACTTGCAACAGCGCATCGTCAACACCGGGTTTGATCTGAGCCTAGCCAAGCCCATCCGTCGCATAGTGCTAGCAGAGCTGCTTTTCACAGGGCCTAGTGTGAATATTGTCTGTTTGCACGGCGGCGTCGAGGAATCTGAACTTCGTGATGCGGGCTACCCACTAGAGCGCCGACGTCCGAGCCTCGAGACTAGGGAGAGGTACTGCAGAGAGAATGTGCCTGAAAACAGACCGTTTACGCCAGAGGGCAGCGAACAGGGCTGGTCGTTTGGTGAGAGTCTAGGTGAGGTGTTGGGGAGGGTAGTAATACACCCAGAAGGCTAAAGTGCTTAGCACCGCACCACAAATATGTAATACTGGCCCTATCTGTGTATAAGTATGTATTGTTTCAGTTTAAAAAGCATGAATAGACGGGGGGAAACCAACTGATTATGCCGTCTAGCAACTTGCATGCCTCAGTTCAGTGCTGAGCGGGACGATGTAAGACGTTAGCATTTACAATTAAAGCCAAATTTGGATTACCAGAATATACCTCTATAAAACTGTATGAACGTTTATAACTAACTTAAACGCTCCTAGGTAATCGTTTTGTCGTCACAAGCAAGAAGAAGTTCCAATTATGGGGTTTAATTCCCATGGCGCTAAGCCTGTCACGTTGCAGCTCCGCGACCACCCCATATAGCAATGTCCCAAATAGGCAAGTCGACAACCCAGAACCACATGAGAAACGTGAAGACAGCAAACCGATCCGTCTGCCTACTCGTGCGATGACCTGTTCGAGAGCCTGGGCGTCTCTGATAGAGGGAAGATAAAAGGTCGTCCTTATCCCGACATCCGCCCTCCTAGAGTGATCAGCTCCCTCTCCATCTTGCACCGATCAACCACCACCATCGCTATCATCCGCAGCCCAAACATACTCTCCATATGGTAGAATAACACCTCACAGAAGAAGGCAATTTCTCATTCTTGGAATGTGTCATACATAATGGGCAATGCCGAGTCCCGGGTGAGTAACCTGTCGCCAGTCGACTGGCTGATGCCACGGAGTTATGTGTGCCAAATCCTCTGCTTCCCGACCACCACGCGGGGCATCTTCCCCGTACTAAAAGCAGCGCTTCAGCGCACTGTACAGGACGTGCCGTTCCTGCTCGAGGGCGTCACAGACCTAAACCGGCCCCAGGGCGCTGTGAGACTGTCCGGCGACTCGGGCGAGCACCTCGAGGACCTCCTGTCGTACTGGGACCTCACGCGGGTGTTGGACTATGCCAAGCTCAGAGAGAAGGGCTTCTCTCCAGCAAGTTTGACAGTTATGGGTATCCGACCCCCGGCGCTGAAGCAACCGTACCCGGACCCGGAACCCGTGTTCCGTGCGCGGCTGCTCCCCGTGGCAGGCGGGGCCCTCCTCTTCGTGGCCGTCCACCACTCCGTCACGGATATCACGTCCGTGGGAACCATCCTGAAGATCTGGGCGAACCACTGCCGCGGCGGATCCTCGGCTGACCTTGGCTTCGATCCGAGCTGGCTGGACCGCGGCCCGCTGTCCGCGCTGGCCAAGAGCGTGGCCCCGCCGCCCGAGCCCCCGGCACTGCTGCAGGTCTCCGAGCCGACGCCGGTTGCCACCGCCGACTACGAGACCCGCGTCTTTCGCTTCCCACCGGAGGCCTTGAAAGCGCTTAAAACATCAGCTAACGAGCAGGTTTCTGTGACCCAGGCTCTGGGGGTGGATTGGATATCGACCGGGGATGTATTGACCGCGCTACTGTGGAGCGCCTCGACGTGGGCGGAGTGGCAAGTGGAAGGCGAAGCAAACGGCACCGGAGATGCTGTTGCTGCTGCTGCCGCTGACGACACTTGTGTGGCCACCGTACCCGTCAACATCCGGTCAAAGGTCGAGCCGCCGCTGCCGGAGCAGTACCTGGGCGCCGCCTTCTCCATGGCGCCAATCGAAGTCACGCGTGCCGACCTCTTAGCTCTCTCTAGCAGTGCCGACCTGCTCATCTCGCCTTCCAACGCGACGGCGGGGCGGGATGCTGGTGCCACCGCGGCCGCGAGCACCCTCGCGAGGATCGCCGCCAAGGTCAGGATCGCTATCAACAGCGTCACCGCGGACGCGGTCCGCGCGTCGCTGGCATACACGCTCGCCCAGCCGGACATCACCGCGTTCCAGCTCACCACTGGCGGCGGGACCCTGCCCTTCATCTCGTGGGCCGCAGAGGGCGTGTATCAGCTCGACTGGGGCCAGGTGCTGGGCCGCTGCGAGGCGGTGAGGCTTCCCAACCTTGTGGCCAAGCGGTACCCGCTCGTCCTGCCCCGCCTTCCCGACGGCAGCCATGAGGCGATCGTATGCTTTGATAAGGGTACGATGGAGAGGTTTGCAAGCCGTCTTGTTAAGATGGGTGCTGTCTAGGGTGTGGGTTAGGGCCTTTATCCTGTCGTTTGTCTACCTCTCTTGGTAGGCCTTGATTTGGGGTTGGAGCTTGGCATATTGCCACTACTGACTTGAGCTCTACCATCGGTGTTCGCCAATGAGTGGAAGTGTGCTTATGGGACGATTTCAAGGTAGATTTTATTGCAGCTTCCTTTATGACATTTCCCAATAGCGGAAACAAAGAAAATATCACAAGGTATGAAGTGGATATCCCCGGTATCTTACAAATATCTTTTGCAAAATGAAACACCATTAAGATGCAGTGGTACTTTGATTTTGCCTTAGTGTACACACGTTGGATTCCCCTATGGACTACGTGAATAATAGAATCGGATTGATGATGTTCCATTCTCTGCCCTCCTTCTCAAAGAACCAGTTTGACTGAAGGAGTGACACCAAACATGAGTGGTGGTAAGATAAGTAGAATCTGAACTTAAAACACTTTGTTTACAACTTGTTCGACCACTGCCCCAGCAGCACCTGCGCCAACCACGATCCAGAACCACTGGTTGCTTAAGACTTCAGCTTTGGGCCAGACAGAGTTGTGTGTCTGCTTGAACTTCTGGAAGTCAGCATGCTTCTCGAGGCTCGATTGCGAGTACCGGCGCTCCTGGTGGGCCTCGGTCTTCTTAGCACCGCCAATGTAGCGGAGGAAGAGGTAGTTAGCGACGCTGCCCAAAATCTCGATGGGAGCCAGCAGATCGGAGCTGTAGAGGAGCAAGGGGAATGATAAATGCACTAGGGCGTCTCCGAGGTAGCTATTGTTGTAGAAAGAACCGTGTTAGTATGTTGTGTGCATATCGCAGTAACACCCGTAGCCGATGCCTCGGCAATTGTTGGGGATAGAACTTACTTGGGGTGGCGGACTAAGCTCCAAACTCCTTCTTTATAGACGGCATTATCATCATGAGAGGTCTTCTTGTAGGCAGTTAGCTGCGCATCTGCCAGAATCTCGAGCGCTAGCCCGGCACTAAACAGCCCGACAGCGATGCCCTGAATGACGGGGTGGTATCCAGTGAGCACCTTGCCTTGATGGTGGAATGGTGCCGTGAACGGGAGGGTGATAATCGTCTGAATCAGAGCTTCAGGGAGGAAAACGGTGAAGAGCGCAGTGTTCCAGAAGTCGGGATCTTTCTTCGCCTCTTCGTATCGAGCGTCATCGTTGCCCTTGCCGGCACGACGGCGCTCAAGGGAGCGGCTAGAGATCCGGTAGAGCAGGCGCCCGCCCCAGAGCGTGACGCCGGTGAGCAGCAGGCGTTCCGGGCGTGAGAGAACGGTCAGAGCCTGGTGGAGTGTGAGGCCGCGCTGCAACTTGCGCCCTACCGCCGACCACCAAGCATTGGCGATGGGGGCAGCGGGCCACAGCCAATCTTTGGCCTCAACACTGTCCGTCGCTCGGCCAATTCCATACGCTAGCACAGCCAGGGACCCATGGAGAGACAAGCTGGGGAGGATGGTGTCTTTGAAGATACCCACATCAAAGAGCTCGCGGTGCCAGGGCTGGTTGTAGTGAGGGAGCGCATAGGCGCGGCCGGATTGCACGGAAGGTGGTGGAGGTGGTGTGCTTTCCGCGCTATATGGCGCAGAGGCCGAGACATTGAACTGGACGGTGCGTCCGCTCAAGAGAGTCTGGCGATCTAGATCAGGGTTTGACATGATGCTGTCCGAGCGAGAGCTGCTTGCGCTCTTACACTGGACAATGGGCTACGGGAGTGGACGCGGGATTCAATTGAGGAACTCGAGATTGCATCGAGCCAAAAGAAAGGCATCGGGAGAGGAAGAAGGGAAGCTAGTAAGCCATTGAGATGAAATGCGGGGGAAATCAGGACGAGGCATGGGACGAATGAGGTACACGGCTTGCGTAAACGTGGTGGTGACATCACGCAAGATGGATGCGGAGCTGGTGACACAAGCACTTTCCCCAACTCCCAATCCCGACCTTTAGCAAGAGAGAGAGGCACGCCCGAACGGGGTGGTACTCCCGCCCATCCGTTGCAACGGCTCTGCATGCACAGTGGCGACGTCGAATTGATAAAAAGCCTAGGCGATCCCTACATGTAGTAGAGGTCATGGCGAAATGAGTCTAGCCCATGGATTCACATAATGGTGGATCCGAAGATTCAATCACAGGTATTGCGTGTTAGCCGAATCGCGGTCCTCCTCCAACTGCGCAGGTTGTCTCCTCCTGCAAACGAACAGCTAAAAGAGTATGCTCATTGTAACATGGATGGCGGGAAAAGCAGTCTATATTTTGCTCTGGTGGATATATAAAAACTACATGTATACAAATCTCGCACCGAGACCTTATCGGTTGAGCGCTGCAGGTACATCGCTTGCCATCAGGTGAATCTGTTAACACGGAAATGATACATGAAGATCCCCGTTGGGGACGAGTTCTCAACGTCATGTAAAAAAGAAAAATTGTATGTACAAAGTGCGATACCCAACGCCATGTTGTCTGTCCAGAATGACTGAGGTGCGGAACTCCACGACGCCACTTGATGCAATTCCAATCTCCTCGCGGCTGATGGGGGCAATACTTGTTCATCGCCTAGGCGGCTATGAACTGCCTTCGACCACCTCCCTCCGATACCTGCACACAGGGCAGCCAGCTTCGATCTTGTCCCGCAAGAGCCGTGCGTGGGTGGCTTTGCTACCCACAAAACGACCACCTCGTGTCCTATCCTCGCTGCCGCTTCCGTATTCCACAATACTGGGATCGGGTTCCTCACCGGGGTGGAGGACTCTAAGCAGGTGGCCGACGTGGAATACGTGACCACAAGCAAAACCTACGAGGGTCTCTGCCTCCCAGACCGTAAAAGGTTCATGACAACTGGCACAATGGCCCGGTTGGGGGTCCCGATGGTCATGATCTGGTTGCTGCGCAGTGATGCCACCCAGAATTGTTGTCTTCGCGGCGAGATCCACATTTTCCGGAGTTCCGGTGCCACTCCCAGTAGCGGCGGCATTTAGATTCGGCACCTCCTTGACCTCAATATCAACGTGGTCTTGGGCTTTCACCGTGACTTCAAATTTGATGCCTTTCCTTTGACCCATGCGAAGCATGTTTTGAGCATTCGACACCTCAGAACGCAGTACACGAGCGACCCCGGAAGAGAGGCTGAACTGGATCTCATGCTCTTTCATAATATGCTTCAACCCCTCCCGGAGTCCTGGTATTTCGAGACCCTCTGGTATGCGCCTAACTAGAGTGATGGGGTTGATGGCTGTACCAACCTCCTCAAGAAGCCCCCGTATGAATCGTGGTTTGTCCATGCTGTAGTTCAGCAGGTCGTCCCAGAGATCCGGGTCATCCTGCTCTTTTGCGAATGCGATAGCCTGAGACACATCACCCAATCTATCAATGATGAGGTATAGCGCGCGCTTCATCTGACCTGTCATTGAATAGAGGTAAACAAGCTCGGGGACGTAGTTGTGGCTCTCGCATTCCTGCACGGCCTTCTCAAACGTGTAGCTCGTGGAGATCTTCAGGAAATCCATCAGAAGCGCTCGGTCGTACGACGCGAACAACTGGACTGCGAGGTCTGCAAAATCATCCACAAGGCAGATGGTCTCGTCCACGTGATGTTGGCGATACACATTCCACAGCCCACGAAGGTAGAAGTAGAGATAAAGGTTAAAATCTTTCTTCTCAAGTTGTCGAACAACAATATCTGTCTTGATGAGACCTCTCTGGGCTTCTTCCACGAGCAGTGTGATGCCCTCTGACGTCGCTTCATCCAGTTCTTCGATGGACATCTTATCTAGTTGAGATTCGGGCACGCGGAGTGCAATGAAACTTGGAACGTCATCAGTCACGGCGTCAGCCAGGTGGTTGTCTCTTATCAGCCTCATCGCCGCGTCAGCATCCTGAAGCTTGATGAAGCATTTCAATGCATCCCTAAATTTGCCGTTGGATTCGTAGAGGGTTGCAAGAGCTTCCATCACAATTCTCCAATCTCTGCCGCGCTCTCCATCTTCGATGCTGTCCTCTCGGACGTCGCCGAACTTCAGCTGGTTCTCGAGAGCGGTGATGATGGTGTGAATGTCAAAAAGCTCAACGCCCCAACGATCAAGTAGCTCCTCAAAGCGTAGCTTGTTGGTTTGGATATAGTGCCCAAGCAGGATTTCGTATACTGTGCCAGGAATCGGTGGTCGCATTGCTTCCGAGGGGACGCAGTCGACTATCTCATCAAATTTCTTGGCGCCCGCGAAGGTGTAAACCCATTTTTCCCAACGCTCTGAGGTAGTCAACACTTTGGAGGCGACTTGGCCAGCGCGATGCCAGTCACCAGCATCGACAAGCTCTTGAATCCACAAGTCCCCGATTCGTCGCTTTTCTTTCTCAGCTGATGAATACAGAGATCGGTTTTGGGGGTCAAGAATCGAAGCGGTATCTTCGTAGAAGTCATCACTGCTTTGCTGCGTTTTACTAGGGGTTAACGGTGGTAGCAGGTCAGCATACCGCTCGGAGGCGGTCACCAGGATCTCTGGATGCTCGTCCAAAAGAGACCACGCATCTTCGTAGGACTGATGCTCCAGCAGCCAGGCCAGATGATCTCCAAGGTCTCTCTTGGTGGCAAGAATGCAGTCAAAAGGACTGTGGATAAATATCTTGGCACCAGGTTTCACGAGATTCGGGTGCACCGTCTCCGGAGAAGACCGTGGTGGCGCGCGCACACTCCCCGCTGTGCTGCCCACCTTGTGGCTCGATGCACCGTCGTTGCTGTCCTTGCTCCGCACGCTAGCACCAGAGTTAAATATGGACTTTGGGTTGATCGCGGCATTCCACATTTCGTTACCCAAGCCTGCCATCGTCTCAAGCACGCCACGTGATGCAACTACAGATGCGGCGTTCTTCGCTGGCAATACCCCTAGGTGATAGTCGTTTGAGGATAGCCGTTCGAAGCGGCTAACGGTCAGGCTGTCCTTGTCCACTTCAGCCTGTGATGTCAAATCGATTAGCCTCAGCTCGGGTGCAAGGGCATTTTGCCGACGCCTCCTGCCACCGGAAGGCTCACTGCTGGCCGACGTTGTTGACGAAACTGATTTGTGTCGCTTGGCCACGTTGTCTTCTTCGTCAGTGTCGTTCGAATCTGGTTGGCAGTATGCCAAAACGAGGAGCAAGTTCTGAGTATACAAAGAGATACCAGAAATGATACAATCCATGCGTAATCTTGAAATCTGTTAGTGGGTACAATCTACCTAGAGGCTCAGCCGGACTTACTTCTTTGCAATCTCTGCCTTTCCAATTGTCTTCTCCCCTGCATGCTTCCCAACCCCAATGCCACCGGGGTGGACGTGAATTATCCATATCGTACCACCCCAGCCGACTAGGAGTCTCTCGATCTTCTTTTCATTCTTGGTGGAGGTCTCCCGAAGCTTGGCAGCCGCAGGTGAAAGCTCAGGGGCAGGGGGTGCTTGATCATCATCTGTCTCTATCGCCTGCTCATCGATCCACTCGGCTCTGCCCTTCCAAACACCAGCCATCTCTTGCCACTCGTCAGTTTGCGGTCGATCAATGTGGCCAATTCGCTTCCAGGCGTCTTCAGCATCAGCCGACTCTAGCCGAAGGTTGGAGCGCATTATCTTGATGCCATGTTCGTTGAGCCAGACGACGTACTTTCCCGACAAGGACCATTTGATGGTGCTGATCGTGCCTTCTCCTGTATGCAGAACGGTATCTCGACCCGTGTTGGCGCCAAGCCCCATGCTCCCCAGCCAGCCAGAAGCAGTGGCGGCGGCGGTACCGACAGTGGTGGATGTACTGCGTCCCTGAGGCGCGTTCACCGTCAATACGAGATTCCCAGCTGTACCTCCAGACAGATAAGTGCGGTCACTCTTGAATTCGGGCGACAAGGCCACTGCCTGAACTGGTCGAGCGAAGTTTCGCAAGGAAACATCTCTCATGTCCATGAGAGACTGTACACAGACATGGCCGTCCATAGATGACGTAGCTACGTATATTTTGTTGGACGGTATATCTGGTAGCTGTTGTCGCTCTGCGGGCTTCCTTTGCCGAGGGCCAGGTGCCAATGACATAGCCTGCTCTGATTGTCTCGATGACTGGGGCGGTGTGGATGACGACACAACGCGAGCAGCAACGTCCGGCTTGATGGAAGTCGGAAGCAGAGGGGAAGGGAAGGGCGATATAGAGATGTTGGTAACCGATGTCGAATGGGCGTGGTAGAAACGCAGAGACTGGAAGATGGGAAGTTGGACAACATGCTTGATGGTTGTCAGTCAATCTCCAAGCGCACGCCTATAATCAGCCATGTATATCTGAAGCTTACAATATTTCCATTGTGCGTTCCGACCACCATCTTGTCTCCAGAAACGAGGAATGCGCTGGTCATATCTCCGTTCCGATACACGGCGCTGAGGTGCTGGGTGAGGCGGGCGTATTTGAGCCTTGGCTCGTCGTCTTCATCGTCGGTTTCCTCTTCCTCTTCTTCATCGTCGTCCTCTTCATCTTCATCGTCGTCGTTCGCGCCGGCACGACCATGGCCATCACCACTCGCCTCCACGACCAGGTCGCCTTCACCACCATCTTGTTCTGCGCCGTCAGTGGACCCAGACAACTCTGGACTGTCGGCTTCGGGCTGTGGTGCGATCTCAGCAAGCTCAGGGCCGGAACTCGACCTCGTTTCGTCATCGCTCGACCTGGGCGATCCTTCTGTCATGGTGGGCAAGTCTGCTTGTGCGCTGTCATGGTGAGAGGATCCCGTGTCGCATACAGAGTCAAGGTTGGCGCGCAGGCAGGGGCAGCGATGCACAGAAGGGCAGCTAGCTATCTGGGAGCTGTGTCTCGTGGTGGTGCTTAATTAGCTATCCAAGGCCGCGGCAGAAACCACTTGCACCTCCACAGCGCTAGGCTACGTCAGAAGCGGTCATGAGGCAGGTGGTACCTGGGTCCGTGCAGAGGTTGGGCTGCACACCTCCCCCCCATGCACTAAAGTACAGCACCACACAGTGTGTATAGCTCACATATTGGCACTGTAAACAATGGGAACGGCGCCTCCCATCGGATGGATGTGTCTGCTTTTACAGCTCCAGCTCCAGCTAGTAGGGTTGCTTGTACCTAGGTAGGTGCTAAAGTTATGGGGAGGCACAGTGCTACCAACCAATGACGTTCCGGGGTCATCCACCACCCATCGATGCCCCTCATTGAATTTTTGGGCGCGAAGCTACCTTGCGTGGACAGGCGCGGTGTGTATGGCACGCGTTCCCTCCACTAGCAGAGATCACCAAAGTCCCGGGTTTTTCCAAGTCGAGTGAAGTCTACAACGCATTGTGCGCAAGTGACGCCCCGAATCGAAGCATATATAAACCTCGAAGCTTCTACGCCCCATACGGTTGATACAGATTTCTGCCCGAGCGATTCCGCCCACACCCCTCGCCTCGACGGACGGCTACCCAATGCTACACCTACCATATACGTTGTAACTGCGCTTGTGCCTTCAATGGGGTACCATCCTCGAGTATGGCTTCGGTGACGTCCCTCGGGCTGCACCAGCCTACAGCGCTGCCCTATGCAATTCAAGAGCAGCTTGTTGATGAGAAAGCGCCGAGCTCCCAGTACACTTGGGATATCACAACGAACCATGAAGGCGACGACATTGGCGAAGACGAGCTGCTTGTCACAAAAGATGCCGTGATATGGTCCAGGGGAAACATCTTCCGCAAGTGCTTTGGATTTTCTCTGGAGAGAGAGCCCATTGTACAGGCCTTGCTGGCTTATTTTCCAAACTCTGAACAAACGGCTGCAGATCATAATTCACAGAGCCAAGATGCCTCGCAACCCAGACGGGCCGCAGATGGGCGGGCACTGTCCAAAGCCTTGGTTGTTTTCCTCAAGACTCAGGCACATATATATTTTCTGGATGGAACAAGCCACGTACTTCATATGCCTTTTGAAGTAGAGACTGCCTGCGCTGGACCTCAGGGTGTCATAATACAGCGTAAGCTTAGGAACGAAGGCGGCCTGGCTGCTAGCATCAGGTTCCCGCGTGTTCCCCCCAATTCCTTTATTTCACCTCAGACGTCACCAGTGTCTGTGAGGACCTTTCAGCAGTCTACTTTTACAACGGAGACTCTCGGAAAGCCAAAGGCCCTACCCCTGCGACCGAATCCAAACATCGACACCACATGGGACTTTCCCTCAGGCAAAGATGAAGGTTCACACTGGCCTCGCCTGATGGTGTTGACAGACCCGCTACTCGAGCTTGGTTTAGTTGTTACACAGCCAGATAAAACCACTAAGCAGAACAGTCGCGGTTTTGGCAGGTCACCTCGTTTTCTGGACCGCGCGGAAGAGATTCTGCATATTGGCGAGTTACCCGGGCTAGGGGATCCGGAATTGGCCCGTAAAGTTGTACTGGTTGTTACCATTAATAGAGAGTTGGGTATGTACAACGTTTGGAAACTGACATATCTCCGAAACGAGGACCCGTTCCGCATGTCCAAGGCTTCACGAAAGAAAGGAGAGCGCAGACGCAGCTCAATGCAACCTGGGCTTCCGGGCCGCGCTTCATCTCCGGTACGATCAACCTTTACAGAGAGTTTTGGAGCACCTTTACCTGGGAAACGCTCCCGGAAGAGCGAGAAAGTAGAGAAGTCCGACAAGAATCTCGAGAAGCTCGAGTCAACCCTTGGACTAGACAACGATGCAGGCATGGGCCGCCGGACATCCCGTCGTGTCAGCTCCATGCTTGCAAGGGCGGACCTGTCCGCCTCGCAAGACAGGGCAGCCTTTAGCGAGCAGCCGCACATTCCTTCGCATAATCCCGGGCGTAGGGACATGTCGCATGGAAGCTCCCGAGCCCGGACAAGTGGCGCTTTCGCTGGCGGCAGCTTCGGTGGACCAATGTCGCAGAGCGCCAATACTCTTGGCAGCTTCCTAGAAGCTCCTGTGGACAACCTCCTAGACGAGCTACGCACCGGTGGAGATTTTGAAGGGTTTCATAGCATGGGCCTTGACGATCACGATTTCGACGGCCTTGCACAGGAAGTACTACTGACCAAAGTTTACTATGTTCCTGTTGACAACAGCAACGTCAGATATTCTCTGTCCAAATTCCCCGCCAGAACGCAGTATAGAGTGTTCTTTCTGTCTGGTCCACAAATTGTGGTTGAAACTCGGCATCGACGCCAAATACTGATCGGAATTCAAGACGTAACTGAAAAGCGCTTGCATCTCCTCAGTCTTTATATGCAAGCTAGCGTTAAGCCCACTCCAGCGTCCAATATGGAAGGCCCTGCAATCACATTCGGACAGCTGAGAAGGGCACAGAACGTGATAGACTCATGCAAAATTGTTGATGGCGATATATCCATGATCCTAGTTTTGTCCGAGTCATCGGATCGGTCACGAGAGCTAAGCTTGCAGGCGCCTTGGAGCCAGTTGACACCGATACAGCTTCCATCCAAACTCTCCCTCTCCAATGTTCGAAGTTTAGATGACCGTGGAGGGTTCATTGCCCGTGAGATCGGTATCCGGAGGGCAATCACTCCTGTTTTGGGGGAAATTGCCGGCATACTTCACCCTAAGCTCAATGGCGTGGTAGACATTCTCGACAACGAAAGTCACCAACTCCATCAGATTCAGATCCAGCTTAAGCCCACTCACCCATACGTGGCAATCGTGTTCAAAGCTCTTCGTGCCGTCATGGCACCACCGTTGGGTGATAGGTTACTTGCTGGCTGGTGGCAAGTCATGATCTGGCTACGCAACCAGCACCTCGACGTTGCCAATATTGAGTGGTCTGCTTTCACCATACAGTTTCTCGGCATATACCTATCTCTAGGCCATAATGGGACGTCAAATCCATTGGCAACGCCCTCTGGTCACAAGCGAAACCGCAGCCTTTTGAGATCCAGCAGTGGTGCGCAAATTGATTCTACGAATTGGGATCTGATGAACGTTTTTGAGATCTCGAACTCTGCTACTCATCCAGCTTGGATGGAGAATAAAGGATGGCAATGGATCATGGAGAGAGACGATTCCACCACCGGATTTTTCCAGCCAGGACAGGGGAGGCAAGAAGAACTGAGCTTCCTAAGCTCGCACCTACGGCACGCTCTGGCGTTCATGGCTTCAGACTTGGGCCAGCTGACTTATGGGCAAGGGGGTTGTTTGCCCACTTCGGCCGATAACCCCGAAAGTACTCGGTTAGAGTATGCCCAAGATATCTTTGTTGCCCTGCATATATTACTAGAAGAAGAAAAATTCGACATCACCACGCGTCACAACGCCTCATCGAGTTCGCAGGATCTAAGGGCTATGATGTTGCTGACTGCCAAGTGGATGCATTGGACTGAGGTCGCTTACTTGTACGAACTGCAAATGCCGGTGGATTATGCGGGATTGGAGAAGAACCTGACAGTCATTAATGTCTCTCCCTCTCCCTCGGAACCTCAGCTGTGGGATGCTCTCGACTGGATACAGACCAACTTGACGCTGGAGTTATCAACACCGGTCAGCTTGCCTGCACTATTTTCAAGCATTTCAGATTCTGTTTTCCCTAGGATCAAGTTGTTCCAGCGCTTCTTCGAAGAGCTTGGCAAAAAGAATCGGACGCCAGTGGACTTTGTCGAAGCCATGCACAAGAGCGGTATCAATTCCGTGCTGCTAGAGTCTCTCCCAGAAGGCATTCTTGTTCCCCTTCAAGACGCAATTGCTGAGTGCCAGGCACGTCCTCCGTTGCGGTGGTCCCAAGATTTATTAGCACTGGTGGACCGCAGCGATGTCGGCTCGGTCCTGTCGTCCGCAGATGGAGGTCGATTGCGTTCCTCTAACCTCGGGGTAAGTATGCTTCGCCGTGTTTTTGTCAATATGCATACTAACGTGCCACAGGCGCCTTCCCACCTCGCGAA
The DNA here is from genome assembly GCA_021365275.1 of Xylariales sp. PMI_506. Lineage (NCBI taxonomy): Eukaryota > Fungi > Ascomycota > Sordariomycetes > Xylariales > Xylariales sp. PMI_506. Next base: position 819,684 of record JAJTIY010000004.1, on the reverse strand, counting down.
TTGGGACTTCAACTCACTGTGCCAGAACGTCATGGACTTCAATGACGCGCCCACTGATGACATGGCAGAGAGTGACAAGCAAGCAGTAATTCGAGCAATTTTCAAAGAGGATCGACGACTCGAAGAAACTCGACTCATGCTCACAACGACGAAACCGCGCGCTGTGAAGCTGGAACAACGATCCGACTGGTCAGAACCGCAATACCTTGAACAGCAGAAAGAGCTTGTCACAAGACTCGCCACCAACACCCTAGCGATACCGGCTGGCCGCGGCTTGATGAACTACGGTCTTCGGTTTCCATTGTTGACTCAAAAGTTCCATATCCACGGGTTTGTGCTGAACTGCACCGTCCGCCCCACGAATGTCACTGTGGGCGTTGACAAGTCATTATTCACGGAAGAGAGGATTGCCTGGGCTTTCTTCCACTCCGGAGTCGCTGCAGGACTGTCTATATCAAAACAAGCAAAGGGAATTGATACTTCGTGGATTCTCTACAACAAACCCGGAAACGATCTGAATAACCGGCACGCTGGCTTTCTACTTGCACTTGGCCTCAACGGCCACTTAAAAGGCATAGCCAAATGGGTTGCCTTCAAATATCTCACGCCAAAGCACACCATGACTTCTATTGGCCTCCTCTTGGGGCTGGCTGCCTCCTATCTCGGCACGATGGACTCTCTAATCACACGTCTCCTGTCCGTGCACGTTACTAGGATGCTGCCGCGCGGCGCTGCGGAACTGAACCTCTCACCGTTGACTCAGACAACAGGCATTATGGGCATCGGGTTGCTGTATTGCAATAGCCAGCATCGCCGCATGAGCGAAATCATGATGTCAGAAATCAAGCATGTCGAGGTCGAGGACGACGAGGAGCCCTTACGCAGCGAATGCTACCGACTTGCGGCTGGCTTTGCTCTCGGTTTTATCAACCTTGGCAAGGGTGCGGATCTCAAGGGGCTCCACGATATGCGCATTACCGAACAGCTGCTCAGCTTGGCTTCGTCAACCAAGAAGGTCGAGCTGGTGCACATACTCGATCGCTCCAGTGCCGCCGCTGTTATGGCCATTGCCTTAATCTACATGAAATCTGAAGACCACATCGTGGCGCGCAAAATCGACGTTCCGGATGCTATGCTGCAGTTTGACTACATCCGGCCGGATATACTACTCTTACGTACGGTTGCAAAGCATCTCATTCTGTGGTCAGAGATTGAGCCGACACATAATTGGGTTCGTAAGAACCTTCCGGCTCGATACCACTCCCGCGTCACTCCCCCAACGCAGCCGCTAGATGGGTCACGCGGAGCCTTGAACTCGACCCACCTACCATTCCTCACAATCCTGGCTGGGCTCTGCTTCGCTGTCGCCCTACGCTACGCAGGCTCTGGCGACTTACGCGTCCGGGATCTTCTCCTCGTCTATCTGCAACGATTTTACAGCTACTGCCGTTCAGCCTCGCCCAAGGCTAATTTTGACGAGCGCACTGTCCACGTCACAGCACGCATGTGCCTCGATGTTGTTGCGCTCTCGGCCGCGACCGTGATGGCAGGAACCTGCGATCTCAAGGTTCTACGCATCCTACGCTCACTCCATGGCCGCAACGATGGGGAGACTACGTACGGCTCGCACATGGCGGCTCATATGGCCATTGGTGTGCTGTCTCTAGGGTGCGGTACGCAGACCTTCAGCACTTCCAACCTCGCGATCGCCTCTCTGCTCGTCGCCTTCTATCCAGTCTTCCCCGATCAAGTACAGGACAACAAGAGTCACCTGCAGGCATTCCGGCACTTCTGGGTCCTAGCCGCTGATCCACGCTGCCTGGTTACCAAAGACGTTTCTACTAATGCTGCCATCAGCATTCCGCTGACTGTCAAGTTCAGAAATGGTCAACCGGAAGAGATGCGCACTACGCCTTGCCTCCTGCCGCCGCTGAGCGACATCGCAATGGTTAGCACCAACAGCCCCGAGTTTTGGAATCTGGAGCTGGATTTTGCCGGCCCTGGTGGCGACAAGTTGAGGGAAAAGTTCGCTAAAGGCCAGGTGCTGCACCTCAGAAGGAGGCCCGCGGGTGGTAGCTCATTCACTGCCACGATGCTCGCTCTCGGCCGTCAGGGCTCCTTCACTGCACTCGAAGATGCACAGCAACCTCTGGAATGGTTATTCGAAAATGTACCGAGCCTGCGGCGCCTGACCCACGCGGAACGTGGCGTAGTCCTAGATACCGGAGTAGGAGGCCCGGATGTGGGTCTGAGCAAGGGTAGCGTCGTTGACGCCCGGCTGGCTCTCGAGGAAGGTGTTCACTCGGGGCGGCGGGACGACCTTGTTGGTCTCAAAGGTCTCTTTGAGTGGGTCGAATGGAAAGCTAAGAGGTTGGAAAAAGAGGGGAAAGCGAAAGCCGACGAAGCCAACGAAGCCAACGACGATACGAGTTGGAGCGGCGAGGGTTGGTTGAGAGAGAGCGTCGTCGATGAACTCAAGGGCATGATTTGGCTCGCCGGGCGAGAAGGCGGGGGCCTGGCGTAGAATACAGACCAGGGAACAGGGATTAGACAAATGTGATATGACCGACTACAAAATGGCAGATGCCACGACGTAATGAATATAAGAATACCAATCATGGACTATACCTTGCAAAAGAATCCTCGACCAATAGAGAGTGTGCAACAGCGCAACTCCCGCCAGTGTGTGAGACTTGTCTATGGCACTCAACATTTCGGGAGTTTTTCTTTGTCCATGAATCAATCTCCATTGTTGCAAAAGATGTCACCTCGTGTGCGCGGTTATGTAGTCCAGCCACCTCTCCTCGTCAGCGGGTATCGGGACAAAGCAGAGTTCATCAGCAGGAAATACCTGGCCGCATCGGGCGAGCGTCTGCGTTCGCGTATCACGAAAGCTTGCAGATATGACGATCGACGCAATTTCTATCCAAATTGGTCCTGGCTCGAAGACGCGTATTTGCAAGCCCCAGTCCCGGAATAGAGTACAGTACATATTGGGAAGCCGAAGCTAAGATAAAGACGAGAAGCAACTATCCCCCTTCCCTCTCCCTAAAAGTGAAAACGTTTGTATTTCCCGGGAGCGCACGTTTCCCACCCCCCCACCATCCCGATGACCCCAGGAAAAAAACACGCCCCACACGGCGAGGGCCCAATCCAATGACACTGACACATTACGCGGCTCTTATATACCAAGTGATGAGCCCGGCCACCCGCCATTGGTCGTCCGCCGCCCTGCCCTACCTATACCCAATAATGGGGCACGAGGTATTGAAGCAGTCCAATCGAGCGTGAAACAAATGAACCTGACACAGCCAGATCCAAGCCAGCATCTGGGGTCTAGCTTCCCACCCCCCACCCCCATGCCCCCCTGCCCGAGGTATATTGACATGATTGGGACCAAACACTCTGATCTGAGCATCGTCTCGCGTTGAAAACCCCAAAAGAGACAAAGCGCATTGACAAAACGCGCGATGCTTAGAAAGAATCGCAGGCCCTAGCCCGCTTGCTAGTCTATAATGTCACCAGCTGCTCGCTGCCATATGCTAGTTTTCGCACCCAACAAACTTAGGCACTTATCCGGGGGAAAGGAGGGCCAGGTCCCAGTACTACTGTATAAACTCTTCGCGCTATGTTTCATGCTCAGCTTTTGGTTCAAGGTCCACGTGTTAAGCATATCTTATTTATTCGAAAAACCCCCTCGTGCAAAGACTTCTGCCAAATACGCTCGTCGTGGTTGGCTGCTTCCTGGAGGGGGGGACCACCCTACCCCTCGCCCCCCTGTCAGGCAATCGTCATGACCAATATACCTTGGGGCTGCAATATACTCGTGCAGACGGAAGATGCCGTTCGCCTGCCCACCAAGTTGCGCAGCAAGGGATTACGCAAGTCCCTCTCTCGGCTATCCTCTACTCGATCCAGCGCTGACGATCAACGGAAACCAAAGAATGGGCTATGGCTAAGCAAATCGAGACATACGCGTTCTCTAAAATCAAAGGGGCAAATGAGTTCTGAATGCAGCTTTACCTGGGCGACGATGGACACTCGTGGGAGAGAAACTATATAACGCGGGCTGCTGCTGGGTTGGAGCCATACTTTTGCTTGCTCGGTAGTATCGTCCTTCATTCATTTACTATAGAAGTAGTACCTCTCTATCCCTTCATAGAAAAGAAGAAGGAAAAAAAGAAGTTTCAGTCTCTACAGTCTCCCACCAGCTAGATAATTACAACATGCAGCTAACCAGCACACTCGTCACCGCGGCCGTCGCCGGCCTTGCGCTGGCCCACCCGGGTGAGGAGCACCACCACTACAACCGCGCCGTCGAGCTCAGCAAGCGCGAGTTCAAGGCCGCCGCCCGCCGCGGGCTCTCGGCCTGCCAGGAGAAGCTGCACAAGCGCGATGGCGTGGTCGACCGCGCGGTCATGCGCCGCGCTGCCACCGTCGAGAAGTACCGCAGGAAGCTGGCGGCCCGCGACACCGATACCGTGCTCAACACCACGCACCTCTCATCATCCGGCTACACATTGGACACGGCCGAAACCACCATCTTCGCTACCAACAACACCTGCGTGCTAAATCCCGAGGGCGAGACCGGCCCTTACTGGGTCAAGGGCGAGTACATCCGCAACAACCTTCGCGAGGAGCAGCCAGGTGTTCCCATCGTAATTGAGGCTCAGTTTGTCGATGTCGAGACGTGTGAGCCAATCACTGACATCTACTGGTGAGTAATCCGGCAAAATCACATTCACAACTTTTTTTTTTCCCTTTTTGCTGAGAGTATATCGCTTACCACTATAATCTTTGTCCTTCCTTATAGGGACGTCTGGAATTGCAACTCCACCGGCGTCTACTCTGGTCTTGTGGCTACCGGTAACGGAAACACCGACGACACGTCCAACTTGAACGCGACCTTCTTGCGTGGCGTTGCCAAGGCTGATTGTGACGGCGTCGTGCAGTTTGAGTCCATCTTCCCGGGCCACTACTCTGGACGCACGACGCACCACCACATGGTGGCCCACCTCAACGCGACTGTTCTGTCCAACAACACCCTGACTGGCGGCACCGTGGCACACGTCGGCCAGCTCTTTTGGGACCAGGACATCATCTACGACGTCGAAGCGACCTCGCCCTACAATGAGAACAATATCACCATCACCCCCAACGCCGACGACCGCGTTTTCAGCACCGAGACCGAAGACACGACCTCGGTCCCCGTCTTCGAGTATGTCTACCTGGGGAGCGATCTCAGCGACGGTCTCTTCGGCTGGGTCACTGTTGCCGTAAACGTCTCCGCCAGCTACGACCCCAACTACTCCTTCGTTTGGACTGCCGACGGCAGCGTCGCCGAGTCCGGCGGCACTATCACAGTTGACGGCGACGGCGGCTCCGGCTCCACCCCCGGCAACGGTACCGCGCCTACCGGCACCGGCTTCCCAACCGACGGCGCTGCGCCTACCGGCACCACATCACTGAGCTAAAGTAGCGGAGCGGAGCCAAGTCTACCACCGGTCTTTCAGTTTCTTTTCTTTCTTATTTCCTATTCTTATCTGTCGTTTGTGGCGGTTGGTTCCCGGAGAGAAGTGAAGCGAATAAGTAGATGAAGGACTATTCATACAATATTCTCTAGGTCGTTTGGATACTCTTCCTTTTCGGGAGTTCTGTTATTTATGGATGAGATTAAATAAAAAGAGGACATGGTTTTCCTTTGAAAAATTAGAAATTGTTACCATTCTATATATATATTCAACAATGTGAATTTACAAACAGTTCCAGTAATTTACCTCCTGACTCGTCCACGAAGTTATGAAGTGAGGGTTTCTGGCTGATCAGAATATAGCTTTGAAAGAAAACCATGCGGTGGTACCTGACTCAACGGCGGCGGCCTCCTAGAAAAGTGGAATTTCCTGGAACTTTTCTCTCCAGTAGTATGATATACGACTTTGCTGGCGGAATTCCATGATGACGAGAGTCACCGACACCGGATGCTAAATGGATCACGCAATAGTGCGGTATCCATCCTATAATCTTGACGATGGTAAGGGGGAACAGTTGGCTGCTGTCACTGTCAGCATTTGTCAGTTATTCCGTTAGGTAAGAAATATACATTTCAGGCACGGGTTATGTTCGGCTGTAAGGCTTGCGTGGCTCGTTAAGAAAAAGCGAGTCAGGGACTCTGGACTATTTCCCAGTCGAACACTACACTAACATGGAGCCAACTAGCACCAAACCACCCGACCCGCGTGCTCAGACTCGCGCAATGGAGCGATCCACCATGGGATCTCGGTCCAAGGTGGGAGCCGGGAACAGCCTCTCATCCGTGCGGCCTCGCGCTGCCCTCGCGTTTAAATCCATTGCTACTGAGCACGGAACAAGGTGATAGGTCGGGAGTTGTCGGCGATAGCTCCCTTTACTGCGGGCATAACCCGACGCGAAGTTTCCGGGTCAACTCCATATTTGCCCTGCCTCTATCGAGGCACGCCTGGCCAGCCACACCGTGGTCTCCGTTCTTCATCTCAACTAGCTTCTTCAGGTGTGTCCACTCTGCACACGCTCGAATAGCAAAGATTGATATGAGGTCACGCCTTAGAGCTCGACTGGCCCGGGCTTCTCGAACGATTTCTAGGGTGCCCACGTTCAGATGACCGAGAAACTTTTTCGTTTGAGAGCTCGTGGCTGCCAGGATCTTCCCTCAAGAACGATATTTCGATCGTCCGTGCTGGTGTCCCGAGCAATGAGTCCCGGCTAGAACGGTGGCGCGAACTGTCCTTGAAACGTGGAGACGAGGTGTCTGGCACCAGTTCAGGGTTCCCAAACCCAATATCAAACATTCTCGAAGGCCCTCAAACATCGAGCACGGAACCCTAAGATAACCTGAGAGCCCTTCTGGATCATGAACCATCTGCCTCGGCTGTGTCGGCACATTGACGATAGGATAGATCCGTGTCTCCGGGAAAAGTAACGCCAAAACATGCACACAAGATAAACATCAGTAGTCATGTGTACACTCTGGAAACTGGTGTCGCGAAATCCCAATTTTGCAACACGACCCAAAGAGATCGGAAAGGAAAGGACGAGGCGGCCCTGACCATCACGTAATCTGCAGTTGCTGTTCTTGCATATCAAAACCTTCACACAAAGCTTCGGTAACTAGACTTCGTGCACATGCACAGACCACGCCGCCCAACGCCCTGAACTGCCACCAAATATAGGTGTAAGCCATGCTTCACATGATGCTATACTCCGATGTTTTTTTCCCACGTGAATGTACTGATTCGCATGCGCGGTCTATCTCTCTATATTAATGTAGTATACAATACAATGCATCTGCCCTGCTGTCGCTTTCCAACTACAAGCTATGGTGAATTGTTGTGACCACTCCCAGGCCCGCATCCTCCGATGACTTCTTCTCGCTGTTCATGCCCTCCGGTAACCCCGTCTGGGCAGCCATGGCGGCTTGGCGGCTGGGTTCCGGTGAAATCTGCAGTCCATTCTGCGTGTCGACCTCCTCCGACGTAACGCGCACCTCGTTGTGTTGGTATATCTTCAGTGGGATCCCGTATGATGGGTTGATCTGCTCCTGGCTCTCAGACGGGCTCACGTCAAGGCCATCCAGGTCGTCCTTCCTCCTGTTTTCCTCCCTGGCTCTGCTGGTGAGATTTCCGTACGCGGATCGGAATCGTGACGTGGCCTCGCCCGTTCGCTGCCCTGAGGATTTGCCGTTGAAGGAGCCCACTCGGAAGAGACGCTGCATCAATGTCCAGCAAAGAGGCAGGCAAGAGGTGATGATCGCGGTCGCGGCTTCCCTAATATACCAAAATATCCAATCGGTACCATATGTTTCACTAAAACTGTAGTATTTGTTGAGGATTGCGGATAGGATCTGTCCAACTCTTTAGTTTTCACAGTCTCTGGAGAATGAGTTGCAGCGCCGCCTTGCGACTTACGGTAAAACTTCCGAGTGCAAACACGGCACAAAGAATCGCTTTCCTCTTGAGTGGTAGCTGCGCCTGGATGAATACAGGCATGGGTAGCGAGATGATCATGATATCGGATGATATGTTGAGCACAGCGTTTGTGATCATGTGATTGTGCTCTGCGGAGCAATTGACTGGAGGAGAATAATGTCAGCTCAGTAGGAAGCAAAGGTTTCGAGAGCAAAGAGGAAGTTTCTTACGGTTATCCGTGGGTACTTCCCAATAGTGCCAGAACGGCCGACACCAGACCCCGAAGAACAATATTTCCATGATGACGAACCCACATGCCACATACACTGCAACTGCCTTCACGACTATGTTCTGGTTCAAACTCGTTCTGTATAGGAAGTCAGAAAAGACTGTCGTATCGAGTGGAGTGAGTGAAGGAATACTGACGTTAAGCGACTGTACATAATCAACAGACATGTCTTCACAATCCAGATTGTCATAATTTGCATCTGTTCGACTACGATGACCATTTTCGACCCGTAGACTCTTTCCGCAATGTCATCGGGTGTGAGATCGACCGGCTGGCTTGGGTCGATGAGGTTGGTTTCTGTATAAGAGAGTATCCTCACGCCTACTATCAGGATCGTAAAAGTTACCTGTACCGGTCAGAACTAGCACACAGCATGTTTCGCGCCCAAGAGGCGGTGGGGGAGTTTGTCATACCACTGCGACTAACATGAGGTAATCATCGAGCTGCAACTTCTTGAACGATCCGAATAAAAGTCTGCGCGATACTCTGGAGGGTAAAGATTAGACATCTGTGCATACTGCGCATCTTCACCGGCGGTCCCTCCATAGGATCAAGGATTCACAACGTACATGCGGGCCCCAACCACAACGAGGGTTATGGGGTACCATATCCATAGCTCCGTCTCGATGGCACTCATGGCTGCTAGATTTCGGGTTTGGTGAGTGGAACGTGACGCGCTGCACGAGGAGAAGTCAGGCACTGGGGCTCCTGCGGCTCGAGCATGAGAGTTGGATCCGCAGGGATAGAGGGCTTGGTCATAGAAATAGGACTGGGGAACTGACGTGTTAATGGAGTTCGAACTCTCACCCCTTCCCCCCAAAGATTGCCGCAGCACTAAACTTCGAAACCTATATTTGGGGCTCCGTAACCGTCACAAGCCAGAGACGGGGGTGGCCCCACTGCCCTATAGTACGTACCACCCTGGCTACATACTCAGGGGAATCTCGGTAGAGAGACGATAACTGCATGTAGACGAGCCTTGCTAGATCGAGATAACTACCTATTTTGTCTTATTCTAGCCTTCCGCCCGCTCCAATCCTGTCCAACCGGCTGAGTAGCCGTTGTCGTTTAGTCCATTGGTACAGTCGTCATCAGCGAGATTTAGCTGAAAGAATAACAACTAGCCCCGCAACCAGGGTCGCCGTGTACTTACTGCCTATGTCTGTAGCGTCGGATGCAGCCCCTTTGGGGCGAGCACATAAGTTACATCTCAGAGCGGTAGCGCTTCTCCTGTCCCCTTATGGGCCGACCCCAACGGGTCGGGAACCGCTAAATAGTCGCTTGAGCGCTTGCGGGGCACTAGAGGCTGACGCTAGAGCTGGTAGCCTCGGCGTTTTTTCTCCTCCTGCTAGCTGCTGGTAACCAAGGCGGCACTCGTTTAACATTGGCTGGGCCTGGCAGATGAGATAAAAAAAACTCTATCTCCAGCTCCCCGCTACAGTACCCGATCCAGTAACCTGATCCGAGTACAGTGGGTTGGAGGCGCAATCTAGCCACCCTTCGCGTCGGGAACCATCACGGCCTATTTGAGTACTTATAAACGAAGGAGGTGCCTCTCTAGGCTCTGATACAATGAATGGCAGGCATATCAACGTGGAGCCTGGGCTTGCCGGCCGGCATCCCATCCCACTAACCCCTCTTCTCTACGTACTCAATGTAGGGAAAGAAGTGTGGGAGATATTAGTCCCTCCATAGTGTCTCCGAAGAAATCTAGAAGCTATGAAGATGTGGCAATCGGCATCGTTCGCGTTGGCCTCATTCCTCTTAACCGTAGCCACCAAATCAGGTCCGACGCCACATGGCCAGATGCCATCACGCATAGTTTCGATATCCGCATGTGCCGTGGTACGATTCGCAGACTACTATGTCCGAACTATTGTCAACACGGGCTCACACATGCACGGTGCGCCTGAAACGCCCTCTCACCTTATCCGCAGTGGCAGCTTGTAACGTTAAGCGGCTGGCCAAGCGAGCAGCAGACAATCTGGGCTGCTCGCTGTCGCCGAGCGATTAAATACCCTGGAGCCTGTTCTTACCCACTTCCAGGCTGATTTGCCGTGGGGGTGGTCTCATGCTCATGGGGATTGGCAGTGCAAGGCGTATGGTTCTCCAGTCCTCCTCTGTTTTTATTTGACGTAATGATGTTGACATCTACTCTGACGTAACCCATGCTTATCTTGTGGATGTCTCATTTGAGGGAAGCGCTTTTGCGGCTGATCTCTTGCGCATACAGTGTTATACTGTACATCCTAGCAAGGCATTCGTTACACAGGGAAAGGGATATTCCGGGCGCTGAGGTGCTCCTCTGCGTTACTCCATTAACCACGGCGCACACTTTTGTCCCGAGCGTGGACATATAAGATAAGTCGCTTAGTTAAGTAAAGTTGGGAAGGCCGGCCTCATTAGAACTCTGCCTGACTAGTATCTCCCTCTAGCTTCGGCCGCTTCTAGTTTAACCCTTCGGCACCGACGTAGCCGTCACACTGCAAGTAACCAATAAATAATGCTAGCATTGTGACGGGGGAGGTCAGTTAACCTCCGATGTTTGGCAGGCTAGACTAACGTGGTGGGTAATGGGCAAAAACTCAATTGTACGTATATATGGTCCCCATTTCTCATGCTAACAAGTGAGTTGTACATAGTACGTATTTCTGGCGGAATATCTTGAATGATTTCCCCCGCGAAGAAGACGGCAATGCAGGGAGATCATCCTGCAAAGTAGAGCGTTGGTGGTGTGGTAGTTATCACAAGGCCGGCGGGCGCTGTGTCGTTAGATATCAGATGCTTGCGGATTGGTGAGGATATAATAACTGTCGATGCTGAGATTATGCAATCTACAATGGCCATTGCCCGGATGTTCCGCTGGCATTGAGAATAGCCAGGCAGCAGAGCTAAAATAGTTCAGACTCATCATCGTGGATAGTTGGCCAATTACTCCTTCGGTAGAGGCAGGATCTACATTTTGACCTCGTAAATTCAGTCAGCACCCGCAAGTTGTGTGTGTGCGTGTGTGGGTTTGTGTGTGACCCAGTTGATGGGTAGTGACTGTTATTGTGGGTTGGATCGACATATTCGACCCAACTAATCCTATATCTCAAGGGTCTTAGAAATTGAAGGAATAGGAGAAGAAAATTCTGCGATGCAGCATCCTTGTACATTGGATCTGACACATGGTAGAAAGTCTCTGCCAAGCGGAATGAAGTGGGTTCGCTTCTCCTGACGTGCATGTGTACGCAACGACTTGCGTGATTTTCAGGTTATTCCGCTTGAGGTAAGCCTACAACATTTTAGCGTGTATGATTGGCTGATCAAGTTGCAATTTTCTACGCACTGACTTAAATTGTAATAAGGCGTCCACTAATCATCAAACAAGGCAAGATGGCCGAGCGGTCTAAGGCGCTGCACTCAAGCTTCGAAGCTTGCCCATTCAAAACGGGTGAATTGCAGTCTCGCAAGAGGCGGGGGTTCGAATCCCCCTCTTGTCAACTATTCTTTTTTCGAATTTTAAATGTCATTCAAATTTCCTCAACAAGTTAATTTTTTAATGGGCTTTTCTTTTTACTATATCGAGTAGAACAATCGTGCTATTGTCAGTTTTCCTGGTCAATAATCCTTCGCCATTGTTTCATATATTGTGTATTAGAGGCGGATAAGAGTTTCGGTTTTATGTAATTAGTGGACACAAATGTGAGTTTTGTCTTGTCTTTTTATATACTCCTGATCTACCAGCCTTTGTTTAACGTAAATCTAGCTCAATGTACTGGATGGCCATTGAACAAATCTATGCGATATTGGAGCAGTTATCACCGGACTTCTTCTACATACACTATTCTCCCCTGCCCCATGTTAATTTTAGTTGTCATACCAATCTATCTGTGCATTAATTATAAGATTTAATATACAAAGATGAATTCTTCGTTCTGAAGATCCGTCAAATTATCGAAAGCGCGGTCTCCAGTCGCCTGTGTCCTTGCAACAATTCCTTCGATTGTTCCGACGTCAGTAGTGTTGATTATTGCCGCTTGGCCGATTGCGACTTCGTCAGCGGATTGGAGACTGGTGTCAATAATGACTGCGCTCTTGCCCAATGCAACACGCTTCTTTGCATGCGTCTTATTCAAGAACGCGAGATAGGCAGAAGTGATACCTACCAAAATAATGATAATGCAATACATGGCTAGATTAGAATGCAAGCCACGAGGGTACGCTGGTGCTTCTTCCGTTGTGTAGAGAAGGGGGCCGATGACATTTCCTGCGGATTGTCCAACAAAAAGCACGGCGCTGTTGCATTTGCGTTTAGTATCACCGGCGGTGTTTTGTGATGACCACGCGTATATGAGGGGAGCTGGGTGGCTATTAAATGGCTGCTTCGGATGATTTGAGATACATTGAACGTATGCTTACTAATTCCGGGGTAGACAGAGAGAATGTAGTATCCAGCTAGCAGCGGGACTCGATATTCTGCTTCATGCGGCAGAACTGAAAGGACGATACAGCCTGCTATGGCGGGAAAGCACAGCAAAGCAATGATAGGCCCCTTCATCTTGATGCGTTGGGAGAGAAACCCGGACACGAGGCACGCAATCAGCTGTACCAATCCAAACGGTATGTTGAATAGAATGGTCTGGAAGCTGTTGAAACCAAAAGTGCTAATGATCAAGGGACCGAACGTCGAGATACCACCAGAGGGTATGCTGATCGAGAAGATTAGGCAAAACCATAGCCACGTCTTCGGATCGAATAGAGCCTCTCTAAGATGGTCGTTTCTCCACTCGCGCGAGACAACGCCCATCTGGTTCATCCGGAGCCTTTCTATCGCGATGAGCTTATCGCGAGGCTCGAGGAACCTTGCTTCCATAGGCGAGTCAGGCATGAACCAAAACATCACGAAGGAGAACACGACGGTGATGATGCCAAAGAATAAAAAAATGATCTGGAGACTCCTCCCGTCAGACAAGCTTGTGCAAGTGCCTTTCTGTCAAACGTACCTGATATGAATGAAGACTAGAAGATATGTGACCCAGTCCATATGTGATCAAACTACCAAACTATACGCGTTCAAGATGGTAATTAACGGCAAGATCTTTTTGTCGAAAGAAGCACAGCGCATACCATAAATGTAAGCCCGTTCATGGAATACCAGTAGGTGGTTCGAACCGTCTGTTCTCGGCGCCGCCACCACATCTGGGTGATGGCCACGAATGACGGCGCAACACCGGCCTCGAAGGCGCCGAGGAAGAATCTGGTGGCCAGCAAGCTGGAGAAATTGGGAGCGGCGGCCATGCACGACAGTGCGACGCCCCAGAGACAGACCGTTACGCTGGTAAACTTGCCGATCGGGAGGCGGACGAGCAGGTAAGCCAGCAGCGGCTGCATGATCAGCTGTGCCAAGTAGACAATACTGCCGAGCCAGCTGTACTGGTCGCCGACGAGGCCGGTGTCGTCGGCTAGGCCAAATACCGAGGCGTAAGAGAGAGTGGCCTTGTCCAGCCCCTGGAGGAAGTAGACGACCAGCATGATGGGGAGGATGAATAGGTCTATACGCCGCAGGATGCGCTTGTCGTCTGCCGAGGTGACTACAACCCTCTGCTCAGGGTTCTTGTTGAGGAATTCGGCGGCAGCATCGCGGTGGTGATAAGGTCCAGGTGCCAGTTGCTCCACCTCCTCCGCTACGGGCTCAAGATGGGTAGATCTCTCTCTGTTGGCCATTCTGTCAATGTACGATCGAAACCCTAGATATATTGAGACACCGCCACTTGGTGTGTGTCATCTAGCTAACCGTGACATTCGACTCCCTTAAAACACATTCCGATAGCTTGTCACTGGTTCAAGGGCTTTGCAAGAAAAATTACTGTGATAACGAGAAACCTTCCGGACACTTGTTTCCATATGTTCGCTGTCAAGCTGGATCTGTACCCCTGTGCATATCTAGATAAGATTGCGTCACAAACGTCTTTCAGAGGCTGAATTGTTCACGTGCGGGGAAAAGAGGTAACTCCAACTGTGAGGTCTTGTCCCATGCCTCTGTTGGCGGGGGCGTTCAAATCTGATACTTTGGGGAGGTACTCTTTGGGATCTAATTATGAGCCTTGCTTTAACGGACTGATAAAAAGAAAAAAGAGACTTGGCTGCATGACGATTACTATCAGCTGAGGACTAGGCCGTATGCAGAAACACATATGCATGGAATGTTTCTTTCTTAAATGGAAGTCTTAATTGAATCCAATGGGAAAAATCCGGCAAGGCCCTGAATCAGAGCTGCAGGGCGGTGTGGGATCGCAGAGGCAGGCACTCTTTCCGTTGTTTACTTTTAAGTCCGGTCTCGTGTTTCACATGTCGATTACCTGGGCGAGAACGAGGACTTGCTGTCAATTATGCACCGAGTTGGCCGGACGTCGAAGGGTGAAAATGACAACTAAGAGGAGAGTACGGCTAAACGAAGTAAGCTTTCTCTTTCCATAATCTCAATGCTGCTGGAGGGTAATCGCTTGAAACATTGCTCTTCATGGCAAGATTACGTTTAAGCAGGCGGCTTTGAAGTACTACCTATAAGAGGACGAGCCGGCCCCCCACTCGGCCTCATACGAGCAGTCTGGGGTATCGCTTTCCAAGTTAAGGTGGAGCAGATGAGTGAAGCTGCGGCTCTTCGATGTTCTCCATAACGGTAATCTTTAGTTAGGGTGGAGTTTGCACACCATACCACGATCCACCTGCTTGTGGATTCCATTCCCCACGCTGTTAGATAACCCGTGAAGCTCCACTTGGAGCACGTCCGGGATCGAGTAACGGATCTCATTATAGTCGGCATGACGAGGTATAAAGCAGTACGTGCTGGCCATCACCTGTGGGACTAAACCTTCCAGAAGCAAAAAGACTATGCAAGCCGCAAGACTGGTAGCGGTCGGTGTTTGGCGGCTTGTCCGCAGAGCATGCGCCAGAACTTTCTTTTTCCTGCAACAATCGAACGATGAGCGCGTGTGAATGACGCGGTGGTGGTTCGCAAAAAGAACATGGCGCCAATAACTCCTTGGAAGGGCAGGAATGCCCCCCTTGGCCAGGTTAGACTAGAGCTCAAGCTTTCGGTCTAATGAAGCGTGCTCGATGGTTGCACACACGGTCGACAAACGCCGATCGCGTATAACTTCAACTATCATCCAATTACAGAGGGCACACGCTTCTAGGACCAGTCCAAGCTGGACGGATCAAATCTCGGACAATTTTCTTATTTCTTCTTTCTCTTTTTTTTTTTTTTTTTTTAAGCGTGGCAATGTTTAGTGATCAAGGTCTCAGACTTGTCACGAATTCCAAGGTGAACAAACATAAAAATAAAGGGCGATGCCCGCGGCTTGATAAGGTTTAAAGCTATCAAGCATGCATGAGACCCGACCCTGCCCTAAGTGCCTAGCACGTCGGTCGGTACTGAAGCCGCTATATCTACCGACCAGGAGGCGAATGCACCCCCTTGATGGGTCTCGAACCTTCCTAGCTGTACTTGGCGTCTAGATTTGTTGAACGCTCTTATGGTCGCCTTCCTCTACCCTCAAATCTCGGCCGCACGCACATCTGGTGGCAGAGATCGAACACTCTACACGCTCGGCTCATAATTGATCAATGTGGCACTGGTGAAGTGCCGGGGCCAGATTGACATTTACACCGCCCCACCACACCTATTTCTGTATATACGTGGGGGTTCATCGGGGCCTGGTCTCTGACTGCTTAACAAAGCAAAAGCCCTCAGGGAGGAAAACCTACATATTCCCCGCGCCTCGATGACTACTCGCAGCTTAACCGGCTCGGATCGCTGAGACAAGAACTCGGGACGGGGGAGCACGGAAGAATGCTGGAACAAGTCGGGTTCTTGGTACCACCGTGGTACGAGCGGCAAGACCCTGGCTGGGATGAGATGAATTCGGCAAGTCTTATCCTGGGTTTCTCCCACGGCCTGGCGGTTTTCGGGGCCGCGAAGGCCGTCTACCAGACTCGACGATGCTGGAAGAGCTCCCACAGGCTAGGGGTGTACATCGCCATGATCTGGGGCGAATGGTTAGCCAATGTAACTATGTCGATTCTCTCCTGGCTCAATCTATGGGCGATCATCCCGTCAAGGTAGGCCGTATTCTTGTTTCCTCTCCTCCTACTCTAGTCGCCATTCATATGCCCTGATGGTAGTGCTGCAGCTAACCGTGCATGCAGTTTTTGGCTCTGGTTTGCCATCGGTAAGTCACTGTGTCCTCCTTGTCGGAGCCTCCTCACGCAAACCGGGTTAAGAGTATCGAGTGAACTAACATGCATTGCTGCCATAGTCGTCCTCTGGTGCTTTCAGGTACGCGAACACCATTTATGAAGCATAGCGCGCCAGGTGGCTGATATACGTCTTCTTGCAGGTCCAAGTCTTGATGCAAATTATCATCAACCGGGTTTCACTCCTCATCCACGTCAAAGAGCATGCGACACGGCTGAAGTGGGGGGTGTTCCTGCTGCTCTTGGTGGTAAATATTACAGTTTTTATTGTCTGGATTCCAGCCATGTTGCAGATCAGCCCACATTGGATACAAGCCAATCAGATCTGGGATCGCATTGAGAAATGCATCTTCCTTCTCGTGGATGCGTCTCTCAACTTTCTCTTCGTTCATCTGGTACGAGCCCGTTTCATTGAGAGCGGGCTAACAAAGTACAAGCGGCTATTCTATGCTAACATCGCCATGGTCATGGTATCAATCGCTCTCGATGTCAGTCTTGACTTGAACGCCACCTGCTCCTGAGTAGATGGCTTGCAATTTCTTTTTACGGGTTGACTCTTGCTAACATTACACAGGTGGTATTGATTGGACTGATGTCACTTCCAATAAGAACTCTGTAGGACAATCTCCATATTCTCTTCTTGAGCTTGTTGTTTAACTGTCTACTAACGTGATGTAAAACCTCGAGCCAGATATCTTCAATTTCAGTGCCTTTCGTATCTGGGAAAGCTGTATATTGAAATGAACATGGCCGATCTCATCCGCAAGGTCGTCAAGGCCACGCATGAATTCGAGTACCTACAAGACATCACAGGCGGAAAGGCCATCCCACTAAGCGAGCTCAGCAATAACATGAGTTCAGCGTGCAGGATGCATTTTGATCAGTTGAATCGCGAAATAATGCTTTCGAGAAGCGATGCTAGCATAAAAAACAACAATAGAGGACACAGCGTGCGCGCCGAAGCAACACCAGAAGCATCGGGGAGTGCTTCCGGTAGAACGTCTATGCCACCGCCATCCAGCGGGATACACATGACAGTGGTAACAAGGATAGATAGCGAATACGAACCGCCATTGGAGGCTGGCTCGGGTCCGGTAACGGGCCTGTAGCGGAGCATGGGCCAGTATGTCCGGTTGTGAGAAGATATAAATTGTGAGAATCTTTTGACAAAAACCCATCCGTCCGTTATCTATGTTGGCGGGGCGGGCAGGGCAGTAAAAGTTAACGTGAGCTGATTGTCCCCCATTACGTTACCACACTCGGACTCTAGCATCATTGCACAGCAGCACTGAGAAGCATTCTCGGCAATGCCAGCGTCCACGCTGTGCCAACCCCTTTTCCCCAAACCCTCTAAAAAAAAGAACAACGTGAAGGGTAATTTTTTTTTTGGGAGGCGGGAGGGGGGGGCCAAAACACGTTCATCGTTGTTGCACATAGGGATGAATAGTGCCGCTCCGTGGATATCTCTACAGCGCCCCGCGCTTGGGCTGACTTCGGGCTGAAGATACAGCGACACTTGTAGCCTTCTAGGCCTTCCACGTGTGCCGGTGTGACCGGCGCAACGCGCTACCAGTGGCCCCGTGGCTAAACGACTTGCATAGGTCAGCCCGGAGGGACTGCCGGTTCGGGGATTGCATACACGGTACTGACTCGCGGGTGGCCATAGGATCATGAGACACATACCATACCATGCGCTGGAGTTTCTAACCCTCTCTATCTGGTTTGATTTCCAGGGTTCTCCTTGGGGTTGCACCTACTCTGTACTGCATAGTACGAGAATTGGAGATATCTTGGCATGGGAGGGCAAAGAGGGGAGACAGAATTAACAATAAGGATTGGCAGCTCCACCGGTCTCCCCTTCTTCTCCCCTCAGGAGCTATATTAGCCTGAAGGCACCTGACTCCAAAATGCGGGGGATGGAGCACTGGAGCGCTGAAGCACTGCTGGGAGGGGCGCTGGAGGCGAACCCCACAGCAGCCTGGCCCACTGTAATGAGGGCCAGCCAAAGAGGAATGGGATTAATAAAAGAAAAGAGGAGAGCGCCTCGGCGCAGAGTGGAGCTCACTGCTGGGGACAATTGGGGAAGGTCTTGATTGATTCGGTCAGCAGTGCCTGGGTGCATCGTTCGTCTTTCCTGCCCTTCGGTCAGTTTTGCTGCGGGCTTCCTTTTATTCACCCCGCGGGATGGCCTCCGTTCCCGCTCCGATACCATTAGGTAAATATGTCCACATGACGCGGCTTGAGCAGCGTAATCCGGATCGGGCTCTGAGCCCCTCACGATCCAAGCAATGTCCACGACTTGGATCGCTTCACCTGCCTTGCTGTTGGTGTCCCTCGAGTCGAGGCCCTCTCCACTACCCGGCTCCGTATAACCTAAGGGGGCCAGCTAGCTCCGGGAGTCGCATATAATGGCACTCGATTCGCACCCACGTAGCGGCCGCCCATCCACTTTCTTAGGCCATTCACGTGGTTCGCCGTCTATTTTATCTAGGGCTTGAGTTCAGAGGACTTCTATTATTGTCCTAGACCTTGGACTTGCACGCGTTGAGAAGTTTGAAAAAAAAAAGAAAGAAAGAGAGAAAGAAAAAAAGGCAGGCAGTGGTGTTAGATCTATCTGTCTA
This sequence comes from Xylariales sp. PMI_506, assembly GCA_021365275.1. Lineage (NCBI taxonomy): Eukaryota > Fungi > Ascomycota > Sordariomycetes > Xylariales > Xylariales sp. PMI_506. The sequence goes on along the minus strand of JAJTIY010000004.1, from coordinate 800,593 downwards.
GACTAGTTGCAACGTCCTCTCGTCAGGTGTCGTCTTGATCAACTTATTCTGACCAACCTTTTCTTACTTTCTCTCCTCCGTCATGTTGTACCAGCATGAACAGGTGCCTCAGCGGTACACCCTGAGTGCCGCCGCCCAGGATAAATCTGCCTATGTTGCTCTCCAGTCAGCTGGTGAGAATACGATTCCCCCGTGCCAATGGAAGTTTGAAGCCATACGTCCCAATGTTTTCCGCACCACGTTCAGCTCTCCTGAGCACCCGCTGCCCCCCGCACCGAGCGCCGCTCGCCCGACCCCCAGCTTTGGTGGTGCAACGCCGGAGGTTAGTACTGCCTCCGATGGCACCTCCGCCGTCCTCAAGAGCGGGAACGTCAAGGCGGTAATAGAGTGGACCAAGGCCCCCACAGTCTCGCTGTTCCTCGACGGCGTTGGGAAGCCCATACACCGGGATCTGAGGTTCCGCTCGTATGCCATCGATGGCTCTGGCATCGCCCATTACACGTCTTACAGGAAGGACACGCTCCACGTCGGCCTCGGCGAGAAGGCCGCGCCGATGGACCTGAGCGGCCGCAACTTTCTCATAACCGCCTCCGACACCTTCGGCTATGACGCCTACCGTACGGATCCGTTGTACAAGCACATCCCATTGCTGATCAACGTGACGCCCACCGGCTGCGTTGCAATGTTCTCTACATCCCACTCCCGGGGTAGCTGGGCCGTTGGGTCCGAAATCGACGGTATGTGGGGCCACTATAAGGTCTATCGCCAGGCTCACGGTGGGCTCGAGGAGTACCTGATTGTGGGCAACACCGTTGCCGACGTGGTGCGGTCGTATGCGGAGCTTGCTGGGTTTCCCTTGCTCGTCCCACGATACATGATGGGGTACATCGGCGGTGGTATGAAGTATAGCATGGAAGACTCACCGCAGGCTTACAAGTCCATCCTCAACTTTATCAAGAACTGCGAGAAACACGACATGCCGTGCTCCGCCTTCCAAATGAGCTCGGGCTACACTGTGGCCGAGGTCGAGCCCAAGACTAGGAATGTGTTCACGTGGAACCGGCACAGATTCCCCGACCCTCGTGCTTTCACGCGCGAGTGTCACGACCATGGAGTTCGGCTGCTGGCCAACGTCAAGCCGTACGTTCTGGCAAACCACCCCAACTATCCCGAGCTAGAGAAGGCTGGGGCTTTCTTCAAAGACCCGAAGACCAAAGCCACGGCTGTAGCGCGACTGTGGAGTGCGGGAGGTGGGGAGAGCGGTGAAGGCAGTCACCTCGACTTCACATCCAAGGCTGGATACAACTGGTGGTATAAAGGAGTTACTGATCTGAAGAACGTTGGTATCGACGTGATGTGGAACGACAACAACGAGTACAATACCCCCGATGATGACTGGCAGTGCGCGCTCGAGACCGTCGCGGTCCCGGAGGGCGAAACCCGCAATCACATCGGTCTTTGGGGCCGCGCGCTCAACACCGAGCTGATGGGCAAGAGCTCGCACGATGCTACGCTCGCTGCCGAGCCCAAGGAGAGACCTCTGGTCCTCACCCGCAGTGCCACCGCTGGAACTATGAGATATTGTGCGAGCTCTTGGAGTGGAGACAACGTTACCAGCTGGGAGGGCATGAAGGGCGCGAATTCGTTGGCGCTCAATGCTGGTTTCTCGCTCTTGCAGGTATGTACTTGGAGTGCTCTCATGATAAATTACGGAATCTTGGTTATAAATACTAATATGTTATTATTTGATTTCGATTACAGTGCTACGGTCATGATATTGGAGGCTTCGAAGGCCCTCAACCAACCCCAGAACACTTGGTTCGCTGGATCCAGCTCGGTATACATTCGCCTCGATTCGCCATCAACTGCTATAAGACCAACCCGGACGACAACCTCATCGGAGAAGTTATCGAGCCCTGGCAGTATCCATCCGTCTCGCCGCTCACCCGTGCTGCGATCAAGCGCCGGTATGAGCTGGTTCCATATACATACTCGCTGATGCTCAAATCCCATCGGGATGCTGTCCCACCGCAGCGATGGACCGGCTGGGGCTACGAGTCCGATCCCAATGTTTGGACAAAGGAGATCTTAAAGGGTGATTCGCAATACTGGTTCGGTGACGCCCTGATGATTGCCGGCGTCTACGAACCTGGCGTGAGCTCAGCGCGAGTTTACTTGCCCGGGCACGATACTGATCCTGGTTTCTTGAACCTCACCGCCCCGTACCAGCATCTGGCGGCCGGTCAGTGGCACGACATCTCGTCCACCTGGCACACTTCCATCCCCGTGCTGGCTCGCATAGGTTCCGCCATTCCTGTCGGCAAGTCCAAGCCGACCACGTGCATTGCCGGAGATGACCCTGAGTTCCCCAACATGGCCAAGGACGACTGGCGCGGTGTGGAGATATTCCCGCCACCCCTGATCCACGACGCTGACGCGTCCAATGGTTACACCAGCGGAGCTCAGCCGGGAGATGTCTTCACGACCGAATGGCTAGAGGATGACGGCATCAGCACCGCCGACAAGGCCGATTTGTTCGCCGTCACGCTCGCATACGGTGTCTTGGATGACCGCCGGATTCAAGTGAAGGTGTCGCTCAGCAAGTACGGCGGCTACGAGCCGCTCTGGCTGCGCGGCGGCAGCCTCAGCCTGTTGCTCCCCGTGGGCGAGGAGCGCGAGGTCAGCCTGTTCGAGGGCGCCGAGGGCAGCGTGCAGGACGGGGGCCGCGACAACAAGGGCAGGCGCATCTGGAAGCTGTCGGTGTCCACGCCGGCCGTGTAATCATACCGAGCGACCGGTGGGTCGACCTAGACGGGAAGCATGACTTATATATCTGGATTGAGGGAGGGGAAATGCTCTGAATATGCGTGGGGTAGAGGGAGCAACATGAACATAATTTGAGCATTAAGTAGTGAGAGGCGGGCACCGGCTGGAAAATTCTAGATAGACGGAGCAAGCGGTGGTTTGACTCATAAAGGGTGAACTTTGTGTGTTTTTTATTTTTAAATTTTTTTTTTCCAATTTCTTTTTCCATCTTTTTACTCCCGCTCATTTCATTCTGTCCCACCCGCTTCCCCCTTCTTTTGCAACGGGATGGACCGAGATAGCCGGGCTCGATCCTGACAGCCCTATATCACGGAGCGCGGGTGGTTTAGCTACAATGACCTCGTGTGATTCAGGATGAGTTAATTTGATTGAACTGCTTTTGGATTGCCGAAAGAGAGCAAAGCACTATCAAGCCCACTGCGAGAATCTGGCCAAGGAGAACCATAGTTTCTGTGTTACGCCTGTTCCCGGGGAGAGAGATGAGTTTTTCGTCTGTGTGATGTGATAACTACATCTACCATGTCTGTTCGACGGAATGGAACTGAATTTGGGGGTGAAGAGCCTAAAGAGGCATGGTATCACCGAGCAGAGGATGCAATATGAGTCTTGATAAGACAACTTCACAACAACTAAATACGCACTAGTGGTTTAGTGGTAAAATCCATCGTTGCCATCGATGGGCCCCGCGTTCGATTCGCGGCTAGTGCAATGAGTTTCTTTTTTTGGACATTGAAATCTCAGTTCTTCCTCATACGCATAGGGATTCTTTTTTTTTTTTTTTCTTCTTCATTCCCTTAATGGAGTTTGAAGTGGTCTAATAATGATGCAAGTAACAAATATGATTGTTCTTTTTTATTGCATGACTAAATCCCTGGCTCTAATAATTCTAAAACTTTCAGTTTTGCAGATTATGCCTTGCTGATTGACTTCCAACTGCTCTACTTGAAAGAAAATGCAATCCACCCCTAACGTCTAATAAAACCCCATAATAGGGTATCAACTTTGTAATCCCATGCAGCCAGCCCTTACTCGATACGCTGTGATTTATCGCCAGGGCTTGCTGAGAATCACCCTGGAGCCAAATTTTCGTCACTATTCTACAAATACTTAAAGCAACGGCAGTGCATGCAGTGCCTCACGTCGTTGCTGACGTTTGGTGGTATCGTGAGCCCTAAACGCCTTTCCATAACCATCCATGCGAATCAAGCAACACCTCCCCCCCAAAAAAAAGACTTCTATGAGTTCCCAAGACTTTTCCCACATACTCCATAGACCGTACTGCACTGAAATGCTATTCCTTACCGCTCCCGCGTTTCCTATCGTCACACTGAAAGTTTGCAAAACGCGTGTAAACCTCCCAAGTGGCCAATTGTGCGGCAAAGATCCACTATCATAATGCTTGTTCTGCCCCTGTGAATATCCTCCCGTCGAATTATCCTTGCTGTTTTGAAAGGTGCAAGAAGGACCATTCACAGCCACCTGGCTATCACAAGCCCGCGAATTGCGGACTGCCGGGTGGTTGTGCGGCGTTGTTGGTGCTGCTGCCAGTGCTAGTTTTGAGCAAAGTAGCCTCGCGCTCGGCTTTCTCCTTGTCCAGCTGCATTTTATCCGCCTTGGTCATACGTGGTTTGCGTACAACGCCACCGCGCGATCCAGGACCTCCACCACGGCCACGAGTAGTGCCGGCACCACGTGCTGAGCCTCTCCCTCCACGGGAGCCGCGGCCTCGGGCAGGTCGACCTTCGCCACTAGAAAGAAATCAGTATAGTGTCATAAGATAGGTAAGAATATTGTGCAGTCACATACCGTCCAGGTTCGGGCTTCTCTACTTCAGGGACGAGAGGTCCAGAGTAGACGAAGAACCCATCGCGGCTAGCCGCTGCTTGTTCTTCCCACAAAAGCTCGGAGTCGTCAACGAAATCGTCGTCCTTATCATATTCGTCCTCTTTGAAATGCCGCTTCTTCTTTTTGGCTTTGTCGCTTGGCTTATCTGCACCACTTGTACCACCCATTTCCACGTTGCTATCCTCATTTTCTGATTCATCCACGCTCATCTCATCGCCTTCTCGGCTCGAGTCGTTTTGGGCCAAGGCAGCGGATGCAGCAGCGATCCTTGCCTTTCGCGCGCGCTGCTCAGCTTGGCGAGGATGAAGAGCGTCCCAGCCGTAGCGCTCCTCCGCGAGGCGCATGAAGTTAACATACGTGTTGGCTTCGCCATTGAGAGAAATATGGAGCACGATCGACGGGGCGACAAGTTCCGTTCCGGGGTCAGCCTTGCCGAAATCTAGAATGGACCGTTCGGTGACACCAGGGATAGACACGAGGGGGTCTTTCTGTGGCCCTAACTTTGGCGATGATGATGCGGTGCTCTGATTCTTGGGTGGGGTCCGTTTTGATGCCGCGCCGATAGTTGTAATCGAGGTTGGTCGAATTTGAATCTGGGCCTTGGTGACCGTGAGAGGGACGGAGGGCTTCTTGACCTCGGTTTCAGCTGCAGCAGCTGGCTTGGGTGGTGCGGGAGGGGGCACGAATTCCTTCGGATTGCGGAATGGGTTGGGCGACGTTGGCTTGGATGTGGATTCCTGGTTTTGTCGTGGTTGTTGTGTACCATTCTGTGCAAATGTAGTATGTGTGGGAATGGGAGAAATCTGCACGGGGGGGTCAACCAAGCTCGCAATCGAAGGAGACGCGCTGGCACGGTTAGCCATGCTTGTTGGTGCCCTCGGCGATCCGAGTGGGTTGGGGTTGGGGTTCGGATTGGAATAGCTGTGGGTGACCATGGTGCCACGGATTGGGTCATAGCTTGAACGGGATGGCGCGGCCGCCGCCGTGCCAGGCGTAGCAGCGGACGCAGAGGTAGGAGCAGGAGCAGAAGAAGGGGCAGGCGTGGTATTGGTGGTGGTGCTGGTGCGCGTTTCCGGTTCTGGATCGGCATTGAGAAGATTTGACATGCTCGATATGCGTGGCTGGCCAGAGGACGGTTCCCGCTTCAATGGCTGCGACATGGGTTCCAACCTGCCCAGCGTGGCGGCCATTTCGGTGAGTTTAGTCTGACGTGGGGCGCTGGTGCCTATACTGGATGATCGAGCCTCTACGTGCGTGTCGGCCGGCTCTGGATCTGTCGATGCAAGCTTCCGTTTGCGCTGAATGGGCGGGGCGTTTGGGTCTCTAGGCTTTCGGGGCTTTCGAACTTTGGCACCCTCTGCTGGCTGCCCGTCAGGATTGGCGTTGGTAGAGTTGCGCTTGCCCAACTTGGTGCCGGGTTTGGGACCAGGCTTCCGTCGAGGCAGGCCGTCTTTGGTAAGGACTGGTTGACCTGAGAGATCAAACCTGTAAGCAGAATGGTCTACTATTATCTCGTCGAGCTCGCCAGGAGGTCTTGGTCGGGCGGCACCATATTGTGTGGGTGATGCGGTTTCCGAAAGGCCGGAGGGAGGGTCGGATAGATCAGGGGAGGAGCTGTTGTATCGCAGCGGATTCTCTCTAGATGCCGCCATGATCTGGGGCGGTTTGAGAAAGGAACCTTCTTTGTGATTTGGGGTTTCAAGTCGGCAGCACGATCATGGACAATTGTCTAGTGAGCCTTGAGATTTGATGTGGTTACAGGAGCGATCGCGTCGACTTTGTCTACTCGCAGTGCGCGTGGATTTGGGTTGAATTGCGGAAAAGCTCAGTCAAATCTAAGCAAGCTCTCCCAAGGCTGTTGGATATAAATTAAATGGGGGGATGAAATAAAAATAAAATGACCGGATAGGTAGTTAAAAGAAACAAAAAAAGACAAGAGGTATATGTTTGCTCCAGTTAAGAAATTCACTGTATGGACGCAGTCCGGATAGGGAAGTGTTCTCAATGGGGTCGATTATTGTTGGAGCGCGGCAAAGGATCCAGACTGGGAGTTTGCTGCGGGCCAATAGCTAGAGTTGCTGGAAGGCAACTACAGCATTCGGAGTTAACGTCAGGGTAGTTTGGTGTGGTGCGTGGGGCGGTCGCAGGCTGAATAAGTCCCGAATAACGTGACCTGTCGGGGTGGTCGCGCAGACTAGGGGGGAGGGGGGCTCTGGTCGCTTGCGTGGTTGGTTGTGTGGGGCGGGAGGTCAGAATAACCTCAAAGTCGCGAAGCAGTCAGTCGGGAGGTGCAACACAACGGCCGATGGCAACTTTGCACTTCGAAAACACTTGCAGAACGACGTGCGAGGGTTTCCAAAGATGGTGCAAAGAATGCAGCGTATGCAGGAGTAAAAAAATCCGAGTTTTAAAGAATGGATTAACCCCAGCGAATGATTGAATTTGATGATTCAATTATGCAACACCATGTATTTACGTGGTTGTTGGTGAGTGAAGGTGGGAGAGAAAAACGAGAATTGCGGATGAGATGGAGGTTGGGGATGGCTACGGTTTTTGGAAATGCACAGGAGCAGCGCTTGTCAAGGGGAGAGTGGGAAAAAAAAAAGTCAAAAGATGCAAGGCGAGAATTAAAACGGGGCCCTGGCAGTCGTCGAGAGTTGCATGGCAGGACAAAAAGCTGTTTAATAAGAAAACGAATTAAAAAAGACAACCGAACTAGTTAGCTGGGGTGGGAAGATCGAAATCCCAAGGGGAAAGAGAAAGCGTGGATGCAGTCGGGGGCACGGCGGGAACGAATGACTGATGATGACACAAAAGCATGGGCGCCCCGAGCTTCATCGATGGCGACGGACTCACGAGCCAGAGTCCAAGGGCACACGCACCAGAAAGGGGAACTGAGGCGGGCGGGACCAAACCGCCAAGTAGTGTGACTACGATGGAGAGAGTGAATAGGATCAAGGTGTTGGCAGCTTTTGCTGCTAACCAGGGGCTAAGGGGGGGTGCGTGTGGTGTGGGCGAGAGTGGGTGCGAGTGTCACGGCACGGGGGGCACGCAGCCGCAGGAGAATGAGACAAGGCGAAAGGATGAAGAAGAACCACCGGGGATGAGAGGGAGAGTGAGAGTGGGAGTGGGAGAGCGAGAGCGAGAGTGTTGTGTGTGTGAGAGGAGTTAGAGTACGAGGGCGAATCGAAGCGAAGCTGACCTCTAAACCGGATGGACTGTGTGCGTGCGCCAGCGACCGACAAGAAAAGCAGCACAACTCGCAGGTAGGCAGGCCAAAACTCCACGAGGAGCATCCCAGGGGCGCAAAAATCAGAAGACATCTGCCTTGGCGCTCATCGGAAGGTTGAACGCCTGGGGTTAATAGTCCGACACAGTACATCCATAGTATAAATTAGCATTTGAGTCAGGCAATTACCATGTGCAACTTTCAATAGGGAGGCGCCGCAATAAAGAAGGAAACTCTCGGCAGCCACTAAGATTTCCCCACGCATCCAGCAGCACGAGCAAGCAATTGCATGTACACAGGTACCGCGCATGAATAGCCGCGCCCAGACAGGGGGGGCTGAAGGCCGGGGTCCACTGCCACGCTTCCCAGGGGGGGTTTTCGAAACTAGGCAGATCTCGGGAACCACTAGCATTGGATCTTGATATCGATTAAGTTAACCCGAGGGGGATGTGCCTGTTAGGGAACTTGGAATTATGATGAGATATCACGCATGACTTCCTCGGGAAAATGACTGAATTTTTTTTCTTCTTTCCCAGCACCTCATGTGCAGTTATATTTCAAGCATGGGCGTCACATAAGCACGCTAATCCGCGGGGACTCTACTACATGGGATGGGGTGTTGTATACGTTCTGAGTTGTCACCTAATAAAGTGTGGGTCAGCCGAGGGGGGTTTTGGAAATACATGCCTGATGCGGGACCTCTGGAACAAACTGGCCAAGTACATAGTCAGCCAGCATGGATGCATGCACACATTCTAGAATTATTTTTACCCGAAATGGAAACCCCCCAAAAATATGTGCAAATACTTTACGTGTCCTTGTCCTTGAACTGTCGCGATTTGCTGCAACCCAACCCTCACACTAACGGCACACAATTGGATACTAGTTTACGTGACAGGCCAAATTGTAAAAACAAAATAAAACCCGCCTTGTTTTTTTCTGAGAACACTGACTCAGGCTGGAAAAAAAGCCGTATCATAATGATCAAGCCTCGCTGCTCGCTCACTATCCTGTTTTAGTTTTCCGCCACCCTATTCCTGCCGAGATTGGACACGATGTTCTCGATGATTTTCACTCTCAATGTTTCAGCCCGAAATCTCCATCAGGTTGAAACGGGGAAAAGCGAACTAGCACCCCATTGGCCGATAGCCGCGGTCGTTCGCTTCCAGTGTATTTGGGGGAACATCATGCGCAGAACATTTTCGTGCCGAAGTGGATCGACGCTAATGCACAGCTCTCTCCATCTAAAGCTGCGTCCGCACCTTGAAATACTCACTGAACGCCAGGAAAAACCGAACACACTGTATAGTGCACCGTGTGGGCTACCAGCCTCGCCCAGCCTGCGGGACATTGTCCATGAGGAATTTTGACAAGTCGGCATGGGATTTTCGCAGGAAAATATCCGGAACTCTCTTGAAGAAATTATCGCATCACTTATTACCTAATGCTTTATCTCCCCAGACAGCATCCCCCTTCGCGATTCTGCGAATACCCACAGTGCGGTACCGCTAGATGGGACAATTACTACCCACCATCAAAATAGCAGCACCCTGGCTTAGTGCTAGCCAGAAGCCCAAAGTGGTCTGTGCATATACACTGGCGGGTCTGGTGTTGCATCATCTCAGTCCCAGCTCGGCAGGAAAATAATTTTGGAGTGGCAGCCTCGCCTCGCAAACATCGGCACGGCTCGCACGACTAATAAACCGACAAAACCCTTCGTTTCACGACCCGGCGACCCTGGCGCGCTAATACTCATATATTCCTCTTCATATTATGTTCAGATGAGACAGCTCTAAGACCCTCCATCCCGACACTCACTCTATGCAGTAAATAACTGCGCTGTATCCCACAACCATGGACCCCACCGTCCTCATTTTCGATGTAAAGGAGAAGGAAACCAGTTCGCCACAACCTCCAAGCTTTCCGCAAGTCAAGTCTTCCTCCACAGGATTCCCAGAGCACAAGAAGCGAACGCGTATATCTGCCTTCAAGCAGCAGCGACAGAGCAAAGAAAGTGATGTGAAGAGTCCTTCGGTGTTTACGACATCGTCGAAGGTGCCTCTGGCACCGGCACCGCGGCAGCCCGGCGTTTCGACGGCAGGGCCGAGCTCGAAGGTGGATGACGACAAGCGAAGTATAGACCGAGAAAACCAGAATAGGCTGGCTACTATGTCCGCCACGGAGATTGAAGAGGCAAGGCAGGAGCTGTTCAACGGTCTCGACCCGAAGATCCTGGAGATGCTCCTCAAGCGGGCCAACCTCGATGAGAATAATGGGCCTTCACCATTCGATGACGAGCAGCCGAAATCGCAACCTCCCGAAATAAAAATTGAGGACACTTCAGCCCCTACTGCGACACGTAGCTCCTATAAGAAAGTCCACTTTGAAGATGCGCCAGAAGAATCAGGCGCATCAACTAGGGAAGAGCCTGCGGTAGCGCAATCCGAGTCGATACCGACAGTGTCGCAACCTCCATCAGGGCCAGCTACTACTTCCCAGATTACGCCTGAAGGCCCCGCGGCTCCCACGAACGACGACGACGAAGCGCCGCCGACCATGCCGCCGCCCCAGGAGGAAGACCTGGACCCCGCACCGAAGCCGCACTGGCCGCACGCGCCCGCACCCCCGGACCTCGACCCTTCAGACCCGGACTTTCTGGCGTCGCTGCACCAAAAGTATTTCCCCTCGCTGCCCGCCGACCCGACCAAGCTGGCGTGGATGGCCCCGCTGCCCACGGTCAACTCGCCCGCCGACTACGACTCGCCGTACCACCCGTCGCAGGACTCGATCCCCGTGAACGCGCTGCGATTCAACTTCCGCGGTACCCTGCTCCCGCCGCGTATCGCCCGCGCCGTGCCCGTCTCCAAGGGCCTGCACCACCACGGCGAGGCCCCCGAGGCCGCGGGCTACACCGTCGCCGAGCTCGCCCGGCTCGCCCGCAGCGCCGTCCCCGGCCAGCGCTGCATCGCCTACCAGACCCTCGGCCGCGTGCTGTTCCGCCTGGGCCGCGGCGAGTTCGGCCGGCCCGGCGACACCGTCGCCAACGGCGTCTGGAGCGCGGTCGTTGAGGGCAAGGTCATGGAGAGCTTGTACGAGGAGGCGAGCATAGACCCCGACGGCGGCGATGGCGGTGGCGGTGGCGGTGGCAGCGGTGAGGCTACTGCCGCCGGCCAGGATCCTGCAGCGGAAGAGATGCAAGGTCGACGCGGCGGGCGGGGCCACCGCAGTGCCTACGCTTTCGCCGTCGAGGCCATCTGGCTGTTTGAGAAGGGCGGCTGGAAGGAGAGGCTGCGGAGAGGCAAATAAAAGACGCAAGCAAGAAAGAAAGACAAAATGGTGTTCCTTACCTATAGGATGATACTTAAGAGATCAAATAAACAAAAGGAAGAAGAAAAAGAGAAAAGAAAAAAAAAGACAAAATACTACAGAACAATGTATGCACAACGATCCAGGAGCAGGTCGTAGGAGGCAACAGCTTGACAAAGAGGCTGATAGTGAAGGCAAGTTTCATGTCTGCGTTTTACTGTGACAAACCCTTGATCGTGACCATACGTTCCGCACACACCAACTTAAGCTGTAGAGGACATGCATGGGTAATTTTCATGCTGTCCCCAGGTTACATTGCAGACCTAGTCAACCCAAGCTCTCTTTACAACCCAGACAGAAGAGTCTAAGGTGAAATAAGATATAGAATGAATTTTCTGTGGAAATATTACAAGACGAGCCGAAGAAAATCACGTTAAAAACCCCTCCACCCCCCTCCAAGACAGCCTTTGTCCTGCGCCCTGCCAGCCGGTCCATAACTTCCAGACCGACTTGCTGACTTGAACGACTGTCCATGTTTTTTTCATATCCGCCGTTCTGCCTACTGCACCTCACACGAGACACATGGCTTGCGAACTGTTCGAAGGATGTCCTCGGGCATCTCGCGCGCTCTCCCTTTGCCGCCAAAAGATTCACCCTTATGCACCGTTATTTGGGGGGAAAAACGCCTTCCGTGTTTAATGGAGATCCACCGACACATAATCCCCCTCGTTTCTTTCTCTCTCTCTCTCTCAATCTCTCTTTCTCTCTGTGCCTGATTTCCATCTTCTAGATTCTTGTATGCGCCGTGGTAGATGGGAATAGAACGAAGGGGGTTCGGAGAATCGTGGTTGTCGGTGATGTTGGGAATGAACAGGGTGGGCCCGATCAGTTGTCTCTGCAACCATACGCAGCCCTCACCTGTTGAAATGAGTGATAGTTATTAAGTTGATTTAGAGCAGAGAGTCGAGCCGGGTGAAGACGCTCAAACAAGCCGCAACGACCTCCAACTGCAGCTCCTTGTCCTTGCCCTTTGCAACCTCCTGTAAATGTGTTTATGTCAGCAAATCATGGCTCCTGTGCCGTGGTCATCTCCATTCGGAAAGGAGGGAAAACATCATACCTCAGCAATGAGTTGAGGGACATTGGCAGCAATGCCTTGGGTGCTGATTTTCTTGCCAAAAGGCCATTGGCTGTATTCCGCCAGCAGTTCATCCGTCTGTGTAAAGGCCCGCTCCCTGGCCTCATGGCCTAGGGTGGAAAGCGCGTTCTCGAGGACATTAGCAGCGTAGGCGGCGCACACCATGGAGATGGTACGGAGGTAGCGGAACTCGAGGTTCTCGGGGAGGAATTGAGACGGAGGCAACACCACAGTGCGCTGCGTAAGCACGTTCCTAACGCGCCGGCGAATTTCCTCTTTGGCACCGCCATCAGCGACAGGATGTGTAGCCATGTCGAAGAGGAGGAAGTTGCGCTTCTCAGTGCGCAGGATTCCCTTGTCCACGAGACCCTTGCAAAGACGCTCACGGACTTGCTTCAATTGATATCCAATCTTCATGAGGTTCCAGGTTTCACCTGCATCGGATACCACTGTCAGTATATCACACGTAGGACAAGATGAGTTCTCCAGCTTGGGGAAGGAAGGCAGTAGGTGTCCATACCGCTCATCAAATCGATCCACGAGCCCACGCTCATCTTCTCACTGGCCTTCATCAGTTTGAGAGCCTCGTCCAATAACGCTTCTCCAGTGAGAGTGTCATCGATAACCTCGATTACCCTGTCCGCCAGAGGGAATCGCCGTCTCGCTGGGTCCTTTTGCATGCTGATACGGCCACGGAAGGCAAGCTCAATGACGATACAACCTCGGAGCGCATAGCTGATGTTGTCATTCCAGAACGATAGGTAACCCTGAGTGAAAGCCATATCAGTACGGGCAAGTACTCGAGGTCCACAGCATTATCTCATCACGAGGCAGAGCCGTCCGTGGGATGCAGGGGGAGGCAAATGGGATGACGAGTTTGGAAGAGTAGATAGCTTTGGGGATTAGTACCTGCTTATCCTTGAGACCCAAAAGCACCACCTCCTCCATCAAGGTAAGTTTGGGCTGTTTGCTCCTCTCGGCGCTCTCACTGATGTCGCGAGGATCGAACGCAATCTTGTGGCCGTTCTCACTCGATTCGTAGCTCGTCTCGGGGGCGCTGTCGCGCACGTTGGTTGCGGATCCGTTTCTGGAGATGCCGTTGCTGCCGCTCTCGCCTTCGGTGGCAGCTCCACCGCCTCCTCCTCCGCGACGTCTCGTCAAGCCCGACGACATCCTCAATCAATCAAGAAAGTAGCTTGCGTGTCTCTGTGGAAGGTAGATGAACTCGAGTATGGAGGATATCGGCTGGGGTCCGCAGAGCAAGAATTGAGGAGAGAGCCAGAGGGCGCGCCGTTGACGGAGATGAGGCTACGTCGCTCGTGTGGTTAGAGGGAAGCGCAATTTGTCCCGCGGTGCTGATGTCTCAACCAACCAAGTTACTCGGACTCGAGGGACCGCAGGAATTGGATCCAAAGAGCGCAGAGGATTCTCCCCCTTCGGATGGATTCAGGGCCAGGTGGCGGGCTTCTGGGTCGGGCGGGATTGCTTGTAAGAGACACGACTCTCTTTTTTTTTAATGATCTTTACTGTTCAGTCTCGCCCTTTTTTGGTCCCCTTTCTGGAGCCCTTGCCAAGTAGTTGGTAGGCGTTGGATCGAAATGGGAAGTGGGGACCTGGCTCGGGGGCCGGTGGGCGACTTGCGTCTAACTAAGCTACGGATCGAATAGGCCAAAAAAAAAATCGTGGGCCAGCCGCGCAGCTACTGATTTTTGTGGCGCAGCTGAGGACGTGGGAAGGAAAAAAAAAATCGATCAAGTAGTTCCTCGAAGGACTTGAACAGAACGAAAATGAGGAGCAGCGGGATACAAATGCAAAGGAGGTGCGAAGGCAGAGAGCACGGGACCACCTGCCACATAGAATGACGAGACGACTGGACTGGTATGCAGGAAAGGGGAAGAAAACACTCTAGCTAGCTAGTTGATTAGTTCAAATGTTAGTGCATACAGTTGATGGACGCAGTTCGGTACGGAATTGGTAGCCGCATTTTCTCCAGTCTGGCTGTGTGGGTGCTGGAATCCTGTTGTCGCTGGCCGCTCACAGCACCGGGCCTGGCAATTGATCGATCAGACGTAGGCTGGTGGTCGGGCTTCTGTCCTTCAGGATGACGCCACAGGCCTGGGCTAGTTGCCCCCAATGCCACAGTCCTGCAGCCGATGGCCGTCTGGAATGCACATTGATGAGCTGGGGTTCATGACCGACGCGAATCACCAAGAAATTAACTTCTGACAATCGTATTGTTAACAACACCCTGCCGCTTAGGACAAAGAGCCATTCACGCTGGAAATCCGCTAAACCCAATTACTTTCGCACTTGTTCATTGTTCTAACTTCCGTGGCGCTAAATGGCCAAGAATCTTTATTGCTTTTCGCCCCTCACTCGTACCCTGACTGGTGTTAGCTGGTTAGCTGAAAGCCGTGCTCAACACTACAGTTTAAAGGGGGTTTACGAGCTGGTGCTGTGCCAGTTGCTTTGCTTTGCCGTGTTCGTGCTTCTTATTAGGCAGAAACGATCTTTTGGGTTTAGCCATAGCATAGCAGCCCAGTATCTCTCATCCCTCGTTTCAAAGCATTATAACGCTGCTTATCCAATTGTCCAAGGTTCAGTTTGAATGCTTCCCGGACCATTGATAGTTACACCCCCTAATGCTTTATCGCCAAAACCAGTTCACGTCCCACCTGACATTTTCAAGTTGGTGGATTACTGGCATTTGCCTTCCTTACGCTCTCAACGCTACAAGAAAACCCTTTGAGAAAATTAAGTTATAGCTGCCATTTCTTCCCACACTTTCTACGCATGCTTTCACGACATTGAGACGAGACGTGCTTCCGATTCTCTTGTCAGTCTTTCTGGAGCCCGCCGACGGAACTGCAGATTCTGTTTTTCAAAAGTAAGCTTTGCCGATAAGCGAAGACGCCGGCACACGTTGTCAGGTGTGTTTTGAGGAAGCGCTGTCATGTGGTTAAGTGATGATGCGCTACCTCCTTGGTTTAGGGTGTTGTTTTGCACATCGGCTCGGAATTTGTTATAGCTCAGGCTCGGTATAATAGCCTCAGTGAGAAGTTTCTCAAAGGTCAATGGGATGAAGAGACGCCATGTTATGTCCTAGATTTTATTGGACCTAGAATCATCTCATGCCAAATATCCAGAACAGAAAACTCATATACTCGACCGCGATATCGCAAATTAAGTGAATTTGATTTTCCGATTGTATTTATGGTCCATGAAAATGAAGCGGCAAGCAATTACAGCTTATATATCAGAGTACCTATGTAGATTGCTTGCTCAGGATGGATCAGACCGCGAAAATAGGTTCAATACTCTGTGAAGTTAGTATACAATTCGTCTGTATCCCCATGCGGAAGCTTTTACTCTTCCCGGTGAACCATGCTCGAGCTACTGTGTGTCAGCGGGCATTATTGTTTCGTATTTGTCAAGATGAGCAAAAGAATATGATCAGCTCGCTTGACGTGGACAGGGAGAGCCCGCCAGGGCTGAATCACACAAAAATAGTTCCTGGGTGAGCACTAACCTCGAGCAGTTTAGGGGATAGTGTTTGCACACCCAATCACCGAAATATCATCGCGTGCTCCAGGGCGGATTTCACCCGTATCACCAACTTATTAACGTATGCCTGCTGGTAGCGCATCCTTCGACTGTCCCCTGCAAGATAACGAAATTCCATTTGCGGTGCCATGCAGACAGTACCATAGAAACCCCGAGCCGCTTGAAGGCCACTATATAACAACGGCACAGCCCCCACCGTCACGAGCATTAGCGAGTTGTCTTCTTACCCACTGCCGTACGCAGCACTTCCGTGCACTACGATGGAAACATCCACCGGTCCTTCCGCTGCCGGCGCTGTTGCTGGTGCTTGGCAGCGATTAGTGGAAGCATTTTCAAACTCGAACACAGCTTCGAAAGCCGTCGTCATTGCAGTATCCGTGCTGGTAGTTCACTGGCTCTTCTTTCGACCAAGAAGTTTTAGAGGTCTCCCAACCTGGGCTCCGATAGAGATTGCTCTAGCAAGCCATCTGGTTGCTGCTGATGGCCTGGGGCGCACGTTTTAGTCAGTAGAACACCTCACTTATTAGGGAGCTCCCTGAATCTGTTTGGAAGTGCTGACCAGATAGCAGTTCCAAGATTAGTCGCTACGGTGGATCTCTATACGGAGCTAGTTCCAAGCATCAAGTGATAATTGATATGCCAAACTCCGATCGGTTTCTATCTCAAGGGCATCACATCCTAGCTGGACAATTAGTACAGCGCACTATAATGACCAAAGTCTTTGGATCTCCAAACACCGATGACTTCTGGGAGTGGGCAGGTGTTGTCATGAAACATTTGATGTCCGTCGTTGAGAAGGAATTCGTCAACGAGAACGCCTCAACGGCATGCATCAATCGTGGACATGTAGAACAAGAAATCACGTCTCTTGTTACATTCACGAGCGACCCCGGGCAGCGCAAGCCTTGGGAAATATCTGCAAACCCGCGACTTGTTACAGAAGACAAACCAGGAGAGCTTGGTGCTGTCGAAGTGGACCTCCAGAATATCCTTCGCTACTTCGGTGCTACTATTGCGATACGTGTGCTGTACGGTAAAGATTTCTTGGATCGCAACCCATGGTTGATTGACGATTTCTGGGCATTTGACAACGACACATTCCCGCTGCTAATGGTTGGAATTCCGTCCTGGATGCCGCTCAAGGCTATGAAAGACGGAATTGCTATCAGGTCACGCATGACCTCCGCGCTAAACGACCTATACCGCCGAGTTGATCAGTATCAAAAAGGGGAGCCTGTGGACTTTGGCGCCGACCTTTCGGACATCGGTATCGCTACGGAACGAAATAAGGTCTACCACAAGTTCAACACCAATCCCGATTACCGCGGGCCTATGGACTTGGTGGTCCTTTGGGGCCAGAATGCCAATACACAACCGGTCTTGTTCTGGTTCGTCGCGTATATACATGCAACCCCGGGCCTCTTGGACGAAATACGAAAAGAAATGTCTCCTTGGATCAAAACCAAGAAAGGCGCTAGTGGCACTGTGGAGATCGAGTCGCTAGACACCGTTGCTCTGGCGCGGGAGTGTCCTTTGACCAAGTCCGCCTTGTATGAGACTTTCCGGATGACGATCGAAGCGACCTCACTGCGCAGCGTCGTGAAGCCGATGACAGTGGAGGACGGTCAGTATAGCCACCAGCTCCAGCCAGGCACATTCGTCTCGGTTCCTCACGGAGCCATTCAGTTCGACCCGAAATACTTTCACGAGCCCGAGAAGTTCATCCCGGATCGATTCCTGGAAACGGATGAGGCGACCGGGAAGAGGGTCGCTCGCTACGGGAAGCTGCGCCCGTGGGGCGTTGGGCCAGGCATGTGCAAAGGTCGCACGTTTGCAGAGAAAGAAGTCTTGAACATAACCGCCGCTCTCATCACAGTCTGGGATCTGCAATGTGCAGATGGAGCTTGGAATATCCCTAGCATGGTGCCCGGAACGGGTGTCAAGAAACCGGTTAAAGACATTCGCGTGGTTTTGAAGCGTAGAGTTATCTCGTAAATTGTTTGGCGAAACTAAACATTCAATTTAATGTATTATCATCACTACCCTTGCCCGACTGCTTACGGGAGGTGTAGCTGTCGTGTCTTAACTTGGTGCTCTGAGACGGTGCACTGTACAAGACTCTATTACAAGTTGATAATAGGTATATATTTGCTCATGTATTCATCTTTGGTTGTATATTGTGTGAGATGATAATCTTGACTCTGAATACTCTTTGATATTTCAGCAAATCATTATTTCTAATTTCACGTCATGTGTATAATTGGTCTCACACCGACTCGTCATCATCACCATCGGCAGGATGTTGGGCCCACGCTACATGTGCGCTTTGAGCACCTTAAAAGCGTCCTCGCGGCCACCCAGGTACCTAACCTCGCAGGTCTTCCAGTTGATCACGTTCCAGATGTTCTCGACGTAGGCGGACTTGCCGGTGAAGTACTGGAGGTAGAAGGCGTGCTCCCACATGTCGACGCCGAAGACGGGCGTGTCGCCGACGACCACGGCCTCCTGGTTCGGCAGCGCCACGATGCGCAGCTGGCCGGTGGCCGCCTCGCGCACCAGCCAGCCCCAGCCGCTGCCCTGGATGCCCAGCAGTGCCGCGGCGAAGGCCTGCTTGAACCGGTCCAGGCTGCCCCAGGCCGCGGCGATGGCGGCCACCAGGGTGGGCGCCGCCTCGGGCTTGGAGTCGGCCGAGGATGACGGCGCGAGGTTCTCCCAGAACAGGGCGTGGTTGATGTGGCCGCCGCCATTGAAGCGGATCGCCGAGAGCTGCGCCAGGGAGTCTTCGATCTTGCCCGCGGACAGGGCGCTGGCAGAGGCCTCCAGGGCTTTGTTCAGGTTGGTGACGTAGGCTTGGTGGTGCTTGCTGTGGTGCAGCTCCATAATCTGCCTGGAAATGCTTGGCTCTAGGGCCTCGGATTGATGTCAGTATGGTATCTGCATTACGTCTTGCTCTCGAATTTTATCACTTACATCGTAAGAATAGGGCAGCTGTGGCAGACTGTACGTGGTAAGGTTCGCCATTGGCTCGATTTTATTGTTTGGAAGCTGTGATTCAATCACGTTCGGAAGACGACAAAACTAAGAATGATTCAAAGGGTAGCTAACGAGAGAAGAACAGTACGTAGAGAAGAGCTGCGAGGGACCAGCGTTTTTGTTGCACCGAGCCTGGGGGGCCCTAATCGTCATTGTCCCACATCGATACACTATACTCAGGCAGACTGAATACCTTGACGGCCAGAAAGGTCCCATCAAGGTGCATGATAGGATTACCCGATACAACACGTCTCCAATACAAAACAAGACTACCTCCCCCCGAGCAGATTTCACTCTGCACATTCGAATGCCATCTCACGTCGATCCCCTTCTCTTGGCATCCCGGTGCTGTGTTGCGGATTTGGAGTCTTAACTATCTCCACACAGCTTGTCTCCTTCACGTGTTTAACGAGCGCAAACTTGCTCACCAGCAAAACCAGCGAATCACGAGCACGCTCCTTACGCCATCTTTGTTGATCTATTAAGAGGCCATTTAAGGTAATTGTTTTATCCAATCGCTGAATGTTTCATCGAGAGTTACCTATCGAAATCCCCGAACCACGGGACATGTGTCTCTTGCGTCGCCGTTGGCTACCCACTAGTGTCCGCCCCTTAACAACCTCGGCCGCTGGGCTATTTTAGTATATTATCATCAATCAGAAATGGTTCATCTTCTTTCTTGCTTTCTTGTTCCTTTTTTCGTATAACCAGAAGTTTTAATGAGTACGTGAAATCAGCCAGGCAGATACAAACAAACATATATACGTGCAATAAATTAGGCACCCCACTATACCACCATATGACAGAAATTGCCCAGAAGGGGAGGTCTAAAATCCATCATGTGCGGTAACTCGTCACGGAAGTCTTTTGGCGGCGCCCTTGCCATACTCAACCTTTCCCATATTGAGCAAAATGGGGACAGCTTCCACGCTCACACGCGCAGGGCGCCGCTGATGGCTGGCCGCCTTATTTTTGTTGACTGTGGCGAAGGCAGCCAAAGCACCACGCGCGCGATGTTCATCCCAGAGGAACGACTGAGTGAGATAATGGGCCAGTCGTGTACTGTTGGAATACAGTAAGTACCTGCCCTGTATCAGATTTAGCATTCAAGGACGTGGAGGGGGAAGTGACGGCTTTGGCTAACATATATGGGTTCGCTACTGTAGTAAAACTGGAGACTTGACCACATCAGCCATTATAAGTCCCTTCATATATAAGTTCCCACTGCAAAAAACCCTGAGCAGGTCAGATTGTGGCAGCGAAATGGCAACAATGGAGGCTGAGTTATCGCAACCACTCGAATTGGGAGTGGGAGGGGATGGCATTATTGGTCGGAGAGTGACCATATGGGCACCAGATGCGATAGAACCCATAGCGGAGGGCATTATAGGGTATAATTAGTTACAAAGTGGAAACTCACGCATTCAGTCTATATCATTCTCAGTACCTGCCGGATTTTGAATATCACATAGGGTCAAGCCAAATAAAACAAAAGGTCTTTCCTATTGACGATCTAGTGAGATTACCTCTGTGCAATTTCCAGAGGCCTAGTCAATCATGGCTCTTTGTCCAAGCCCCCCCTGAGTAGCTGTCCCTGGCGATTCAGATACTCCCGGGATCCTCTCCAAAACCATTCTTAACCACGAAAATTCTCTCGTCAACGATTGGACCTTCTTTCTACAACCACCACACAGCTCCTCTTTCTCAATGGTCCCACGGCTCTCAAAGAGCCAAAAAGCAAGGTACTGGTTGAGAAGAGGCGAGAAGAGCAGAACGAACTACTTCCACCAGACCCTCAGCGTTTCACGGGCGCTCTGGCGCCCTTGGGAACTCTAACATGAATACAACCCCCTCCCCCCTTTTCACCTTACCCTACCTCACCTTTCCTTCGTATTTTTGGCCACACCACGGGTTTTTAATACGCCGGGTCCTTGCCCTGATCGCCCGTGGTGGCCAAGCTGGCAGCGGAGCTCCTCTTTCCTGCGCTTCGGCCACTGAAGCTGGTGCTCGATCGGAGGGAGCCCTCGCGCTTGGCGTCCTCGCTCTTCGTGGAGACGCTCCCGCGGTCGGAGGCCTTCCCGCTGGCTCCGCCTCCACCGCCGCCCCCGTTGCCGCGCCCGAAGACCCTCAGGGCCTTGCCGTACAGGCTGCCCTTGTCGCCGGCGTCTGACACCGCTTTACCGCCGCCCTGGTCCCGCTCCCGCTGGCGCAGGGTCTGCTTCGACGCCTGCCTGTGGAGCTTCCGCTCCCGGCGCGCCCGCTCCCGCTCTTGGCGATCAGCGCGAGCCTGGACGTCCTTGGCGTGCAGCGCGTCGCTCTGCGCGTGGGCTCCGTGCTCCGTGTCGTACCAAGCCTCAGCGGCTGCGGTGCCACCGGAGGACGAGGAAGCGGCGATGCTGGGAGTTGTGCTGCTGCTGGTGGCGGTAGTTGCAGCAGCAGCAGCAGCAGCAGCAGCAGGAGCATGAGTAGGGGCACCAACAGCTGTCTCCACGGCAGGGGTGATAAATTCAGCGAACAGGTTGCCCCGACGGCGAAGGAGCTCGTCAAAGTCGCCGCGGGCTAAAGCCTCGCGCACTGCCTGGTTGGTCACCTCGGACATGATCTGCAACAGCGCCGGGCTCAGCTCCTCAGCAGGGCGGGCTGGTCGAGGAGGAGGAATGCCTCCTGCGCTACCTGCGCTACCTGCGCTCCTGGAGCCTGTACCACCTGCTGGAGCCACTAACGTACCGCGAGCAAGCTGCGGCAGCTCTGTGAGGTCATTCCCCTCTGGCTTGAACGGTAGAGTTGTTTGAGGATCCGAGGAGCTTTCGGCAGCCACAGAAGGTTCGCGCTCGCCCGGTAGGCTTCTCTCATCGAGGTGTCGTTCTCTAATCGGGGCCTTGCTTGTGGATTTCAAGACTGGCGTACTAGCTGCGACAACCTCATCAGGCTGGAATGAAGCAATGCTAAAGCGGTTCTCAGCAGACATGCTGGGCAGTATAGCCTCATCGAGTCCACTTCTATCGGCCTCAACTGGCCCACGCCGAGCATCACCTGCACTCGAAGTTGAGCATGAGCTTCGGGCTTTAATAGATTCGGTATCATCAAAGACGGATCCTCCAGAGATTCGGCCTGCAACTGGGAACTGGTTGAAGAGGGTTGACTGCTGTAGTGGCCTGCCCGTGGCTGAAGTCTCTGCCAACCCTTGCACAGGGTGACGTACAAGTCGACTACGCGCATTGGAAATTCTGAGAGGTTCATTAGAGACAGAGGAATCCGTGTTGCCGAAACTACCATCGCCAGGAGGGTTTAACTCGCCAACGATAGTTTGAGTGATGGTCGGATGTCGGCGTGGGAAAACAGGGCCCATGGGGGTTGGGGTATACTCAGATGCGGTCTGCGACGATGATGAGGAGGGTCTCTGAGCGGCCCACTCAGCATCTGTCTGCACAGTGTTCTCTGTTACTCTGATGGCGGCATCCATGGTATTATCCAGGACACCCGAAAGAGGGTTTCCGAATACAGATCTATCGGTATCAGATGCCGCCAAAGTATCGCTCTGCTCGCCTGCAACGGAAACTCTGCTACGCTGTCGATTTTGTGGCTCGGGGCTTCCAGATTGTTGATCAGATCTGAAGCTTCCGTAGCCACGGTGGGCTTTATTGACGGGTGGCGGAGGGATGTCGATTGGCTGACTTGGGCAGGCTCTGATGGCTAGTGCGGGAGAAAGAGGTGAAGGGTGGGCTCCACTGAGTCCGGGTAGGTCACCAGGAGGAGGATACAGATTCTCCTGCGGGCCTTCTGCGCCAGTAATGAGTGCTAGGAGGCGTTGTCGGGCATAAAAGTCGCAACCGCATGTTACGAAATCTTGAAGGCACTGCCGGACTCTTTCGAGTCTAGCCTGATGTGAGTCCTGAGGCGAGTCCTCGGAGGGTTCTCCGACAGGGGATGAAAAAACGCAGCCCATTTTGTGCTTAGGGAGTGTTATTTCCCACGGCAATAGGTTATTAGTGGGATGGGCTGAAGCGTCCGCAGGTGATATCACGATCTTTGGTATGTCGATATTTGACTTCAGATCATGTCTATTTTCTGTATGATCCGTCGTCTCCTCAATATGCAAGGTTAGGTTACCTTCTGGAGCCTTGTTTTGATCTGCAGAAACAACCAGTTTCGAGCTCTCTGCCTTACCAGGTCGTTTGCTGCTCCAGGTGTGCTGAGCTTGGTCTATCTGGTCCTTCAGAAATTCCAACTGTCGTCGCACCTTGTCTTCACGCTGTCCCGATGCTAAAAGTAGAGATGAACCTTCGTTTATAGGTTCGTCTTGCTCTGGAACAAGCGACAGGCGACGCTCAAGAGCGGGCGTAGTTGTTGTTCGTGAGGAGCGTCTGTGGGAAGCCCTGGAGATAGAAAGAGAAGCTAAAGATGACGCCCGGCGGCGATCCAAAGATGGAGTCGCGGTGAGCTCCGGGTTAGATGAAATACGGCGTGGAGTTTTCGATGGGCTCCTATGATGTTCAGTACCCCGCGAAGCTGGTAGTTGTGAGCTCGGTGGTTCTTCACAATCTGGAAGCAGAGGCAATGGCTGGTCTGTGATATTGTTAGCACGCTATCATGAGAATGAGATGTTAATTTGCACGAATACCTCTTCTGCTGCGAGATGTACGCAGATCCGGACCAGCAACCGCAGAGTTGGGCCCACGAGGAGTAATAGAGGGATCTGTACTGGAGCGACGTTTTGAGATATTAAGCGTTGTGAGGTTTTTGGGCTGGTAGTCTTGATCAATCCGTAAGGCGGCCTCGATCGAGGCCGGAGGGCAAGAACTCCCTGTGCAGCTTTTCAGGAGATGATGAGAAGGATCAGGGTTGAAGCTTGTGCTGTCCAATGGCTGGTAGCCTTTTCTCTGAACAATGCGATGAAGCCCAGTTGGGAGAGTATTAAGAGACGGAAAGAGTGAGAATTTTGTAGGTCTGGAAGAAGGAACCTTTGGCTTAGAAAGCAGTTGTTGTGTGGAATCTTGGCAATTCTGAGTTGTGGCAAAGGCAGGTTGTTCGGAGTCTGTCGGTCTGTGCTCGTGCTGAAGTGAATTTTGGATGGTTAGATGTGAAGGAGAGCATGAGTCGGCTAATTGCTGTGTTTCCAAGGACTGGGGTGATGCAGTAGGGTGATTGGGAGAAGCAATTGGTCTGGGTTGCCAGGGACCGGACGAGGGGCCGGCGTTCTGTGCGGTAGGAGTCGACGAGAATACCGTGGAATCGGAGCGGCGTCGGCCCCGAGCGCCGGATCGTGACTCTCCTGCTGGTAGCGCTGGTAACGGTCTGTTTGGAGGTGGTCCAGGAGTCCGTGGCAGTTCTGTGTCCTACACAGTACCAAGCGGTTTGGCTGAATGTCCTGGGGTGAGTGCTTGTCCCTGCTTTTGACGAATTCGGAGCGAGCCAGGAGGCAGCGTGGGTGAATCTGGCAATGTGACCTCGTCTTGAGTCTCAGTCGCATTTGTGCTCGAAAAAATATATCTTTGGCTCTGCACTGGCAGGTTTGAATGATTGCGGCTTGTGTCTTTGGAAAAGCTGGCTGCTGACGAGGGAGGGCTCTAACTCAACCCCGAAAGCCCTTGGATGCTCCGCATATCTGCTCTAAGAGAGGACACATTTTCTTCACCTTTGTTGAAGAGCGAAGTGAATGTACCCGTTGATGCCACAAACTCAAGTTGTGGAAGAATTGGGATCGGCTGTGAAACCATTGCCTTTCTATTCCGTGAAGTCGGCTTGATGGTGTGATCACTGTCCTGATCAGAATCACCCTTATCAGTTGGGGAACTCCATGGCGGTTTCTCTGCCTCTGTAAACCCCTTGAGATGACCGGAAACGCTTTCAGATGTATCTGTTATCTGTTGAGACCGTGGACTGGAAGTGGACACTTGGCGAAACCACCGATGTCCAGTCGAACTGCGTCGGGTAGAAGGGAGATTATCATCGAAAGACGTGGTTTTATCAGCGATAGCAGTAGCAGAAAGAGGGGACAATGGCGCTTTGAATGTTGTTCTTTCAGCTGCTTGATCCTCTAGGAGGGTGGCTGGATCCATTTTTAAGCATTCTTCAAATGTTAATAGCTGATTTGGATGAATCTCTTTGCGAGTCTGCTTTGTAAGAAAACTGCGGGGAGTGCGTGCGTTTTGTGCTGTATCTGAGGAGCTGTTATCGTGTGAATTTCCTCTAGTTTTGATACCTTCCCGAATATACCAAGGTGAAGCAGATTGATGTAGTGGTCTTGATTTAGGAGAAGACACTGGTGAGAGACACGTTGTTTGGTATTCTTCTTCACTAGTAGCCTCCTCTGTGCATTTCACATCGCTATTGCCAGCAAGTATACCCGCCTTTAGTCCCATCTCTCGGGACTCGTTCACACGAGTTTCATCAAGATCTGCTACCGTTAGTGTTGCACAAATACAGTGATTTTGTGAGAGTCATACCTCGAGCCATACCAATCGTGATATTACAAACAATGATTGGTACAAAAGTAGATGATGTTTACACCTTCTAGCACACAGGCCCTCAGATGATTCGTCCTCCACTAACCTTGTAGCCTTGGTTTTCGCGGAGCATGCAGATCTTATCAAACCTTCACTCATTCGCCTCTTCAAGGCAAATCCAGCTGGTCAGCTATCCGAGCAACCCGAAAAGAAACCTGGAGTGTTCAGAATTCTATCCCTTCGATCAGAATATACCTCTAGACCAAGTTATTTATTTGGAAGGAATAACGCAAAGAAGGGCTTTTCGGTGGTAGAAATGTATTGAAAGATACCAAGCAAGGCAGAGTTGTTTTTGCCCACATTACAGGATATGAGTATCGAGGAAGGAAGCTAACAGACAATAGTATCACTCTGTGTTATAAACACAACATACCTGTTTTTAGGAAAGCAATTGCCTTTAAACTGCTTTGTTGATCCACAGATAGGGACTGAAATCCAACTGGAGGTCCAAGATAGATCACCGTTGCAGCGAAATGGTGCTATGCAACTGCTTAGGTAAGAAAACAGACCTACACGAACTGCAGAGGATTTGAAGACGTCAAAGGTTGGGGGCAGGTCGAAGTCAGCTGAACTTCTATTTCTTGCGAATTTGTCAAAGAGATCTCTTTTTCTTCACCGTATCGTTAGAGAAGATGGAAAGGGTGAATTGAAAGAGAGGGGAGCTCACATATCGACGTTGGGAAATCTTGAACGTGTCGAACTGCCCACTATTTTATAGCAGCTAGCATCGGAGAACCAAAACTGCCGAAGATGGATAGGATAGTTCCTGAAACTTGGCAATTGAACGATAGAGAGAGGCCAAGAAGGGCCTTGGTCTCTGCAGTAGTTTGATGAAGTACAACAGCAGCTCGCCACGCGGTTGATCCTGATAGGCGAGGGAGAAGAGGGAAGAGAAAGATGCGTTAGATGGGACCAGGGAGAAGATTGTGCAATTACTACCAACGGCGGAGAACGCGCATACTCTAGTGAATATTGTAGGATCAAGACCGTTTCCTTCTCACAATATTGGAGTTTGATTTGGCCAATAACCTGGGTGACGCTATCTGCAGTGCATTCACCTGCCGGTCCCTTGAAGGCTGCATTAAGGTGAAACCGGTCGTTGCACCAAGTAACAAGAATATCAGACCATCATCCCATCATATGATTGAGAGCGCTCTATCCTTTGAAGATAATTCTCATTGGTCTTACACGTGCAGGTTCGCAGCACGAGAGGCACGTCATGTCGCTGTCAGTGAGGGGTTCTCGGCAGGCACCATAGTGAAAACTCCCAGGGCTACATTGCATGGGATGGGATGGGACCGGGGATGGGATACTTCAACTTTGCTCCACAGCTAATCGTAGGAGTCGGTAAGTAGTATTCCCTATGTGCACATCCGAGGCCGTGGTGTCTTTTTAAGTGATAGGAATCCTCGAACACCAGCGTTTTATATCCTAGTGAGGTATCGTCACTATAGCCAATCGCTTAAGCTATTTAGTGCTATCTCGGTAAGCCAGAATTCGGGTACAGTACCGTGGTATCGATACGGCATCATTGATTTGTATACATACGTACGTAGTTCTCCGCCCGCAAATAAAACCATCTCCCAGGGTCCACTGCGCCAGGGGGCGGCCCATTCTTTTTCCCTCTGTGAAGAGCGGAGACCCCTGCTAGTGGTGCCAAGTCAAGCCAGCGACCGCCAAGGTTTGCCCTAGAACCCCTGGCAGAGCTGGAATTCAAGGTGTTTGCGCTTTGGAGGCCTGCCACGCCAGCTGGGCCCTCCCGATTGATTTCCCATTGCGCCCAATCTTGAAGGGACAGGCGCCCTGGGCTCTATATTTTATCATTCTGCCATTCCTTCAGTCCCAGTGCCATTGGCCGGGTATTTCACGATGGTTTTGACCAGGCTCGGTGGTCGGTCGGCGGCCCACGTGGTCGCCCGACCGCTGGCGCGCGTCAATGCAAGGTGGCAGCTGCAGCATGGTACCGGAATTGGCAAGCTTCGGCGCGCCCAGTTCTCGACGACAGCGGCAAAGAGGCAGGAGCCGCAGCAGAGGGATGGTCCTGGATCGGGCAGTGGAGAGTCTCCCCTCTGGTCCAAAATGCTTGATGCAGCCGCCACCACATTCGCATCGGTCTTGGTGTTGGGGGCGGGGTTCGCCCTGGCCGGGACGGTATACCACCAGACCTACAAACACCTCCAGCTCAAGAAGATGGAGCACGCGTTCAAGCCCGGAGACCCAGTCTTGGAATTGGCGGCAATCGCCAAGGATGTCCCGTCATCTCCCAACGATGATGAGCATTGGATCCAGCGGCAGGAGCAGGCCAAGATCGATGCTATCATCGACGGGAACGAGAAAGGACACTACTTTCTCATCATGGGCGAAAAGGGATGCGGCAAAAGCTCAATGCTGTTGGAGGCTATGCGCAAGATCGACGGCTACGCTTGTGCTATGTTTGAAGCGCATGCCGACCTGGAGATCTTCCGCATTCGTCTCGGAAAGGCCCTTGACTACGAATTCCGTAAGTCGGCGGCATGCGATGGACTCCCCGCTATCCGCTCGTGGTCCCACGTATCAACACTGCCTTCCATGTACCATGTACCAACTGCTAATGTCAACGTGCCATAGATGAGGATTATATTGGAGGATATTTTAGTGAGCGTGGACCGAGGGAGACGACAGCGCTCCTGGATATCGAGAGGGCTCTAAACAAGCTTGAGAAAGTGGCGTTGAAACACCGCGCCCAGAAGAACAAACCTCTGATCCTCATCATAAATCAGACTCATCTAATTCGAGATGATGATGACGGAAAAGACCTGCTGGAGCTTTTGCAACAGAGGGCGGAGCAATGGGCTGCCGCGAATCTGGTGACCATGGTCTTCAACAGTGATGACTACTGGATTTACGAACGCTTCAAGCAGCTCGCCACTAGGATGGAGGTGCTCTCAGTGGCTGACCTTCCGAAAGCCCATGCGGTTGCCGCATTGGCTAAGTACCGTCGTAAATACTTCAATGAAGATGTCTCACGAAGCGCCCTCGAGGAGGTTTACGACCTGGTCGGTGGCCGGTTGTCGTTTTTAAACAGAGTCGCAAAGTCACACGACATGATACAGACATGCAACAACATCAAGGAAATCGAGAAGACGTGGTTCCTGAATCAATGCTGGATCCTGGGAATGGAAATGGATGATGACGTGATGGACCAGCAGAAATGGGCTGTAAGTTCGCGCATTTCACTCGAACATGGGGGACCAAGGTTCCCCATTCTCCTCTGACTTCTTTCCCAACGAGAACTCGTGTCTAACACCCGTACAGTCTGCAGCAATGGTCCTAGCACTTGCTCTCGTGGACAAAGAAGAAGAGATGGAGAACACATATGACGAAGTCACTGGTCATGTCTTACCATCTTTTCCAATGCACAAGGCCCAGCAGATCATGACCAGATCTGATTTCATACGCGACCTTGACCGTCTGAATTTATTCACCATCACCAGCACCGCCCAGGTTCGGGCCAGTTCCGTGCCGATGCACCTAGCCTTCAAAGAGATATGCGCCGAAGAAGGATTCCGGGAGTTCTTGGAGGATACGCTTCAGCGAATCAGCGATATCGAGTCGCTCGGTCGTACCAGAGAGCTCGTGGCAAAAGATCTTGTGCTTGGCGGACAGTATGAGATCTCCAAGGGCTGGAGCGGAAAGGTCAAGGTCAATTTGAAGCAGAAGGAAGAGGAGGATGGCAAAGACGGCAAATGAGTGGCATATGAGCAGCACATGAAGGGCAGGGACCAGCCGGAGCGTCTCCACTAATGCGTGTGGGGATCCATCTTAAGGACCCAGAGTTTGCCTTTCCTGAACTTGAGGCGACCGTTTACGGGTGGGCGAGGTTGCGCTGAGGTAGGACATCAAACCCGCCAGCCACGGATAGTGGTTTGTGGGGTTAGCTGGCTCAGCGAATCACCGGAGGTTTAATGTTGGTGATGCCATGAGAGAGGTACGAGCGAGCAGGTACCTACGACGATTATGTAAGATCACACGGATGTGAGTATGTGAAGGGGAAAGACGATCCCCAAGCGGCCAGGCCGGCCTTTTTTTTTTCTTGCGTATTTTTTATTGCTATTTTTTTTATATTTTTTCTTGTATTTTAACGGTACGCGTCGTTGTTGTTCAAGATGCCGGGGTCTCAGAGGGGTTGGTGTTTGACATCCAGGCATGGCAGTCAAGTGGTGTTGGCTCGGGGCGTATTTAGAGGTGTGCCGCGAGGACCGGATGTATGTACCTCGAAGGCAGTTCATTCATGCATTAACGCGCATATACATTGCGAACATTCGATAGAGAGAGAAAAGTTATACATGGAGTTTCATCGTCTCGCCTTGAATTTAACTAGCTATTGCTGAATTGAATGCTCATTTATCGGCCATTCAGTCGGTCGTACACACGCCACACTCCAACCTGCATGGCGAGGAGAGCGGCTCGTCAACGTCGAATATTTTCGGTAGGCTCGCTCCACAGAGCGCAGATCGATTGACCAGAATGCGTGTTTGGCCCTCACAAAGCATCATGAAGCACCGAGACGATCAGCTTCATAGGCTGATGTCACATACATTGGACCGCGCAACACCGGCTGACACGAGATGCACAGGATGCATTCCATGTCGGTGGAATGAGCTCCATCAAACCGTTAAGCGCGCATGTAGCCGTTCTAGGAACTCACAACCGACGCTTTTCCAGTGCTTAATAGCGGTGGTCGCCGAGAACAAAGCAGCAGGAAATTTTTTCTCTCGAAATCGGACCGCTAGGGGCTCCGTTGAGGCGATTCTGTTAGTCAGGGCGCAAGTGCTGATTGGCCAATGCCCCGGTACCCCCGATGCCGAAATTTGTCACGACTTAAACCGCCCCATTTTTACCCGCATCACTTCCCCTTCGTAGGAGCCGGCCGCACTACCGTTCGCGCATCAGCATCGTGCGAAGCAGAGCATCTGGCCATGGGGAGTGCGAGAAAATTTGCGATTGCGGTTGCGGCCGCGGTCGGGCCCTGTTCCTGCTCTGAGTCGCCCATGGTGCCCCATGAGCCCGCCACCGGGCTCGTACTTAACCTTTGCGACGCCAAGTAAAAGCACCGAACTCCCCAATCCCCTCTACATCAGGCCCGTCATACAGCAGCGAGTGGTAGACAGTCGTAGCAGCAGCAAACCCTCCTTGAATAGGCTTTGGGAAACGGTTACATACACCATCAGGACCGGTCCGCCTAGCGATTTCACGCTGAAAGTCAGCGGTGTCCTGTCTCCAACCCTCCCACAACCCGGATCCTCGATCAGGAGAGACAATGGAGAAGACCAAGTCGAAGACGTCACAGGAGATAACGCCGGCTGGCGACAGCGTGCACTCCCTCGATGGCGCCAAGAAGGACATCGAGACCGGTAACACGCAGCTGCAGCGCGGCCTCCACAGCCACCACCTCCAGTTTGTCGCCATCGGCGGCACGATCGGCACGGGCTTGTTCCTGGGCAGCGGCACGGCTCTCGCAACCTCTGGCCCCGTGGGCTGTCTGATCGCGTTCCTGTTTGTCGGCACCGTGGTGTACTCGGTCATGGTCGGCCTCGGCGAGATGGCCACCTACATCCCCGTCACCGGCTCCTTCACCGTCTACGCGACGCGCTTCTGCGACCGCTCTCTCGGATTTGCCATGGGTTGGATCTACTGGTTCAGCTGGGCCATCACGTGCGCGCTCGAGCTGACTTCATCAGGCATCATCATCCAGTACTGGAACGACAGCCTCAGCATTGGCATCTTCATCGCCGTCTTCTGGGTCGTCTTCACCGGCATCAACCTCCTCCCCGTCCGCTGGTTCGGTGAGATCGAGATGTACCTGTCCAGCATCAAGGTCATCACCATCGTCGGCTTCGTCATCTTCGCCATCTGCATCGACGCTGGCGTCGGCCAGCAGGGCTACCTCGGCTTCCACAATTGGGTCCACCCGGGACCCTTTGCCGAGGACGTCGTGACCGGTGCGGCTGGCAAGTTCGTCGGCTTCTGGGCCGTCCTGGTCACCGCCGGCTTCAGCTACCAGGGTGCTGAGCTCGTCGGTGTCGGTGCCGGCGAGACCGCCAACCCCGCCAAGGCCGTCCCGGCTGCGATCCGTTGGACCTTCTGGGGCATCCTTGCGCTCTTCATCTCCACCATCTTCTTCATCGGCCTCCTGGTGCCGTACGATCAGCCCGAGCTCCTCCTGGGCACGAGCAACGCATCGGCGTCGCCCCTTGTAATCGCTGCCAACTTGGCCGGCGTGCCGGTGCTGCCCGATATCATCAACGCGGTCCTCCTGACGGCTGTGCTCTCCGCCGCGCAGTCCAACATCTACTCGGGCAGCCGCATCCTCGTCGCTCTCTCAAGCGAGGGCCACATCCCCCAGTTCCTCTCTCGAACCAACAGGTACGGCACCCCCTATGTCGCCGTGTGCTTCACCTCGGCCTTTGGGCTGCTGGCGTTCCTCAATCTGTCCGACAACGGAGCCAACGTCTTCGACTGGCTCCTGAACATTACCGCTATCGCCGGCTTCATTTCCTGGGCATGCATCATCATCTGCCACCTTCGGTTCATGGCAGTGTTGAAGTTCCACAAGAAGTCGCGCGACGAGCTCGCCTACACGGCCCCCTTCCAGCCATGGCTGAGCTGGTTCGGCCTCTTCTTCTGCGTCCTCATCACCATCACTAACGGCTTCACCGTCTTCATTGATTGGGACACGAGCGACTTCTTCGCAGCCTACGTCAGTTTGATCTTGTTTGTGGTCTTGTATGTTGGACACAAGCTGTACTTCCGCACCAGTTTTGTTAAGTTAGCCGATGTCGATATCGTTAGTGGGCGCCTAGAGTCATGAAGTTAGTGGAGCGTCCAAGCCCCCAAACCATTGTTTGGATGTACAAGCCTTTTTTTGTTGTAACAATATGACTGCATGGATATTCTTGGTTCTTGCCTATTTGGTTAATGTAAAATGAAACGATCCCAGCATGCAATAGTAATGAGAAATTTAAAGAATTGGTTGTTTTATTTAGAGCATCATGTGCGTGTACTTTGTATGTACTTGACCGCCTGAACCGCCACGTCAACAGAAAGTCTAGACGCTGGTCGGCATACGGAGGGGAGCCGGATATAATATCATCAGCGTGCTTCCAACCTCTAAAACCACTTCGTAATGTCTCCCAAAAACATTGTCGAGGATATCCTAACGCCGGTTTCGTTTCCCTTGATAAGGGGGTATCTCTTTGAAAATGCAGAACCCTTCCGGTAGTGACGTGTTGTGTTGTGTGTGTGTATGTTGAGGTAAATGCCTGGTAAAGAAAAACGCCATGTCTAAAATGAGACTCCATGGTTGTGTGTATGTGTGTGTATGGTTGTTGAGATCAATGGATCGTTCTCAGAACTTCGAAATGTAACCGGACATCCTATGTCTCCCTAACTAGTCTCACTCTTCCCGTCATACCATCTCCCTAGGTGCGTAGCCTCTCTTCATCATTGCCGGGTCTGAATTCTGCCGGGAAGACCGCGGCGATGCGACCGGCGACGCCGCCGGCGAGGTGATGGGCGACCCGGCCCAGTCCATGGCGCCTCCTCTGGCGTGTGGGTACGGTGGTGAGTCTGACGGCCACGCTTGGTGCTTCTCATCGTAAGAGGGCTTGAATCTTCCTCCGCACAGGGCAGGTAATATCCTGGTCCAGCCAAGGGAGCAAGTAAGGATCACAGCGAGGACGACAACGGTCACCACGACGGTGACAACGGCCGTAGTGATCAACGTGGCTATGGACATTGTTGCTGGAGTTATCGTTGACTTATTCGAGAGGTTTTATACGGGAGCAGGCGGACGGGCAGCCACTAAGAGAGGAGGCAAGAAGAGGGATCGAATTTAAGAACCACGCGAGCGGGCAACGATACTACTCTTTTCCTCTCTGTCTCTCACAAAAAAACCTCTCTCTTTCAAGAATATGGGGAACAGGGTCTTTTGTTCTCTACGCTAGACCAAGGTCAACAAAAAGAAGGGACTGACAGGTCGTGGGCCGCACATGGGGGGGGGGTCCCGCCTCATTGTTATATGGCAACATCCGAGCATGCCGCCCAACAGGCTTTACCGCCATGTTTTATTTCTTGTCTCTCACACTCTCTCGGACTTGGGATGGCCGCGCAGCAGAAAAAAAACGGCTCCGACGTCATCCGACGAGGCGCCTGGGCCCTGCTAATCTGGTGGGAACCTGGGAAAGCCACGCAAGCTAGAATGAATCGCTGTTCGACGCAAGACACAGCGAGGGAAAGCAGAAAATAAGGGCGCCACCCCGCCAGGTCGTCTGGTACCCAAAAGATCGGGCCCCGCGGGCGCTAAGATAACTGGCAGCGGCAGGGGGCTAAACCGCGGTGGGCTTGGGGTCCCTCATCGGGTTGCGTAGCAGGGGCAATGATTCGCTCCTGTTGGTCCGCTGCCCACCCGCCAATGCCGGATGCGCGGCCAGCTAACTTAAGTGACTTAAGAACAACTGAAAAGCTGGGTCTCCTGCACCCATCAAACCTCGCCTGTGTCTGCACGCCATTTTTTAACACCGCATGCTCGCTCCAAGAGCCCGATGTGCCTAGTGCATGTAAGTGTCATTTTTAACTCACCCGCAGTTGACCGACAAACCGATTGGGGTGGCTGGGAGCGGCCAGCGATAACGATCGAAGAGTCGGTGGAAGAGTGGGAGCGGCGAGCTCAGGAATGACAGCAGAAAATTGGGTTCGCAGGAGTGCGCACATAGGTCGTTAGTCAATCTGCGGTGGTGTGCGACTCATTCAGGGGACCCCCCTCCTGCCCCTTCTCCTGGCGGGGAGGCAACACGTAGAAGATTGACTGTGTGCACCCTGTACTGCACTGCACTGTTACGATTGATTTACATGGATTTACTAGCTCTATCGAACGAGCTTGGAAGCTTAGTAACGTCACCTCGAGGTTCCTCGCCTGTGGCTTGCACTGCGCTGTCGGCCACATTCGTTTTTCCTGCGCGGCAACCCGAGCCCAATCCAGCCACCCACCACCCATCCTTCTCTTCATGACCGTATCGTCCCAGCTCTTTCAATTGACTTCGCACGATGATCAAGCCATAGCTGCTGGTTTTCTGCCAAGAAGTTAGATCAGCCAATTGGCTCATCTCATCTCGGTCTCGCTAAAGAGGCAGTTTGTGTGTCTGGGGGCTGTGTACCGGCCGCGTTTTTGTATGAGACCGGGCCGTGGGGTCTGGAGCAATGGTGCCGCGCACGCAAACCCCCCCCGTCCCACCTACGTAAATTCCATCTGACGGTGCCGTCCTTCCGGCCTAAGCTATTTGACGCAGGATTCCCCAGCTGGTTTTTTTTTTCTTTTCCCCTCGCTGGTTTTTCCGCAAGAGCACTAGATCAATAGAAACGGCACCACTAGCTATGCTGGGGAAGGGGGAGTAACCTCTGATAACTCGGTGCTGCGTCATGCAACTCGATGATATTGAATCCAGCAGATTAGCTTCAGGTATGGCTAGACATTATGAAGCAGGAGACGATTGCGTCAAGGCAAGGAACCCTCGTATGGTTCTGACAAGCCATGCGAAGCATCATAGTGTACTATGTACATGAGTGTAAGAGTCTAGATGGCAGACGAGATTCCTCATACCTCGTATCCTTAAGTTTTCCATTTCTTGGTGCCCAGACTGCCAAGAGAGCTCCAAGCACGTTGCTTCGGCTCTGTCGGGTCGGGTGATCGACTGCTCAGTAACTGGGCATTCTTCGGATTTCTCCGCTCATCTAAGACCTAGATAATGTACGCATGGCAGTCCAGAATCAATACCGGGGATAACAATGGCAAGCAACGAATATCATATGCCATTTCCAGAACGAGCGAGACTGGGCAAATGAACGCATACCCGCTCACGTATTGTCGATGGCGGTATATGAGTTCAGAAAGAGCCCAAGTGGGGCTGGACGAAAGATCGAGTTTCGTGCCTAGGGACGGCTGCGTGCGTGCAAGATGCCTCGTGGAATTATGAGCACTAGATTAATGTAGATCTGGGCTATCCTGATTCAGACGATCGCGCAGCGGATAGTATTCCTCCCCTGAGCCTATAAACGTGTCCAGTCCACATCAAGATTACGTCATGCACTGGGCATCTATCTCCGCCCATAGAGTATGGTGCTAGTGTGGTAGATGGCTGCGGTTGGCTGATCAAGTAGTATTTTCTTGGTTGTTTTCGTGCCGCGTGGCTGGGCAGATTCACCTGACACTGTTGAAAGACATGCGCAGCTGAAAACTTTAACAGCCTAGCCAAGGCCGTCTATTCGGTCGCAAGGAGGGAGGCTGACTTCATAGGCTGATTTCAAACATCTGACCTTGGAAGTTAGCCAACTATTTGTAGTACTCGGAAGGCTTTGATGCTTTGGCTGCATCTTGCCTCCGAGCTTGGCGCACAGCTGTTCCCGAGGTTTCTCAAAACATAGCTTCTGTAGTTCGGTTAGACTTACGTGCCTTTATGATGAAAGAGACGAGTTCATTTGGGCTATTATTACTTACAAGCTCACTGAAATAAGAAATACACGCCATAGCCAGCCTCGATGCTGCTAGTCATTCTACTATGCACGTCTGCTCTTTTTTTCCCCCAAAGGAGCCAGGATCATGCCTCTAGGTATACGAGGCTTACAAGCTATGTTGTGACACAAAGTTACCGCAGTTACCAACCCAAATACAATACGTCATCGAATTACTTGCTATTTTCTCACCACAATAGGAGACTTTGAAACACGGAATTCTGGCATCAAGAAACCGACAAATGTCTTTGTCGCAGAAAGGATGGTTAAGCGCTAATTAACCAAGTATACCTTCGGAAGTGTTCCTAGGAACCGCCCACCCTGACTGTAGACACGATATGACCATCGATTGTAGCGATATTGCTGATATACTTGATCAGGTTTGCCATCCCAAGCTCACCTACAATCGGCAGCACGCTATATACACCACCGTAGCACGAAGCGGAGTTGGTGTATTCTGACCAGAGCGTCAGGACAAACGGCTTTTCATTGCACTGACGTAGTACTGAAAGCCGTCCCCCTTTTCGCATCGTAAGTAGGTACAAACTGTCCAATAAGGATTTGCTCCGTAATGTCAAGAGGATTGAGAATGCCATTGATAGGTGTGGCTATTCTATATCCTCACATCAA
The DNA here is from genome assembly GCA_021365275.1 of Xylariales sp. PMI_506. Taxonomy (NCBI): domain Eukaryota; kingdom Fungi; phylum Ascomycota; class Sordariomycetes; order Xylariales; species Xylariales sp. PMI_506. The sequence goes on along the minus strand of JAJTIY010000004.1, from coordinate 763,971 downwards.
TCGTCAGCGATGATAGAGACATGATCCATTGCATGTTCAAGACAACGATTGCCTGCTGGTCTTTCGAAAGATCATTAAGATAATCATACGGATATTCCCGTAGTATAGTAAAGTCACGTGTTGAGACCGAATGCCAACCAGACCAATAGGAAGGTCACGTTTGGACGTCATTACCCGACCCAGGCCAATCCAGGAAATCGGTGTAAGAGGAAGCATGTGGGAGTGTCATCCGAACTCATCGTTTAGACAATAGCAACGGATTTGTATTTGTAATTGCAACATCCCAGGACACTCAAGATGCAAATGCTTATATTTGCAAGTGTAGAAAACATTGGATCGCTTGGGAAACACTGCTGTCCTTTACATGTTTTGCGTAGCACAAAACATATGCGTGCCTATCTCACATTTATACTTGACAAGAATTGTAGGTAGCATCCGTACAGACAAGTGCAATTCTACAATTTGCGGTAGAGTGAGATTTGGTTCGCTGTCTAGTCACAAATCTTGCTCAGTGTTGCAGAATAAACTGTAGCCAAGTTGGCTTTTCATACGCTCGTCAATGTAGTCGATCGTCAGTTTTGTCCTATTGGCCTGATAAGCATATCCTCGAACCCAGCATGGGTTTCATATCTGATCTGCAAAGCTATATCATCATCGGCCCCCGGCGCCAGCGACTAAGTTCTGTCTACGCCTCATATCGCTAGATTCGAGCTGGCATTTAAACGCCTCATCACTGAGCAGGGGCTTAATACTTATTCAATGGCCCCTAAAATAAGGTGAGTAACTTTGCTAAGTTCCTTTATCACTATAGTCCCTACAGCTGGATTCGTAAATGGACTCCGGGAAAATTGGATAATTATATTTGAAGCATTGGTCTTCCTTTGCCTTTCTCCACTGAACACACACACACACACACACACAGGGAGAGAGAAACAGAGAGAGAGAGGGAGGGAGAAAGAGAGAAAAAGAGATAGAGAGAAGAGAGCTTCTTACAACTTTCCCAGGACTGCCTCCCTTTGCATTGGTCTATATGGCTGTATTTCAGCCCACACGTTCAGCGGAGGTTAAACTTCTTTCGGCGACGCCATCGGCTTCGCTTCACTTCCTTCACAGCACGAGCTCTTGGTACGGCCAAAATCTATATTTAAATCTCCACCCTTTCAGCGGAGGCTAAACTTCTTTGAGCGATGAAGTAGAAACAAGCCCAGCAATTCCTCAACAAGGGTAGGTATGTATCTCTGCTAGCGTCTCGTCAGATTATGGTGGACGTTGATAGCAAATATTGACATGATTTATCTTGAATATCTGGGAAGGATATTCTATCACAGCCCCAGCGTGGAGCACCTGGCTTGACCATTTGCGGGAAAGTTTCCGAATTGTGTTACGTTAAGTGGCATCGTGTTCGTCCCGAAAGGCTGAGATTGCTGTCAACGAATAGCGCCGGCGCCTGGCGTGTGAGATTTTAGCGGATTGGACAAGAGCATGGATTTCTCGCTTTAATCAGTATCCGAGCAACGTTGGGTAACACTTATTCTTGAATCAAGTAGTGGATTATGGTTGGATCCCCCTCTTGCGATTTTGTATGAGTGTGGTCAGTGAGAACAGTGCTCAGCTAGGTCTCTGTTTTGGAATTATTGCTACTATGCCCATGGGTGCGAGGAATTCGAAATGGTACCTAGGCACGAGGTGACAGGTACCAGTCTGACGCATCCAATCATACCCTGGCGAAACGCTCGTAGCTGAATCATATCACAAAACGACAAGGTATTGGCGTAATTACCAATTTCGGGAGTTTGTGCATATCATAGGTATGTGCTGTTTGATGCCGAGATATTGTCGGCCATAGAACTTGGCTCTGATAGTGAGCGAACTAAAAACGTAGGATCACTGGTGGAGCCTGAAGTATATCCCCGTAGAAAATGAGGTGCAGATAGTGCATGAAACGGAGAGTTGGACTCCTATATAACAATGCAACAGGTCCTCCTCCTAGCCGGGCGCATGCACCTAGTGGTCTCCCACGCCGATAGCCAAACTGTCTTGCTTCCTTCCACTTGAGTAGAACGCTCGCCGCAGCTCGCTGATCCCGTCAACGTGAAGTTTATGGTGCGAGCTTCGTGGCAAAACAATCGCTAAGATGCTTAGCGAATTGATCACCGTGCTGGTGCTCCTGGCTTCGGGGGTCGCCTACTTCATCTTTGACGTGATTCGCAAGCGGAACAAGTTGAACGGATTGGTGAGTCGCACAGTCTTCCACACAATTGCACGAACAACATCGATATTGACCGCCAGAACAGCCGCAACCTCCCATGCCAAACAAGCTCATGGGTCATTTGCATATTGCCGATGAATGCGCCAGACTCTTCCCAAAAGGGGCTCACCCACACCAATGGCCATTCTACATAAAAGAGAAGTACAATCTGCCGGAGACATTCTACGTAGATTGGCGTCCCTTCGGTCCACTTTGGATGTTTTCCTCGGACCCCGAGCTCGCTTCGCGGTACGCGACCACCACTCAATCGCTGCCTAAGAGCCCCTATGAGACGTCGTTCTTGAACCACTTCTTGGGTGAGGCCAATATCGTTAGCTTGGAGGGGCATTCTTGGAAGCAGGTTCGATCCATGTTCAATCCTGGGTTTTCGGCAACCAACGTCATGACTATGGCCGACTATATCGTGGATGCCTGCTTAGAATTCAAAAATGTCTGGCGCGAGCTAGCCAGTAAGGGAGATCTGATTGAGCTGGACGAGTATACAACGAGGTTAACTATCGACATCATCGGCAAAGCCACTCTCGATGTGGATATGAAGGCACAGAGGCAGCTGCACCCTATCGTTAAGTACTTTCGCGAACGGGTGACTTTAATGCCGCCCGGAGATGCTGTGTTGCCATGGCAGGGGGTCGACGTATTCCGGCCGTGGAAGCTGTGGAGAAACGGCATCAAGCTTAATGGGGCAATCAACGAGGAACTCAACCAAAAGATCGTCCGGCGCGCCAAGGAACTGGAGGATGAGGAAAGGGGCGCTGGCTGTTCTGCTCCCAAGAAATCCATTATTGACCTGGCATTGAAAGGCTACGAGAAGGACATGTCCATGTCGGCCGAGGATCAGAAGAACCCGACACGCATCCTGAGACCGGCAGACCTTTCACCATCACTCAGAGACAGCCTTGTCACCCAAATCAAGGCTTTCTTCTTTGCCGGCCATGACAGTAAGTGCTGTGCCCCTGTCTCTTCTTTATAGTCACACTGATAGGGTGGCCGAACGACCGATTCTCCGGGAAAGCTCTCTTCTAACTTATTCTGATAATCTATAGCTACTTCAAGCACGATTTGCTGGTGCTACTACCTGCTGCACAGGAATCCCGAGGTGCAGGCCAAACTCAAGGCTGAACTTGACTCGTTCTTCCCGCCAGGCACGGATAGTGCCGCAGCCATCCGTAAAGATCCTTATATTGTCAACAAGCTGGAGTATACCATCGCTGTGATCAAAGAGACCCTGCGCATCTTCCCGCCAGCTTCCACTCTACGTCATATTAACGACAAAACAGTCACTCCCGAAATGGTGACCACTATTGTTGATCCGAGAACTGGACAGCAACTTCCTATTGTGGATGCACACATCTGGCCCGCAGCACACTTTGTCCACCGCAACAGCCGGTTCTTCCCTGAGCCGACCAAGTTTGTCCCAGAACGCTTCATCCCGAGCCAAACGCCCTACCCAGACTCAGAATTATTCACCGCTGCCGGCAAAGACGCCTGGCGTCCGTTTGAGAAGGGTCCGCGAAACTGCGTTGGACAGGAGCTCGCCATGTTGGAGACAAAGATCATCATCGCCCTTACCGCCCGCGAGTTCGACTTTGTCCTCGAGTACCCCGGCGAGGAGGCAGATTTGCAGTGGCCGATCCCGGATACCACAGCGGAGGAACTCTCCGAGATGACAGCCTACGGCAAAGGCATACGCAATGGAACAATCAAGCCCGTCATCGTGGAGGGGCACAGGATATGGTCCTGGCTCGCGGGATCCGCCAAGCCTAACGGCGGTTGCCCAGGAAGAGTATACGTGCGAGAGGGTTACTGAGGATGGTAGAGGTTGCAACCGGTCAGAGGTATGGCGTGAGCATGTACGCCTTACAGTTGACACATTTTCGGGACGAGACCTAGAGTTCTTTCGAGCTCCAGAAGCACGTCATCGAGTTGTGCGTGAACTAGCCGTCAGAAGAATAGAAAAATGGCGATATCGTGTTGTGCGCGAACCTGGAACTGGAATATCAATCATGCTCAGGTACAAGTCAGTCGGTTGTTTGCTGATGGTAGTTGAAGCTTGCTCGTGTTGCAGTCCAAGCTGACTTAGTAATATTGATGCATACCTAGATATTGCCTCAAGCCAGGCTAAAGTGTAGGAATCATGCAGCAACATATATCGCTTAGAACAAGTATTAAAATCTCATGATCATCCAGCCAACCCAACAGTACACAATAGATGAAGATATGAATACCATAATATAAGCGAAATCACGAGCTAATCCTGAGTTAGGGATTCTCCAATGCAAACTTACCAGCCGCACATCTGGTAGCTGAATGGAACTCCCTTACTGGGTCGAAGGATGTTTTTGTTTGACTTTGTACGTGGATGAGTCAGGCACCAGACAGCCAAAGTGATTTTCCAAAGTGGCCGCAGCACCAAACACGGGACCGGAGACGATGTAACGCCGTTCGGGACCTGCGCCGAGCGCTGGCAGTGAGCGGGACGAGAAAGGAAACACGGGCTGGGGAGACCCCTGTCCGTTCCACAGCCAGACCCGACGTTTTGGTCCTTCGGAGCCACCCTCTCCAGAGCAACGCTACCTTGACTTTGCATCGCGGCCTTTCTTCGTCTTGTATTTGCCAGGAACCGAGATGAAGCTTTGGCCTTTTCCTATTCACGAGGACATTACCGTAGGGCCGGGGATGGAGTTACGGCCCGCTTCGTTCGTGAGCGGGAACAATCTCAGGTGAGAGAGGGGGGTTTGATGGAGAGCCTTGCACAGCTCTCCAGAGTGTAGCCAATCTCCTGCGGAATTTGGGGAACTCAACCGTTCATGTTCACTGTACTATTTGAACCAAATGCGTGGTTGTGTAAGCTCTTCACGTTCCGAAGCTACCGACCAATGCCGCAATCGGGACTTGCTTCCCGTTCTTGTTATGTATTAAATGAAGACGTGTGCCCAGCCATCATTCTGACCGAAATGACTGGCCACCCCTGATTTCTCTTTGTAGTTTGGCTCATCATGACGCAAGATTTTGGATTAAGTGTACTCATCTGCCTTGTGGCTCTTGTGGGACGTTCTGTCCAGCAATCATGCAGTGCAGCATAGTACGTTGCCGTGACGCTTTTTTTTTTTTTTTTTTTTTTTTCCCTTTGGAAGGTATCGCTGACTCTGAGAAAGCGGACAATGCGGTGGAATTGGTTGGAATGGGGCAACTTGCTGCACGGGCGATTATGTTTGTGCTTACACCAATGCCTACTACTCACAGTGTCTTCCCGCCGATGAGGTTGGTTTGCCAGCCCACTGCTATGCCAGAGTTTGAGTGAATGCTGACTTGGCTTATCAGGTCACCACCACGGCCACTGGGACTGGCTCAGGTTCGGGCACCACTTCAAGCGTCGTATCCAGCTACACCGGACCTAGCCTTTATACTACGACCGAGACCGCCAGCGTGGCGTCGCACTCTCAGAGCGCCTATCCATCGGTTGATGCCAGCTCCTGCGGCGACTGGACTCTCGTAGACAATGTCTGCTGCCCACTGTACTGCTCCAACCAGAATGAATCGTCATCGTGCGATTCGACCTGCACCGGAACTTGCGTTACACCACCATCTGAGGACTGCAAGTCAGGCGACATCTACACTGCCGTCGAGTCGACCAAGGTCTCGACTAACGAGGATTGGCACTTCAGTGTGCGTGAAACCCACTGATACATCTGCATTAAGGTTATATTAATACCTAGTCACAGCGTTCTACCCATTTCGGTCTCACGAGCGGCGGTGCCTGCGGCTTTGGGCTGTACGGATTGTGCACGCAAGGAAGTGTAACGGCTAGCTGGACGGACCCGATGCTCGGAGACACCTGCACCGCATTCTGCGCGGCGTACCCCTTACTCTGTCAAGATCCGACAAACACGACCTGGCGTGGGAACTTTGCCGCTCCTAATGGAAACTATTACACGCAGGTGAGCCTAACCCCAGAATCTGCGCTGCATTAATTTCGAGTGAGGATTGACAAGAGCCTCATCATCCAGTTCTGGCCGGATCTCGAGGGCGATCTCGACAATTATCTTTCGTGTGGGGAGTGTATGGAAGTCATTCGCACGTACCCTAACGGTTCAGACTATCTTCCCAGCGACCCAGGTTATACTCCACCCATCGTGCTGGAGATTGTAGACAGCTGCCCTTGTGACGCAAATCCCAAGTGGTGTTGTACGTAAAAGCCATCCTTCTACAAGCCCACTCTCCACAACTGTTAACTTTTTTTTTTGTTGCGGTCTGCTTCACTAACAAAATTGCTTTCACTCACCGTAGGCGGCCCCGGCGCTGATCACTGTGGTGAGATCGACTTTACGTACGGCTGCCCCCTTCCCGAGAACAGCATCCACCTCGACTTGTCGGACATCGCTATGGGCAGGCTCCAGGGCGGCGGGAGCCTGGCGGCCGGCGTGATCCCCACGCGATACCGGCGGATCCCGTGCCCGACGCTGGGCTCGGTCTACATCTGGCTGCGCGACGGCGCCGGCCCTTACTACTTCGCGCTCACGGCCGTCAACACGGCGGGCACGGGCAGCGTCGTCAGCATCGAGGTCATGGGCGCCGGCACCAACGAGTGGGTCGCCCTCGACCACGACCCCAACTACACCAGCAGCCGGCCCCAGGAGCGCTACGGCGCCTGGGTCATCCCCCAGGGCAGCGGGCCGTTCAACGTGCCCATCGCCATGCGACTGACCAACCCTTCGGGCGAGCAGATCGTGAGCATGGACGCCATCACCACGCTCACGGCGCCCGCGGGGTCGGTGGAAGGGTTCTACTACATCGATCTGGGGGTGCAGTTCACCACGTGAGTTCATGAATGAAAGAACACGGGCACTTGAAAGGGGGAGGGGGGGGGATGCTGCGGTGGCGCCAAGGATGCAAGTGAAGAGAAGGTGTGAAATGTTGACAAATGACGCGTCCTGGAAACTTCAATAATGCTCTCTCCAAGCTTTGGCATTGCGAGCATGTCTCGATATACGCAGCGGATACACAATTCCTGCATTTTCAGAATAGGCCTTCCAAAATCTTGTTTCCATATCACTACCTACATTTCTTGCCTCAACTATTTGCCGATACCTCCTTTGACTTCTACTCGTTGTGCCGACTTCGATGTGTATGTCATATCTTATGCTCTCGTAGTCCATGCGTCTGGGCACGAAATATTCCAGTATGTCGTACGGCCCAAATAAAATCTTAACCCATACAAACTGTACAAGGGTTGTAAGAATTTTATTTAGTACATGTACGAGGTTTCAATTGCCAGAGAAAGTATGTATACTAGCAGCTACACCAAAGATCGTAACCCTGCCAGATGCATAGATGAGACTACGAACTGCAGTGGACAAACGTTGGCACCTGTCACAGTCAAAACGCAACAGGTTGTGTCGCACAGCCGCGTTGATACCCAGAGGCGATTGCTACGTGTGCAGCTGAAAACAATGTCCTTTGACCATGATCAACTCGAACATTCCGATTATCAAGCCCTCAAACTGGACTGTCGTACATTAGAATTAGGTTGTCCCGGTATATCCGTGGGAATACAGCCCCGTTCTTTGTGATCTTCGGCTTTGTCAAGTATCTTTGAGCACCACGTTCGCAACCATAATTTAATCGTCCCGAGGGCAGCCAAGTCGAACCGAGTCTAAAATGAGGCTCATTGATGTCTACTCGCGGAAGGTCCACGAATTTCTCCCCGAATCCATTCCCGCCTATGCCATATTATCCCACAACTGGGGAGACGAAGAAGTTTCTTTTCAAGATATGAAGGATCCTGCTCTGGCATGCTTGTTGAAAGGCTTCACCAAGATCAAGTATGCCTGTAGACAAGCGAGGCTGGACGGCTATTCGTGGATTTGGGTTGACACATGCTGCATCGATAAGACCTCGAGCGCCGAGCTTTCAGAGGCCATAAACTCCATGTTCCGCTGGTATCTGCTCTCCGAAGTCTGCTACGCATATTTGGTGGATATGAAGAGCTTGGAGGCGTTCAATGACAGGATGGCTCGGGGGTGGGGTCCGAGGTGGTTCGCACGTTGCTGGACGCTGCAGGAGCTCGTCGATCCTCCTGATGTGCAGTTCTACACAGAAACATGGACCCCGATTGGATCCCGTTCCGATCACCGGATCTTGATATCGAATTTGACCCATATCAGTCAGGCCGTCTTAGCCAAGTCTGTCAGCTTACGTGATGTACCTGTTGCGACGAAATGTCCTGGGCTTCGCGAAGAGCATCAACACGCAAAGAAGATGAAGCATACTGCCTCCTTGGGTTATTTGACTTGAATATGCCACTTCTCTATGGGGAGGGCAAGAAAGCTTTCCAGCGGCTCCAAGAAGAAATTCTAAAAAATATCGACGATCAGACTATTTTTTTTGTGGAATGCAAATAAAAGGGTGGACCTAAAGGATCGTATAGAAATCAAGCACTGGGGATTCGATTTTCTTGCCTGTTCTCCATCTTCTTTTCGGGGTTGTACAAAGTTTCGACCTGTGTTCTCGATTCTCGACCCTAGCCCCAGCATCTCGACACGAGAACGTGGAGTCCGAATAAATCTACGAATCAAGAGAGGAGATGACAGTCAAGCAGTCTTTGATCATTTTCTCACCACGCCGCCCCAACGCACCCACAGCAAATGAGATTTATCTTGCTGCACTTCAATTGTGTTGTTGATACACATGACAGCACAGAAAATACAGAACTTATCGCGAATCCTTCTCCACCAACCTTGGAGAATGGAATCGTGGCAGTCTTATTCGTATCTGTACCCGATATGAGTGATGAGAGTCTGCCCCTCACAAGGGTTGGCTATGATTACACGACGGTATGGGAAGATGAAGTTAATTCTTGGGAGTTCAGAACTTGTTGTATCCAAAATCCGACCAGCAAATTCAAACCCGGCGATGTACGCTGGACCACACCAAAATTTGGCTATGATGACCGTGTCCATCACATGTGGAAGTTTCCTGGTCCCACAGTTCTTGCCGGTATAGACGTCCAACACATCTGGGCAAGTCCTATGCGCTCTTCCGGCAACTTGCCCTTACTCTTAGCCACAATAGGACATCATGCGCACAAGGAACTAATTTTCTTAGATATATGGCCAGTTCCCAGGTTTATTGCTAAGAAACTAGAACCAAATTGGCATCGTGGGAAAGGTGCTGCAGTTGAAATTTTGTGCCAAGTAAGGTTGGCAGTTAATGAAAACTCAGGTTGCAGTACGAAGTGGTATGGCCTTCAGATGAACCACGACATAGTGCCCCGTGCTACCTGTCAGCTTGGCGATAACTTAGAAGCCGTTTTTACCCTACTAGATGACGAGGTACAGATGTCAATCTTTCGGCGCAAGCAAGGGGCTGGTGAACTGGAGAACTCTGTCACGGTGACAGATCTAGCAGCAATTTTGTCAGGCTTGAACTTGTAATGAAATTCTGGGAATGAATCTCAAAGGGAGGAAAAAGAAAAGGGGAGTGGGACTTCTCGATATTATTATTACGTAAAGGGACGCGCTGTTGTGTGCATTATAAGGGATGAGTTGATGAATACTCCTAACCTAGCGAGGTAAATAACTCATCTTTTCTCCAGCGTATGCGTAAGGGTCATCTCGAACACTCATCCCACCCTCTCGGGCGGGCTATCGGCCATTACGTACACAGTTCCTCCACAACCCATACTGTCTTCTATGCCTTCAGGCCGCGCATCACTTGTATCAGAGGTTTTAGATACTAATATTTTGCTTACGACCTGAAACATAATGTAAAGAAATACAAAGATCGATTTTGTGGCAATCGTTTTCGGGTAATTGAAGTCCTCTTGTGAGAACAGTTGACTATAACATAATCGTATAACAAAACCGACGAGAAAGGCTACGAATAAACGTATAGATCCAATTAAGTCGCATATTCATTGGCACTGTGCCGTGATAGACATCATGAAATAAGGTAGCTCGGCTATGCAATTATTGATTTTAACCGATGAAGATAGGAAATATCAGAGATAAAAATCTGGAAATACTATTCAAGTAACATATTAAGAGCGTGCCTTGCACCTCTCACACGGTATTTACAAGAAGGTTTTGTAGCAATGATATTTATCTTTTCTATAATCACGTGCTCGTTTCGTATGTGAACGAAAAGTCGATGAGATAAGCGAAAGGTAATCAACCTCACTTACAGAGCACTGGGATAACCGCATATGCAGAGACTCCATTGTCGAATCTCAATTCAAGGGAATAACCAGTTATGTATCCTATCGAACATATCGGGGCGCTGGGAACAGTGGAGTTCCAAATCGCGTTCGTACAGCCTGACTTTGCAGCACACGCCACCAAGCAATCGCCGATTGAAGCTGCCGAGACGGTAGTCAAAGGATTGTTGAAGCCGTACGTGCTGCAATCCTGGGCGTACGCGTAGACATCCGGACGACCCACAGTGGAGAGCGAGCTCCTAACGCCTCTTTGACAGGTCGTGGTGGTTGGGTCAAATGGGTTATTTGCATAAGGGTTGCTGGTGCTGCAGTCTGGCAGCGGTTGGTAGCTGGCGTCGCCACAGAGACTCGGGTTCGCATCGGGGTTGACCATGACGCCGACTTTATTAAACCCGGCGAGGATCTGGTAAGGGGTTGCCCCGTTGCCATCACCGTACAGCAGGCAGGAGTACATATATTTGGTGCCTATGGGGCCGAAATTCACATAAGATGCAGAACAGCCGTCGTAGCTTGCGCAGAGACCAATGCACGTGGTCAAGGGGATGGAGGCAGTGGATGACGTTGTGTTAAGCAGAGTGCCGCCACTGATAAAAGCAGAGCAGTATTCGATGGCATACTGGTTGGGCTTTCCATAGTTAGACAGGCTGTACTTGGACTTATTTACACAAGTATTGTTTCCGGCAACCAGAGGAATAGTCGCAACATTAACGCAAGCGCTGGTAGAGCTGGCAGGGCTCGCTGAGGTTGTGCTAGACGTCGACTCTGTACTGGAAGTCGATTCCGCACTAGAAGTTGGTTCTGCACTGGAAGTTGATTCTGTACTCGATGAAGACTCTGTACTGGATGTAGACTCTACACTGGACGTAGATTCTGTACCCGACAGAGTTTCTGTACTTAATGTTGAGGCTGTACTGGACGTCAATGTTGAACTAGACGTCGACTCTGCACTAGATGTAGATTCTGTACTGGATGTCGAATCTACACTGTATATCGAGGTTGAACTGGATGTTGATTCTGTATTAAGTATCAAGGTTGTACTAGATGTCGACTCCGCACTGGATGTCTTCGTTGTACTGGACGTTGATTCTGTTTGAGACGATGGTGTTATACTAGGCGCAGAATCCGTACTGGAAATAGAGCCTACACTGAATGTCGATTCTGTAGGAGAAGTTATCGGGGTTGTACCAGAGGTCGAAAGTGTGCTGGGTGTTGATGTGGTTCCGAGGGTCGACTCTGTACTGGATGGCGTTATGGGTGAGACTGGACTGGATGGAAATACAGAACGACACGCCCCAGCCGAGACATCGACAGCCGCTAATAGAAGGCAACTAACTACTTGGGCTGTCCTCATGTTAAAATAAAAATATGATTAGAAAACGGAGACTCTTCGCTGAAGAAAACACCAAAGGTGAAAAGCACCAAGAATAACAGAAAGAGGTCAAAACACCTTATATGCTTGATCGAGCCATGAATCATTTGTACAAGTTCGCTTGACTGAGCTCCATTGTTCAAAATGACATCCCAATAACCCTTTGAACGTCTATTTTAGCACGAAAACCCTTTGCATCTAGCCAGGTCTTAACTATGGACAAGCGGTTGGGCATCCGCCCCGACCTTCAGCTGTAGACGTTCAAGTGGGTCACATTTTCTTGGACTTCGAAATGTGCTGCTGGGGGCGTCGCGTGGCTCACAAGCCCCTCAACGCCATGATTCACTCCGCCTGCCGACCTCCGTTACTTTCTAATTTCCCGCGCGTCGAGGCGCTTAAGCCTCTAATCAATAGCCCAACATGGTCTTCTTGGCTTTTCTCCCGGCAGTTTGGCTGCTTTCAAGATATTCCGCACTGTTTCATTCGGGCATCGATTGTCTTAGGGCGGATGGATCTCGGTGTCCTAGGAAGAAAGATCTTGGAAATCTGCAGCCTTTCTCTTATATTCATATCTTTCACTTCTGTTTACAAGTCTCTCAATGCTAGCCTCGCTGGTCTGCACTTCAAAAGTCGTTAGGACTCGGCGAAGACAAATTTTATCTAGCCGCTTAAGAATCAATGGTTATCATGTTTAGTTCTGCCTTCATTAAGCAAAGTCTTCAAAGCCTGTGGGAATACCAAATATTAGCAATCATGGTTCCACATGTGATTCAAGGCGTAGAATAATCACTAGTTATGGTTTTCAAATAGTAGGCACTATATCAACAGGACAACTCATGTGGAAATAAGCACATTGATATAGATATGAAGTATCTGAGCTCTAAGATAAGGTATACAACTTGCGTGGTATGAATTGTGATGGGATGAGCAGATCCAATCAGTTGCCTGGTTATACACTTACTTTCAAGGAAGGTTTGCACGGCTGGCCAGCTTACACTATCATATAGAAAACCTGGAATGAGGTAATAAAACGATAGTATATTATTAAAATTTACTCCACCACTATTGCCAATCTCCACAATGTAATATGCAACCGATAAGGAGCGTGGCAGTATATAAGTATGTGCATCCGGGACTTCATCTTGGTGATGATTGAAGATCCAATACAGAAGATCATTGGCGGTCCAGAGGTTCTACAATCGTGTTTACCTGAAAAGGGTACGTATCAAGAAATTGAATATGATAGAGATAAATTTTGGAAAGGGCTCAGATATCGCTTCAGGGGTAAAGTTCATATTTTGTTCCATCGGTTGCGAATATGATATTATAAACGTAAGCGCCATCGTGTCGTGATGTCGCTGCGATAGCAGAACGCATCTAAAATACAGAATCTGATATAGAGGCAAAATATTTGCACGTTGTCATTGGGTTTCCACAGCAAGAAGAGCATCATACCAGCTCCATACAATGGTAACTACACCAATACACCAATAGTAGCCCTTGGGCTGTGGATTACCCTCAAGTCCGGACAACCCCGAAGCTCGAGCCCGATAAAGTGTTGGAACCGTATACTCCCAGGCTTCCCCTCTTAGGCATTTGGAAATGCGGCCCAAGAGAAATTCCAGACGAGGCGTGACGGCATTGGATCGTACGGAAATATCTCCCTCCCCATCCCACCTCCCCTATCACGAAGCATCGATTCGTTGTTATTCAACCTCTCCCGGTTCACACTTTCACTTCTTGACTCGTTAAGATAAGCAGGCATATTACTTCGAGATCTGCACTGCGCCAAGGCCGGTGTACCGTCCTTAACAGACCACCTGCAGAGATACAGTCGGTGTCTTGAGGGTGGTAGTGCAGCACCGTTATGAACTTTCACGCGCGTACGCAACTCTAGACGCTTTCTCATTGGCGCGCGGTGGCCGCAAAGAAGAGCAGGAAGAAGGTAGCAAAGTGCGAACTCGCATGACTGATTGGTCTACGAGCGAAGTTTCAGAAGCTGCTCTCCGCTCAACCACGGCCGGCGGGGGGTTGAAACGAAACGGTCTCTCTCAAGCATGCTTCGCAGCTTTTCTTGCGTGTGGGATGGATGCATCGTGTTCATCTGACTTCCTCAATCGGAGGTGAGCTCCGATGTGCTACGCCGGAAAACGCATCAATTTTGAGCCGGGCTGTCGCAATACTCGGAACGTCACAATCTCAGAGTCCCCTCTTCTGTGTAACTGTTACAATATAGGCAGATGGACCCGATGGCCTAGGCCGTAGGCCGCCTCGTCGGGGGTTTGTGATCGGATGTCCGTCCGATTCACCAGCAAATTTCTTGAATCTCTCGGCAGCTACGACTTGACCCTTATCAGGAACCCTCGAGTCGCTCACAGACTCTCGAGTGCACGTGGAAAGCTTGCCAATGTCTGGCTACGACCGAGGTGATTTAGGAGGTATTCCATGACTATGTACGTCTACGTGAGTATCATACTAACTGGGTTTGGTATCAATACTTTTTCTTATCTATAGAACAAAAAGCACATTACACGAAAGAGCTGAGCTCGGAATTTTCTCAAGGGCTATTTGTTCAATAAGCCTTAGTTAGCCGCTTCAATCAGGATCGCATGGTTAAACTACGAAACTTTTCCTCTTTCTCTCCCTCTTATGTGTTTGAGAATCAACAACCAGACAGTTTATGCCCGCAGAAAATGGCAGTCTGATTGGAAACGTCATGCAATGGCCACTATGCAAGGTGCGAACAATAAGCAATGAAGACGGAGGGTGGTGCGACCTGAGTTTCGGGTGAGGCTTCACGAGAGCAACCTGTAGCCAACCAGCTCCCAGCAGGCCCAGGATGTTCCTCCCCGGATTGACGATCATCCATCATTCCCCAAACGTGCATGAATGGCTGCCACGGCGCCGCTACGACGATCAATGCTTCGCCAGTTTCGCCCAAACGACATGTAGTGGAGCCCGAACGCAAGCAGCCCGGGGCGGAAAAACACTCTGGAGGATGGCCAGAGGATATTGAGAAAAATGGGGTTTATTAACCAGACACCGGGTATAAAAGGGCAAGGCACCTTTTACTCTACGAAGTACACAGTAAGCTACGGCTTGAGCAGGACCATGAGGTCATCAGAGGGCTTCTGGAGAGTGGCTAAAAGGGTCACGCTCTTCTCGACTTGTAACATATCCCTCCGCAAGGCTGGGGAGATGAAGACGCGATGGTGGAAATTAAATGTCATAAAACCAGGTGAGCTGAAGGGAGGAGGACGTACAAAGTAGAGCTTTTAGATGAAAATGTGATTGTCGGTTTGTCCGTGCTTGCAAGCGGGCGGGGGATTTGTTCGCTCCGCCCGGCGGGCAGTTCACATAAAGAGCGTGCTGAAACTTCAACCTCAACCTACCCATGCCAAATTTGGGCAGGGCCGGGGGGAGTTGTCGGGTCAGCGCCGGGCCCCAAAGGCGCGCCCCTACCAACGCCACCGAGCAGGGGGGGGGGGGGGTCTACCCACGCCGAGGAGCGTTGGGAAGGTTTTCTTCTTCCCATTCTTTTCTTTTCTGCAATCTGACGCCCTTCGAGACAAGAGTGATGTTATATCTGTGTTACGGCGCGAGCATGGTCCTTGTCACGCTAAGTACTGACCCTCATACTATCGCGCTGCTTCGCCTAGTCCAACCCAGACATCGCTACTCACCCAAGAGCTCGCAAGAGCTTGCAGTTGGAGAGAGTGTGCTGTCGACGCCCTGAACGTAAGTACGAACTAAGTTGAGAGCTCAGAATCAAAGTAAGTAGTCTAAGCCGGATCGTGCTGACCCTATGTTACTTCGTTGAGTGGTTCTGGGCTAGTGCAAAAGCAGTGGGCAGGTGGGCAGGGTGGGCTCTTCTTAGCTGCGGTGGTTAGCGTCATTTTGAGTGTAGCGTCGGAATGAGCCCCACGTGGTGGTAGCAGCAGCACCAGCGAAGTTTTGTGCTCGCGCGGCTGGGGTCACCACCCATCCCATCCCACCACCGCGTGGCCTCTGGGGTTTGGAGAGGTAGGTCACTGCGCTATCCAGCCAGGGCCAGGGCCAGGGCCCTGCGAGGGTACTGGGGGCGAATGGGTAATAACTTAGGGAAGTATGGTACCGTAGCACCGTTGACCACCTACTATGTGACCTGGCTAGCAGACTTTGTCTCCCACATCCCCGGGAACAACCCAGCCAACCTATTACTTTTGCACCGTCAGAGAGATCTCCCGCTTGCCCCCCCCCCCCCCCCCCCCCCCCTTTCAAAGGAACCTCTCGTCGAAGCTTCTTGGGACAGCGATCGGCTTGCTCCACGTTGCCCGCCACATCTGGTGGCTGCTGTCTCAGATCTCAGCGCCGTTGCATAAATTGGCTTTGTTTGACGATCTGCATCATCGGATGTTTGCTTAAGAAGCAAGGAAGTACACAACGGATGATCCTGCTGCTGTCAAATCGAGCGGCTGCAGGCGCAATACTGTCTCTCGTAGTTATGAAGTTGATGCCATCTGCGGGATTTCCCATCAAAGCCTTTGCTTCTCTTGTGTCTTCAACTTGACCCACGCTTATCTCCTTCTAGGTTAAAGATTCTGGCTCTAGCAGTTCTAGTTGCCCGGCTAGCCACCTAACCTTCCCTTAAGCAGAAACCAAAATTCGGTGCCATCTCCATCCACAGATTATATGTTCACTTGCTAAAACCAAGTTGGCAAAGTGATGGACCGATCTTACAGTATTAGCTGGACCAAGTCCCACGCTACGTGAGCATAGTATGGCGTAGAATCGTATTCCATTTTACGTGTACCACGATTGGGGGGTTTGGCAGCGCCTTCGTCCGTGCCTGAGTCCTCTCTTCCTTTGTCGCCACTCATACAACAATGGCTCAACTTAAAATCAAGGCCCCCACCTCGCTCGCGTGTGCAGTAGATTGTGCGGATTTGGGCGAGGTTCTTCATCAATCAACACCCTTGTCCTCGTCACCATCCCCGTCACCCGTCTCCACCCTTTCACCATGGCTGTACTTCGTAAGGAGGGTCATGCGTAGAGAGATGCAGAGAGAGAGAGAGAGGAGGGGGAAGTGAGGGGTTTCTCTCCCAGTCCAGTGTCGCTGTAAAATATACTGAACTAGTAGAGTGTAATGCTTGCTACTGTACGTATGTAGACAAAGAAATGCAGAGGGACGAGAGCAGGCCGGCCGTTGCAGCGGCACAATGCAATACCGAGACAAGTTAGGTCTGAGTGCTCCAGTCGAGATGTGCCCCTGAAGCTGGGCATGCCAGGTCCTAGCGAGCGCTAGCAGGGGTTGGTGCATGGTGCTAGCTCAAATGCGGCGTGGTGGAGGCTAGTCGAGACCCCACTGGCACCGGGCTACTGCACTCCCCATCCCATCCATTGCTATGAAGTTATGAACTGACTGACGAAAATGACTTCGAGCATGGCTTGACTGGCTTGACTGGCTTGCCTGGCTTGCCTGGCTCGCTGGCGGCGTCCCTCCCCCCCCCCGGTCTGTCTGTGTGCACTTTTTGCCTCCTGGAGGCCCGCGATCCCCTATCTGTCCATCTATCCAGCCATCCACCTATCCATTCGTCCCATTTTCCGATCCCCCGTCCCCTCGTGCAGCACCTGCAGGAAACGTCGACCGTCTCTCCCCATTCATGCGCTCTAGATTTCAGGCCAGAGTCCACCCACACTTCTCCATTCCTCTCCTGGACCCCCCTGCAGGTGGCTTCTGGAACCTCTCGCTTCCTTGCATCCCCTCCTTTTTGGCGCCTCCTCCTAATCTTTTTCCTCTAATATTCTACCCTTCCCTATCGCTCTCTCCTCCAGCCGTTGCTTATTTCCCGACCCTCTTCCAGTCCCTACAGGTGATAAGACCGCAGATACATAGCTCGGCCTCTCCCGCCTAAACATCTAAGCCACTTCTACGTTCTTTTCCGTATAGAGAGCCCAGCCGCCTGCTCGTTCATTCAATCCCTCAAACTCAAAAGCTACCGATAGCTCCTACGCCTGGTACTGGCCTGCCCGGCAGTGAGACATAACCCTAATACTGAAACACCTGCACGTCATTCAAGAGAAACACCCGCCGGCTACAGCCACCGAAATTGCCTGGGAAAGGAATTGAGACCAACACGCGTCGAATAATTGCAGAAGAGTCCATATCGTCGTCTGCCCAGGTCATAAAGCTAGGGAGAAGAGCAGAGATATCTGATTGCTCAACCCTAATCATCGTTCGGCCGCCATCCTCTCCGGGGAGAATAAGCACAAGAAAAAGAAACAACTCAATCCCCAAAAGATATCACGATCCCTCCCTCAAAATGCCAAGCATTTTCCAGAAGATTCAAGCCAAGCTTGAGCTGTACCGCCTGGAGCAGCGCTACACACGCAACAGAAATCGACGCACCACCTTCATCAGCAACGCTGTCTATGTGGATGGCGAGTACGTCTACAATACGCCCAACTCAACCGGCTCCAGCACAAGCAACAGCTCCGGCGCATGGTCTCCCACCTCCATCGAGGCCCACGACGAGCCGCAGCAGCCCACTAGACGCCGCAGCGTAGAAGAGCCGCGCTCCCCCACCTTCGCCCCCGAGCCCCAGACTCTGGCCCAGAAGAAGCGCCTGAACCGATTCTCGTCAATGCCCGGCTTCGGCTCCCTGGCGAAGCACAACCAGCAGGACTGGAGGACAAACACCGTCGATGTCCGCGAGGTTTAGAGGCGGGGCAAGGGAGCATGCGCACACTTTTTTTTTTCTACTACAAAATCTGTTTTACACGATCACTGAATGAAGGTTTCTAAAGTGTTGGTGGAGTTTGGTATATCCTCGACTACTCCAAATTTTTTTTATACACACGGCGAGAGGAGGGGGGGGGGGGGGGGGGGGGCGAGCATTGATCTGCAGGAGTCTTTCGCCAGATTCTTATCCTGACGCATCGCATCGCACATGGCGCATTCTTTCCATCCAATTTTCTTGACAGAAATTTTTCCCTTTTTTTTCTTTCTTTTTTATACACTTTTCTCATCTCAGATGTATAACGATGACATATATCGTTTCCGAGCATTTTCAAAAGAGCTACGACTTCGCAACGGAAAAGCCTGGCCTAGCTGTTATGCCAAGGGGCCAGGAATGGTTTACGGCATCGTGTGGAAGGAGGTATCTTGGGTCTGTTACACGTATCCCCTAGAGGGATGACCCGAAATATATCGTGGAGGATTAGGACGGGGCAATTATACCCCTTTAGAACAGCGACGCAACTTTCTTGGTGCTGCAGCTGCACACCAGAGTTGTATTTTGATTGTACATATTTAACGAATGGCACATGAATTGTCTCAAAATCACTTGAAGACTGATGCTAGAAACTTTTGCTGTGTGATGTGTTTGTAGTTCATAATTAAGACCTGCTTTAGGCAGGTGGAAATCCCGTAACTGGCAAAGTCTATACCCTTGGCACGACTCGTGGTAGAGTTGATAGTAAAGGTCAGTATGCAATATCAGTATACCTCGAGATATGGGTTTAATAAAATTTGGGTCTCCCACTCGTCATCACAAGTTGCGTTATATCAGCCCCGAGCGCTTATAACAATAAACCACAAGTTGCGTTATACCAGCGCTGAGCGCTTATAGCAGAAACTAGGGACACTGTCGTTATTATACTTCGATGAGCCTGTCAAGCCGGCCGGGCTTTCTCTTAGTACTTTTGTAATGCATTTCTCCGTTATCGCACCATAGTTTGGCCTCTACACGCTGTATTTCCCCAATCTTATTGATGTATTCTCTTAATTTTGTTATCACAACAATATCGAAAGTCCCGGGATAAGTTCGATAATTATTGTTATTATTATCGCTGTTGTTGTAGTTATAGTTGTAGTTATAGTTGTAGTTGTTATCACTATTATATATGTCTTCCAGTTATAGGATATAAAGGCTCCTCAAACTATGTAAAATAAGCAAAGCAAGAATATCCCGGGAAGACGAAAATATTTGTATAACTCGTGATCGGTTCAATTATCTGTCCCATCAGTGCAATGGCCCATGATCAACCCCAATAACGAGAGACTTAGTTAATAGTAGTAAATCGAAACATATTTAGTAGTACACAGAAGTCTGTTTGGAAAAGCATGTCATTTGTTTCAATTTTCTCTTGTCAGAAGCCAAGTAAACAATTGTTCTCTCCTGCTCCCCTGGCCCTTACCTTGGTGCAATTTTGCGTATTAATCAAAGTGCGGGCTGAGAACTATCGGAGGGACGAAAACTTTACTTTCCCAGCCTAAAGAAGATTTCAGCTTCGCAAGACGAGAGACAATCCAAAAAAGAAATTAAATTTAAAAAAATTAAATCTTTTTTTTTGGAACGCATTTCCCCCCAAAATACCTCGATGGTCTGCATGAGAGACACATCATCGCACGGCGGCGGCCGCAGGAATGAAGTAGGAGCAGACTGTGAAATATCACACATACACACACACACTTTCTAGTATCCGATTTTGTGAGCAAAGAATAGTCTTATCGGTGGGCTATAGTCCCCCCAACTAGCACCCATTCAGGTTTAGTAACGTCGTCTAGAACGGAACACACCAGACGACCCTTATTTCCCCGTCTTCGGGCGATTTGCTCTCTACAATATTGCATGCAGCAGACCCCCCTTGTGTCCACACTTCGTGGGTTGTACCGCCTTCTCCCTTATGGTAGTAATACACGCTACCTGGAAAGTCTTAGTGTATGTCTATACAGCTGCCTGCTGTAGAAAAACAAGAGCTGTCGAAATAGGGAAAACCTTCTGGCTGGGGTAAGAATCGCCCCAAAACTCAAGTAGGCAGCGGTAAAATACGCAGACACGTCACATTGTTCTCTCGACACAGGCAATAATAAGAGGAAGAAGAAGCGCCAAGTGCGTAAGGAGGTGTAGCAGCGACATCACGATTACATTAATGACTATGGGTACTAAGGTTCCTAATCATCGAACATCAAACCAACCCTCTTAAGCTTGAAACTCTATACAGGTTGTTGTTTGTCTTAGTCTTCGTTGTAAAGTAATAATAACAATAATGAAAACAAAAAAGTAGTCCCATTAATTGAATCCCTTCAATACGTCCGTGCAAGTCACGCCATCGAGAGCGGTCTGGTCAAAGTTCAAGCAGTAAGCCAGAGAGGAGCCGTTGGGGCTGAAGACGTCGAAGTTGTTCGAAACGATGTTTGAGCAGGCGGTGTCGGAGCTGCAAGCGAAAGCTGCGACTTGAGGCTGGTACTTGGTGCTAGTCGTGCCATGGAAGTTGTTGAAAACAACGTTGGTGATGGTCAGAGGGCTGGGGTACTCGAGACAAAGGGTCAGATTGCTCTGGCCGTAGCACTGGTCGACCTCGATGGCATAGTCGACGTTGTCGATTCCGATGTCCGTGTAGGTGATGTTGTTGACACGGCCGTCGCCACCTCCACCCTGAAGATCACCAGAGAGGGCTGAGGGAGTGTTGGGCCAGATCTTAATGCGGCCGCCATCAGAAGCGTTGTGCAGAGAAATGTTGGCCACGTAGACGTTCTCGACAATGTCGTACTCGCCTACGTACTGACCGAGCGAACCAACGCTGATACCGTGGCTGCCATTGCACCAAAGGCTCTGAACCAGGATGTTGGTGGAGTTGGGCTTGAAGGAGACACAGTCTTGAGGTCGAACCAGTTAGAATACGAAACTTTGTACCACAAATTAATTGAGAGCGTAGCAATCAGAACTTACCATCACCATTGTTGATCACCGAGTTCTGGATAGTCACACCATCACTGCGGTAGGTGTCCCAGCCGTCAGTGTTCTTGGCCGTCACATTAGGATTCGTGCTAGCTCCAGCAATGTTGATGTTGTTGAAAACGACATTGGTCGCATTGGCCACGAAGTGGTAGTACTCGGGGCTCCAGCGCAAGACGAGGTCCGAGATGATGCTGTTCGTGAGACCGTCGACACCAATCAAGACAGGGCGAAGAGTGTAGATGTTAGTGGCGTACAACTCATACCAGGCCTGGCCATTACCGTTGAGAGTGCCACCTAATAGCGGTCTGGTCAGTATATGCAGCGTCGTCACGGCCATCAGGTCGAAACTTACCACCGTAGATGAAAACATCATCTCCTCCCAACTTGAAGAACGAGGTCACGTTCTGGAAAATAAAGGGGAAGGAGTTTGCCTGCCAGTAGTCGGTGTCATTGGTGAAGAGAATCTCTCCCTGAATGTCTACACAGAGCCATCGTTAGTGTTTCTCTTGTCCCTTCTTTCTTTCTTCTTGGGGTTCGTGGACCCTAGCTGAGTTAGAACGTACCGATATCGATCGACTGGAGGAAAGTCCAGTCCATGGCAGTACCGATAAGATAAGTCTCATTCTTCCGGAACACGACGTGGCCGCCGTTGTTGCACTTGTTGAAAGCCTCCAGGATGTAGTCAGAGTCATCTGTGACACCGTCACCGTGGGTCTCCACAAAGCAGGTCTTGCAACGCTGCCTGGGGTTGGGAGGGGCATAGTAGGGCTGCGCCGGCGAGTAAACGATGTCTGGCCGGGGAGAGATGTAGTCACCGCGCTTGAGGTTTGCCACGGAGGCAGCAGCCGTCAGGGCGGCGCTGGAGAGCACGGTGGCGACGAGCGAGAACTTCATGGTTGCCGGACAGAGTCTTGAATCCGGAGAGGGACGTGACTGACAAGTTGACCTGGTTAACTTCTTGAACGGACAGCTGCGGTGACCGAGAAGAGAGCGAGCACAGGAGATGTCTTGGCTACTGGGCCCCGGCAGCCTTAAATGTCGCCATCATGGGAAGGCACCCTTTTCTCCAATTCTGGGGAAATGAGGGTTGGCAAGAAAATTGTGCCACAATATAATCGGAATTGACTCCAGCAGGGATGCTACTCCGCACTCCAGGTCCTCAGTCCACTCAAAGGGCCGTGATGATTGGGGAATCGGTTAGCAGCCCTGCGGCTGTTGCGCACAGGGGTTTACCCCAACGTGGGGAGAGCGCAAGCGATTGGTGGAATGGCCACGCGAGCGTTCCCGCCGTTGACTGGAATTAATCCGTGTGGGGTATGAGCGACCGCCGTCAGTATACTGGTGTGTTTGCTACCCGAACTACCCGGCTACGATGGCATACATTGGTGCAACATTTTCTCGCCTCGCCCAGACGGTGAGCTGTTCCGGCCAATCACTCGCTATACGAGGATTCCAGCCAGCTGGGACGAGCATTGAAGACGCGTCCCCCCGGTTGGGTCTGGCGCAGAGTGTTATTTCCACAGATGAAGTCCCATAACTAAACGGTGGTCTTGCATCTATTCCCTGCCAGCCGCATTTGGGTAGAGGGGGCTTTTAAAAAGTAACCCCATGATATCTTTCATGATTTCTGGCATGCAGGGCTTAAGGCGATGTGTAGCAATCTCTCCAGGTCTGACGTTTGGTCGGGGCCCTCACAATTGATCCACTTTGGCAATCGAGATTAAGTGTGTTGCAGTGGAGATATGGTATGATGCGTGCATCTTTACCCCGTCCAAGATGGATTGAATTCTGGTTCCGTAAGAGTTGCAGCGTAAAGGTGATTCATGAATATGTTTTATATATACCAACACTGCCGTCCTTCAATGAGTACACGGCCCACAGACTGCCCGACAACCAGAGGTGCTAGTCTGTCTCTCTGTGCTTTGGTTACTCTTCTGGAAGTACAAGTTTTGGGCTACTGTTCCTGTGCACCAAACTCCTGGTCACTGCACAGACTTATCTTCCAGGAAAACATGGGATGAGATGTTGGTTGTTGTTGTACTGTCTGTGGGATTTTTTTGTTCACAAACACTAATAAGTTCTTCATCTGAACACATCAGATAGGTCAGGTATTGGCATGCAGGCTAGCCACTAGTCAAGGCAACAAACGGCCAAATTTGAGGCGGCGCATGAACCACTTGGCGGCTGGGCCCGAGCAGCTTCGGACCTGCTGGGGAGTGTTCTCGTGTTGGGGGTTCAATCTCTCTCCTCCATTCTCCATTTTCATTTTCTTACTACGTGCCCAGAATGGAATGATTTTTTGCAATTCTCAAACACAGGGTAGTATCCCTCGCTCGGATAGCCATTGAAGCTGCTGGGAAGTCCCTGGTAGTGCATGCCTTAACAAGCCCCATCCAGCGGGTTGCGACCACTCTGGCTGCACCAGTTGAAGCTTAATAGAGTACCGAGTGGGCGCTGGAAAGCGGATACCAATGTCCTGTGAAAATGAACTTCGTTATGCCGCCGTGTCAGCTACATTGTGTAGTGGATATGCGTTCCCGCTGCGTCGAGGGCCGAGACGCGGCCAAAACCCGCTTGATGTCGAGGCAGGTAAATGACAAAATAATTATACAGACACGACGACAATAGGAGAGACAGGTGATACGGATCCGGGGACTGCTTCATTCTTGTACTTCAGGTGATGGAGAGAGACTTATTAGGGTTCTCCCTGTCCTGCCTACCAAAGCACATTCGTTGCTTGGCTCACTGAAATTGATTAGATTACGACGATGTACAGTATGTGTTTGTGTACCTAGGGTAAGTATAATTGATTGCATGAACTGAGCTGGCAGTGCTGCTGGGGGGGCGGTTGGGGATTAGTACGACAGCTCAAAGACTAGAAAGTGATCCTACCTTTTCCACGTGATCTTATTACGCAAATAGCCAGCCAGTGCGGCTGCGCACCCAGTGGCAATGCGACCGTCTTCGAGGCGAACGGCGAGCGGCGGCTGAGGCTGTCCAAGGGGCTTTTTTCTGGGTGTGGTTGGCGCGTCATTGGAGGCAGGTCCGGCTTTGTATGCGCGATTGCCCATCCCAGACTAGAGCCAGCCGGCTGCATCCACTTGGGATTGTGCGAAGCTTTGCTGGCTCAGGGGTAGAGCAGTGCTAAAGATGCCACTGGAGGGACCGTCCCAACGCCCGCGGTGCCAAGATCCTAACAGTCGCGGGAGCCAGCTGCCGGCCCAATCAAGGCGCTGTCGAGCGAGACAATGCCATCCCATCGGCCGAACGATGTGGTGGTGTTCCCACGTCTGCAGCTGCCCGGGTTGTCACATGTTTTTGAGAGCATCTCTCGTTGATCACTACTCCGTACACTCTCTGCCCTGCTTTTGATGGTTTCGGCCCTGCCTGGTCGTCGATTGAATCATCGACATTGACTGGCTCGGCTCTTGTTGGGACCGCCCCTCCCCTCTGATCTACTATGGTGGGTGCCGAGAGTTCCGACAGCGAAAAGCTGCAGGGAAGACCCCACCAATGTCATCATAGTCCCCACGCCATACCCACTGGGTGACGAGGAGCAGGACACGGCAGGCCCAGAGAGAAGCCCCGAAAATAGGGACCGTGGGAGATGGACGAAAGCTCAGCAGGAATGGGTGCGCGTCCTGGAAACATATATATGGCAAAAGACAACTGGAGGGCCCCCTGCAGTCGAAGGATTTCAGCCGTCAATTAAGCAGATCACATCCTCGGGAAGCGGTTCGTGACAGCTCTTGGCAAAGCAGCTCTCTCAGAGTTCCAAGGTTATTATATGCTACCCCCCTTCGATTCCTACCTTGGAATATTGCAGGCCGGCCAGACGATCATTTTATTAGTTATATTGGGAACGAAGGCAGATCATTTACTACGTATTCCGGGGTCCTCTCCGCTTATTTGTGATCCATATTTCTTTTACCTTTCCAGCTTTCTTTTCTTGGCATTGTAACGGGCAAGAAACACGCAAAGACCATCATTACGAGAGGAAAGTTTCAGAATCATGGCAGAGGGCGCGATCCCAGGAGCACCCAATATTTCGGGCACGGACGATGGCTCGCATTTCTACCACCAACCGCCCCCGATCGAGGGGCTCAGCATTGGGACTGGCACGGCTGGTGAGAGTGGCACACACGAGGTCGGTTTTGGAGGCCAGCCCATCACGCAGCCAGCGCCCACACACACGGCGGACACAACACCAAACTCTGGCCCGCGAGCTCGGTTCCCAGATGACCACCATGAGTTAGAGCAAACGTTCTCGGCCAAGCCATTCCCCATAACGTCACGGTCCTCAGCCGGCCTGGCAGGTGAGAAGGACCGAGAACCCTCCGCTCACCGCGGAGCATGGCAGTCTTTTCGGACGTGGTGGGATGAATGGCGAGAAGACGTTGGTAGCCCGGAGTCCCACCAAGACGTCCAGGATCTCATCGGCGACACGGGCATCGACTTGCACACCATACGGAAGCTCAAGTCCCACAACCGCATTTCCAACTTGGTCGCCCCTTCCGTGATGATGGCCCGACCGGGGCTCGGTCAACACAAGGATTCTACTTTTTCCATACCAACCGCCGGCCTTGGGCTATCAAGTTCAGGAACGGGAACTCCGGGAACGCCTACAAGAAAAAACCAGACTGGTGTGGATCCTCACGAAGTTGCTAGTGCGCTGCGGAAGCTGAAGAACAGAATCACGCACACTAGCGACAGTAAGCAAGCCAAATACATTCAAGCCAAGGCCGAGTTAGCACACCGTCGCAACTTGGTCCTCTTGATGGTAAGTTAATAACCTCAAGCCGTTGCGTGTTGGATGGAAAAGCCCCCACGTCGCTAGCGAGGGTGGTCCTTATCCTAGACTGCCTTGGCATGCGGTAACCAGACTATACTAGACCACTTCCTCTTAGTGTCACGTCCAACGTCTCTTAGTTATACTGCCACTGTTAAAAGCACGCGTGGGGTGCATCGCAATTCTGATCAGTTTCTAACGTTTATGGATAGGTTTATGCCTTTATGGCCTATGGTGCGCCGTCACATCGTATCGAAGAGTACACACTGGCACTCTTCAAGGTCTTGGACATGGAGGGTCGCGTGAACTACACCGTAGGCTGCACCGAGATATCCTTTATCAATCCTGTGGATCCGGAAGACCCTATGATGCGCAGTGCGTACACGACTCTTGTCAAGGCGCAGGGCCTCGACATTGGCGCGTGCGAGAGGGCTTTCCGCATCTACAAGGATGTCGTGCACGGCATCGTCAGCATCGAAGAAGCTACAGAATCGATGCTCGATCTGATCAAGAGCCCCTCCTATTACAAGCCATGGCAGATAGTTCCGTTCTATGGCTTGGCGTCAGCCTTTGCTTCCATCTGGGCCTACAAAGGTTGGTGGTCGGACATGGCTGTCTCTTTCTTCTTGGGCTGCATCGTCGGCTATCTGCAGATCATCGTCGCGTCGAAGAACCCGTTGTACAGCAACGTCCTTGAGGTCACTGCTGCACTCGTCACATCCTTCTGCGCACGGGCTATCGCCTCTATCGGTGGCTCATCGCAGAAATACTTCTGCTTCGGCGCCATTGCTGAGTCGTCCATAACCACAATCCTTCCGGGATACATAGTCCTGTGCGGGGCCCTCGAGCTGCAAAGCAAGTCCATCACAGCCGGCTCTACACGCCTGTTCTACGCTGTCATGTACTCGCTCCTGCTCGGTTACGGCATAGACGTCGGCTCGCAGCTCTGGGCCGTCATAGACACGAACGCTGTGACTTCAGCCACGTGCCCACGATCCGTAGATCCCCGGTGGCGCATCTTGCTGGTCCCCACCTACCTCGTCCTCCAGGCCGTGCTGATCCGCTCGCGGCCCCGCCAGATCCCCATCCAAGTGTTCCTCGGCTCCGCCGCTTACACTGTCAACTACTTCGTGTCACAATACGCGACGGCGCAGGTCGCCGATACCGCATCTGCGTTCGTCCTGGGCGTCCTCGGCCACCTGTGGGCGCGGTCCCAGCGCGCCTTCGCCTTCGCCGCCGTGGTCGCTGGCATCATGGTGCTGGTGCCCTCGGGTCTGTCGGCGCAGGGCGGCCTCATCTCCGGCATATCCACGCCGCTGTTCAACAACGGCTCCGAGAGCGCCCAGGAGGTCTATGAGCAGAACATATACCAGAGCTTTAGCGTTGGCGCTCAGATGATCCAGGTCGCCGTCGGCCTGGCTGTGGGGCTCTTCCTGTCGGCGCTACTGGTCTACCCCTTTGGCAAGAAGAATAACGCTCTCTTTTCATTCTAGACGGATTTAATTCCTCTCTCCCTTTCGTTTGTAACTTTTTCTCTCCTCCCTTCTTATCATTTTTCTGGGCATTAGAGAAGACATCCACGATTCAAGGATGACATGACTTTGTGTGTATATATATATGCTTTGTGTGTCTGTGTATACCGGGTATAGGCTTAAAGAGAGTTCGAGTAAAACTCCTCTGGATGGTGTTGAAATGGGACTTTTTGCGGGTTGAGTTTAGATGATTCACCTGCGCACGCACACATGCAGCGCGTCAAGGCAAGATGATTTGCATTAAAAGGACTGGCCATAAATTTGTTGAATAGAGAGCTACTCAGTATTGGAACATAAAACAAACAAGGAAATACTTTTTAACCCCCCTACATAATTCACGAGCCATCGTGATACGTTGTCAACTCATTTAGTTGGGCTGACCACATATATATCCGGAGAATGTATGTCTAGGCTGGTAAGGGGTAAATTTTCAATCATGCTCAATCGAGCACACTCAAATAGTTCAGATTCTTTAGAATCTGGGATTCCAATAACGTTTCAATTTTAGACTAAATAAGGCCGGGGATTGATTTTGAGTATTCCGAAGAACCGGCGGTCCTAAGTTATGGAAAAATAAAATGACCTGGCCTGCACAATCACCGAGCCTACCTCTCCACTGGTGATATCACCGCATGCCCATCATCTAGTTAATCACCTCCCCGTACCTCTACTCAGTTTCTTTGCACCTGTAGACCTCCACCCTTCGATGTGACATGCCCAAAGGTCGAGTGGAGTGGAGTAGACGTGCAAGCGTAGTAAAGCCGCGAATGTTAGATCCCCCGGGTTTGTTCCGAATGATATGAGGTGGGTTAACACAATCCATTTGCGCCGGTTATGCAAAGTTCTAACTTTAAGTGACACCCGTCCAGCGTCACGGACTTCATTTTTGCGGTCGAAGTTTTGTTTCCATATCCTGTAGGGCAAGTAGTGGTAAAAGCCTTGCTTATAAGCCTTACGCTTGCCGTTAAAACAGGCTGATGTCTCGCTAGTCTCTCGCGATACTAAGATCTAAGAAAGCAACAGTGCCAACTTCCGTATAGGCAATTATACCGAAATACCAACATCACATTAGGCGCCTGTGGTAGATGTGCCGGGTGGGGTGGCATCTCGACGAACGCTATCGCCAACGAGAGCCTCAGCCTCACCATCTGTATTGAAAAGTGTCTCCTGGGCTGTTTGTCACAGTTAGCGCGTTGCACAAATTTGGAATGTGACTTAAAAAAAAAGACACTTACCACTCCAGAGTTCAGAGTAAAGGCCACCACGGTCAATAAGTTCCTTGTGGGTGCCCATCTCCGCGACGCTACCATCCTTGAGCACAATGATGAGATCTGCATCATAGATGGTCCGTAATCTGTGCGCCACAAAGACGCTGGTTCTTGCCTTCTCCTTTAGGATGCTGTTGATGTTCTGCATCAAGGCTTGCTCCGTGTGGGTGTCCAGAGCGCTCGTTGCCTCATCAAAGAACAGGAGCGGAGGATCCTTTAGCAGAAGCCTAGAGACGGCAAGACGCTGCTTTTCACCTCCGCTGATCATCAATCCCCTCTCTCCAACCTTGGTATTATACCCTTCCGGCCAGCTAGAGATGATATCGTGGATCTTGGCGCGTTTCGCTGCTGATATGACATCTGCCTCGGAAGCTGCCATATTTCCGTACTGTATATTGTGACCCACAGTATCGTTGAACAAAGGGGTGTCCTGGGGGACAACACCAATCGCCTTGCGCAACGAGTCAAGTGTGACAGTTTTGATTTCTTGATCATCAATGAAAATCTTGCCTTCCTCCACGTCGTAGGACCGGAACAAAAGTCTCAGCAGCGTGGATTTTCCGCATCCACTGGGCCCCACGATGGCCACCTTCTTGCCTGCGGGTATCGTTAGGCTCAAGTTCTTGAGAATTGGCCGGTCTGGGATGTAGCCGAAGGATACATTGTCGAATTTGATCTCACCGCCCTTTGCGAGCTGAAGAGCCTTTGCATCGGGCAGTTCTTTGATCGAGACGTTAACTTTCTGAAGGTTGAAGAGGGTTTCCATATCTAGCAGAGACTGCCTGAGTTCACGATAGACCGATCCTAAGAAGTTTAGGGGTACGGATAATTGGAACACGAGTTGATTGACCATGACGAGATCGCCCACGGTTAACGAGCCTTGGGCAACGCCGTTGGCAGCGAGATACATCATACCAGTGAGAGCACTCGAGAATATAATGTTCTGGCCACTGTTCAGGAAAGCCAGGGATGTAGCGACTTTGATCGAGCTCTTCTCATAGTTGGACAGCGCCTTGTCGTAGCGCGAGACCTCAAACTTCTCATTGTTAAAATACTTGACAGCCTCGTAGTTGATCAGCGAATCGACAGCAATCGTAGATGCCTTGTTATCCGCAGCGTTTGCTTGTCTACGGAACTTGGTCCTCCAGGAGGTAGTCCAGATGGTGAACGCGCTGTAAGCTGTCATGGTAAGGACGGTAATAGCGGCGAACTTGGCGCCGTATTGCCACGTCAAGATGCCGCAGACCATGCTGATCTCCAGGGCTGTCGGCAAGATGTGGAATACCATGCTGGTCAAGAGAAAACTAATACCTTTGGTACCGCGGTCGATAGCGCGTGTCAGTCCACCGGTCTGCTTTGTTAGGTGGAAGTTGAGATCCAAACGCAGCAAGTGGTCAAAGACGTTGGCGGCAACCCTCCGAATGGCTTTCTGAGCCACACTCGCGAATACAGCGTTCCGTAGCTCCTGAAACACAGTTGCGCCTATTCTGGTAGCACCATACGCCACGATCATGCTGCCGGCAATCATGGCAGCATTGCCGCCCATCGCTCCCACATCAATGTTCATGGCATCTACTATGCTCTTGAAGTAGAAAGGGACTTGCACGTTCAGCAGCTTGGCTCCAACCAGGAGAACTACGGCGAGTCCGACCCGCAGCTTAGTTGACAAGCTATCCTTGGGCCAGAGGTAATGCGCCATCTCTTTCATAATTGCCCAGTCCGCCTTTCGTTGCTCGGGCGCGCTCTTGTCTGCGATGGCTAACGGGTCTTTTGAAGCTGTCGCGGGCTTCTTGGCTGCCTCAGCCGCCTTGCTCTGGCCATTTTTGGCAAGTTCAACTGTGGTCTGCTTGGGCGAGTCAAGGTTCGGTGTCGGGGTTGGCGGGGGTTGGGCATAGAGCTGCCGCTGGGAGGTCGCGAAGACTCGAGAGGGTATCTGGGTTCGCGATCGCAGCTGCGACCCCAGCTGGAGCTTCGAGAGCCCAATGCATGGTGTGCGGGTGGCCGAAGCCGTCGCGAGACTTCTGAAAATGATGGTATTCATGCCTCACTGCCCCGTCATGGTCTGGAGCACGTGGGGTAAGCACAGCTGCTGCTGCTGCAAGGCGCCTGTCCGTCGGGCCGGCCACAGCACCACGGTTCGAGAGGCTCCTGCAGCAGGAGGAGCTTTGCCGGCGAGGGGAGGTCGTGTCTCGTGATAGTTACGAGATCTGGGGTTTGAACGAGAAGAATAGCGCTCAACTCAATCCACGGGTGCGAGGAGGGGAAGGGAGAGAGAGAGAGAGACTTCCGGCCATTGCGGTCCCCATGTTTTCGACACTGAGGGTCCCGATGCCGCAATCGCGCTAATATTAATTGACGCGGAACAGCTGAGACAAGCTCTAAAAAGCTCCCACCGTGACCCCACCCCCATCCTCAATTGGGCTAAAGACGGCACTGGACCCCAGTACGATTCATCTCACCATACGCATGGGATGTAATTATTGTAGGCACAATGTGAACTGAACTGCGCAAAAACTCCCCTTACTAACGGGTTTGGCTTACCATTCCCAAACCATCATCATCCATACGAAACATGTATGTACTTGCATTCAGCCTCAGCCGTGCGGTCACATCGACGAGGCGCGTGAATCTATCTGATCTGAAATACCTATCACCAGTTTTGGCACCCCATTCTTATCATTTTATAGCCTAGACAATATTCCACCCTCAGTCGCTAGCCTCTAAAGCCGCCATGTTTACCGTTTCATTCATTGCTTGCATATTATGGCAGATCGTTGCACTTAAGACATTAACGGAGGGGTTCGGCTGTTCTCCTCGGTCTTCTGGGCTTCGGGATGAGGGTGCAGGACACTAGAAACATGATTAGCAGGCCTGTATCCCACTACTTCGAGGGGCATGCATGTTTAACTAACTAGTCGTCTTCGCCATTGAGTTCCTCGAGCGTCTTACGAGCAGTCTCGGGGATGAGGAAGGACGTGAAGAAACCGCACAGCATGAACAGCGCGAAGATCTCCATGATGTGGGCGATCCACGGGGCACCCCATCGCGGGTCGGTCTTGGCCTTGGTAGCATCGGCACCCCGTGTGCGCAGGGGGCCAAACACACACTGGGCAATGATTGCGCCAACCTTGCCCGAGGCAGCCGAGATGCCGTGACTGGTCGATCGGTAG
The DNA here is from genome assembly GCA_021365275.1 of Xylariales sp. PMI_506. Lineage (NCBI taxonomy): Eukaryota > Fungi > Ascomycota > Sordariomycetes > Xylariales > Xylariales sp. PMI_506. The sequence continues at coordinate 731,637 of JAJTIY010000004.1, read as the reverse complement.
CGTGTAGGGAAGCACTCGCCAGGCACGATGAAGGTGGTGGAGTTGGGCCCGGCATTGAAGAAGAACTGGCACAACGTGTAGAGAGCCATCAAGGAGCCACCAGAGAGGTTCCAGAAGTCGAAGCCAATGACGCAGAACAGGAGCGTTAGCGCAAAGAATCCAAAGAGCTGTATAGGTTTACGCCCAACTGTGTCAATAATGGCGGCAGAAACCCAGTATCCAGGAACAGCGCCTGCGCACACAAGAATCAAGTTTCCAACGGCAGTGTTGTAGTAGACCTTGTAGACGTTGGCACCACCGCTCCACCCGATGGCCGAGAGAATTATAGCATTGTTTAAGCTCAGCCCGTAGAAGGCAATGTCCTTTTTGATGCACTTATGGTTAGACCATGTAACAATTCAATTCTTTTTTTTTTTTTTTTTTTCACCCTCGGCGATAGACCATAAACCGCTGATTTCATAAGTGGTGAGAACTTACCAAGAAAAACCATGACAGAGCACAACCTAACAAAACCTTGAGGTGCTTCCATTCCCTGTAGTGATTTGCAAAATCGCTCAGAGAAGCTTTGGGGACTTTCAACTGCTGCTCGGCTCTCTGGTGGGTTGTGACGCGGGTGAGCTCGTCCGGATGGCCCTCACCCCATTTGTTGGTGCGGTACGCTTCAACATCATCAGAGGCCTTCGCCACATCCCTCGCGACATCAAAGGTATATCGCGGCGTTTCGGGGATGGTCAGTCGGAAGTACAATGCGATACACCCAGGAACCGCGCCGAACCCGATGAGGATCCGCCACATCTTGTCAACAGCCTGTACGCAGCCGAAGGTCTTGGAGCAAGCAGCAGCGTTCGGAGCGATCTCAAGGGAGTTCTTGAATCCTGCCGTGACAATAATTAGGAGTATAGCAGCCGTGAGCTGGCCAATACCTTGCATAGCGAACACGGCGTTCATCATGAAACCACGCCACTTGGTTGTAGCGAACTCGGATGTGATAATGGCAGAAAGGGGGTAGTCGCCTCCGATTCCAACGCCCTTTTAGAGTGATCTTGTTAGTATAGCGTATTATGGTAGCCGGTGATGCGGAATGGAGATATTTTTCGTACCATCAGAACTCGCCAGAATATGATTAACCCAACCACATCGATCGCTGCGGAAGCAGAGGCCAGGGACTGGGCGAGAGTTGCGAAGATAATAATGATCAGTTCCAAGCCGTACATCCGCTTACGGCCAACAATATCGGCAAGGGCACCGAACCCAACTTGGCCAATCACGGTGCCTCCCTGAGATGGGCGTCATTCAGCAGCTGAATACGAGATCCTAGAGGTGTCCAGGGTGCAACTTACAGAAGTAGCGACCTTAATAGCCGTGTCAGAGGTGCTAGGTATAGTTCCACCAAAATAGACGATCCCAAGCATGGAGGTTACAAGTCCTACGACGAAGATGTCGTACTGCCGCCAGCGTTAGCTGAGACTTACTAGACAGATAGAAGTCAACAGCGGAAATAGCAGAGACTTACAGAGTCTGTGAAGAAGCCAATCCCTGCGACAACACAGGCGCGGACATGATACCAGCCGAAAGGCGCTCGGTCAATCTCTGCCAGCGCTAAGCGTCGTCGCTCATTCACATCGGAGACATGAGCAAAGTCATTGTTGAAGTTGTGGAAAGCCGCGTTGCCTCCGGAGGTTTTATTTGCCCTGACCTCAGCGGCTGTGAGTTCATGGGACTCCATGTCAGACTGATGATGCGGTCATGCAGTGATGACAATGGTATATCTATTCGTATCTCGGGGTATCTGTCTCCACGGCTGCGACGAAGCTGTGCTGCTGCGAATATTATTGGTGTATGTCCCCCTAGAAAGTGGAGGAATCGGACATGCGGCCGGTTTTGGAGAGGTTTCGCGGAACAGATATACGGCATTAGCGCGGCGACTTTGTGATATCATACGGTGATCAGGTCCGGGCTAAAGCCTCTCAGCGAGACCGTCCTCCGGTTGGATCCCAGCGTGCTATCGGGACTGAGACCTGATTCACGACTAGTTGCGGCTAGCAGCCCTACTGTATTCGCATGGTCTAGAGGAGCGCGGGGTTCAGGAATGGGATCGTCATTCCTACGGCTCTGCAAAGTTTGTTTCCAGCATGGCCAATCTTTGTGCTCCACGCACCCCACATGCCCATGAAGAGCCCTAGATCGAGATACTCAGGATTCGATATAGCTTCATGATCTACTGTCCGTAGACAGCCTAGTGCACTGTCGATCAACTCGAAAATGGGTAGACTAGGAAGACGCATCACGACCACAATACTCAGTCCCTCGTGAGATGCTCTTTCCATGCTGAAGCCGACTTAGGGATGGCCTTTGTGTAATGCTAATACTATCACCTCACATAGCTTGTGGATGATGACTATTTCCGTGGTTGAGCTCCGCTGGTGAACGTGCAACGCTCTCTTGGGATCTGACTCCTGCATTGGACTAGATGCGAAGCCTTTTCAACTCATCATGTCACTAACACTCGATGGAGCTTTAACTTTGGAGGTTGCCAGCACAATCTTTTTGGCCTTGACTCGCATAACCTCACTCTAGAATCTAGCCTCGAGAACCGACGCTGAACATTCCAATTATGATATCAATCCGCTACTTAGTGCGCGCTATCGCTATGAACTTTCTCCCGATCTACGGGCCAATAACAAAACGCTTGCGGGCCACGTTGGGGAGCAAGATGCTCTCTGTGGTGGTTTAAAATGAAACATACCCTGAAATATCTGAGATTTTCAGAACGACTCTGGAATATAGGTCATGCTTAACCTGGTAGTCTGGGTTTGTATTCCGGAACAACGTTAAAGACTTGCAGTTTACAGAGAGTGATGCTTCTTGTGAGGAACAGTAATGATGATGTTCTTTTATTATTACATTAGATGACACTCATATCATTATGCTTTTAAACCAAAGATAGATCCCGAATTACTTGACACTTCTTTTAGGCAGACCCTCGAGTATCTGGATGGCTGTAGTGAAGATTTCTACCTATTTGAAACTCTTCAGAGTAGGCAGCCTTGATGAAAGCAACAATCCAGATTTGTGGTGGCTTATACTCATATAGCAGGATCACGAATAAATTGTTCTGTATTAGCATTGTCTGGAATCAACAATGATCAACCCTCCCCAATAACATAATTAATCAACAACGCTGTCGCAGTTTCAATTTTATATTTGTTCGGTAGATTGATTGTTTTGCCTAATTCGCCAAGTTCGACGATTGTAGTACCCAGATTTATGTAACGAACACCTGTATTTTCAACTTCAACTGTTTCAAGAATATTTACTATGCTGTCTGAGTAGTTTCCTTTTCGAAGTATATTTGGAATTGATACAGCCAAGGAAAGGTGCTTCAGCAAAACGGAAGTCGTCGTCAACACTATCGTATCCTTAAGGCAAGACTCCCGTAGTTATCACCCTCGATTTATATCGTGATTTGGATTTGAAAATACGGTAGTTGTGAATTTGAGAAACCTTAAGCAAATACCACATATATAACTGCCACTGTAACGACAGACCCTAACGCCCTATCTTCTTAACCGTCCTCGCAATACAGATCAAGTGCACATGTTCCTCAATTTCCTGGGAACCAATATGACCAGCTTAGGACTTTCAAGATTTACGCGCGCTGATATTGACAACGATGTAGTCCTGGGTGATGATAGAAGTGCCTGCGCCAAGATTAGAAAAAAAGAAAGTAAAAGATCGGTGTTGATACCACGACTGGACAAATAGGAAATATCCGTCACCTACCGTCGTACCACTTGATGCTCCAGCCTCCAGCCGCGGGGAACGCGAGCCACTGGCCGGCCAGATCCTGCGTGACGAGTCCCCCCTCGATTTTGAAGGTATTCCAGTGCGTGATGGACGCCTCCGTCTGCCCCGGGTTCACGAAGTCGGCGAGGTCGGCGAGACCGTCGCCGATGGTGCCGTTGAGACCCAGCCCGTGGTCGACGATGCCGATGGGATACGTGTGCAGGGACACGTCGCCGGGGGTGGTATCGGAAGCGAGCGCATAAACCTGGACCGTGGGGAGATCGCCTTCATAGACGCCCAGTACGGAGTCGCTTATCTCAAGCACCTGGTTGTTGAGCTCTTCATCGGAAGTTCTGGAAACGAAATTTTCTTTTAGTTGAGCTACGTCGTTGGTTGGCTAAGAATAATTCTGAGAACTCACGTTTCCAGTACCAGCTCGTACACAGTAAGAGCCTTTGGTCGGATAGGAGGACTGGCCACCACGATGCCGAGGAGGAAGCTCAACAATGCAACTTGTCTGAAGGTCTTCATATTTTGAAACATATTTAGCAGGATTTGAGGTTTTGGTCTTGTATTGGTAATTGTACTCTTTCTAAATATTGAGACCATGGGGAAAAGAAACCCAAGCACTTTATATAATGGCCAAAAAAGAAATCCCAATCACCGCCAAGCCAGTAGGGTTCGTGAGACCGAGGGCGTAGAGTATATGCAGTAAGTCCGGAGCATGCTCACCAGCCTTGTCACAGTTACAATTACTGCCGTTGATGCTTGTCTTACTCGATGGAAATTTCGTATTCCATTTTGGGATCGCCCGGTGGCATTTGCGAAATTATTGGAGACCCCTCGGGACCGCCACGACTTGGCTGACTATAAAGTTTATGGAAAGTCGACACATGGTTGGTCAAAGAACCCAGCCCCAGTCACTTCTACTGTGCTACAGTATTACCAGTATTCGCTTTCGGTAGCTTCAGCTCCGAGTATTAGTGGACCTCGGCAAACCAACCCGTTGCCCGTTCACTTGGCTCGTCATGGCGGTCGCGTAAGTTGCCTATTCGCCCGCGGAACGAGTTTCTTTCATGGCGGCGGACTTTGGAAGCTTTGAGCCTGCCAACTTTCTCATCATGAGACGAAGGGGCGTCGAATGAAAAGGCAGAGTCTTTAGTGAGCCAAGCACATATTGCTCCGTAGCTTACGGTATTACCCCAGCGTTTCGAAGCCAAAGTAAGATTGCGCCATCCCCTAGTTCGAGATCTGATCCAATCATGATCGACGTTCATTACCACCTCCAGATATAATGCCAACGCGAGGAGTAGTGATAGTAACGGTTGTCTTTGGTGGTGGTAATGGCTGAATATCAACGCCCGATAATTGTTTAGACTTCCGAGGCCCGTGATCCGTATTCTGCAAAGCCCTTTATTACTCACTCCTCCAACGGCATATATGCACACAATCGCACCATTGGAAACCACATACGCGGCAGACAGGCTGAAGCTGTGGCAAAGTTGGCATAGTACGCGTCCATGTACACCGCCTTTAGCTAGATATGTAGTATGTACCTTCAACCCCCGGTTTTTCTGTTCCACTACTGCGGCTGAGATCCAAACTTTAGACCGATTACGAACAATCGTAGGGAAAAGGTAAGCCCGTTGTCAAATCTTCAGCCCCAAAGTCTAATAGTGTAGATCAGTGGGATGACATGCAAGTAGCCAACGTCCGTCACATATCGTACTTAATCCTGGCTGCCAGGCTGTGCAGAAGAGGACAAATGTTACTGCTAATTCTAGATTTCCGGGGGTTGTTGGATGATGAAGGATTGCCACTCAGGAACTGGTTGTTTCCGGATAGAAATCAGGAAGTTGAAATTGTAGTCAAACCGGGTAACATAATAATAGTATTAGGATATGGAGTGCGTTCCACCTTGTCCTCACCGTCCCAGATAGCAGCTACTTCAAACATCCTGATCCCACTTGGGCCTTAGCCATTGTAAACTTCACAGGGAGAGAATTGAAAAAAGCGCGTAGGTTGCGGACATCGAATGCCATTTGTATTATAGTTTTTACTTGAGTTAACTAGAGTACCCTTTCCTGCACCCAGCCATTGCGCCGTGGGAATTCCAGTGTGTGATTATCATTAACGTGCCTCGTTATTCCGCACTTGAAAAGTTTACTGTATTAAGAGCCCCCGGGAAAACCGATGTTTTATTTCCTCATGACGGCTTGTAGTACAAGGGCTCGTCAAAGACGTGATACTGATGCCCTCGGACTCCTTCTCCTCTGAAGAGGGCTGGGAAACGCCACCCTTCGGGTACTTCGTGCTCCTTGACCTTACGGTTACGCAATGCGGCCTTGGAATCCATCTTATTGACTAGGGCCTTCTCTGCAGCACTCGTGGGCACGACAAACTTGGCGACCTGAAGTTCGGTATCGGTGATACTGCTGCGGCTGACGCGTGCATATCCAACTCGCTTGAGGCGCTTGTAAAGGATGTACTCACACCAGCGATCCCAGTCACTGGGATCTACGTCATGCATACCCGACGTAGGGGAGACGTATGTGTTATAGTTGCCCTCGAGAGGCTCGGTGACGAGGTAGCTAAGCAAGATGCTCGGGCGAGGGGATGAGCCCATGAGTTTAGCGAGATACTCACTCTGCAACCTGCGGTCTTCGGGATCCTCCTCTTGTCCGGAGTGGAACACGAAGACATCAACCAATTCACCGTAGCAGTCCAGAGTAGCGTGGATCGCGGGTGCCAATTCTCCAACGGGCGAGGGAAGGAGATGGTGCGTTGAGTTGACAATAGGGAATTTGGAAAGAAGTGCCGCGCCCCAGGTGTGCTTGTTGGGGCCAGGGCCGTAGTCCACATACATGCCTAAATCCTCCGCGAGGAACTGGGTGGTGTCGCGGTTGCCCATGATAATTCGCTGCAGATCGGACTCCAGCAAGCCGACGACATCCACCTCGAGTTCTTTCAGCAAGTCCCGCATGCGGTACTCAGACGACCACATGTCGTTGTCAAGCGAGAAATGTATAGTCCAGATACCAGCAGTGAGCACGCGCGACTCTTCGTGGTAGGGCTTGTAATCGTACGTTGGAAAGCGGTTATACGTAGACACCGCAAAGAAAATATTCGTCAAAATCAAAGCCCAAGTGTGATACTTGCGATGCTGTGACTGTGAGGCTGGCGTCGTTGTCTCCGAGCGGCTGGGTTTTGTAGAGGCCAAGTTGAAGACACCGGCCCCAATGAGAATCATCATAGTAATCATGATCCAGTCCGTGTGTTCACGCACGTAAGGGCCGCCTGGAACAAATGCATAGGCTACGACCCAGACATGAAACAACACTACGAAATTATAGATCAGGAAACCAAGCCCGAATGTCGTCGCCGGGCTGCCCTTCGCGGCTTGGGTGAGGATGGGACTGGAGATAGCCATCAAGTAGAACGCAATGGTGAGCGCGCCATAATAGCCAGACCAGTTGTGATATGAGGTTAGAGCTGCGGCTCCCACACATCCGATGCCATAGACGGACCATGTGCTCACGAGTTTGGGGTAGGTAATACCGGCCAGCAGACCGGCAGTCATAGCAATCACCGTGAGCCATCCGTGAGGAACCGACAGAGGACCTCTTACCGGATATCCTTCCCAAACCCACAAGATCATTGTACTCGTATCGGACAGGAGAGAGTGAAGGCCAAAGAAGAGACCACCAACGCCGACAGCTGACAAGAAAGATGATCCTCCAGCGTTGTCTTTGACAGTTGCGACACCAGTGTTCAATGGCGCTCGGCGTGTGAACCTCCAAGCCGCTGCAATGGCGAGTACCAAACCAATCTCATTCTTACCCCCATTTTCTGCATGCATGATCGGCCAGATGGGGTTGTTGGTCCACCAGGCGAACTTGACCGTGGCCGAGACGATCAGTCCAACCGTCCAAGCAAGTACTTTCGATTCAAGCCGGACTCTATGGACGTTCTCGGAGAAGAGAGTAGCTGCCCAGGACAAGCAAGCCATCCAGACACCAAAACCAACCGTGAAAAGACGCAAAGCCGGATCTGTCACGAGCCATGCAAGCAGGCCCGAGAGCGAGAGCAGATGACAAACTCGGAGGTTGTTGATCACTAAAGACCGGATTGTCTTAATGGCCAATAGGAAGGGCCCGATGGTTGCCATCACCAAAGCTTCATAGCCCGAGATGCCCATATGCCACAGTGGGAAGTACCATATAACGACACCCAAACTAGTAAGCATGGACCAAAAGACGTAGCCGTGATAAACTTCGGCACACGTATCTAAAAGCTCCCTCCATGAGAACTTGGCCTCGAATACGCCAGCAGTGGCTTTCGACTTTTCTTTTTCGGGGGCTTCCGTAGCCCCATCCGACTTTCTCTGTCTATAACATATTATCAGTACATGATACGACAATTCAACTGCAGGGCTGCCAAGAGTACATGCGCCACAATCGCTCTGGCTATCTCGGGTAGTCCACTTCTAGACTGCGGCAAGGTACCAATGGCCAAATAAACGATCCCGGTTTTCAAAAGCATCGTATCCATCCACCTCTTGATAAATTAAATAGGCCTGCTTTCCAAGCTTGCAAACATGAAAACAACATTGAAGCTCTCCCAGCTCAACAGATATTTGTACCATGATCACACAATACAGAGCCCCTCAACTCCCCCATTCAGGACATTGGTATGTGTGATGCTTAACCTGAGATGTGGACTGCACGAGCAAGAAGACCAGCCCCGAGCGAATGTAGCAGCAGTTTATTTAAGACCACTGTGGAAGTGTTTGCACGTACCCCTTACTTAGACCACCAACATCACGAACCACAATCTCGAACGTTGCGAAATCTAGAGCTGTAATCGCATCAAAGGCAACGTCGAAGAGAATGAGCGACCACTCAAAGAACGCGTAAGTAGTGTAAGCTGCAGCACACATTTAGCAAACACAGAAGCGACTCCACGCAGCGCAGGCATGCTGATTTAGACTTACCACCAGCAACACGGTGCACCTTGTGTTGGATGAAGAAGTAAATCAAAGGAATGATGGTGCCGAAAAATGCGGTTGCCAGATACTTTCTGTTTCTGACCGCTTGCGCATTGCGCGGGCTCAACGCAATGCAGCCGAACATCCACGGTATCGTAGCGACGAGGTAGGAAATCATGAAGATATCATGCCAATCGTGGTCATCGGTGGACGTGATATAGGTCCAACCGCCGCAAGTCAAGGTCCGGAACAGACCCATGCCAGCAACAAACTTGGGCAGGGTCTTCCCCGGCTGGGCGGTTAAGAGATACCATAATCCTACCAAGGCGAATCGCGGACCTGAGGTTCGAATAGCACGATCGGTTAGCTTCAAGCTCGAACTTAAGCTCCAATCGAGTGGGCACGTGTCTTGTCTCCCGCAGACTTATCCTGCCGAACACTCTCCCAATTTGCTTCATTTCGTTTTTGCATTTGGATCTTTCTCTTCTCGATTCACTCTCCTTCTTTCCTCACGTGAGATTCCGGCTCGGCCGGTGCTTGTACGTACCAGACGTGATAGCAATGAAGAGTTGGAAAACGGATCGCTCGGGATAACGGTCGCCAATAGTTGCGGATACCGAGGGAAACCATTCGTCCGGGTAACCGTAGAACTCATTCTGTACAATCTTGTGGAAATGCAGGCCCAGACCAACAACAAGCGCACTGATAAAGGCAGCTGTTTGTGGAAACAGTTAGCATAACAACGCCAGCGTCTCGACCCCAGAGCTCGTGATGGTCGGCATTTGTGACGCAGCTAGGTGCCGAAACCGCCAACCATTGACAATTGCCAGATGAGGGGGTGCTGCTCAGAGCTGGTGCACGGAGCCGGCTGTGGTTGGTGGTGGGTGCTATGACAGCATAAGTTAAAAATGGTACTGACTGTATGCCACGACGGTATGTGCCCAAGAAACCCATTTCGCGTTGAACGAGAGCAGGGCCCCGCTTGGCTTGTCCTTGTAGGTAGCAGGCGCCATGGGCTTTTCAATTCATTCCAAGGACGCTGCTCGCGGGTGCGGAAACGAAACGGGTGCAGGCAGAGACAGAAGGTTGGGGGTGAGGGAGTGTGATACGGGGGAGGAAGAGTAGCGTCCGAGGGACGAGGAAGAAAAGAAAAATCTTATGATGATCGAATCGGCCAACGGTAAACTGCTCGCCTCTTGTTGTCATGCTCATTTTAGCTTCGGCTTCTTCGGTGTCGTGTGGAAAGCCGCCCTGGCCAGTGAGACTGTTATGCCCGCCCGTGGTTCAGTATGGCCCTAGCTTCCAGATTGGCGCCCGTTTCCCTGCGTGCAGCTGGGATGGGAGGTTGGTTATGGCAACCGGACGCCGGGTTTAGCGGCAATTGGGCGCATGGTGACGTCCCACACCCACCACCCTCCTCGCACGCTACGACCCTGGCTCACTTGGCCAGGTTTGTGTGCACGGAATTCAGCATGGCAAATCTGATAGCCACAGTCAGTGGGCCGGGGACAAACGCAGATCCGGCGGAAAAAGAACAAACCTCCGAGCCTTGCCCACCCAGCACCAGTTTAACTAATCTAATCAGCTAGCGAGCAGGAAAAAGCTCCACTAAAATTTTCTGGATAGATCCTCAGCCTTGTGAAACTTTTTAGCAGGCCAACTACAAAGTCAAGGGCTGGCTCTGACTTTCTTACTATACAGCGCATACCCTTTTCCTGCTGCCGCCCGTTCTCTCAACGATTGAGGCAATCGCAACACCATATCACTTGCGAAACGGTCGAGAGAACGTACAGGCAAGCAGCCCTCGCCCACTGCCTAGTCCACCGAAGTGATGGCGGGCGTCGCCGAGAAAGCTCGGTACTACCTCGAGCAGTCTGTCCCTCAGCTACGCGAGTTCGAGGCCCTCTCGATATTCTCTCCTGAGGAGATCCCGTCCCTTGTCAAGAAGCGGTCCGACTTCGAGCACCTTGTCCTGTCACCCGGCTCGAAACCCACTGATTACCTCGCCTATGCCCGCTGGGAGAAGGGCTTAGAATCTCTCCGCGCCAAGCGTTGCAAACGCCTGCAGATCCGTAAAAGCTCGGCGCACACAGGGCAAGGCCGCGTTTTCGGCATCCTTGAGAGGTCCGTCGGTCGTCATCCAGGCAGCCTCGAGTTGTGGCATGAATATCTCGACTATGCTCGCGAGGTCAAGGCCACGAAGAAGTGGCGCAAAGTCATGAGCCGAGTTCTGCGTCTCCACCCTACGAAGCCCGAGCTCTGGGTGTTGGCCGGACGTCGCTCTGCGGGCAACGGTGATATGATCGCGGCGAGAGGATTCTTCATGCGGGGAACTCGCTTCTGCACGAGAGACGCCAAGTTGTGGATTGAGTATGCAAGGTGTGAGATGGAGTGGCTCGGGCGGATGGAAGAGCGCAAGGCGAAGAAGGGTGGTGCCCAGAAGGCGATTCTCGAGCAGGCCGACTATGGTGATGACCAGATCATGTTTGAAGAGGAGGATAGTGATGGCGACGGCGACGGTTTTGTGATGCCCGATCCCGACGCCCGAGGCGCACAGAAAGTATACGATGACAGCGTTGCGAAGAAGCTAGTGAACAACCCGGCACTTGACGGAGCGATTCCTGCAGCTATATTCGACATCTCGCGAAAACAACCATTTTTCAACGCCACCGTGGCTGAGCAGTTTTTCGATCTGTTTGCGGAGTTCCCTGGTGTTTCTTCGCAAAGCAAGCTATCTCAGGCAGTGTTGGACAGCATGGTCGAGCTTTACCCCGATTCACCGGCTACCTGTAGCTGCCAGGTCCGGCAACCGCTTATTGGTATCAAGCCAGACTCAGCAGCATATCCCAAAGCTCTCCGGGAGGCGCTTTCTCGATTCAAGACGGCATACGCCACAACCACAGATAAATCACAACTGGCACGGAAAACCAGGGCATGGATCGAGCCAGTGCTTGCATCTGAGAATCTTGACGCTGGCATTCGCACAGTTCTTGAACACTTTTTGCGAGCAGCACCATCGCCTTGATTGTATTGTGGCCGTCTTTGCCAGAATCAGATTAGTTCACTAGTGATACAGACCCATCATCTACACCTGCTTACTTACGCCCCCGCGCTCCTCTACCACCCCCATCAAGTACTCCCACTCCACGGGGCTCACCCGGCTCACGCTTAACCGGCTTTGCTTCAGCATTTGCATGTTCTCGAGCGGACTTCCCATCTTCCCCATTTCGCGCAGTTCTTTCAACCCTATGGGCTGCACGAACTTACTGCGGAACTCCACGTGCACAACGCTCCACTTGGGATCTGACGGTTTGGAAGATGCATCATAATATGGAGCTTTGGGGTCGTGAGCCGACACTGCACAAATTATCAGCAGCGGCAATAACACTTAGGGTGCCACATATGCCTTGCACCCACGTAGGTGCGGATTTCTTTTCAAAGCATATCGGAGAGGAAAGAAGGGGGGAAAAAACATACGGTCTGGCGAGTGCTCCCTGACTATCTCCATAGTTCCTACGATAGCAGGCTCCTTGCAGTTGGAGTGGTAGAAAAAGGCCAGATCGCCCTTCTTCATGGCGCGAAGGTTGTTGCGGGCGACGTAGTTGCGGATTCCTGATACAAACTGGTTACTTTACGCCAAGTAGATAAACAATAAATCAAGATTACTCACCATCCCACGGCTCTGGCTCAGTCCGTGCAGCCAAGTCATCGATGGAGAATTTCACATCAGTGCCGTTCTCGAATCGTGTCTCGGGCTCAGCTTTCAAGAGCCAATACGTCTTATTGGAGTTGCTGGTGCCGTTGATGACTAGAGTGGTGGTGTCATTGGCAGCTGTAGCCTTGGCTTTGGGACCGGCGGCCGATTTCTACATAGTTGGTAAGCTTGTTGAGACCAAAGAGACCGAATAGTGATGAATTTCTGATGCCCAAATAGAATGAAAAGTTGGGGATGGTCTCTAGGATCACTAGAGATGCTACTCGGTGGAAGCTGATGCTTGGGATGTGAGAGGGGATCATCCATTTCAGCTTACCTCTGGGACTTTTGAACTACCCTTCTTGGCCTTGGTCTTTGCGGTTCCTACTTCGGATTCCTGGTAATAAGAGCATTAGCATGCAATTTGAGCATCGCGAAGCCAAGGACTCGCCCCCAGATTGGTCAATTTTGGAAGCACTACGTCTTAGCCGCGACTAAAATTGTAAGGGGACATGAGATGAACTTGCAAGCCGGGGCCTGTAAGCAGTACCATAGCAACTTACCCCCTCTGCTTTCACCGTCTTCCTCACTTTCGTTGCAGGCTTCTCAACGACGGCAGCCTCCTCTGCAGCGCGCTTTGGCGCGCTCTGTTGTGGGGCTGAGGATTTCCGACGCGTCGACCTGCGCAGCTCCAATGGTTCGGCAGCTGGATCTAGCTGTTCTGTTTTCCTTTTAGGCATTTTTTTTTTTTTCCCTCTATGCACTTTCTCCCGTCTCTGAATTTTGTTTGCAAGGCTTTGCGTCCCTTTCATAAACCGATGATAGCAGTCGGGGGAAGGCGAGTCGTCGACGGGGCCACCCTAAACGCTAGCAAGGTGGTGGTTGGCAGATGGCTCTTGACTTTTATCGAATTGATAGCGATGGAATTTCAGTGGAGGCGCCCCAAACTGGCCGGATCCTCGTGGCAACGGGGATCCTGGGACGCTTAACTAGTAACCTAGCCCTGCTGGTCCACACCTCCGGGACCTGGTACAGGTTGATAGAATAGGCAATGGAACGAAACTCTGAATTGGGCACTGAGCAAGTGAACAGCCATGCTTTGAATGCAGGAAAGACCCTATCATCTAGACAGGACAAGAGTAGATCAAAGAGAATACTGAATGATTGAGTCCACACTTCTCCCCATATCACGAGCACTTGTTCGCACGCGAGAAAATCAATGCTGAGCTAAACAAATTCCCAGATGGAGTGCACTTGCATGATGTGCAGGGGAGCCATGCCAAAACCCATGGGCTAAAGTAGGACCCGGGCGCCGTGCGGCCCAGGCTACTGGACCCTCCGGAGTTCTACATACACAGTACTATGTAGTATGGAGCAAAGCCTGGGCTTTCCAGAACCAATTCCATAAGCATGGGGGATTACCAACCCCCCGGTCGATTTGACGAAGTCTCATGCCAACGAGACCCAGGAAGATCTTGAAATAACACTTAAGAGTAGCGAAGGGGGCGCACAAAAGCTAGGCTTGGTCTGGTTCGTGGCATATATTTGCTCGCTTGTAATTGCAGGGCAGGTTCAGCTTGCTTTTTGGGTGTGTAAATATTGTCATCTTGTGGATGCTCACGGCGGCGTCGAGAGTTTGGAAGGGAGTGGCTGGGCTGGCATGGGTCACCGGTAGTGTGGGAAGATTGTAATGAAATCCTCTATCCAGATGATCATAGGTACATTCTCTGACAAATGCTGGTAAGCAGTGCATACACCGCCGTGCGTGTCGGCGAACCACTCAACAGAGTTGTGCTACGTGCCGAGACCATTCTAGAAAGCGACTCAAACTGCTGTGCAAGACCGGCGGGTGGGCTCGTAGAGATAGTCCAACCGAGATTGGATACAACATCCACCCGAGAGATACAGTTGTATTGTTACCCTTTCCGGGAGAAACCAATGACTATTTATCATGAGTCAGAGAGTTACGAGCCAGAAGGGATTATCAATCCTGATGAGGCATAGAAACAGCGGTGTTTGAGCGAACGACTACAGTCAGGGAACCACTACAGCTCTGGACGAACTGCTTGGTCTTCCTGGCAATGAACAATATTCTTTCCTGCCTGGATATTGTACATTATTCGATGATTGAAGATCATCGCAGAGCGGCTAACTATCATATACGGCAAATTTGTGATTGTGCTCTACTCTTTCAGATGCCTCGGTGTTAGGGGGGGGGAAGACAGCAGCATTGGGAAGCATTAGCGAGTGGGCGGTTAGATATATGGTGCATGGCAAGGTCCCACTTGGATGGATGGGGGTTGCAGACAGCGAATTGAGCATGCTTCATTCATGTCCGTGCCAAATAGTTTGCCCTCTCCTCGGGCGGTCCAAGTGATACGTCGCGAGTACAGGCACGCCAAAGCTTGCCCCATGCCGGGGATAAAGGATGGGATGGGGACACAAAGGAAAAACACATGGCAGGGATGGGATGACGATGCAATCGCGCCGCCTGCTGGAACTTACGCACAGGAGCTAGAGAGCATTGGTTGGCGCCGGACGGAATAATCGCAAATCAAATTCAGATTCCAGAGATTGCCTTTAGGCAGGGGAAAAACCGAACCACACTTGGGGCCAAAAGGGAAAGGGAAGAGAGAATCCTGCTCGGGCAGATCAGCGTATAGGTATGCCATCGGTTTGCCACGTTCACGAGATAGATTGGGAGTATGGTCTGGCATTGTCCTCGCCCCATGATCCTCTCCTGTTCCTTGGGGATAAAAATGAAGGCACAAGCGACAGGGGGGTTCTAGGTAGAGTCGTCTGCGGCGGCTGGACACCCACACAGCACACTGGGGCATCGGCACACGAGGAAGGTGCCTCAAGCCAAGAAATGAGGGAGGGAAATTTGTTTCCGCCCCGGTCTTCGAAGCCCTCTATGTCTAGCCTAACAGAAGAAAGAGAAAAAGCCCATTTTAATGGATCAATAACGGACGAAGAGCGAGCACAAATGGCGAGTTAATGACTCTTTGAGCGTCAATTGCATTGGTGTCGAGTTGGGGGTCCCTGTTGCGGAGAATTCTTTGTGCTAGTGTCATGTTCATCAAAAGACTTTTGCTGGCTGGCTTGCCGAAGGCCCTCGATCGAGGTACCTCTCTCAGTGTTAGAAGCTTCCACCCCTTCCCCGTTCCTTGTGACTGTCACTCTTCATTTCGACCTCTTTTCTTCTCTTCTCTCATCATTCCCCTCCCTCACCCCTTCTTTTCCGTCGTTGTTTTGTCCTCATTTGCTTCTATTCGCTGCTGTGTTGCGTTTTCCGTCACTCTTCGCTATTGTTAACCTCTCTCTTTTACCACTGCAAGACAACCCCAACAGGTGCTAGCGCAGATGTGCGGAACGAGGTATACATTTGTGTGCTGCGCTGACCAAGTGGGATGAAGGGCAGAGTACGAGTGTCAGCGACCTCAAAATGGAAGAAATACGAATGGAATACTCAGTTTCATCCATTGAAATGTCAACTGGTTCATTCACTGCTATCCTGCTGCAGAGGGGAAGCGAAACACGGTCGCCTGGGCACCAGACGTTGCGCAAAACGGCGACTGTGACGAACAAAAAAGTGGATTCCTGAGGCCAGATGCGCCCCGCAGCATACATGCCCATCCACGCAAAGGCAGCTCAACTCCGGAACGATGCAGAACCGGATATGCTAATAAGTGAAGGGCAATCACTTGCTCATCATCGTCTCCCCTTCAACCCGGGTTCTTGCTGCGACGAGGAGCGCCGAAGGAACGAAGGGGTCTTTTTGGAGGCAAACAGGCGCTACAGGTGCCTATGTGGCCCCGTCAGAGCCACCCGCCGCGTTCCTCATTAAGCCAGCGACTATTCCGGCATTAGCAGCATTTTGCCTAGCCATTGGCTAGCCTTTCTATTGGACAGGTTCTACTGCGTCAGAATCAAGATCGCAGGCTCTCATTCAAGGCGCACAACACATGCATGCTGACATTACAAGAGAGGATGGATTACTTCCTTTTCACAGCGTCGCAACTCAGCCTTCGCTTTGACTTGATAGGGCATCGGCCAGTCAACGGCTCACAAAGAGTTTATGGAGAATTTGCTCAAGTTCTGACCAATTCCCGACTTGTTCAGAATCGGAAATCGAAATGGGTTACTTATACGCCGTTAACACCACGGCTACTGCTAACTCGTGGTACCCAAATTTGCCACAGTTCCATGGGAAAGGCGGAATGTCGCAGTTTGATCTCTCTCAATCATGAGGCGTGCTCTATCATGCTGTTCTATATCTCACCTGTTCGCTATGCGTGCATAAACAGGGGTGTCTCTCTCCAGTGACTTGTTACTTGGACGCAGACCGATATCCTCTCCTGGGCAAATTCTTCCAGTTCTGCAGTGGCAATCCCGGCTCAAGTCTGCACCTACTCATTTCCGAACTGATCTGGTCATATCCTTGATGGGAAGGGGAGCACTATTTACAAAGCGAACGCTCCCCTCGTCAGAGGAACAAACCTTACAGTTGGCGTCCCGCGCCGACATTGAACTTTGATGCGGTTTGACTTTCACAGAATCAAATCCGCCCGCACGAAAGGTTGGTTTTGATCACTTCTCTAAGTTACTCAATTCTGCTGCCAAGTAGTGGTGTTCATCCACATCGACCTTCGGCTTGATCCCAATTTATCATTTGGGACGCGTGCAATGTTTCACCCGGCAAATCCCCGGGATGGAGTTTCTAGTTGTCTTGCCCGGCTCCTGGTGGCATTTTCCGGCTAATTGGCGGCTCCAGTACTTTGAAGCCTATCAATTTCCTGACTCAATCTTAAGCGAGATTGACCTATCTCTAGCTAGGCTTGGCTAGGACTAGCGTGTATCCAGAGAGCATTGAAATCCCGTCGCCCCAAAGGTGTGTCAAGATCACCCAAGCAAAACTCTCCGCGCGCCGTAAGTGAGGTAAGACCTGCCTGCTATCCTCATCAGTTGTCGGTCCATTTTCTGCCACCCCATCCCCTGGCCCGCCCGATATAATCAGATCTATCGAGTAGAGGCTGATCTCGTGACACTACGGCCTGCTTCCCGTGTCCGAGATCGATGCGCGGTGTTGTATTCGTCAATCTGTGCTGAGCGCTGCTAGTCGCGCATTCGGAGGCGAAGCGACACTGTCAGAAAATTCTCCCTCCCCCAGGCAAAAAGACCACATAGTACTAGCGAGCGAGCGCAGCCCCCCAAACCAAAAGAGCCCACGCACGCACCCCCCCAGCTCGCTCCAGCAGTTGCGTTTGGCCGTACCCAAGCCCCAACTTTGGACCGACACACTGCTACTCCTTCTCTCGCATCGGTCAGTCACCCCATAGCCCATAGACCCGCGACAGACGCGACTCTCGCATCCCGACGTGTCACTGCCCATCAAAAAATTAATCATTTCCTATCTCAATGGATGTTTCGCTATCGCGATTTAATTGCTGACGTCGCATCCTTCGCAGTCTGATCGCAGTCTGATGGGTTCCCATTCCCCCAACGTGCATCAGTCATGAGCTCTTGGATGAATGAGGCAGCTGCTGTCCAGAACCACAATGGCAACAACCCATTTCCACACATGAACGACATTAATAACCTCGGAGGAGGTGCGAATATGATGGATCCATCGGCGTTCATGGCCAACCCAGGCCAGTTTAACGGCGCGGGCGCTCCCCCCCAATTCGCCAATCCACAACAAATGGCTGCCGCGATGCAGAACGGCCCGATGCGCAACGCATCACCATCCTTCCAGAACCCCGTTTATCAAACAAATCCTGTTGTTCCTTCAAAGCGCCCGCGTCCTAGAGAGGACAGCATGGGCGCGTCACCTAGACAGAACCCCAATATGCTACCGACGACGCGCGCCGACACGCCTCAACAATCTCAGTTTCCGGGCTTCCAGCAGAATGCGATGCAGCAACCGCATCTCGGGCAGCCTCAACAATATCCTCATTTACAGCCAAATGGGTCGGCAAACGCGTCGCCTTCGCCAGTGATGGCTGGGAATCAGTTGCGGCCCGGTAGCGTCCCTCAACGCGTCAACACGGCGTCTCCACACCCCTTCTCACCCGCTTCACAACAATTCGGACCTCAAGCATCACCTGTCCCATCCGAACACGGCGGCACTCCTCAACCTAATCCATACGCACAGAATCAGAATTTCCCCCCAGGTTTCAACCCAAACTTCACACCATCGCCCACGCCGGCACGACCTCCCTCGGCCCAAAACCCTATGGCTCCGCAGATGATGCCGCAGCAGATGGGTCAGGTGCCGCAACAGATGCAGCAGATGCACCCTAACCAGATGGTGCAGATGCAGCAAATGCAGCAGATGCAGCAGATGCAACAACAGATGCAGCAGGCTGGGCGTGGCATGGACCCTCAGCAGCAGCAGAAGATGATGTACCAGATGCGCCTTCAACAACAGCTCCAACAGGGTAACATGCAAATGGCTGCTCAAATGCAGGCACAAGCCCAGGCACAAGCGCAAGCGCAGGCTCAAGCCCAGGCACAAGCTCAGGCCCAGGCTCAGGCCCAGGCTCAGGCCCACGCGCAGGCACAAGCGCAAGCGCAAGCACAAGCACAAGCACAGGCACAAGCACAGGGCATGGCTGCAGGACGAGGCATGCTACCGAACAAACCCGGGATGCCCATGCCCAATGGTCAGATGCCCCCTGGGGGCGGCATGAATCCTCAGCAGGCCCAGATGCTTCGTGGTACGAATCCAGAAACTTTTATGAAGAACTTGACTTCATTCATGAATGCCCAGGGCCTTCCGTTGGATCCCAATCCCGTCATTGAAGGGAGGCCTCTACATCTGCTTCAACTCTTCATGATAATGGTCAAGTTCGGCCACTACCGTGGCGTTGTGGGACGAAATCTGTGGTCTCAAGTGGCTTCAGCGGTTGGGTTCCCTCCATCACAAGCTCCATCGGCGCCAATGCAGATCAAGGCCATATACGAGAGGAATCTGTTGAAGTTTGAGGAAGCGTGGAGAAAACAGAAGACTGCCAGTCAACAGATGCCTAACCCGGGTGCTATGCCTCCTCAACCGGGCCAAGCAACACCACAGAGGATGCCTCCCCAAGGCCAAATGCCACCGGGCCAACAACCTATACAACCTGGACAGGCTCAGATACAGCAGCATCACGCACAAACGCCTGTCAAGCAGATGACGCCCAGCATGCCCCCTGCGAACGTGAACGGGTTCTCTACTCCCCAGCACGCTCCTGTACCACAGCAACCGCCAACACCTGTGCAGGGCCATATGAGGAATAGTCTATCAAGAACTGTGGACCCTCCACCTGCGGCTGGCGACTTTCCCATGCAATCCCCTTCGGCGATGAAAGCTGGTAGCATACCTATGCCCATGCCGCCCAATGCACAAGATGCCATGCAAATCAATGGCGTTCCTGCCCACCCGTTCGCGACCCAGGCAGCAGCTGACCCTGACGAATACAAAGTCTGCTCTAGAGAAATGAACATGATGAACTATGGTGGCTTTGACCTCAGCGCAATTAACAAGTTAGGTGCTGAGCTAGAACAGTGGCGACCGGATATACCTCCACCCTTGGAATTGGGACTAATCGATATCCATGCTTTGACTAAAAGTATACAAAGTGGTATCCACGGCGAGGTGCGACTAGCCTTGGACACTCTCGGCACTATTTTGTTCGAAAGTTCTCGTATCAGTGCTCTGAGCATCGACTTGAGAGGCTGCGACGACCTGGTGGAGTCGCTGATTGACTGTGCCGAAGAGCAAGTCGACATTCTGGTGGACGGAACCAAGCTTGTTTCTGACGAGATTGATCTGGGCTCATATGAAGATGTCATACGGGTATGTCGACTAGAACAGCATGGATTGAGGAAAGTACATGCGTTTGGGGACGACGATTATGAGTTGGATCATGCTGCTGATCGGTTGATTGCAATCACAACAATCCTTCGCAATCTATCCTTCTACGAACCGAACCAGGATATTCTAGCTGAGGAGACAGTTGTCAAATTTATCTGCACTGTGATCAGGTCTCTCGGAACAACAGAGAACCTGCTTCGTTCGCCAACCAACACACTGGATCTGATGAAGGATGTCATCACTTTACTGTCCAATACTGCGGGTGCAATAGAGCTGCCAGGAAGAGAGCAGGCTTTCTGTCTTCTCCAGTTCCTACTTGCCTTTGCTCCATCTCCAGCGCCTACCATGGCTTCGGGGAGAATCGTCTTTTCGTCCTTTGAGCCGGGTGTCCATCTCTACCTACCCCACGCGATTGACTCCTTGGCAAAGCTGCTAGCGAGGGATGAGCCGAACAGAACGCACTACAAGGCGATATTCTCAGCTGATGCGTCCGCAAGCCCGCCTTGTGAGCTGCTCACTCGTACCTTTGGTCTCGCCATTTCCCCAATCCCAGACCAGACAAGAGAGAACCGGCCGACGCAGCTACCATCCTTAGTAGAGTCTCGAAAACCAATCATTATGCAAGGTTTACTTGCTGCCGATGTGATTGCCTCAATCGCCCCGGGATACGAGAGCGGAGTTACTCGTGCTTGGCTGTCGTCAAGCGAGGGCTTCTCGCAGAACTTGTATAAACTTATTCGCTCTATTTGCGCTCAGGCGGAGCCAGGACCTCCCCCAGGTCGTGCTAGTAATGCGAGAACGCAGCCGCGAGAAGATACCGATGCTCTCCACATTGTATCATGGGGACTATCAGTACTGCGCAGACTATGCGAAAAAGCACGCGATCCTAACGATCCGGCTAGCTTACCTCCGAGTGCTATTCCAACCAAGGACAGTTTGTTCAACGCATTGCAGACTCTGAAGAGCCCGAAGTGGACGCTGCTACTGAACCAGCTGAGTTCATATGCTGGACTGGATCTATAATGTATCTGTGGCATGTCAACCGGCGTTCTGGGGCAATGGTAGCGAATACCTCTTGAAAATATCGTAGATATCAACTCCTGGTGTATCAATTTTTTTTTTCCTGTTTCTGGTTTATTTTGTTGTAGAACATGGCGGGGGATAGCAGGGCAAGGCGAGATATTGGAGATGACTCAAGTTTACGTGCGAAGGCTCACCAGACACTACTCACTTCAAACCCTACGGGGCACTATGAGACGCCTGGTCTACTTTTTTATTGTCTTGACACATGAGCATGGAGTTCTCAGAGACGGCGATGCTTGTGAGCGTTACTTGTTTGACGTTTTCGAGCTCTCCTTCCAAAACACGTAGCTATTGTATACGCGCACGCCGTGGTTTCAATGCATAACGTGTTTTCCTTTTTTAACAGCAACCACAACCATATTTTGGTTAGCGTGACTCAATGTCATAATGTCCATAGTGAACACCAAATGGTGTGGTACGATGAGTGTAGGCATCTCGAAACACCATCAGTAGTTCAATTTTTATTAGGACTTGTGGTTCGGTCGTCTCCAGCTAATCCTCACCCATCTAAACATGTCGACCAGTGCTGCCTCCTCATGGGAGCATTGGCCGGGGAACAAGTTGCGTGTGGATGTAAGGAGTAAGTTAGATGAACAATGTAAATAATGCGGACGCCAAAAATATCCACGTGAAACCGTGATCTGCCTTTGGTTTGGCGTTGCATACATTGATGGGTGACGTGGTGATCAGGCCAGGAGCAAGCTGGCAACCCTGCGGATGTTGGGCCATGGGATGTGCGCCGCAGGCCGGACCTCATTGGATCGTCTGGGTCACGGAGCGGGGTCTTAAGCAGGGCCACGAGCTTATCCAAACCTAGAAGACTAATATTTTTATCTTATTTTGACAGATGAGACGAAGACGTCGTTCGCAGTGGGGTATGGAGGCCTGGGCAGCATGGGGAGGAGCTCCTTGCCGAAAGCCTCCACATAACCCTTCAGTCAAGTCTGAGACAGCAGACCTGGCAGCGCCCCCCGAAAAGGCACTACTAAAAAAAACCGCTCCGTTTTAGCTGCTAACTCTAAATATGCTTACATACCATGCGTCTCTCTCTGGCAGTTATCATCTGGTGCCCAAGACGGCCGTCGTCGACACTGGTTGGCATCCGAGGTCTATGGTGCACGTCCTAAACCCACACCGGCAGCCGCCCTCCCCTCCCCCAGGAATTGAGCCCGAAGTCTTGGGTAGCTGGGCAGTGTCGGTCGAGTTGCGGACTGAGCGCAAATTGTGATGAACGAGTAGATCAGGTCCTCAGCACAGCAGGCGGCCTATACAACTCGGTGCGCTCCTCCACCGACAAAGCATTTTGAAACAGAGCACAATGACGAAAGAAGCAAAGCGTGTGGAGCACAACCCAGACAGGTGGCCTGGGTGCTTTGCCACGGGGGGCTCTGACGCAGGGCCCGGCCTGTCAGCGGAGAGGATCGTCAGGGATGATGCGAAGCCTGGGGTTTGAGGTTCTGCCCGATCTGCGGCTGATCCAGCCAAACTTGGTGTCGGACAGCAGATGGCCACCCCAATGGGAAGGGCAACCCCAGGGAAGGCGAAACTGCACCCGTTCGCACTACGCAAGAATGGTTGCGATTGGTGATCCACACCACCTGGTCACGAAGTGTTGCGACAAAGCCCCGTACCCTCGAAATAGGAGCCCGACTCGGGATCAATGCAGCTCTTCGGCAGGTTGCGACTGCAGAGTCATGCTCGACTTTGGATGAAAACGAGCCTCGTCCGCACCTGCAGATCTCGGGACTTTTCATTCTTTTCTCTTCTCAGCAACTCCTGGTGCTGTGTACCAGTTGTAATTATTTTCTAATGCCGAGAGATAGACTATAGTCGTCTTGATTATTTCGTCTTTGTTGTTGTTCTTGTTTCCTTACAGCTATTTTCTCTGTTGGCCTCTTTTACTTTACCATTTTATTTCTTTCTATCTGAACCTGGCGTTCAGATATTGCAACATCACCCATCTCATCTCGTAACATACAATCAATCCACTTACACACAATATGGGGCTCTTGGGCGGTATTTTGACGGGCTCTGGTGAGGCCACCACAACAGCCGCGAATCCGGCTGCGACGACGGCGGCGGGGACGAACACCGGCTCAACCGGTCTCCTTGGCTCCCTGCTTGGCTCAGGTGATGGTTCTGATACGAACGCGGCCGCAAACGGAGGGGGCAACACCAGCACAGCGGAGACCACCAGCACGCCGGAGCCTGCCAGCACGCAGGCGGCCACTAGCACAAAGACCAAGGAGACACCCACAACGACCTCTGCTAAAGCAACCTCAACTGAAGAGAAGAAAACCTCTGCGACTCCGACACCTGCTGCTCAGACGACACCCATCGCCACTACCGCCAGCACGCTCGTCACTAGTGTGATCTCGTCTGTCCAGAGTGTGGATACCACAGCCGCACTGGTGACAGCCTCTCTAACCAGTCTGTTGGCCACAACTAGTGACCTCGCCACTGAGACACTTCTCGCAACTACATCAACGCCGACCAGCCTTGCTACCATTGCTAACGCTGCTCAAGCCACAGTAGCAACTACGGCAGCCGCCGCTACAACCACGGCAGCTGCTGCCGCGTCCAGCGGCGGCATGTCCATGGGCACGACTATCGGCATCGCCACGGGTGCCGGCGTTGGTGCGCTCGCTCTGGTGGGTGGTGGCATTATGCTATGCCATCGCATCTGGCGCAAGCGGCGTGAGGCCAACGAGGAGGCGCTGGCCAAGCTGGATGAGCTGTACGAGAACGGCAAACCTGTGGGCTTTGACGAGAAGGACCCGCGCTGGAACCGTACTCTCGATCAGTACCACGACGGCAGCAGCCGGACTGCGCTCGTGGGTGGCGGCTCTTCTGGCGGCCTCTCCCGTGGTAACAGCTACCGGATGCCCGTATAGTCATGAAGCTGTTGGAAAAAGAATGGAAAAAAAAAACCCAGAAAATGACATACAGAGACGATCCCAAAATGCAACCCCATTACCACCTTCTTTTACACTTCTTTTCGCGGCTAGACGTCGTGCTGGATCATATTTTGTGCCAATAGAGGAGGGTGAGAACTGCAAAAAAGCAAAGACTGATGTTTGAACGCAATGTTGATGGCGAAATAATGCCGGTCCCGTTCTATTGATCACATTCGGCATGGCAGGAACTCCATTCATACGAACATTCACTTTTACGTATATTATATCCATCAGGGGGAGATGACTAGATACACCAGCTTCCGACTTAGTACCATCCCAAGCGAACCTGTTACCATAATGTTAAGCTAGATAGGGGGGAGGAGGAGATTTAGCAGTAGGACGAAATAATAGCATCACTCGTTTTGCTAGTTATAATGCATAGTTCGATCCAAAATACAGGAAGATGGCTCGATTCTGCACAACAAGACTCCAAAGTAAAGTAACTAACTAGCTGTGGATTTGGATACTGACATGCATTCGTGAAGAAACCCATCTCGTAGTCTCCAAGCAAAGCTTTACAAACCTACAGTGAGGCTGCGCAACACTGCCCTAGACACTGCCCTAGACACTGCCCGTTCCTGTCGGTTGAGCAGCCAGCAATTTCACCAACACGACCCATATTGTCCAAGAGGGGGTCGGGCAAACCACCTCGGAGTTGCAAGCAGCCGATCATCAAAAAGGTGGGCGTCGTGATGGAAAGGCTCCTTGTGTAAATGATGCAGGGGTACACCAAGGTCAGGTGTCTTGGCAGGACCCCCTGCCGAAACACCTTCCGTATCAATGTTATGCTTCCTATAGGAGAGCTAGCACCTGTTCGAGTGTTCTTCATTCTTTTTTCCTTTTCCTTCCATCTACCCAATCGCGCCCGTCCATTTCTGTTTCGTCGGCAATTGACCTTGAGCGGTTGCCCTTCTTTTTTTTTTTTTTTTTTTTTTTTTCTTTGCCACCTCTGTCATGTTGCATTATCATCTGCCGGGTGTCCACTCCACAGCAACAACTCCTGTCAACAGGAGTAGCAGCAAACGCACCCTAAAACTGACGCCGCAAGAAACTCCCATTTTGGTTTGTTCCAGCTCGTTCACGTTGTTTGGTTCGAAACTTGTTCATCTCAATCCGCCCACGGATCTACCGACGGATATACAGACCGCCTCTGCCATAGGCGTTGTCCATCATTTCAGCTCCGGTAGTCCTAACCCCGGCCAAGTGCATAGGGATGCTATCCACTCGTTTTTGAAACTGAGTTCTGGCATTAACGTACCGATCGGTCATGGACCGGCTGTCCTTCTCCGTCTTCATGCGCCGCAAAGCCATCTGCGGACCCCAATGCTCCCGGCTCAGCGTTAGGAGAGCGGTCTCGATGTCCCAGATCACAGCTTCCTGCATCTGCGCCGCGGACCTCGATCGATCCGGCCGCGGGAGAGGGCGCAGGGGAGCCATGATCAGGACCTTTACTTTAGCATCGTAGAATTTGTGAATCCCAAAGTCGTGAATAATGTGAGCATTGGCCACATTCTTGGAGACAACCGCTGGCGCGGCGTATAAGGAGGGTCCAATGGTGATGATGGACTCGTGCCAGTCGTGCGAGATGTTCTCAATGCCCTTCCGAGGCTGGACACATATCCAGCCAAGGTATATGCCGCGAAGTCGTAAGAGCAGATCGCTTGGTACACCAGTTAGGTTGGCCGTTGGGATGCCTGTCGCAGATTGGCCTTGGCCCGCACATCGGACGACTGTTGCCGTAAAATCGATTGGAAATGGCTTCTCGGGTCCGGAGTCGGCCCCGATTATTTCAGGTTCCCAACTAGCGGCTTTCATCTCATCCACCACTCCGTATGTCGCTGCGTTTCGAGCATTGCCGTAGTTCTCCTCCATCAGGTTCACTTTGTTTTGCACACCAAGCTCACTGTACGCTATCTGCCCGGCTTGCTGCGCTATGAAGCCAGGCTTGTACTTATCGGTGTACCTCTGGACTTGAGAGGTGACAGCACTGCGGACTGGTCCTATGTACCTGTTCGCCACGGTGCTGCCCACGACGGAGGCCACTTTGAGGCCCGCTTCAAGCGGCATGGTGGTCAGGCTTGCCCCGCGGAAGACGCTGACATCGCTGGACGTGCTGGCGATGCGGAAGACCGGACTCGGGCAGAGGACTTTCTTGCGGTCCCCGCCGGTACACATCACGATGCGCAGATACCCGTCGGAGGCGACCGCTGGTATCCGAACGATGCAGGTCTCGCGCGCCGCGTGCTTGCACAGGGTCTTGTGCTTCGCACCTTTCTTCTGGAATTTTCCCATGTCCCGCTGCCACGCCCGCTCGTCCTGCTCCGGCACATCCGATCCGAGAGCCTCGGACGAGGGCGTGACCTCGATCCAGTTACCCGATGTCCCGAGCAGGACGCTGGCGCTCATGCCCAGATTTCCTGAGTAGCCCTTGCGCTGCAGCCATAGTGAGCGATCCTGAGGCAGCGGGGCATCCGAGAAAACGGTGATGACTATCCTGGTGGCTGGGCCCTTGTAGTAGACAAGCCCGGACGAATGCCGCAAGATGCTGAAGTGCTTGGTGGCCTCGAAGGGGTGCGACACCAATCCCCCGGCAAAGTGAAGCGTCTCGTCGACAGCTGACTTCCAAAATGATTTGTTAGAAGCAGGGCTTGGGCTCAGAGGAGTTGCCACGGAGGAGACAGACTCGGTGGTTACGGACGAAGGTGTGAGAGACGTTGTGTCAATCTGCGTAGGTTTGGGACGGGGCGGAATTGGTGGTGGAGTTTCTAGATGTAACTTATCAAGCTTGCTATCCAGGTCATCCTGTTCTCCAAGATCGTCCAAATAATCATCCAAAATATCAGAGACGTCCACAGTCGCATACCTGTCTAAGTCCTGAGGTAGAGACTGGTTCTTGATCACGTTCGCATCTATTGAAGCCATCACGGTTGTGTCATTTCACGCATCTGGGCAAGCAGGCGAGAAATTCTTTGGAGGTCCAGCGCGCAGCAGCTACGCTTGGCATCGTCAATTCGTAAATACAGCTCCTAGTGTGTCACGGAGAAGCATTCAGACTGATGTCTGTGGTTGCAATGTGCCACAGGAGCAGGTAGAGATGCAGGGCATAGAATGTCGCAGTGGTCAAGGGACCTAGGCCGTTCTCAGCACCAGAGCTCCCGCCCCCTGGGAAAAAAATCAAGGGAGTAAATAAATAGTCAGCGTTAAGCCAATGCTAGAAAAGAAGCTCTTTTTGGATGGTGAGTAGCTCCAACGTTAGTTTAGTTTGGTAACTGGCATTTCTCCTTTGCTGCACGTTTACCTTGAATGGAGCTCCTCCTTTTTTGGCGCGTGCGGTTTCGTCATGGGATGAGCCCGGTGCTGATAAGAGCTTGAGCGCCAATCGGGGATTTTAGCGCCGCCTGAGGCCGTCACTTGCCGGCGCCCGAGGCTGCATCGTACGCCGAAGCTGTCGGTGGCACGCATGGGGCCGGCTTCGCTCATTTCTTCTCTTTCTTCAACTTCCATCGTTGTGCCCCATCCGATAGTCCCACCATCTGTCCGGCGTAACGATGTAGCCGGCTCGGCCGTCCTTCCGGTTCAACTCCCCACTCACGTTCTTCAACAGGGCTCACCCCGTAAGCCAAGATGGCATCCCCAACTTCCTCAGCCTCGCCGCTATCTCCTCGCCAGTCACGGCCCTCCTCTCTTCACGACCATCGCGAGGACGCCGATTCCATCCCAGTCGAGTCGCTCGTCCAGCACCTGCTCGATGCTAAGCGATCGCTCTCCTCCATGACGCTGGTTCTGCGGGCCAACGAGCTCGTCACAGCTGCTCGCGTGGCCCACGAGGAATCCGTCATTCTTGCAGCGCAGTCGCAGTTTCTCCGCCGCGGCATCAACGATCAAGTGCGCATCCTCCTGCGGACGCGTCATTCCATGAATAGGACCTACGACAGCGGGAAGCGCGAGTTTAAGCAGGTCATCAAGGATCTGGATGCAGCAAACGGCCAGCTGGAAAAAACCATGAACACCCTTAGGATCCGAACGGTGGAACGTGCCTTCCGCCCTCAAGATGAGGAGCAGAAAACATTGCTTGACTTTCTAGACGTGGCCCAAGTGGAAACGATGCGCAATGCACTGAAAGATAACATAGCTGCACTTCAGGTACGCTGGGCCGCGGTTGTGACGCTGATAATCGCTGCACTCCTTCTCCGTAGCTCTGCATCTTGCACATTCTGACCAAATCATCACCTTCTGCAGGCTACACAAACATCATTCGATGGCGATCTTCTACGTTTCGATAACGACCTTCGAGCGCTCAACAAGACCATATCGTCGTCCCCTGCCCCTTCGTCCCCTTCCGGCTCAAGCAATGCCGAACCTGTACCTCGCCTGTTGGCTTCCATGATGGAGAGGTCTCATGAGATGGCCGAGCTGCTTGCCTCCCTGACCAAACATTTCGACCTCTGCGTTACGGCCGTTCGGACAACCGAGGGAGGTGCGGCGCTGGCGAGAATAAAAGCTGCCGAAGCCTCGCAGACTCAAGGGGGAAATGACAATGTTTCCATCTCTGGAGTTATCGCAGAGCAGGAATCTCACATGGCGGACTTGGATCCCATCTCACCAGAAGATAGAGTACAAATGCTGCAGGTAGTTGTTCAAGACGCCTCTGAAGTTCCCGATGTGGTGCAGGACATCACCCAGCACCTCCATGGCATGGAGGAGGAGTTTTCCCACCTGAGTGAGCAGACAGACCACGTGAAATCAGTACACACGGCAACGCTCAACGCGTTTGCGGTGCTAGAAGATATTGGGTCAAGGCTGCAAAGCTACATCGCAGCCGAAGCCGAATTCCGCGAGCGCTGGATCGCAGAGCATGACACCATCAGTGACAAGATGGACGAGATGGAGGCGCTCCGGCGGTTCTATGAGAACTATGCCAACTCATACGATCGCCTCCTTCTGGAAACACAACGCCGCAGGCTACAAGAGGATCGCATCCTCAACATTTGGAGAAAGGCCAAGGAGAACGTAGAGAAGATCATAGAGTCGGACAAGAAGCAGCGCGAGGCGTTCCGCCAAGAGATCGGAGAGTACATACCCACGGACCTGTGGCCTGGGATGGACGATGCGATGAAAAGATGGGACGTCGTGCCCAAGCGGGCCGGTGCGGGAGAGCGAGAACGGGATGGCGCGGCAAGTACCCCGGCCTTAGACAAGAGCATCGTGCAGGCAGCTGCACTTCGACTAGGACGCGCACCCGCTGATCAGTGAAGTCACCCCACTCATTGCACATGTTTTTGTATGCCTCTGGCGTTTTGGTCATCTATTTATTTCCTTGGGAGGGGAATCTGGATTGCGCTCATGGAGTTCTGGAGTTGGGTTTCAAACAGAGGAAACTAAGAGAAGCCAGATATGTTGAATATCTTTATTTGTTTTATGATCCGCCATTCCTTTCATTTTCATGTCAACTTTGTATTTACTTGTATTTACATTTTGAACAATTTCGAAAGCTCAACATATATTTTGCGAGCCATTTTACCTCGAACCTGCGACAGCATGCAGTGGAGATGATTCGGAACCAGTTTGACCTTCAGTGGTGGAGCTGGAAATATGTCAAATAACGCTAAATAGTGAACCCAATTCCAAGAACCAATCAGGGTCTTACGGTGCTGAGTTCAATCTCGATTAGTATAGTGGTCAGTATGCCAGCTTGTCATCCAATTACTTGGTGTTCGCTGGAGACCGGGGTTCAATTCCCCGATCGAGAGCTTTAACTTTTGCAGTTTCTATTCACACAACAAGGTGGTGTGTTTTACACATTTTTCTCTTTTTTGGTCCTTTCCTTTATTGTACCTGTTCTATCGAGGCCTAAGACAAATTCCCTACTGTGTTTCCTTTCAATTTTTTTTTCTCCTCCACTTGCTCTGAGACCGTACTTTCCAACTGCATTTCTCCAGTTTCGACTCGCAAGTAGGGGTGCAGAGTGTCCGACCTGGGTCATTAGATCTTGTCACGATTTAGTTACGGTAGTTATCTGCGATCATGTCAAAAGTAATTAGAGTTTTATATTCTGTGTGGGAACATGTGCTCCTTGAAACACAGCTTCTACTGGTACAAAGCATAGCCGTCCTCCTAGGCAAGCCTAGCTCTCGTTCTCCTTTCTGCCGTCTCGTTCTTCCACGTATCAAACCTGCGTCTTCGCTCGCAGCGACTCTCTTTAGTTGCCGCCGAGGGATATTCGTGATCAGCAGCGTCATCGTCGTGCCTCAGCTTTTCAAATCTGGCATTTAGGTCGAAGTCGTACAGCTTCTTCCCGTCGAGCCGAATCTCTATGTTGCCCACTCTCTCGTATAGAAACTTGCCGTACTCCCTCGTGTAATGGTTCATCGACAGGAGTCCCTGAATCTGACGTCTAATGACGGCGCACAGCGCGTGGCCGGCGCGGAACCTCTCGTTGGTCCGGGGCATCCAGGTGGGCATCAGCAGCAGAATGCCAGGTTCCGCCTCGGACTGGAAGTCGATCACCAACGTCTTAACTGTGATGCCCTGCTCGTGTATGACGCTCGCCATGTCGCACTGCGATTGCAGGCTGCCGTCAGGTGTTGCAGGGCCGCTGACGATGTACTCTGCGCCTAACGGGCCAAAACGCAAGCTCGTCAGGAGAACGTGGTAGAAGCCCCAGGTGATGCGGGGCGGGTCGCCGAGGCCCATCATGTACAAGTGCTTCATGCCGTAGGTGAGCTCCATCCCCCTGGGGAGGTCCAGAATTCGAAACCGGGCGAGCAGCGTGTCGATGCGAGGAGCGAGAGCGGGTACTGAGAGCCATGTTGGGCGGAACGTCACATCCTTCAGGAAGGCAACGTCGAGGGTGTAGTCTGGCATCCTGTTCGCCTCTATCCTCGACACGTCTTGCACCTCATGAAACAGTTGGCGGTTGACGAGCATCAGCATCCGGGCATCTCGACCATATTGCGGCCGCCGCTCAAGATAGACATGCTCCCAGCCTTCTGATTTTGCGTATGGAAGAGTCTGTCGATCTTTGGTATCAAATGCAGCTTCAGTGGTAGGTGCTGGCAGTTGGTGAGACAGAACATGTTGGATAACTTGGTCGCGTATCTCGCGGGGTATTGCTAGGAGTCTTGACATGATAATTCTGAAGTTATAGCAGTCTGTTATTATGGGCTGTTAGGGCAGTGTACTGCACGGTGGAGGTCCCAGTGAGTGGATCGAAGCAAGTAAACAGAGTTTAAGATGGTGGCGTGTTCGACCCAGATCCCCGGAACCATTCAGGTCCTACTCATGCGTATATATATGTGTGTTCGCGCGCAGATCCAAGACCATAGCATCCCGGGCCGAGAGGATCCACCGCCAGCATTTCCCTCCCGGGCCGTCATGTTACTGCCTATGAAATCATGGGCGTTCATCGCTCTCACACTCTGGTTGGAAGCGAGGGTGTGACAATGCATGCGCTCCGCAACTAGGGTTTCGCAACCAATGCAAAGGCGAGATGAGCCGTACCTCTGACAACCACTGCACCCACACCAATGACGGCTATGCCGCGTGCCAGGGGGAACTTGGCTTCAAGCTGAAAATACCATTGCAAACTCTGGGAAGGCCACAGAAGCATTGAACACGGTCCATTGGTCGATAAACCTGGTGCGGAAACCTTCTTGAGTTTGCGCTACTAATCCCTGGATGGAGCTGAGATTAGGTGCAGTGACATGGGGTCAAAACGGATCACTGTAGCGAGCTGAAAACCCCCCCCCAAAAGATTCTGAAGGATTTCTTGCAGGGCTCCGCGATAAATCTCTGCACGGCAGCAGGGGACTTTTGCACAAGCACTGTAACGTTAGCTTCTGATTCCAGCAGTCAGGTACGATCGCTCAAGATCGTCGCGTGGAAGATCGTTACCAAGATTCCGGAACTGTCGAGTCTCCCCAGCGGGTCCCACTGGATCTCCGCAATATTCAGCCGCACCAGGGTGAGATAGATCAATACTTCTATCCACTGCACCCAAGTGACCTCCAGCTAAGCGATTGCTCATTGGATCTCCTTTTCCGGATGCTATATTTGCTTGGCTGATCATAATCAGGGTGTTGTGTTGATGATGACAACAAAAACGCTGGGGAAGCGAACACGGTCACCATCGCGGACAGGCCTTGTCGAAAGCAATATTTACCCGACTCCAGGGGGCTCAGCAGCGCCCAATTCGCAGGGGTTGAATACTTGGCACATTCCGGGGGCCCTGCGGAATAGCGGAAAACGCACCGGAGGAAAAGCCCATATCGGCGGCGTCAATAGACTGGGTTGGGTGTAAGCAACTGACAAGAAAAAAAGCAAAGCAGAACAAGAGATACATGCGACCACGTGGGTGCTAGTCATCAATCATCATGTGAGAGTTTCCGTCCTTTGTAGTAAGGAGTTGCCGTGAGCAAGAACAAAAAGAAAGACACTGTGTGTATGTGTTTGTACTTGATATCGATTCATTAACCAGAACGCGCACCGTACTTATATGTGTCTATCCACTCTCTATTACATAATTACAAGCAAGGACTTATATGCATATTCTCTAGTCCAAATTGTAAATGCACAAAGTTGGTATCAAAATTGAAAGGAAAACATTATGAACGTCCAGTAGTATCGTACTTAAACACCCGTGCAGGCCAGCCCTGAAGCGTGGTCCGGGCATCGACGACGTCGCCGCCCATGACGAGCGTGTGCTCCATGAGGCGGCTGTCGTCCAGCATGCTGGCGCCGGAGAGGAGCCGGCTGCCGGTCCTGAGCACGCACCGGTTCCCGACGTGGAGCTCGTTGAGGTCGAAGGTGCCGCGGGAGTTGATGTGGCCGACGAGGCTGGCATCGTCCACGGCCACGCGGTCGCCGAGGGTCACGAGGTCGGGCTCGGTGAAGATGAGGCTCGGCGGCCCGCTGGCGAAGAGGGCGCAGTCCCGGCCGATGGTGGCGCCCAGGGCGCGGAAGTACACCACGATCCAGTGCGTGCCCGTGAGCATGCCGAGCACGCCGTGGCCCCGGTAGCACCGCCGGCGGATCCGCTCGATGGCCATGAAGAGCTGCCACCGCTGGCAGTAGCTGCTCTTGTCCCAGTCGTAGTTGCCAGGCAGCCGGCGGCCGATGATGATCCACTTGGCTATGATGACGATCTGCAAGGCGAACACACCCAGGACTGTGGTGATTATCGAAATGAAGACAATCATGTAGGCCCAGGTGATGAGGGCGTCGTGCCAGAAGGTGCCACCCAAGTGGCTGTCGAAGCCAATTACAAATATGAATTGGATTGCTGATATGAAGGCGGCGTTCCAGTAGGCTGCCACAAACGCCGTGATAAGTGCTGAGTAGAAGAAGATCAACCATGAGCCCCAAACTCGGTAAGGCGCCTTCTTCTGGTAGAAGGCACGGCCGAAGGGGCTCATCCGCGCCTCGGGCGGAGCGGCGGCGACTGCGGTGGAAGCCGTGGAAATGCCGGTGTCGTAGCTCACCAGCCGCTGCTTGCTCGAGTTGCTCGGTATGTGGTCGACGGCGCCCATGGTCAAGGTCTCAGTGCCCGACCGGGGCGACATGGGCGAGATCGTGCCGATGGTGGACGAGGCGCTGGAGCTGATCTCGCTCGAGCTAAGCTCGCGCACCATGACGCGCATGTGGGGCGCCTTCTCGTCCTTGACGGACAGCTTGGGCGACTCGAGCTGCTGTTGCTGCTGCTGCTGCGGCTTGCGCCGGGGGCGGGCGAGGCTCACAGCGTCGCCGCCGCGCGAGCCCACCCAGGTGCTCTCGTCCTCGTAGGTCTTGTTGCGCCGAGTGAGAGACCCAGACCCCATGACGGCGCCCTTCCCGATGGTAACTCCGGGAAGCAGGCACACGCGGTCGGCGATCATAGCGTTGTCGCCGATCTTGATCGGCTCGGAGCTGATGCCGTCTGAGTTGACGATGTGGGAGCGCGAGCCGAAGACGACATCGTTGCCCACATCGAGAAGGTGGTAATCGCCAACGGAAGGACCTGTGCCCGGCCAGTACACACGCTTGCCCACCTTGGCGCCCATCATGCGGTAGGCCGTCGAGGTGCCCTCGTAGTGCTGTCCGAGGATCTCGGTCATCTCGTGCAACCGCGAGGGGGGCATGATCGTCTTGATCAGAGCCGTCCGCCACCGCTCTACCTGGCTGCGGGTCATGGCTGGCCCTGGCTTGAGCTTGCCGCACCAGATGTCCAGGAACCAGCGGACAAAGGCGGCAAAGCCGAAGACGAAGAAAGGTCCGAGAGTGGTCCGGAGCACCAGCGCTAGATAGTGGAACCCGACTCGGCCGCCCGAGGCGAACCAGCGGACAATGCTGCGGACGGGGTAATGTGTGTCAACGGGCTGCGTCATGACAAGCCCCAGAAGACCTAGGGCCCAGGGTATCATGGAGATCACGAAGCCCAAGAAGGACACGGGCACGGTTCCAAAGATGTTCAGGGCCCAGTGAACTCCAGGGATCTTGGAAGAGGGCAAGTCCCGGAAGGACTCATCGGCATCCTCCAGCTCCCAAGCCGAAGAGTTGGGACCGATGCAGGTGCCGTCGGGAACGGTGCAGCCAGCCGGGATGATCGAGGACCGGCACACGACGGCATTCCTCCCCACGGTGATTTTGCCGAGGTACATGGTGGTATTCCTCTCGGCGGCGAAGGGGCGGCAGGTGCAGTTCTCGAGGATGGCACCATCCTTGACCTCGATCAGGTCCCACTCGCCCGTCTTGACGCCGGTGATGGTGACGTTGCGCCCTATCTTGGCGCCCATCAGCCGGTAATACATATGTTTGGACCAGGTCGTCATGCCAAAGTGGCCCATGCCGCAGACGTCCACAATCTTCTGGACCATCCACCAGCGCGTATGATACGGCCCCCACATGGGGTAGTGGCCGGCCTTGTAACGGCCTATGATAATCCATTTCGCGAGAATCCCGAGCCATGGGGCCACCAGGCCGATCACGACCTTGGACATGGCTATGCTCAGCATGAGGATTATGAGACGGCCGATTGGCGAATCATTGATGCTCCAGTCGAGGGTTGAGCTGAGGGTGACGAGGAATACCGTCCACTGGAAAGCCCGGCGCATCGGGTACAAGATGACCATAGGGACCAGCTGTAGCAGCAGCAGGAACGGATTCGTGGAGCTGTACTGCTTCTCGTCGCTCGCGTACATGTCCTTCTCATCTATCGTGCTCGTCTCCTCGCCCTCGTCCAGCTTGGCGCCTTCCTTCTCCAGGTATCCGGCGATCTCGCGGGCGGAGCCCTGGTTGAAGACGAACTCGATGGGCACGGCCACCTTGAACTCCGTCCTCAGCATAGAGAGCAGCCGGCCGGCTAGGATGGAATCGCCGCCGATGGTGAAGAAGTCGGCGCGCGGGTCGATCTCCGACGGGGCCCTCGAGAGCACCTGCGCCATGATCGCCACCACGGCGTCCTCCAGGGTCGCAGCCTGCGCGCTGTTGGCGCGGTTAGTTTCCTCGTCCACCAGCGCTCGGAGCGCCACCTTGTCCACCGAGCCGCACCCGCACATGGGGAACGACTGCTCCAGGTACTGTATCCGCTCGGGGATATTGTAGTTGTGCACCTTGGCCGGCAGCACATCCTTGAGTCTGCCGCAGATAGCGGCACCCACGTCCTTGACGATTCTAGCACCGCCCCGGGGCGCGACGAACATCTCCGGCCGCCCATCCTGCGGTGAGATATGGACGTAGGCTTGTAGCTGCGAGGGGATGCTTGCGTTTGTGATGTCTTGCAGCTTAACTATTTCGAGGGCGCAGGTAGCTGCAGGGATAGGTTCTGATAAGGGTGTGTCCACAGGTGGGCACACAGCCTCCCAGTGCTTTTCCAGGAAAGGGGTAGATCCCGTCTGCTCTGGGAGCTTAAGTCGCTTAGCCAGGTTGGTCCGGAGGATCTTGTTGTTCCTCTTGGGTACATCGTCCATGTAGACGATTAGAGTCGGCCATTTGGCCTGCTGCAGCGAAGACTTGAGGCTCAGATGCAGAGTTCGGAGGTCCACTCGTGCGCTGTTCTTTGGCGTGACCAGCACAATGGCAACAACTTCCTGAAGAACGTCGTGATCCAGTCCAAATGCCAACGCTCCCGTCACGCGTTCGTAGATGGGGCTCTTTGGGTCGGCCGCAGCGCTAACGATGGCGTTCTCGACTTCGAAGGGCGAAATGATCTCGCCGCCGCGGTTAATGACCTCCTTGGAGCGACCCGTGATGTACAGGTATCCATCTTCGTCCATGTACCCCAAATCCCCAGTATCGAACCATCCATCTTCGTTAAATGCCGACGTGTCCAGGCTTCCATCAGGTCTTAGATATCCGGAGAACAACGGAGCTCCCCGGACGCTGATGCGGCCGATGGTATGGGGCGCCACCTTCTGGCCAGAACCATTGAGAATGCTGAGCTCAGGCCCTACGGAAATTCCAGAGGTACCTTCACGATCCAGCCTGTAGTCTAAAGGTGGCGTGGATATTGGCATACACCTAAGGGTAAAAACAATTTTTTATGGTTAGCGTGAACAGAACTGAGACATACCCAAACGTGGTGGACAATAGGCTCACTCAGTCATTCCATAGCTTGGCAGCACGGTGCAGTGGAACGTATCCCTTAGCTGTATGGCCAGGGCGGGCAATAGTCCGCCGGCGGCGTTGCAAATCAGGCGTATGCGACTCTTGCTCATATCCGCCTGGCGCCTGACGCCCTCCTCGAGGATCAGAGAGTGCATCGTCGGCGAGGCATAGTACCAGGTCGGCAGTGACTTATCCACGAGGTCCCAGAACAGGGTCGGGTTGAAGGCCGCGCAGCATATTGTCGAGCCACCCGCGAAAATGGGTGCAAAAACATTTCGGATTAGTCCTCCTCTTCAGCCAGTGTAGAAAGTCAGCGGCATACACATATAGCAGCGAATGGAGGGGTGGGATCATGTTGGGCGAACTTACACGTGATGCAGGGGCATCATGTTCAGGCAGGTCTCTCGGGGGTTCAAGCCCCACGATGTGATGACCATGTGCGCACCGCTAACTGCCGCGCCGGTTGAGATGGGAACGAGCTTCTTGTTCCCCGAGGTGCCACTGGTGAAAAGCTGGATACAAGTCTCGTGTGGTTGGTTAGCCAAGGGCGGCGGCACGCTCGAGAACGCCGTCCCGGAGCAGTCCGTAACTGATATCTCCATGTTTGGTCCCATCCCAGCCAGAAATACCTGGATTCCGGCCGCCGTGACCCACTGGTCGCCGAGGCGCAGCTTCTGTACATCCTCGAATGTCGTCAGCACGATGGTCGCTCCAGCTTGGAGGACGTCCGCCTTAAACTGCTCGACACCCACGCTGGGGGTTATGGGGGCGGCGGTATAGTAGTTTGCCACGGCGATGACGGTAGCTGCGAGCAGGGGGCCGTTTGGCAGAGCCACGGCGACGACATCCTTCTTGGATTGGCTTCTTGATGGGAGCCGAAAGTTTTCCACATATCGTCTGAGTTGATGATGCGTGATGTACTCCTCTGGTGAGCTCGAATAGATTGCCGGGCTACCGAGGTCGGGCAAGTAGTCCACGATGCGCATGTTGTCCGGGGAAGGCATCGTGAACAGTGCCGCCGCGTCGGGGTGAAACCCAACGATCTTTGTGCCTGGCAATGTGTTCTGCACTGTGCGCCGTCCTGCTGGGTCTTGGAAGGCGGTGAAAACTCACCCTTTTCCCTAGGAAAGAAGAGTAGCCTAGTTAATGTTTTACGCCGGGGAAGCTTGGTATATATTCGCTTGGCCAAGGTCTCAGACGGCAATATCCTAAGGATGATTCACATCGATATTGATAATCCACGCTAGTGGTACTGAGCGCCTTCACTGGCACGGATCGACATTGCTGTTATACACTCCGTGCTCTATATAGCTTATCTTCCAAGGGCTCCCTGCTGGAACCCCCGGCCACGGGGCGATTGGATCGTCTTACTACGTCTATAGCAATAACCGGGGGTGAGGACTCGATGAGGGCGCCATCGACCACCCCCCTTGCCAAGACGGACCATATGGAAAAGCTCAGGTTCCCGCACGCCCACAACGCCTCCTTCCTAGATGGTAGCGGGTTGCGCGAAACATTATGTAGAACGATAATTGTACCGATACATCAGAGCAGGAGACGCCATCAATTCCCCGGCGGGTAGGACTTCAGAGAATATAATGATACGGCCTTATGTCGGGGTTCAGTCCCTCAGCGTGCTAGTGGGCCCCGCGCATAGTCCGCATTGGGAGCAAAATACCCGGCAAACGGGCTGCTAATGCAACCTTACCTGAACTGCCCCTGGTGATTCGCCATGGCCGCCACTCCCAATTTGTCACCTCGTAGGGTTTTTGATTATCGTCACAGCCGAAAAGTCATTTGTGCTCAAGGCTTGCTGCATTGGCTCCAGCATCTCAACTGCCGGGTGAAGAGATGGCGCGTGTCTGTCTTACAAAGACACTCTCCGTGGAACAATTCTAGACCACGCACGGCTTCGTTCTACAAACATTGAATTGGTACCTCCGTCCCCTGCGGGCTGCGGGCGATCTAGAAGCATCTGGTGAGCGTGTTACGGAGTTTGTGGGGCCCATGAATATCTCAGCTTGATGCACCCCTATAGTTCGTTATTGATTATCTGGGCTTCTGGAACATAGTTGGCAAGAGGCTAAACGTCGATGGGAATGAGCTTATTTCGGACGGTGGCAGGGGGTCATCCTGCAGGTAGACGCTCCACCTTCCGGTTCGAGTAATAAAACAGAGCTCCCTGGGTCTTACCCCTAAGATATCTGCCGGTCATTATAGTGCCAAGAAATGTAATCGCGGCATTTTGTCTATACGTTGACTCTTTGACAGCTCGACTTGACGAGGGTCGATGGCATAATCGGAATTACGGCACAAAGGTACAGCGGCAGAGAGACGGGGCTACGTCTTGGTATAGATAGGACCCATCCATCGACTTGTTTCACACGATATGCTTCCATCCTTCCGGTGCGCCAAGCTCCGCGGGAAAAATCTTGGATGGAAACCTTATTCTAAGTCTTTATTTTTTGAGGACCCTACGGCGATGCTTGATAACAACCTCGCATTGAAGTCAATTACGGCGAGTCCCATTTGATTTGTAGCGGACCCTGGTTAGACTGGCCCAATTGGCGTTGTATAGTTGCGATGGGATGATATAGCCCGGGGTTTGAGCGAATATGGGATGGCGCTTCTTTAGCGCTCACCAACGTTCGCTATGCTCTTATTGGTCGAGCGACAAAGTTCCTGCAACGGGACATACTCTTGCTGGAAAGTCCAGAGCAAACTGACCAAAACAGGCTCTCCAAAAGTGGTCGTTTCCCGTTCGTCTGATCAGATCGGCAGAGATCTTTTCCATTCCCGGGGGCCGTAGTGCCTTTTGATGTCCCGGGAGCGCTATATACATCTATTCACGCTGGGACGACTTGGGTTGTTTGCCAACAGCGAGTTCGAGACACACTGCCGTATGAGGTTGCACCATGTTGTACGGCTAGGCTCGTCCAGATCTCATGGTAGTTGCTATCGGATATGGTTTTGTGCTGGATCGTAAGAAGTGGAGCATCTGTGTCCAACTACGTACGCACAGTAACCTTGTAGAATACCACCTTTAGCTCTCATTTTGCCTCCCCTTTCTTTGATAACTGCTCTCAGATGTGGGGCCTTGTTTCGTGGCCTGCTTGTGTAATTGCCTTACTTTGAAGGTTGCTGTCTTTGTGGCGACTACCTCGATCCACACTCATGACAGATCCCCGAACTTCTGCGTCCCCTTCCCAGCGTGCAAGGCCGTTCAGTTGAAGGGCCATCATTAGTCCGCTGGTTTGGTGGTACGGGCGGTATCCGCGGTAGATCGCCCCTTTCGGGGAGCCATATTTCCAGCTGGCCCCAAACTCAATCCGTGGGAGCAATCATACCCAGCTCCAACAACATGCATCGGGTTTGAGATATTCACGTTACATTTGCCACAACCTTTTGTGTAAGATAGCATTCCAATAACTGCTTGTTACTGAACTGAGGCATGTTTCAAAGTACTAGAACCTTTGCAACCTCGTGTATCCCTCGTGACTGCCGATTTGTGTCTCCGGTCGACCGAGGAGTGAACGCGTTTGCGTTTCGCTGTCCATCATCATTTTAGATTGGGGGCAACCCCACCCTCTCGCGGATTATGACTCGGCTACTAGATTCCAGCTGGCGAGCTCAAACTCCTTCCGGCGTTGAGTGCAAGTTGAGACACCGCTGTGGCCATGCGGTCCCAACGAAGAGCCTCAGCATTACGCAATACCTTAGCGATCTGCGATTGTTTCGACTGTAGCTCATGTCTTAAGATGATGTATGGCTATAAACAACCCAAGCCAGTCATTCATGATCGTGGCTTTCATAGTCATGTCATAGATCACGGCATATGGCTTCGGGCAAGTTTGTGGTGGCTTTTTTTCCTCTTTGGTCCGGGCACGGCACGGCAAGCGGGCCAGGAACAGGGTGAATAAGACCGAGGGAGACTCGCGCCCAAAATGGGCTGGCACGGCAATCAAGCAAATGTGGAAGGCCTTGCTGCAGCCACACTCAGGGACCGCGTGCACCGACGGGTTGGAGGTGGATAG
This sequence comes from Xylariales sp. PMI_506, assembly GCA_021365275.1. Lineage (NCBI taxonomy): Eukaryota > Fungi > Ascomycota > Sordariomycetes > Xylariales > Xylariales sp. PMI_506. The sequence continues at coordinate 690,659 of JAJTIY010000004.1, read as the reverse complement.
ATGACTGACCGACGGTGCAGACGACAATTCCAGGTCCGCCGCGATATGGTTGGGGGCGAGCACAATGTCGGATGGTGCCGATTCGGGCAACTGCAAGGCCTGTGATAAGCCGGGCCGCGGGCCACCTCACCAAGAGGTGACATCCCATCCAGCACAATTCGAATGGATATCCCATATAACAGTGCGGGAAACCTCCCTCTGCCAAGCGACGCCAAGACCTGCCAAGGCCCGGTTTTGAACAGCACATTCTTGCTCGCCAAATTAGGTGCCGCAATGACGGGGAATCTGTCCAATACAACCACGATATCTGATACCAGGCTGGTATCGGCGGACACTTGCCACCATGGCTGCCAGAATTCCACTCACTGCACCTAACTACACAAAAGTACAGAACACGCCCGCTCACCCGCTCGCCCGCAGGGCTAATCACCACTCGGCATATTGCATCCCTAGTTTACAGTATCCACCTGATAAGGTGAGGCTGCAGCGCTTTCCTGTTTCTTACTTACAGACTCCACTTGCCGTCAAATTTCTGATACCTAACTTAGGGGTTTTGATTTCATGTCGGCGACTTTGGGGATGGAAGAAAGCCCGTTGCACCGCTCGGATATCGGTGGCTGTTTGGAACAACCCTGGCTCTGCATCGGAATCGGAGACCCTTGGATGGGTGGGTATTCTTGTTCGGCAAGGTCGATCGCACTATCTCCCAGTGTCATGCTGCTATCTGTTTACCGCTTCTACGCTGATACTGTGGTAGCAGTGTTGACAATCAAGATAAGCCAATCAGAGAAGTGCAAATCACCAAGAAGCCCAAAAATAACAATGAAAGAGAGAAAGCAAGGAAGAAAGGTACACAAAGCTTCGATTGATTTAAACAAGGATCATCGCTAAAGGGGATAATAAGACACTCTGGATGGCGGAGATCTCCCTCTTGCCCCCAACTTCCGGCTGTTCGTGGCAGAATGAGACACATGCTTGGCTATTTTACAACTGACTGCCTGCACAGACAAGCTGGGCTGGTCCGCCCGCTTAATTAACCTTAATCCATTCCTGGGTTATTGTCTCCCTTGTTTAGGAAACAAATAGGAAAGCCGTTGGGTGTCCTGCAGGAACAAAGGATGTCTCTGAATCTCCGAGGGCCCTGCCCAGGAAGAGGGATGAGACAATATGACAGAATGGCTTCGAACAAGCCAAGATCTCGCCCCGTATCCTCTCTTATTTTTGAGGAGAATAGAAACCCTTGGGTTGTTTTCAGTCAGGTGACCAACGGAATATAATCCTTACTATCTACCAGCCAGCGTATAGTGATCGGGAGTGACTACCTGTGGATGGCGCACCTGTGGGCTACGGCATTCGCAAGTCCGATGCAACGCTCATGGCAATCAGACCACGAGATAGGAGGAGATGCATCAATTGCCGTAATTAGCGAACTTTTAACACGTGCAACTGCTTACTCAAGGCTCGAGCGCATGCAGGAACCACGAGCTTTGAACTGTGCCTATGTAATTATTCAATTTCAATGTCGACGAGTGATGTCGGAAAGCAAAATTGGGACTTTACAAGACAAGCCATCAAACACAGACAGAGGCATGCAACATGACAGAAAACGTGAGCAGAACTGCAGCAGGCTTTTATTTGCCCCCTCCATGCCAATATATTTTTTAATATCCAAGCAAGTCAGCGTGCGCATGTGCCGAATCCTCGACGTCCGAACTGCCCGAACAGATACGGCCCCACATTCCTATTCGATACAGTCTTTGCCACAGGCGAGAGTGGGGGAAGAGATCAAATGTACCGGGCTACCTGCAGCAAGAACAGCATGGCTCTCTAGGGTTCAAGCACCGTACCTGGCAATGACTATTTGTGATTACTTCCAGGAAATTTACCTGAGGCCTTGCATGCAAGTCTTGCATTAGGGGGGGTATTACAGTTTGCCTGCCGAGCCATTAGCGGAGACGGGATAGGCCTTGACCGACCAATGGCACAGACAATTGGCTGCCAGTTGGCCACATGCACAACAACGTGAGTTCTCAAAGACGAGTCTTCCACTACACCATCTGATAATATTGTGCCTAGCCCTCGTGAGAAGTGATATACCTTCCCGGAAGCATAAGAGACGGGGGCTTCTTTGAGGTGAAGAGCGTTCATCACTTGCTAAATTTAAAGACTTACGTTGGGTTCTGACAGGCCACCCCTCCCCCCCTTGGGCCGTTGGATGCATCGGAATGCAGGATTGTATACTGCACGCTCATCTCCTCCTGATAGGGAGGCGACTCTCAAAAATTAAGGCACAAACTCTCCAAGGATATGAAACTGTCACAGGTCGATCATCAGCTCCATCACATGGCAGCCCCGTCGTTTATCTTTCAGTGCAACGGTTCAATTCAGTGGCTGCATCAGTGGCTGCAGCTCAAGGCTGGCCTATAGAGCACATTATATGACTGGATAAGGCGAGTTGTTCCAACGAAGACAGATAGCTGATAAACCACTGCCCGTACAGTAACTGGGTTGGTATAACGTGGAATGCAACACGCTGCCGCATTACCGCCGCGACTTCCTATTCCTGCGAGTAGATAGGAGAAAACACGTCCCGCTGGCCTCCCAAGCTCTTTGGGAACTACCACGGCCGCCAGTAGGCTTGGCGATGTGCCGATATCTCTTCAGGCTGACTGTAACGGCGCCCCTTTGGGGCTCTCACCGCAGCCTCCTCGTGCAATCTCCCAAGCCCCCACAGGACGCCGACCATCTCTTCCTGAAGCTTGCTTATAGCTTTAGAGTTGCTGTGCGTATACTTCTCAAAGTCCTTGAGCATGTCCTCCATGCTAATCAACAGTTTCTTTTCCTCGGGATCCATCTTCGCCAGCATTATCTTGGTCGTCCTTTCCTCGTGCTGATTCATCTCGGCGTCGTCCTTCTCCAGCTTCTCCGCGAGCATTTTGAATTTGGTGACAACAGTCTTGATTGCCTCGCATATACGCATCTCCGATTTGTCCACCTCCTCCTTCATCCCGGCTACCTCAGCCTTGAGTTTGACTACTTGATCTTGGAGATCTACGACTTTCTCTTCGAGCGCGTGCTCCCTCTGACTGACTCCAACTGTCATTTTGCAGATACAGAAGTTGTAAAATCTTAATTTCTGTTGTTATGTTTATGTTTATGTTCTGTTTTGTGTCTGTTACATTGACTGTAGCTCGCTCTGGGCTTTGCGAACCATACAGGAGCAGTGCGAGCCGCGGGCTTATATGAGAAGCCCACTATACTTGACTCCCTCATCTATTCATCGCCACCTGCAGAGGTATACACTTACAACCCGTTTGTGAGGGACAGTAGACAATGCGCCATGATCGAAGTTTTGCAAAGGGAATGTGGACAAAGCATGACTGACATCTTGCTTGATGAGAACGACGGACGCATCATCAAAGACCCCGCGTCAGCTCGACCTGGGAGGTATTTCTATGTTTAGCAGACAGCGCATTCGTTAAGGAAGTATATGTATCATCCGCCCAAAGGGGATTTCTATTTTCGAATCAGGGTTTTTGCTTCCTTTTCTTTTTCTTTTGGCGAGACTAATTGCTTCAAGTAAAGCACATCAAATCATGCACGTATTGGTGCCGCTGCAAAGGTTCCTGGAATATCTGGTACCTTTGTACTATGGACTGAGAAGGCTTCGCCGAGCGAGTGTCGAGTGTCTGCTGCTGGTGATTACCCACAGTCGTACGACTGCTGTAGTGGCGAAGCTCCATAAGCTATTTTATGGAGCACGGTTCGTATCACGGACCTAGCTGCCTCCTTCCGCCCAACAACTTACTACTCTGGAACGGGCCCAGTCTGTTTGGTATAGGAACGGAAACGGGAGAGCTCGGCAGGGATCATGCAAGGGAACTAGGAGGAGTTGTTTGCTGACGCTTGCGGAGGACAGTAATCCGGGAAACGGCCCAAGAAGAAGAAAAGAACAGCTGAAGAAGAACCTTAACTTAATGCAATCTGTGGAACCGTTTGGTATTTTTGCCAGGTGTTCTGTGTGTATGTGTTTTAGTGTATTCACAACGCCAAAGCACCGGCGCGCGTCAGATCCATCCCCCGGGTGCGGCTTATTGGGTTACGTAGTTAGAGCTTTGTCCAAGGCATTGACGGCCCCCTACGATTTGACATTACCCTGGATCAAACACATGCACGTCGCAGCCTCAGCTAATCCTCCAGCACCACGATAAGGGAGGGGTGGCTGTGAACCTGGACGGGAGGAGGGGGGGCGGCCACTGCTGCTACAGCTGCTGGTGTTGCTGAGGGGCTGACCCAGTCCTAGTAGGGGCCGTCCTGGCCTATCCTGTCCCGTCCCCATCCAGACCTGACAGCCCCCACGTTTGCAGATGAAAACGGCCGAATCATGAGGGTGGGTTTGCTTATTAGTTGGTCCAGCTTCCCCGCGCGCGTAAACCTGTTATGCGCATGACTGGGCGGGCGAGCAATGCCATCCATCAAACGCACTTAGCGATCCATCCCCAGGTGCGTTGATCGTGTTTCTTCTTTCCCCTTCTGATTTTCCCTTACTACGACTGGCTGCCCATCGAGAACAAAAACGTGTCCCGTCCCTTCGTCTTCGCTTCTTTGTTATCCTTCTCCCATATGCGGTAGCGGCCACTCTAAATCTCGCCGAGGGCCGCTTGTACAATTACACACTAACTACTCCATTCGACTGGGCCTAACTTATTTGTTTCTATTTTGTTTTACTTTATATTTCCCACTTCTTATCGTGTACTAAAAGAGAAAACACACAATGGACGCCGGTGCATCCTCGCCCACGCTCATGGTTTTAGACAGCCCGCTCTCCCAGAAGAGGACGCGGGACGAGTCGCCTGATCTCGCAGATGACGAAGAAGCAGCCGCACTTGCCAGCAGGAAGAAGCCAGCCAAAGAGGCCTCGGTCAAGGCCCTGCCGGTCGTCATAACCACAGAGATGATGATTGATAAGAGCCCAAGCCGTCCCGCAACGCCGGGCCCTGGCAGGCCGAGATCGAATGCGGTGTGGACGCACGCCCATCTCGCGAACGACTGTAACAAGGTGATCATGGCCGGTCTCTGATTCTTTTCACTACTCCAAATCGACGAAATTCCTTGACGTCCATTTTATTTTATCTCTCCCACCATCATTCTTCAGTCATTCATTTGATTGGAAGCGAGGCTTTTTTTTTTCTTCCCCTCTCCCCTCCACCTCTGTGTTTTGCGGATCTTTTGGTGTGCTTTACTATGGGTGGCGACCAATACCCCGCAGATTAGGACCACCGAAGAACGGACTATGCACCACCACCAACCGACCTAATCACGCGATATTTGCGCAAATGAAACAAAACGATGAGCTCAATAAAGATATATTGTAGTACTAAAAGCTGAGCCCCAGCCAAGTTCTGGGGAGAGCGGTCAAAAAGGTTAAGGAAAAATAAGTCATCAATCATAAAAGAGAATGATGGATCGGTCTTGCAATATCGGCGAGAAACGCCGAATATCACAATCGACCTGGGCCGTTAACGGCATCATCATACACACATTCCGCCTGAATCATACAGCGCCGCGGGAAGTATTCCCATCTTACACTGGACAGCGAGCTCAAGCGATTTTGGCAATCACGAGCACACAGCTGCCAAATCAATACACTCCCCCAGTTGTTCACCTCCGCTCACAGTTCTCCTCTGCAAACAACTGCTGCTCCCGTGTCGGAGCAGCCGATGGGCCGAAGCCTGGGCTGGGATATATAGGACCAGTCCGTGCCAGTGAAAGAGTTTTTCAATCTGGTAGAAAGTCTGCAGTCGAGATCCGGGGGCATTCAGGGAACTCATAGGCGAACCTGCTTCAAGTCTCACCCAGCACTATCCAGGCTTCGGCTGCGGCGCTTGCATCATCAGCATCCTCCTCCTCCTCCTCCTCTTCTTCTTCTTCGTCACCTTCGGCGATGATGGCCAGAGCGGACCGATCCGAATCTTCTCTCTGTAACAGTGGAACGAGATCCCAATCACTACTATCCTCCTCCTCTCCCTCCGAATCGGAAACTAAATCAGGAAATATGTCCGCCGCGGGAAGCGGCGCTAATGAGTGTATCGAGTCTTCGCGGAGCTCGTATATAACATGCAGTGGTGTCGATCGGTAGGACGTCGTCACCGGAGCGGACTCGGCACTTGCCTGGAAGTGTGTCACTTCGTCCGTCTCGGGCCATGACTGCGTGTCGTCGGGGTGGGGTGATGCCAGGAGCTGAGCCAGAACCAAGTCTACGTCCAGCGAGGCGAAGGACAGGTCTAAGAGGGGTAGCAGAGCAGCAGCTTCGTCGTCGCTGTCACTACCACTGCCAGCACTAGACCGGCGCTTGCCTGCTGCCGATGGCGTTCGCTTCGGCGTGCGGATCGCGTAGACCGGCTCGGGGTGGACGATGGCGTTGAGGTCGAAGCCGGAACCTCTGGCGTAGTCATCGTCGTACAAGATTCCCATGCGGTAGAGCTCGGCGTCGTTCTCGACGACGTCCCACGCGTAGACCGTCTTCTGGGATATCCGGAAGGCTTCTTGGCGTTCGAGGCGGGGCTTGCGGCGGTCGCCATCGCTGGGCAGCCTTGCTTTGCTGCGCGCCAGGGCGGCGCCGTCGTCACTGTCGTGAACCCATGTGCGGGCGGCCTTGCGCTGCCTGTTGATGCGGTTCGCGTGCGCGTTCAGCCGACGCTGTGAGAAGCGCTGAGATTTCCAACACAGTTGGGGACTCAAGTCTAATTCACACTGGAGACTCCCCTCTGCATCATGTGCTGCTGATAACAGCTGCTTGTTGTCGCTGCTGGGATCTAAACCCAGTGGTAATGATACTAGTGCATCCATAATGGGCTTGCTCTTATATATGTGTATTTGTGGTGAGGTAACAGAAGTTGAAAGGTGCTCTTGTTCACGAAATAGCAACAAGTTGCCAAGATTTGCCTGTAGTAGCCTAAATGGTATTGTCGTGCGCAGGGCGCGGAATGCTATGAGTGTATCGGCGAATGTGATCAGATAGTACGGAGTAGTCTCAGCCTAGAAGGTTGGAGAAGAGACCACACTTATACCCACGCAGACGTGCCTCATTGCCTGACCCTCCCTAACCATGTTCTACCGAGCAATAGTAATTTTTTTCTTACATGGGGCTATTCCGAACCAACAGCCAGAATCATCATGATATGCTACCTGATTCCGAACTCCGAACGCAGGTCTCGCGATTGGCTAACTATGCAGGTAACTTACTTAGGCGGGAAGAGTGACTCACCAGACCTTGCAAGCATCGGACAGGCCGCAGCGCCCGCGGCCCAGGCTCCCGGGACGCCCATTCTGGGGCAGGGGCGCGGCGCTCGCAGCCTGTAACTAGGCAATGACAGGCTGCGCTCCCACTGTGGAACCCGGTTGCGAAAAATGCCCAGCAAAATGTTCCAATCCTTTCTCCCTAATACACGACCTACCCAATGTTGGTTCGTGAAAAAAACAAAAGGGAGTCATATGATAAGCGCCTCGCGGCCGCTGCTTTGCCCTCGTGGTACAAACTTGCACAGAAGAGCTGCATTCGGGATTCGCAGACAGCAGTAGGGCGCAGGATACGGGGTGTGCCGAGCAGAACGGAGTCATACAACCCTAGGCGACGGGTTCTATTGGTCAATGGCTCTCTGAGTCGCCAGTATGATGGTGTATGAATCATATACAGTATGATGCATAGTTAGTAGCATTAGAAAACGAAGATTCAATTCAATCTATCGATTGGCTCCTTCGGCATATTTGGTGGAAGAGTTTTCTTTGTTCAGACTCGTTCTTTTCTTTTGTAGTTGTCTCCTTTGCAGTCATCTTGATAGGACTGCTGTGCCTACGATCATGCTTCAGCGGAGTGAGTTGGGGCTGGACGAGAAAGCGATGCTGAACTGGGCTTTGCTTCGTACGTGATGGGCTACGTAGATAAGATGACCCACCCGCTTATCGCTTCGTTTCAGCGCTCCTGAAATGTCGTCATTGGGTCCTCCAGGGTGGTAAAGGACTGTAGGTGTGCGGTCCGATTTCTCGGAGTAGCTTGAGAAATGCCAGGCGTCCAAGCAAGGAAGAGGAAGCGAAAACTGGAGGGCGGCTGTTGGGTATGTTCCATAGCATGCGCAGCTCTTCCGGTATTGGAAATCAGTCAAGACGAATAGTCCCTGAATCCTCATGCTACGTTGTGCATGCTTTTGCCGCAACTTGCACTGTAAGGAGGAATTGTTTCGCTCCACATATTGCAATCCCATCGAAACGTCCAACGTTAGATGGGGAAAGTGGGCTGGATGATCGCGACCACGCTGTGAGTTACTGGTGAACTGGGAAGCTCGAACCGCCTATCGATGTCCCCAAGCACCACCAAAAAACCGCCCTGAAACAGGGATTCTGCTACTGAGTGCACAGTACAGAGAATGATTATGCACATCCCACAACACCGAAAAGGCCACACAACGCAAATCTTGTTACAGCTCTCTTCCTTTCAGCTCCGTTCGTGCCGCCTCGCGCACAAAGCCCCCCCTTATCATCGTCTGGTCTAGGTGCAGGCAACCAATGCTGAACCGCTCACTTCGCGTTTTCCCATTGCATCGCAGACTTGGCCTCGCGGCGCCGGATTGAGAAAGCTGCGCGGACGCACATAAACGACTACACCACGCACCGAAACCCCCATCGTTTTCGAAACCTCAACACGCTCCCAAGCAACCAAGGATGCCGTCTCCATTGATGAAGGCGACCATCCAGGCCGCCGCGCTGTCCTCCGCCTCCAATGTGCTCTCGCAGATCCTCGACGCGTACAACAAGGAGCTACCCTTCACTTTCGATGGCATGCACTTTATGCGCTTCCTCATCCTCTCCTTCATCACCACGCCGCCCAACTACGTCTGGCAGCAGTGGCTCGAGCGCACGTTCCCGGCCCACGGCACCCCGGCGCACGCCGCCAAGGGCGACCTCGAGGCCCAGCAGGTGCGCAAGGAGAAGGACGAGCGGGGGCCGGACGGCCAGCAGCAGCAGCAGAAGCCCAAGCTGAACCTGCGCAACACCCTCTCCAAGTGGTTTATAGATTGCATCACCCTCGGGGCCCTCATGAACACGGTCGCCTTCTACATCCTGATGGGCCTGCTCAAGGGCCAGGGCGCTGAGCAGATCGGCCACAACATCCGCACGCAGACCATCCCGCTGATCGTTGCCGGCTACAAGATCTGGCCGCTGGCCTCCATCATCAGTTTCAGCTTCGTCCCCGTCGAGCGGAGGATCGTCTTCCTGAGCTTCATTGGCCTTCTGTGGGGTATCTACATGAGTCTAGTTGCTGCGCGAGTTTGACCTCTTAGCCCTTTCGAAATGAAGCTAAGTAGACAGAGTAGTCTAGCTGAAAGATAGAACTGACTGGTGGGACAAGCTGGAGGTTTGTGAGAATTTCCATTGTGGACACGGAAAGCTTCGTTGCTTTAGAGTCTATACGGCAAGACCATAGCATCTTGCCTCGATCGGGTAAACTGTGAGATAGAAACCGTCAATGAGAATTAGCGAGTTGAATCGCATGTAACCTCGTATTAGTGTGTTTCCTCGTCGGCATTGTACGCAATTATTGGGACCGCAAGGGAGTCCTCGTATCACACAAGCCACACGAAAGATCTCATTTAGCTCCATATTCCATTTACTCAGATCAATCACCAAGGATTCCATAGTCCTGAATCCTATCTTTCTGTAGAGCAACTCGCTAGCCGGCGTTGCGTGAACCCACCGGAGCAGATTCCGAGACAGGTCACAACGAGATTGGCTAATTCTGTTAACCTTCCTATAGAAAATCCCGCCGGCTAACGGTGAACCTTTGCTCTGTCGTCTGCGAGCTGCAGTCAAGCAAGTGTCTCTGCGCAATTATGGTGAAAGGTTTCAATATATTCCAGCTTTAATTTTTAGGTTATTTTGAATACACCAAAACTAGCTTTACAAGTCACACAGCAACATGATGAATATATATACTACCTCGTATACATAATTAAATCGCATCCCCCTCCCCCCACACCACGTCACATGATGCTAATAAGAAGATACCGCTAGATGTTCTCTCCAGCCGCCCGTCTGAGCACCAAAGACAGCCACTCAGCATGGCTGATCATCAAGCAATGCCCGCCGTTACACTTTTCGACCGTATCCAGCGCGCTTGGCTCCAGTGCTCTAGCACCTTGTATGATCATTTCGATAACTTCCGGCTGGAAGAAGGTCTTATCCTGCTCTCCAATGACGTAAGTCGATGGGATGTCCTTCCACGCCGCGTAAGTTGTGGTACTACCGTATACACCGAGGCTTTGAGGCAACAAGCGGCCTGCCCAGGTTCCTGCCTCCTCCTCGTCGAGGTCATTGAAAAAGACCGTTTTGGCTTCCTCTGGATCGACTCTGACAACGCCTTTCTGTTTCACATCCATACAAAGTGATTAGTATATATATATTGACTTAATAATGAGAATCCAGGGCGTTATTTACCTCAAGATCCACCAGCATCCAGCTGGGGAACTGCGCCCCTCCCGCAGTGGGTTGAAACCCGGCGGGCGGAACGTAGGACATGATGTACACCAATCTAACAACACCTCCCTTGAGACCTTTAAATTCGCGTTCTTTCTTGCTGAGGCCTTCCGGAGCCTGGGACCCAGGCATGCCGGTGTACGAGTGCAGGACCAGGATGACCTCTTTCTCCTGGGATTCTACAAGGGTGCTGAGGCACTGGCGGATGCTCTCGACGTCGCCCCAGAAATCCTTGTGCGGCACCGCGGCTCCTGTCGAGGCCAGGGGCAGTGCGACCGTCGCATAGCCATGTGCGCTAACAAAGTCGATGGTTCGGGAGTAAATGTCGACTGGGAGCCAGCAACCTGGGACGAAGACAAAGGTAGGTTTGGTCATTATTTTTTTTTTTTTTTAAATTTACTTGTCGTACGTTCTTGGGAATGAGTCCTATGCTTTGGAGCGAGCAGTAGAAGTGAACGCAAGTGTGCTTGTCCATCCGGGGAAGGACTCCCATAAAATAGATCGATGTCCACCACCGCCCACCGCCCTATACATTGTCACGTAAATCGAGGGCGTCGCCGTTGTATTTCTGCTGGGCTTGGCTGCTGCACGTGTGGAGTGCCCATCGCCGGCTAGACATGGATTGTTAACCAAATCGAGTTAATGGGTCAACTACCAATGCTCAAATAGAGTAAATGGTTGGGTAGTTTGAATACCTATGTACCTATTCTTACATAAGACCACAGGCACTAACAAGCGACAACAAACTTTCAAGGTCCGCAAGAACCACTAACTAGAGCAGAACGGTGCGGTTGTGGTCCGTAAGCACGCCTTCAGTTCATCTAAATAATAAGCCCAACTGCTAACTTCTAACCGGATTGCATTCAAGGTTGAGACCCGTAAGCACAAATATCGCCAGTTCGGTCCTGTCAGCGCGTGCTTAGAACCAAACAACACCCTGCCGAGAGTCCGGTTAGGATATAGCTGACTGTACGCACCGTGACACATACTAGTAGCCAAATTAGTTGATTCAGTCGGCTCCAACACCCTGTCGAAAAACACAATTCGTGTTACATAAGCAGTGGATTGAACAGTTGACTACGAACTGCCCCTTGTTTCATTAATAGCGAGATAATATGAGGACACTTCCATAGTTGCCCAAAACCCAAATACTTGCATTACTCTACAACCTATGCATCAAAGACTACGTTTGACCTTTGAAGAGAGCCCTGTTCAATACACTATTATAGCCTTGCAATGTACGCCGTCCAGAAATTCCAACCTTGAAGATGCCATGTATATGCAAAAGCCAGGCAAGCATCATTGCTCGAACCTTCGGAAACGAAAAAGACATTGTAAAGGCAATCGCCTACTATAGAGCCGCTAACAACAAGCAACGGAGTGGAACCACCTCTAAAACCGACGCCAGTATCAAAACCTGCACCAGAGTCGAAAATCATGAACTCAAGAAAGCCGAGTACAATGACGATTGAACCACGTTTGATAAAGCATAACAATCAATAACAGTGTCTTGTTAACTGTCACAATGTATCAATCCTATTGTACGCGATCTTGCCCTTGATATATCCACGAAAAGAACAAGTTCTTGCTTTGTTTAACAGCAAGAAATTCAAACCCTAAACAAGAATACCATATTATTCCAAAACTGTCTACGAGTTCATTCCGAAAAGCTTACCAATCTATTTGCTACAGGTCATCCGGTATGAGCCATCTCAATACCAGATCCGGAGAGGGCAGATAGGTTAGGGAATTTCTTCGGAGGAGCCAGCATCCTATAGACAACTGATACCTCACCGATCGTACTGGTACAGGTTTTAACTTTTACCTACCATTAGTGGTCCTCGCCAGGGTACGGTTCCCGATCCCGTTGGCCACTCCTTCAGATTGTTCCTTGGAATGGCTCTAACGCCATTGCTAATGCGGTGAATTTTGCAAGGAACTATAGCTCGATGTTGAGTCGAGATTTACTCACTAGGAACCAGAGAGACGATCAATTTACTATTCGAATTGACCTCTTTTGGCAGAACTAAGGGAAAAAAGACGGCAACCGCCTCCCATGATCATGTCTAGGCTATGACGGGAAGTTAATGTATGAAAGTGGGGTAATGTCTGTTATATGCCAGGGATAATTACACGCAGTACTCGTTGCCCTCGCTGCCTAAAAGCACTGAAAGCTCAGGATCGAATAAAGACAATCAATTGGACCATCTCCCCACGCTTCCTGGGTGGAAGCAAAAAAATAAAACACGAAACTACTGTCTTCCTTCTAAAGCATGGGTGAGAAAGAAGAGCTGACAAGAGCGGCCCCTTGCTCGGCTGGGACGCCGTCGCCGCCGCACTGGGCCTCCTCCGCCAGGGCAACGTCCTGGAGACCACAGAAAATCGCCGTCGCCTTGGCCGTTCTGAGCTGCCTAGCCATCCTGCATCTACCCCGGCTGCTGTCCTTCGGAGGGAGAGCTTTTCTCGGCCATCGCGCGAGCTGCGGCGGCGCACGGGGACGTGACGATGGATCCGTCACCTACCCGGGTGAGCGCATTGCCTGGGCGCCGTGCGGAGAGATCGGCGGCAAGCCACTGGAGTGCAGCGCGCTGAAGGTTCCCGTGGACCAATTCAACGCTACCGCATCGTCGTCGTCGCCGGGCGGTCTGACCTTCGAGCTCCCGCTGATCCGCCTACGCGGCGGACCCGGCGCCACGCAGAACTTGCTCACGAACCCCGGTGGGCCGGGGGCCTCGGGGGTGGACTTCCTGCGCGTCGCGGGCGCTGAGCTCAGCGCTAGCGTGGGTGACGGCTTCCACCTACTCTCGTTCGACCCGCGCGGCGTCGGCGGCTCGCGCCCGCGCCCGGAGTGCTACCCGGCAGCGGACGACCACGACGACCACGGCGGACGAGGGCGCGGCCCCGCCGACGCCGCGCGGGCGGCCCATCCTCTAGCGCACGACGGTCAGCGGCCCGAGGACGCGGGCGAGGTGCGCGCGTGGGCGGCCAACTTCGCAAAAGTCTGCGCCGAGGGCGGCGGCGGTAGCAGCGGCGGCGAGTACGCCCGCTTCCTCAACACGCCGCAGACCGCGGCCGACATGAACAGCATCCTCGACGCCGTGGGCCAGGCGGACATGGTATACTGGGGCTTCAGCTACGGCACCCTGCTGGGCCAGACGTACGCGGCGCTGTTCCCGGAGCGCTCGCGGCGCATCATCATCGACGGCGTGGTCAACGCGCACGAGTGGTACGACAGCCGGCTCAACGAGCAGAGCCTCGAGGACGCCGAGAGGGTGTTCGCCGGCTTTACGGACGAGTGCGTCGCGGCGGGGGAGGAGCGCTGCGCGCTCGCGGGATCCGGGAAGACGGGCGCCGGCCTCCGCGCCGAGCTCCTCGACCTCGTGGCGGGCCTCAGAGTGCAGCCGGTGGACGTGTACGTCAGCCGCGAGCAGCACGGCGTCATCACGGCGGAGCAGGTGCTGCTGAACGCCATCTTCGTCGCCCTGTACACGCCCCAGAGCTGGCCGGCCCTCGCGGACCGGCTGGCGGAGCTGCTGGCGGGCAATGCGACCGGTTTCTTCCTGCAGTACGGGCTCCAGAAGTCCCTGGTGGAGATCCTGGGCGACGTCAACACCTTCATCAAGATGAACGACGGGACGTCCGGGCCGGACGGGTGGCCCGCGGGCCGCGATGCGTTCCTGGACATCATGGAGCCCTACTGGGCAAGTTCGCTATTCGGGCAGTCCCAGGGCAGGGTGTACTATCTCAAGCAGCAGTGGGTGATCCCGCGTACGCACAACTTCTCGTTTGCGGATGCCGCGGGTGCAAGCGGTGACGATCCCGGGGCGATCAAGACGGCTCACCCTCTGCTGATTCTCAACACGTCATACGATCCAGTTTGTCCACTGTCTTCCGCGAAGGTGGCTCGTGAGCTATTTGAGGGGAGTCAGATTGTGGAGCTCAAGGCATACGGGCACTGCAGTGCGGTCCTACCATCGGCTTGTATAGATAGGCACGTGAGAGCATATCTTTACAATGGCACAGTCCCAGAGAAACATACAGTATGTGAAGCAGATGGGATATATTTCCCCCCTCCTGCCAGGGAGAGCGAGGAACAAGTCTCTGGAGTTTATGGTGTTCGAACCGAAGTTGACGGCAACAAATATCATGCCCTAAATGAGCTGAATCAGATGAGAATCATGGGTCTATACTAATCAAAGGCGATCCTAAATTTGCCAGATGGAAAAGCCTCGGGATTGACGGAAGGGTGAGAGGAGATTTGCTGTATATTACATGTTAACGTTGATTACTGGAATGAATATATTAAACTTGACCAGTCAGTACTTTGAGCCTAAATTGCTGCGCAGCTCCCCGTCAGTCAGAAGGCGTCTCAGACGTTGGTAGCTGGTCGGGCTGGTGGAGTGGTGTGGTCTGAGAACCCTGTTGACATGATAAACGGTTGGTCAAGGAGGCAAGTAGACTGACTGTCGCACTGCATGTACACAGGATATAGGTAAACTCCAGCCTTCCAAGCCGAAGTTGAACCTTTTGTTTCTCTTATTAATTTTTCACATTTGCCTTTTAGAGCCTCTACTAAGCAGTAAATATCTACATTGAATATTTTGTATACTGGAGAGAACAACTATTCTCCGCTACCTTTAGAGTGCATGTTTTATGGTCATCACCATTGTTGTTGTTGTTGTTTTTATTTATGTCAGCACTTCATCAAGAACAACATGATTTGGGCATACTTGCAACTGCTTCACCATGGTACCAATTACTCACTACTCAATTATAAAGCTGACACAAAATCCCAATCTTCGTGACCCCTTCATGTGGCAATGGATAGGTTCAGTTGCAATAATATATGGCGTTTTACTTCATTTAAGCTTAAATCCACGTTCATCTTAAGATGTAGATAAACAATGTCAGACGAGAAGATCATTATTTCATCATTGAGGCTACCATATAGACCATGGAGAGTCAAGGCTACTTCGGATCTCTTAAGCAGTCCTAAGGCTTATTTATCAAAGCACTTCAATTCGGTCCACCATGCTGATGAAATTCAAAACCAGCAGCTCATATGAAGACATAATTATCCGGCTTTCCCAAAAGTACGAACGAATTCCATCAGAAACTTGGGGGATATGGCACTTAATAGGTATAACGGAAGTTGCGCTGGTAGCCCTCCTATAATGAACGGTTAGCTGCATCACTTGACTTTTTGGGGTTAAATGGACTTGTCTCTTTCTATTAACTTACCTCGTGTGCCTCCAGTTCTTTCTCTCCCCTGTCCGCCTTGCGATTCTCGAAATAGAAGCTGGTATCAACAATGATCACCAAGATAATGTTGAGGAGTGCGCAGGCTATGGCAGCATACATGCCAGGTCTATAACCCGTGGCGGCGTCTTGAGATCTAAAAAGAGAAAGAAAAAAGGGTTTTATGGTCAGCTCATCCATCAAAATGAAATTCGTCGCTGAAGGCTCCCCCACATACCTGAACACGAGACTTCCAGCAATACCTCCGATGCCACCGAATCCCACAAAGGTGGCGCTACAGAACGCGCGCTTCCACTGGCCGCGGATGTTGTTGGCCTGGTAGGCCATGGCAGCGGGAACGTTGGAGTTGGCGCCCGAGGCGACGAGGAAGACGCCAAAGTAGCGGACGCCGCTGTTGGGGTGCCAGCCCATGATGGGGATGCCGATGAGGCAGAGGATCATGTTACCGATGATTATGGGTCCGCGCAGGTGGTAGCGGTCCCCAAGCCAACCCATGCCAAACATGATGATCCCGGCCAGGATGTAAGGAGGCGCGACGAGACACTGGGACTGACCGACCGTGAACCCGAGGCTGTGATTGAGAATCAGGGGCAAGAAGTAGGCCAATGCGTATGTGACGGTGGTGGTGTTGAAGAAGATCATGGCGTAGCACCTATTAGAGGGAAAAATCAGCTCGGCTCAGTTCTGCCCGCAATGCTGCCGGCATATAAATTCTGCATTTTCTTTTCCTTTCAGTTGATTTTCTCTTTCAACTTACCAAATCTTCCAATCTGAACCGCCTGACAAGAACTTCCAAACATTAAACTTTGGCAAGGCAGCATCCCCACGGTCCGCATTGATCTTCTTGACAATCCAGTCTTTTTCCGCATCGGAGATAAAGTTCCAAAGTTTGCGCTTGGAGTCAGGGAAATCGATTAGGAGCCAGTAGCCAGCGATGCCCAGGAGACAGGTGATGAGACCCTCCATGATGAAAATCCCTTACAACACAAATGAAGTCAGCGTGGCTCGTCACTCAGCGGGCGGCAGCAAAATTAAGTAAGATGACTTACACCGCCAGCCGCTAAGACCGGCAAGTCCAGCCATCTGCATCAGACCGTACGCGAGGATACCCGCAAATGCAGATGCGACGCAGCCAATGATGTAAAAGAAGGAGTATCGCTTTCCAATTTCATCTAAAATGCTGTCAGTCAGCAGTCCATATCTTTCATCGTGTTTGTGGGGAGGTGTAGTATATTCTCACATCTAGTGTACTGCAAGAAATAAACGTGTCAGCCAAGGGAATATTCTGCCGTACGCCTCATATATCCCTCAAATTTGGGAGCTGAATATAACAGAGGATATATTAGGGGTCAAACTTACCCAGGTGCTCAGAAGGTAGACGCAGCTCGGGAAGAAGCCGGCTTCTAGGATACCGAGAACCACGCGCAGCGCTGCCATCTGGGAATAGTTCTTGGTGAACCCGAAGCCGATCATGAGCGCGCCCCAGAGTATGGTAATGGTGGCCAGGTGGATGCGAGGGCCGATCTTGCGGGCGAGGACGGTGGACGGCGGTTGGAAGAGCACGTACGATACAAAGAAGACGAGGGTAATCACGGAGTACCGGTCCCCAACGAGTTTGAGTTCCACATCCATGCCTGCGATGTTGGCGGCTGAGAGGTTCGTCCTATTTGCACAGGATCTTAGCATAAGTTTCTTTCAGAGGGAGTTGTGCCTTGTGCGTGTAAAAACCTTGGTTTCTGTCATGGAAACCATGCAAAGAGACAAGACATGTCGGACAATGGTAGGGGTACCGCGAAGGCAGCATAGTGAAGTAATCGCATACCTGTCCATAAGTGATACACAGTACATGAAGCCAACTGTGGAGACGAGCCGGCGATCAATTCGCCAGATAATGCGCTTCTGCTCCTCTGGAGAGTACTCATCCTCCCAGCTGGTGAGCTCGGTGGTGGTGCGCTGCAGCTCAGTGTCGGCCACATACTCGACACCCGCTTTCTCACCATCGGAGTCTCTGGCAAAGTGGTCCGACATATTTCGCTGTTCTTCTTCTTCGACAAGCTATAGAACTGAAGCTGCTGGCCCAAGGAATTTAGGACTCAAGCAAGAAGAAAGACAAAAAGGGACAAATTTGAGTGGTAGTAGTTCCCAGCGAAGAAGTGGAAGTCACCATGGGGGAAGGAGTGCAGGGACGGAGAATGGCCACCTGCCTATATATAGATAGGATATGCAACAGCAGCAGCAGCAGCAGCATCAGCTAGGTATACGACCCAAAGGCAAAAGATCCGAGCAACCACATCTCTGTTGAAAGGCGGGTGCACATGTATGCATGCCAAGGCGCGTGCACTAGCTTACACAGATAGATAGCTCCTGTCATGTACACGGTACTGCGAGCTTCTCCAATCTCGGGGTGATACACCAAAGGGGGGGCGTGGCATCGAGCTAGGTGGGCCGATGCTATTTGTGCCACCGGTCTCATGGGGGGGGAAGCAAAGACAATAAAAAAAAAGTTTCCCCTGTTTAGCACATGCTACGTGACAATGATAATGTAATGCTGACTGATTGCCTCACGGTCACAGGAGATTATCCTATGGAGGATGAGGATGGCTCCCTCCATTCTGGCCAAGCCAGGTTATCTTAACTGGAAATGAAAATGTAGAACGGCAGAGTTTGAGAAATGGTATTAGAACCCCAACTATTCTGGTAGTCCTCCCTCTCCAAATTGAGGGGCGGGACAAGGGATTCACCTTCCCGGATAGTACTCAAAGGCAGTAGAGACTTTTCCCTGGGGGTGTGCATGGGCATTGTAGAATGTGAGAGAGAGATAGTGAGAGAGAAAGTGTGTGAGCTGTGTGTGTGTGTGTGTGTGTGTGTGTGCATGTAGGGACGGCTCTGGTTCGCAGAACAAGCGCAAAGAAGGAGAGACGAGAGAGCACTTTGCCATCGTGGATTTCTGTTAGTCAATGGCTGACCTGACTTGGATCACACGCGGTGATTGGCATCGTACCGAAACGATGTGGGGATGAATACATACGATTGGGGGTTGGTGGTGGCCATCAACCCAAGAGCTGTGTGTAGTCCTTTTAGATTTCTCCCCTTTTCCTACCCCCCACCTCTCTCCTCCATATCTCCTCATTCCTCGCTAGGCGGAGGTCTCAAGACGTCTCTCATTCTGCTCCCGCTCGTTACTCTCTGACCTAAACTTAACTTAAATGGACTGCCGCATGTTTTCCGTTAACCCACAATCGCGCGCGGCCGGTCTTGGCTTATAGTGCGGAGAGTGGCCAGATGGATTCAGAGGATGGGCCAAGAAGTGGAACCTGGGGTAGAGTACGGCACACGCCCAGGCTACGGCTTTGGCTTTGTGGAGAGCTTTTCGGGCGCTACTCAGAAAACGCGGGGTGAGCTTACCAGAGATGGTAGGGAGCTCCGTGCTGCCTCGGAAGGTCAGGCGGGAATTGGGATTCCAGGTCGTTTTCCTCCAGCTCTAACAGGTGGGCTGCTTGTCTCAGCGGCATGGGAAAACCAGCCGCTGGCTCTGGTATCCCGTCCACAGAGAGAGCCCAGTAGTAGTAGTAGTAGTAGTAGTAGTCCGAAAAGGCAAATGAACAGGTGCCGCATACATGTTACGATCCAGTGTCACAAGACCCCATCCCCATACCATTTCCATCTCCAATTCAAATCTGCTTGCAGTCTTGGAGGGGTTAGGACCCTTGCCGGCCCAGACGCATCTAGATCCCGGTTCACTACCTGTCTCCCTGTAGCTACCCATCTGCTGGGAAGCGACCCAGCTCACCAGAGACGACACAACCCTCACCGATTGGTCTTCACTGCTGAAGTGGTGGTGGAAGAGCAGGAAATGTCAAAGTACGGTCCGACTACCATCGACATGGAGTGGCAGCCGTGGCACCACATTGCCAAGAGAATTTCCCCCCCTCCACCTTCTCACCCAGGCCAGCGAACCACAGTCACCGTTCTGCGAGCAAAAAGAGACTTCCAAGACTCTTCTCTCCCCTCTCCCACGCCGTGCATGGCGTTAACTAAGCTTAATCTAGATAAATCTCTATGTATCCGCCGCCCAGTCGCAACAAATCCCCCTTTCATGGAGAGCCTCCCGGGTAGATTAGGGAGGGAAGAAAGGGGCGAGGAGGGGGGGGGATCGGAAAACTTGGACTCTTGGGATTTCCCCCTTCCATTTCCCTACATGCATCTGACTTGCGCCTGTCCATCGCTTCTACAGTAGCTTCGATAGTTTCTTCAGCCGCAACCTATACATCTCCCCCATCGTTCCGCTCTCCGCCCCATCCGCCAGAACGAACCTTATCTTGGCGAGGGTAGGAAGCGAACAATGCCCACCCGCTCGGGAGGCCAATCGCACGCTAAACGCCGCCGCCTTGATCAAGAGCATCACGACTACTAGCGAGCAGTTTAGACGCAAAATGCCCCGTCGTTTTGTTTGCCAAGGTCTGGGCTACCGAGGCTTTTTCTACTTTCAAACACAGAGGCGTTTCTTATTCACCGTAGAGTCCGGATCTCCTATGTACATGAACAAAGGATGCAAAAAGGAAACGCGTCATGCTCGTAAACCAAGAGGTCAAGAGTGGATACAGCGGCTTAGTTCATCGGCAGTTAAAAGAGGGCCAAAAAAGAAAGATATGCATGCCCCGTTTAGATCTTCGGGGCTTTTCCCGGGTGCGTGCCCGAAAGCAAGGCGACACGAGGCGAGACGCGGGGGAGGGGGAAGGGGGAAGGGTGGGTTTTTGGTGGGGGAGAGTCTGCGCAAGTTGCGCTGGACGCTGGGGAGGGAAGAGAGTCTTAACTTACGCTCTTTCTGTCTCCATCCCATCAGAACTGAGTAAACCCCCCATCAACCCCAACAACATTGAACCATCCTAACCCACACGGCTCACTTACCACCCACACTCGCGCTGCACTGCGAGAGAGGTCTTAGTCAGAGCTCGAATCGGCTTAACCTGCTTTACGAGAATAGCCTTCTCAAATGCAACACCACCCCCGGTCTTGTTTACGAGGTCTCTGTTCATCTTGTTGCGAAAAGAACGCAAAGAAGACTTTTTGGTTTTAGTTGCCAAACTCGAGAAAGTAGCCGAAAAAGAAGTTGCATATAAATGGTGAAAAAGGTAAGGAGATGCGAAGTGAAAGTAGACTGGCTGTAACACCCTCTTCGCCCTTGCCCTCGCCTTTCGTCCCCCGCTCTTTGCATCTGCTGAGCGTCTTCGGTATCCCGTGTACGTCTTAAGCCGTGAAACACCCTCCTGCCACGTCTCCGTGGCACGCTGATCATCTGGAGCCCGTTCCATGTGAATGCAATCTCTCAGGATAGATAAGGAGCATTCTGTGCTGTGAGAGCTGTGATCATTATCCCATTCGTTCGTAGCATGGCCACAGCGGGGTGAACTTGTGAACCGCACGCTGCAACTAGTTGTTTGGCAGCTGACCGACCGGTATGAGAGACAAAAGGCAAGAAGCCAGCCTTGAAATGACTCAAAAGTCTTCATTCCAGCGGCGCTTCAATCTATATAAACCAACTGAAAGACAGACCAGGTACTGATTTGTAGCCCCCCCGGGTCATATTACATGTAGGATCCCCTTGTAGTTAGATGATGATGCCTGCCTTGTAAAGCATTAACATTAGCAGACCAGTTGAGAGTCTAAAAGTCCAGAGGTTCGACCATCATTCGGTAGATTCACCGCGCTGTATTTATTCCATATCTATAGACACGAAAACTGATCCTTGATCTTTACTGTACAATTATACGATCTGGCCATCCAGTTCTGGAGCATCTGGTAAACGTAATATCGCCGTCTTCCTTTCTCCCGTGGAAGACCATACTTATGTCGGATAACAAAAATCTGGAACAAAATCGCTGCCATCATGCTTCGTCTCAGTAGACCTGTTAGGCAATCGCTGGTGCGCAATTCATGATGCTTACACATCACTATGTAAACTCTCGGAAGCTTTGCAGAGCAGACATTTGCTGTTGCAACCTGTTCTGCACTCTGCACAACACCGGCTTGGTGCCAAAAGGCTGGTTCATATTCGTTCTTCCTCCCCACTAATAGTGGTTGAATCATTCCCCCGGTGCTGGAGTGACTGGCTATTCCGCTCCAGTGCCAGATGCCATCCTTGCA
Organism: Xylariales sp. PMI_506; assembly: GCA_021365275.1. Classification (NCBI taxonomy): domain Eukaryota; kingdom Fungi; phylum Ascomycota; class Sordariomycetes; order Xylariales; species Xylariales sp. PMI_506. The sequence continues at coordinate 668,726 of JAJTIY010000004.1, read as the reverse complement.
GCTTCAACTTCCTTCTGCAAGGCTTGAAGTTGCTTCATGATATCGTCGCCTGCCCCTGGTGTATTAGTGCCTCCGCTTTCAGAAACGCTTGAGACGGGTCCATCATCGATTGATCTTAGTGACAAGGTTTCTGCGGCATTTCCAGCATTCATACTTCCCTTGCTACCCCCCCTGGCTCTCCTGGATGGAGGCGGGGGTGGTGGTGGTGCTATCCCTCCCGCAGCTCCTTCCTTATCTTTGCTGACCTTTCGAGAAGGAGGGTTGCCACTCTTCAGAGGATCTAGGCTGCCATGAACACTAGGAGGCCGCCTCATGCTAGAATGACGGGCCGGAGGTGGTGGTGGAGGGGATATTTTGGTTATGGTGTCTTTGCTGATCACGACCGTCGCCTGGTCCAGAGGACTAAAGCCTAAATTCGCTGGCGGCAGTTTGATATCATCACTGGAGACGGAGGTGAAGCTGGAAGCTGTGGGGCTTGTGAAGGAGCTCCCTTGCCTTGCGTGGTTAGGTCGTCTAGGCGGAGGAGGCGCAGGTGCTAATATGTTCTTCTCGGAGCTGATGTTTACGCGCAGGCTATCCGCGCGGGACCGTGTAGACTCAAAAGAACTGCGAGGCGGGTCTTCCTCTCCGGGGCTGGCAAGACTGGCTGGAGCTCTGCTATCTGTCCTTCCGTGGCGTCGAGGTGGTGGAGCAGCCGGCTTGCGATGGGCACTCGATGTGGTGAGCGTGCTCGTCTGGGATTCAGAGCGGGCACGTCCGATAACCAAGGGAGGCGTGGCTGGTAGTGGCTCTGCCGTGACAAACTCGGCCGCCTCTGGAAGCTTCCCTGCTGCGTTGCGGTCGAAGGGTGATTCAACTTCCTCTTCCGCGGGGGTAAGCGAAGGGGGTAACGGCAGAGGCTTATTGACATCCGCGGGTGGTGATGAAGCAGATGCGCTGCCGGGTCTGCGGGTAGGAGTTGAGGCATCGGTGTCGATAGACATAGGAGGTGTCGATGCTTTGAGTCTGGAGATTGGTTTTGAGTCTGTTGCAAGCTCGATCTTAATAAGCTTCCCATGCCTCGAACTGGGAGGAGGCGGCTTCTTTCGAGCCGACGCCGACTGCACAGTCGACAGCGGCGATGACGGGAGAATGCTCCTCCGCTCTTCAGGTTCTTCGGCTTCGGATATCTCGTGGGATGTTCGAGGCGTTTCCTGCATGGCGTCAAATATCGACTGCCGTGATACGGAGCTGGCGTCAGTATTACTTGCACCATCAAGGGGAAGTGCAGCACTCGGGCTTGCCCCTGCGGTATCGGCCCTCTGTCCACCGGGCGGTGACCCTGGGAGGTTGGCGTAGCCTGTCAAGAGCAGCCTCTTGAACGAGTTTACGTCGAGGGTGCCCTTGTTACCGGATCCCACGGGACTAGGGATATCCTGACCCGGTGAACTCTGCTCCAAGTCTTGGAGCGTCTTGGCGAACGGATTCGGTGGCGGTCGAGGCAGCGGCCGCTCATCTGAGGCAGGTTCGTGCCGTTCTGGCACCCCGTGATCGAAAGGGTCATCCTGATCTATGTCATTATCGTGATCGTTGTCGTTGTCGTTGTCGTCGTTATCGGCCGATTCACTGCTGCTGTCATCCTCGCTGTAGTCATCCGGTATGCGGCCCCTAACGGGGGCGGTGTCCTCGGGTGATGATGGCGGCGGAGACTGTACCCGAACCTTCTTCACGATCTTCTTGGGTTGCAGCTGGACCGGGCGGTCATCCCTCGGCGGCGCCTGTTCCACATCCGCTTCTGATTCGAGTGCGGCTTTGAAGGTAGTCAAGGGAGGCCGGGGAACATTGGCTGCTATGGGCTCACCGAATAGTGAGCTTGCATCGGTCCGTGCTCCCGCCGTCGAGGACGTGGGTGCTGTCGTACTCGCTGTTGGCGTTGTGGAGCTCGAGGGGCGACGGAACGGGTTGTGAGAGCCGAAGGACAACTCAGCTGACGATGACATGCTGGGCAGCGGAAGAAGGGAGGGGTATGTTTCTGCCAGGGGGACGGGAGGAGAGAAGAGGGGATGAACGAGTGAACTGCAGCTGCTTCAATACGCGCTACGATTGAGCCATCGCATAACCGTTGAATGTTTTGCGTTTGCCTGGGCCGTGCTGGGGGGAATTCAGGATGGGATGATACAACTCGGGTGAGTGAGGCGCGGCGTGGTAGGTCGTCGGTTAATGTCCCCCCGCCAGCAGCAGCGATAAGATGGGTGGATGTTCTACCTGACTATCGGAAGGACCGGGCACTGGGGAAAGGCGACCGGCTAGGCGGGCTGCTGCATCTACTTAGGTAGGTAATTTAGCCTGTCTAGTGTGCGGGCTGATCTGTGTCCTGCAGATCAATTGGGTCCTCGGCGGGTGAGTTGCGGTACGGCTAGAGAGTCGCAAATCGTCGAGTGGTTGCGAGTGGTTAAGACGAGATTTGCTTCCTTTTTGAATTGACGATGTCCATCCAGAGAGAGTGGTTGATACCTGGCCAGGCAGCCAAGTCAGTAGGGCTGGTCAAGGTACTCGTCACCCCTCCCCTCCCTTGGGGGGCCCTCTTTTTGCTGTCCAGTTGAGTCCCTGCCTGGAGACGCTTGCTCGTCATTTGCGAGGCGGCTAGCGGGACGGCGCACGGACCAGCAAGCTTGGTGTCGCGCCTAGCTGTGCAGCCGCCTATTCTTTTAAGTTGTGTGGGCCTAGCTTAGATACACTGTCTATACACTGTGCTTCAAGGGACGCCTTACCAACAGTTTGGCAGCAGATTGTAAAGGAAGACCTGCAGTATAGGCAGTATAGCAAGCGCTAGTTATACAGTGTACAATAAATAAAAGGCACAGTACATCCGGATTTGGTAATTACCTGCTACGTAATCAAGTGACCTCCTTGGTGTATTAGCTCATTCAACATCGACTTATCAGTGACATGACAGCTGGGGCGCGTGGGCTGGCTCGGCCGGAAGAGCTGGGAAGACCACTCGACTGGATTGCATACCTGTCTTATCCATTGTCCTATTTAATGGATTTCTACTGTATTCAAGGGCGTGATTTGGTTTTTAATCCTGGTGCCTCCTCTCAAAACCATATATTCTCACAGCTGATTACATTCGGTCGGGTGCTTGGCTTTCCCATGAAAATCATCGCTCCCTCCCCTCCCCCCATATCCCTCTCGTAAAGAAAAAAAGAAATAAAGCAGTGCACAAACTATTGGAATTGAAGCAGCAATTTCCAGCTTCTTATCATTTCATCATTTTCTGCAATGAAATAGAACTATCACGTGCACTCATCGCAAACACTTCAATCTGAATCATGTGAAAGTAGAGGGCGGCCAGCAAAGACGATGGACGTGTGTGTGAGTTGGTTGATCCGCTCTGGTGCCACCGATAGCCTGGCCTCAAACAAAGGACATCCATAATGCTGGCTATTGTTTGTGTAGATATAGCTAATCACTTCTTTTTGTTTTTTTATTTTATTTTAAGGCCCCTCCAAACAAACCCTAAAACATAGCTGCAACTCGGGTTGTCCGTCTCATTGTCTTGGATTCGACTGGGGACTTGTTTCGGCATAGGTCTCATCCCTCCACAGAGAGACCGCCCCACCCACGTGACACCCCTAATCATTAACGATTACCGCAAGGGAGGCAGAAAATTCGGTCAGTTCCTAGTGATACTTCCTAATTTGGGTGGATGTAAACATAGAGCAATCTCATCGACGCGTCTAGACAGGCCACATCATCTTCTGACGCTCGCTTCTGCCCACGCCCATCGATGCCCAACTGCGAGCTGGAAGAGAATGATTCTGCAGATTTGAAGCGCATCACCGAAACAGTCAAGGCATTGGGAAAGAAAAGAGTAGTTTCAGAACAGCACAAAATCCCTTTCAGTCATTGATTGGTATAATTACAACTATAGACTCATCATCACATCGTCAATGATCCCTTGTCACGCCTCAGTAATTGGATGTCCCATCTCCAGAGGGTGGCAGCCACGGGCAAAATTGAGGGCCTCGATGGCTGCGCAAGAGGCGCGAGGTGCGCGACTGGAGACGTGCGAAAAAATGACTCGCTGGCGCGCCTTGTGAGACAATCCGGTATCCCCCGAGGCGTACCGAAGCTCACTCGCTCAAGCAATGTCCCTCCTGCCTTTCCTTCCCAAAAAAACACAAAAACATGACCTATGACCCTTCGCGCGAGGAGCAATACACAGACGCGTCTTTGTACCCTATCCCATAAACGCCAATAGACCGCCAATCCAGATACGCATCATGAAAGAACAACAGCATCAAATCAGAACGCTCATGCCGAAGCCTCAGCCTTCTTAGGTGCCTTCTCCTTCTTGGGTGCAGCAGCCTTCTTTGCGGGTGCCTTCTTGGTAGCAGCGGGCTTGGCGGCGGCCTTGGTGACCTTGCCGGTCTTGGTCTTGCTCAGAGCAGCGGGCTTGTCAGCGGCCTTCTTGGGTGCGGCAGCCTTCTTGGGGGCAGCGGCCTTCTTGGGGGCAGCCTTCTTCTCGGCACCCTCCTTCTTGGGAGCCGCAGCCTTCTTGGGGGCAGCAGCCTTCTTGGGAGCGGCGGCCTTCTTGGGGGCAGCCTTCTTGGGAGCGGCCTTCTCGCCATCCTTGGCGGGCTTGGCAGCAGGCTTGCTCTTCTTGGAGAGCTTGACGGGGCCAGAGGGACCTTGAGGTGGCATATTAGACTAGGGCTCTTAAAGCACGCGAAGGGTACGGTAAATGCGACTCACCCTTGGGCTGCTCGAAAACACCCTTCTCAACACCAGACTTGAGAGCCTTGTTGAACAGAGAGTCGAACATCTTCTCGGGAACAGTGATAGAGTTGTTAGCCTTGACGAACTTCTTCAGGGCTTGACGGCTGTGAGACGAGGTTAGCCAACAAAATCGGTGCATGGCAGCGCCGGTGAGGCGGTGGAGCAGAGCTTGCGCTTACCTGGAACCGTTACGCTCCTTGAGCTGTACAGTAGCAAAAAGAAAGTACGTTAGCCAGAGATCACTCTACAGGAACTACGGAATGGCGTTGTATTGAGGGTTTGGTGTGCCCAAGTGGATTGGGTTTGCTGCGAGCCCTCAGAGCTCTTGCACGCGATCCACTTGGGCCACCCTCGCAGTACGGGAGCATTGCGCCGGAAGCTAAGGAATGGGGAGATTTACAGTAACAATAGCCTCAGTGATCATGTCCTGCGAGACGTTAGCATTTTCAACATCCTAGAGAAGACCGAAAGCTTATCGGTGGTGGAAGCGCACCTGGTAAGAGGCATGGCTCTTGGGCTTGGATCCGGTAGACTCCTTGGGGGCCATTGCGTCGGTTGGGTTGATAAAAGCTTGGGAGTGCTTGGAAAAGGCGTGGTTGTGTTTGTTGAATGGGATCAAATTGATCAATCGGCTAGATAGCTGGCTAAATAAACGACTTCGAGTTCGCGTGTTCGAGAAGCTGGGGATTGTGGACGGGAGAGAACAAGAGGGGGGAGGTCTCGGTCGGGACGCGAGGGCAGAACGGTCAAGTGTTTATATACTAGGGCGGGGGGTGCTGCACAATCAGTAAGTTCCAATCAGTCAAAGTGCCCAAAACGGGTGGGCGCGTGCCCGGAGTGGCCCAAGTGCCAGCTGCAAGTGCGATCATTGATCTGCCTCTAGCAAAAAAAAGCTAGGCCGCCCCCCCCCTCCCCTCCCCTTCTCCCCTCGCTCGAATAAAAATCAACCACATCAATTAAAATGCGTCCTAGCCCGACCGCGAGCACAACATCCGATTGATCAGATGCTCCTGCGACGCCACCTGTTTGCCTTGTTGAGGTTTAGTGCCCGTTGTTTTAAGCTTGCTGCCACCTCGCGAGCTCTCTCTCTCTGTGACTCTGCTATCCATCTCTCCCCCAGACAGACAGGCCAGAGGGGTGAGCGCACAGCCTCTCTGCGCCCCAACCCAGCCAGCCCGCACCACGACCTGCTGATTTTGTGATCTGGAACACCTCAGGTTGGTCCAAATTAAAATCGCCCATCGGGTGGGTCCTCACGTTCGAATTTTTTGATTGGCCAGAGCTTGCCTAGCTTGGAGCTGCTTCTTGGTGTAAGTGTATTGCCTGGCAAGCTCGAGCTGGCGCATGGGCGCTTTTTCTTATTTTTTTTTTTAAGCTCTCTCTCACTCTGACTTTCTCTGTGTGTTGAGTTACGAGCTGGCACAGCATACTCTGACATGGTTGGATTACACCCAAACGTCCAAATCATCCCCCCAATCTTCCCATCACTCGCGCTTCTCCCTCCCTCGCCTTCTCTCGCATTTCCCCCTTCTCTCGTCTTTCCTGCCCTCCCACACCAGCGTGATTGTGCGATCGACTGAGTCATTTAATTGAGGCAAATGCAGTTGCCAAGCGTAGTTACTGAGGGGAGGTTGATCCCGTGCGTCGTATTAGTCTAATATCATTTTCGAGACCCCATGCATCTGCCTGCGGATTATGTGATATCGCTGTTTTTCAATGTTGTTTTCCAGCGATGCTCGCGGTCGCAATCAACGTGGTCGCCTCCCATCCCAAGCGACCATGGGGTAAGTTAGGTTCCGTGGATTCCCTGATCGCTCTGCCATTGCATCCGACCGACCACGTCATTCAATTCCCCTGGCCGTGGTTTCGCCATACGCTTCCAAATATCGCCAACCCCGACTCCGCGCCCGCCGAGTCTCCCACATGACAACGTGAAGCCATCCGCACATCACCAACCACACCCGCATAAGGCATCCAGCAGGACCACTTGCTACACCGTGCATCCCAATTTCCGGTCCGTGGTCTTTTCTCAATTGCTTTAATTATTTTTCTCGAATTTCCCCCAAGAAAATCCGAGGTTGTGGTCTGGCGTTCCTTTCGCGCTTTGTTCTTCCTCTTGGAGTCGCGTTTCCAAGTTCTCACGGTCGCGCCCACCCAGCGCTGCACACCAACACTGTGATACTTAGCAGTCTTGGGGAAATGCTCAAGTAAGCTCTACGATCTCAGGAGACCAAATGGATATCTTTCCAAGTTTCTTGCTGGCAACTAAGACTCAATTGCGCTCGTGAGCGAGTGCATGTTGTGCGCGGATCCGTGAGGTCGCGCCCGCGTCCACCGGGCACCGATAAACGCGCACTGCTCACAACAACCAACGGTATGCACCGACACAAACAGTCATGCAGACACGGGACATAGGAAAAGAGGTTGTGGCAATTAATTATGATTATATTCTATTTGTGCAGCCCTGCTCTAATGCTCTGCGCCGCAGCAAGGCGTAGTGGTCTCTCTGCTGGGCTAGAGTGGCATAATATCGAAGCGCTGTCTACGCCTGGAATCTCTTCCGTCTAGATGATCTACAGCTCCCGATTCTAGGGAATGGTGACCAAAGGACAACATTACTCTAGATGCAGTGCAATCCTTTTGGTGCGGTATTAATGCGCATTGACGGGGCGAGCAATAACGCGTCTCATGAAGCTGACCACGAAGCACAACAGACGGGCGTGATAATGGAGCTGGAGCTGCTCAACATAACCGACCATGTTAATCATATTAACGTTAAGATCGCAGATTCTTGAACCCGGGGTTCTACATTGAGCACACCTATTGTTTTATGGAAAACTCTGTCGCCGTGCAGAATTTTGGGGGATTCGGTTCATTTGCCCCTCCTGATCGCCTAGCTTGGGTTCGATTATGTTAGGCTGCAACTCATCTTGATCCCGCCCCAGCTCGGAGGAAAACACGTTCAAGTGTTAGATGAGCTCAGTAACTAGGTTTTGTCTTTTCTTTTCTCGCTTCTGATCTTCCCAATGTGTTGTTGTACGCCACAACCAGCGGGAGTCAGCGTATCCCAAAAGGAGCCACAGGAAGGACACTGACTGCTCCCCCTCATGAGGTCCCCCGGGCCTCAGCGGTGGTCGCACTTGAAACTGACGCCCTCGGGGGAATGAATACCACTAGAAATTTGGTGAGGTATGTCTGTCTCGCAATAGTTTGTATTGGCTGTCGACTAAGATCTCGGCCTCAGGGCGACTACGTCTGACCGCCTTTTCAAGAGTCACTCGCTGGGCGAGCCTACGTAGAGACTTCCACATCCTGTCATGAAACCTTACGCGGAATACATTGTAACTCAGAGCCATGCACGTGTCTATGGAAATTCTACCAAAATCTCATTATCAGCCGGTTTTGCAAGCTGCCATGAAGCTCGTTAAATGCTTTGAAAAGATGCCTTGAGTTTTGCCAAGCACGTATATGGTCTGCATAACACTCGTAGTCTTGGGCACTTCTGTCCAACTAGTAATTGAGCAAACACTGGAAGTACAGTATTTATCAAACAAGGCACAGTAACAGTAGGTATACACCTTTGTTAACATCCTCCCATGCATATTTGTAGTTCTCAAAGCATCATTGGGATGGTATTGCGTAATTATTTTGAGCTACACGTAGATGATCAGTTAGAGCTTTCGGTTTCCGTAGCATCGCAACTGGACAAAAGCTTTGGCATCCGGTTTGCAATGTTCATCTGTGGCTAGATGATCTATAGTTCAGATCGTGCAATAAGATTGCGCATGGGGCTGTTGGACACAGGGCTCTTGTCATTGAATTGGGTTGTTCCTATTAGCAGTATCGTAATAAATATTTGAGTGTCGATGCTGTTTCTGAATATATCGAATATATATAGCGCAAGCAAGATGTTCGAGTTTCAAGGACAATATGAAAATGAATAAAGTGGTTTACTAGGGACAAATTTCTAAGATCATCCATGAACTCTCTATACATATTCGCATGAGAGGAGGCTATAATAACTCGCCAGCCCTAACTATCAATGCAGTATTGAGTCGGCTCAGCCCACTTTGAGGAGAATTGATACATCACACGAAGGGCGTTCAGCTCATTGTCTAATTCCCGCCACCACAGTCTGAGTGTACAAGCCATACTCTGTTTATATACACAGTGGAGATAAAATTCCGTCTCTACGAGAGAGGTGTAGCAAACCTACGAGTTATCCTTGGTCGTCCCAAAGACGAAGGAATGTGTCCAGAATCATTCTTGCGGGATATACTCTCCAAAATATAGACCAACCTGTCAAGATGGTAGTAGTATCTGACTACCTTCATGTATGCTGACTACAATTCAAACATCTTAATGATATCTTTGCTATACACACGTATCTAAATGTGCTACCTTTTGACATTTCACAACATTGATATCTTAAATCTCTGTTATCAATTCACAACCTAAAATTGCCTTATCCGTACTGCTTTGAGAAATTTCAACACAGTCGTCCCGTCATCACTGACCTTAGTCCTGGGAGGGGGGGTTGCTTCTACCTCGAAACACAAAATTGGAGAGATTTCAGTACTATACCTGGATGCTCTAGACTCTTACATCAAGGCAACAACATCGGGAGCCTTATAGGATGAACGCAAGCATCAAATGATGACATTTTCACAGGTTCTTGTAAAATAATTGGCATATAAGTTGATCAGACACTACACCTAAGCACTGTCATATCACACCAACAGGGTCTTTGAGGTGACGGTCTGGGCTGAAGGGTAGATAATAGACAGGAGACACAAACTGTAGGCAAACGTAATTTGGCAATATTTCAGCTATGCGTCTAATAAGGCTTCGATGAATTACATCAAGGCATTTTGTACATTAATCCAAGAGAGGCGAGGGTGGGATCGATTTTTTCTTGGTTGTGCGCTGCTGTTTATAAATTGCGTACTATACTACAACATCATCACCATATTTCTTTTGAATGGACGCAACAAGTTCATTGCTTTAATAAAGTTTCGTAAAGTCAGTAAATTATAGATCTTAGTTATATAACAAAACTACCAAGCATATTATAATCGACTCGCATGCAATACATATTTCTCTTAGTTCCGATATGTCTAGAATTAAAATTGTAGTTAAATAAATCTCATGTTTATGAATTCTTGAGTCATTCTATCAAAAGCAACGTTACTCATATTTCGAGTATCATCCGATCCGTATTAGTGTTAACCTTTTAAACTTATTTCTCTTTATAGAGTATCTAAATAACCATATGTCTAATACAGATAAAAAGTGCTTACCGATAAACCAGATTATTCAGGAACCCACTGCAAAACTACGACGAGCAATTCACTTCGCCACTTTGTACAAGGCGGTCAAGGCAAATATTAGGATCATAATTTTGAATCCTTCAATCCACACATACGTCTGTATGCATGGCTTGAAATTTTCAAAAGGTGTATTTGGTTTGAGATTGACAACGAGCTGCGCAACGGGAAGGCCTAGACGAACCTAGACGAACAAGCTTCCAGCAACCTCAGACGCTGCTTATTGTCAGAGAATTCAAGCTTCGCTCCGCAGTGGAACGCAGACGGGGCAATGAATTCAAAATAGATTGCTGCTTAGACATAAGCATATCTTCAGATTGGTTGCCGTAGTCTTGAGTTACCCACATATCTCTGACATTAGACCTCTGATGTTGAGACATGAAGCCAACGAAGCACCTTCCCCGTACATGACGAACACTGATGACGCCTCGCTGATAGCAACGCCGGCTGTCTCCTGTCTCCAGCCAATCTCGTAGGTCAGGCGAGGCCAAAACCTTCGCGACAAGGTACTGTCTGTACGTTTGACGAGGGGTGTATCTTGAGCAAGCGGCGACCGAGCAGAAAGGTCGCTTCAAACAAAGACATTTACAAACATCCACAAACCTGCATCGCCCAAACTCTGCTAACTGTGCTATGCCTCATGTTTCTGACGTTCCAGTTGGGATGGCCTGGGGAAACGATCCTCCAGAAACTAGCGTCACGAGTTGCCTCGAAAGAGTACTGTTTTCTCTTTCAAGTAAGTACCTTGCCCATGAGAGGAGAAACTCAACATGTTCGAGAGCGGCTCTCGCTCAATGGCTGTGGGGCTCCATCAGCCCGTCGATGGGCACATTGAAAAAACCCCCCCGGTGAAAAGATCGCCGTCGTGATAGCAGTTCGCCTGCTGGGCTGTGATCGTCGGATAAGACGGAAATCCTTTGGGCCATTTCCTCGGTGACGCTGCCGGGAGATCAAACAACCCGTGGTTCATTTCCTTCAAATCTACGGTGACATACGTACGCAGATCCCAGACAAACACACCGGGGTTTTGAATGCCCAAAGGAACAGGCAGGGTTTCGGATGAGCAAGAGGAACAGACATCCTGCGGGCTCGCGCCATCCATTGGCGTAGTGTTACTACGTACGGTCCACGCACAGTAGGAGGATTTACACCCTGCCGGTTTCCCTCACCTGCAGATGCTGATCTCTGCGGTTCGCCGGGAGGGCACTGCTACCATGTACGTGCGTACGGGAAGCACGGCGAAGAAAACATCATCGGTCGGTGATAAAAGTCCGAGAGCGTGGAGCAGAAGACCGTTACTCTCTCCCTCCCTGCACCCCTTGTCCCCACAACAAGGACTACCCTGGATCAAAAGAATCCCTGGGACGGAGCACCGCAAATGAACCGCACTAGAAGCACACCAAGAATAACTTAGTGATGAGTCTAGCAACGTCAACGAAGGGATTACGCCTCTCAGTCTCATTCTCGCCATCTCCGGAACCAAGGAAAATTCTCCACCAGAGAGCGGGCATTCTTTTAAGCATATAGGAAATTTTTCATTTTCGAAACCTCCACCACAGAGCCAAGAAAAGGTAAACCGCATGGCCAAAGACGGAAAGAGGAGAGAGAAAGATGGGCTGCTAGTCCAGCAGCATGCACGCAATCAACCGTGGGCTTTCAGGCCGCCTTCCACGAACTTACCTCCTCTCCACGCAGCGTCACCGCTCTGCCGACATGAGGTTTTACAAAGCACTTACGTACGTTCCCCTCGCAGGCGGGCGGGCCCTTATTGGGGGGCGGGGGCCCACAAGCAGTAACCAAATGCGGCCCATCTGACGATGAGACGACCAGCACAAAACGCTCCCCGCTGATTGGGGAGAGAGGGATGGGGGGATCCTGTTTCCATTTAAGCTCTTTTCAGTCAGAGGCCTGAAACCCTAGAGCCCAACGCATTATCATGGTCTGAATCTGTTTGCCGACGTAAGCGGAATGTCGCAGGCGGCAGGCATGATATGGCCGAGAGGCTCGGCTCGGCATTCATCTGGCAGATACTAACTTTGTTCTTCCCGTGCCTTGTTACTTTTTGTTGTTGTATACTGGAGAGCCCTGGCCTGCGTACGTCAACGGTATTTCAGTAGTGTGTCCTCGAATTACCCTAACTTTGACCCAGCGAGAGACCGAGCAAAGAGGGGAAAGAGATGAGAATAAGACCATAACATGCCATCATGGCCTATTGTTTTCTGCTCTGGTTCTCAAGCATCCTGCATCTGAGCGTTGAACCCCAACTGGCCTGGATCGGAGCATGCCGAAAGATATGAAACAAGAGAGGATGCTTGTTGTGTAGAAGCATGTTCTGCCGCACAGATGATGTCCTGCATGCATCTGATCTGATGCGTCCATGTCGTAGTACTACTTGGTTGATTATAAGCCGTAACTTGGTGCGGGCATGGATTCGTGTCACAGACGGCCGGGGGTGCAGCGGAGAAAAAAAAACTACCCTCTTTCCTGCTATGGTAAATGCAGGTTTCCAACGGCGCACATGGGTCTACTAGGGCGGCATGGATACATACGCACATACTGAGAGTGAGATAGCGAAAACGAGAGAGGGAGTGAGAGAGCGAGACAAGCATAGCACAGATAGACCTCCTTGACCATGTGGATTGAGTCAAGAAGGGAGGGGCCCGGACGCGTGTAAGTCATCTACCACGCCCGGACACCCCCGTCAGAGCTTCGTCTGCGCCTCCCTACCCTCTGGTTAGCTTATTGCAATTTAGGTTATTACGCAGCGAGCAGGAAGTGAAATTCATTGGGAGCAAGTGGAATTAAGAAAAAAAGGGCGTCGTCAACAACCGTAAATTGCTGCAGCAGGTGGGGACGGCGCTCCAAGGGGGGACGGGAGGAGCAGGGTCAGACAATTTAAGAGTGGCTGATGGAGGAGATCGCACACGTAACTGGCGCCATGATACGGAAATAAAGCACCACCATCAAGCTAAACTAACTGACCAACTCTAATGGGTTCCGAGGATTGAATTGATTGGGTGTGGAGATCTGTGGCTGCGAAAATGGAACAAGCCGTAGCTGATTCGCTCTTCAGCTCTAACTAACTCATTATACTGCGACCGAAGTAGTATGTATCTGGCGAGACGGACCCTCGCTGTGCTGTGCGGCCGGCAAGCGGCACCCTGATTCCTCAACCAGACCCCAGAGTCTTCAGCGGCGTGCTCGTTGCTTTTGCCGTGTATTTGATCGTTGTCAAACGGGATGCTCAGCAAGGATCTGTAGAGGGGGGATCGTCGGGCTTGTTCATTCCCGTCGTTGCGTGCCCTGGTCGGGCAACTGTGCGGAAACGCCATTCCCATCACCATGATCTTCACGACCAAGACGCTGGGAACCCAGACAGCGGTTGATCTTCCCCTTTGAGTAGGTGGCCCACTTAATCACCAGATTTGAGCAAAGCTTACGTTCCCCCCCTTCTGGGGCGCGTTCCCATGCCCACCAGCTTACAGGCAGTACGTACTATGGGTAGTGCCGCGACCTTGGGATGAAACGAGCCCGAGACTGTGCTCCATGTGCCATCAACCGCATCCATCCTCTCTCGCCTTCCCACGCAAACCCACCAGACTAAACCTGGGCCGTCCTGGGATCGCCGAATTCGTAGAGGAGTGGGGCCAGTGCCACGCGTATCGGCGAAACGTCCAAACAAACCAAGCCAGGCCCATCCCGGGCCTTGCTTGGCGCCACCGGCCGTGGGCATGGATGGGCTGGGGGCGCAAGGAAAGGGGGGGCCTGCCCTTAGAGCGATCATGCCTGCTCAAGGCATTTGACAGAGCCTCTAAACTACTACGTTAGGTGAAAAGCGTGATGATGTGGATTGATGCGTATGATTGTTTTGCATTGACACACTGTTTTCGTCCCTCGTGTTGCTCAGGCTGGCACGCCAGCCCTGCCAAGCGCACACGTGCAGAGCATCCCCGGCCTGCCACTATTCTGCAGCTACTCTACTATCTCTGCGCCCTGTAATCTGCAAGCCTGGCGAAATACCCCAGGTGCCGAAAGTCGTAGCCGTGATTCATGCCAAATGCACCTGCCGAGGATGTCAAAATACAAGACGTACAGCACGAGTGAGTAGTAGCAGATGAGGGCTCAGCGGGCAGAACGTGGAGGGCACAGAGGGAGTGAAGGGGTCGAGTAAATAGTAAATGTTTGTTGTTATTCAATAACGATTCTCTTCGTGACTGGATCGTATTCCAAGTCCTAACTCTCTTCTCTTCTAGTGGTATATATGTGTGTATGTGCAGTGATTCAACTATTTACTGAAATCTTGCCCAGCTCCGATTAAAAGCACTCTGGCAAGTTTGTTGTGCAAAGCAAAGCAAATCAACCAAACCCGTGAACTCCATATCCCAGGGTTCCCAAGGTCCCATGGACCATCATACGTAAATGCGCGCTGTGAGCCAAGGAAATAAACCACACCCAAATAGTCTGACAAACCAGGGAGCTAGCCGACTATGCCTAGCTCCTAGCTCCCTTGGTACCGAATATTTCCTACTTTTTTTTTTCTTCTTGATATCCCGATTAGAACGCCGTAGAATGCACAAATTCAAATGGGTCACTACTCGGTGATTGCCCATGGATCGATAGAAACCTCCCCCGCTAAGATGGTAGAAAGATTTGGCCAGAGGGAAAAGAAATGCTGTAGAAGCTGTTGCTTCTTATATGCAGAACTTGCGGTTCAAAGACCGGATAGCCTTGACGTCCTCATTATGGTAAATATCGTGAGAAGGACCAGTAGCCATGGCCCTTGGTGAGCTGTTGGCGCTGCCGCCGTTGGCCGGGTTTGCGCTGTTAGGTTCCGAATTGGCTGGAGTAGGGTGCAGCAGTGCAGACAAGCTGGCTTTGCTCGATGGGTTGGTGCTATCCGAGCCAGATGTTCGTGGCGGAGATGCCGAGTTCGTGCGTGGAGGAGTCAGCCTGGGCGCCACGGCTGGCGGGAGTGGCCCATGAGGATTGCGTGCGCTGGTGGCAGCAAGGCGTGGGTCGATCAGCACGGCATGCGCAGCTGCTTGCTGGAGCTGCTGCAGGCGGGGTGATGCGGTGGTAGGAGGAGGCTGCTGAGAGTGGTGAGAATATGTGCGGCTAATCGATGGCGGTGGCAGACGCTCGTGCTCGTAAGGAAGGTGAGCCTTTGGGTACAGGGCTGGTTGGCTGCTAGCCGAAGTCACCGGCAGAGGTGGTAGCTGAACTGGTAGGTGGTGGTGAGGGGGCAGCTGTATTGGTGGCTGCGGCTTAACCTCTGGGGATACTCTGGCTTGGATCCATGGAGGTGTTCCCGAGGGTGAAGGTGGCCAGGGGCCCATCCAAGCAGAGCTGGGAGGTGGCGCCCACGTGTATGCATACGGGGGTTGCTCTGGAGGGCCTGGCTGTGTAGTGTACGGTTGCATAGGCCCACGGGTAAGTGCAGGCGGGTTAGACTCGTGCAGGCTTGACTCTGGGTACATTCCCTTCGCGGGGACGATGTGTCGCAGCTGCGGATCGGAGCTCGGTTGCGGCAAGTCTGGTGCCCCGGGAAGTGGGCGTGAATAGTAGGATATCAGGTGCAGGTGTTGACCTTGAGATGTGGTGATGCTGAAAGACTGCTTCATGAGGCCATCGGCCTTGTATCTGTAGCCTTCAGGCTCGCCGTCGTGGTCTTCATCGCTGAATCGACCACTGTCAGGAGTTCTGCCGTTACTGCGCCTCGAGTTTCCAAAGCCACTGCCTCTCTTGCCCTCCATCTCTCTGTATGTAAGGAAGCTCCCGGACACTCTGCTAGCGCTCCACGACTTGCCGTCGGTCCATCGTCGCATACCAGCCTCTCTCTCGTCCCACACAAAGACTGAACCAGATCTGATAGATTGGCGTTCCTTTTCAGACAACCGACGTTGCACTCTGGGGAGTAAACCTAACCGGCAAGCCTCGAAGAGCTTGATGGCGTCGGCGGGAGTCCGCACGTATCCGTAGTACGTCTCCATTGTTGCAGTAATAGTATATAAGAGTATGAATTGCCAAGAGTGATTTTGGTGTTTGAAAGGAAGGAGAGAAAGGTTGCACAGTCCCTCTAAATAAGGATGGATTAAGTTGGAATAGATAGTCTTCCTTTAAACCGTTTCGGCTAACTCTCCTTCACTTGGTCCCAATACTTCCGGCTTGGTAGCTCCACATGAGAAGAGCTCAGCGTGGCTCATCCAAGACGAAAAAGGTGGGCAGGCTAGGTGGATTAATCCCTGAAATCCCTAGACAAGGGGACAAGAAGCTTGCGCGGCAAATCGGGCCCCGCAGGCTAAGACTTTACAATGATTGCGGAAACTCGGCCACTCCTTGAACCACGAAATGAACGGTAGGCTTAGGTGGAAAAAGAGGACCCGAAGGCAAGCTGGACCTAAAATAACCAAATCAAATCAAACCAAACCGTTAGCAGCGCACTTTTTGAGACAGTAAACGAGATACGTGTGCTTCCATCTGATCAAACTGCTTGAGACGTTTCTCTGCGCCAGATGCAGAAGCTTGATCCACTAGATCCTTCTGGTAGTGAGGGTAACGTGCTGGGGATGGATAGCAGGCTTGCGAGACGTGCAGGGTATGGCATATAAGGCTCGCCTCAGACAGAGGACGATCCTGATACCACATATAACCTGACACATCACACGAGGCCGGCGCATCATCATTGTGAATATACATTTGGCACGGACCCAGGGTTTTGGGCTGACATCTCCGTTGCATCGCCAATTGCCCTCTGTTCTCACTCAAGAACCGGCCCCTACCTTTAGGTGAATTAGGCTCGTAGAAATCAAAACGTTGTACTCAATGAGCACCTAGGGCGGAAGTGGATCGTCCCAGTGTCCCCCACCTTGCTTCACGGATAGCGGACACCAACGACAATGACAGAAGGGTTGTCGTAATGATTCCACCGCTCTCAGAAAAACACACTTTTCCAGGGCAGGGCGAGGCAAAGGCGAGCTAGCCTTGCCAATACATAATGACATACCCAAAACGAAACAGAAAGAAATTATTCCAATGCAGCGGGTATTTGGTGCAAGGCACCGCCACGACAGAAACAAAAAAAGCGACAGCTGCGTGACATACCAGATTGAACAGCTCGATCGTTCAGATATAAAATGTGATACCACGGGGCGTTTAAGGTTGCTTAGTTCCTTGAAGATCAAAAGAGATCAGGAAAAGAAACATAAGCAAATTTTTTTTTTTGTTGGAATGATGTTTCTGCTACTCCAGTGGTTTGAAAAATAGCAGATTTTCGGCGTTGGATGGTTTAAAGAAGTGAGTTGATCATGTGGCGAGTGTTGCTCAAGAGCGCCAAGAGAAGATTTAATGTCTGCACTGGAAGGGATTTGGATGGAGATTCTGTCTTGAGGGCTGCGTTGGTTTCCCAAGATGAGCAGAACGGGGATCAGATCCAACCAGAAGATACGTATCCAGAGTCTTCGTAATGTGGGTGGAGCTGTAGGAGGGTTTCAAGGATGGCCGAGTACCTCGACAGCTAAAGTTAAAACTTTCGGCGGGGATCACCCCACTCACTTAGGGCGAGGTGACGAGTGCTGGGTAAACTGCAGGAAAGAGGTGCCACGCTTGCTCGGCTGTTTTTCGCCGTGCGAGTGATCTTGACCCGTCCGTCCTGTCTTGGGGGACCTTTTTATTCTCGAGCGAGGGAATTGCCAGGGTTCTAGGCGAGGGTCGGCACTGCAGACAGACTATCTCTCGCAGATGCTGGGGGTGTCTGCGTTTGCTTGCTTGCTCGCTCGCTATCTTACTTTGTGCAAGTATCGTCGAACCCTGGACGTGAGCTGGGTGTGGGGGGGGGGAGGTCAGCAATTTATTTGACTGAACGCCAGTTTGCGCTGATGACGACGATTCCCGAAATGGCGTAAATCTAGCCTGGTTTAGGTCTGCTGAGTTGCCCAGAGGGCATGAGCTTGGCGCGGCCGACACGTGTGGTGCTACTTAGGTGCCAGAGTAAAAAAGCGGATTTCGGGCGACTGAAGATAGAGTTCTCCTGCGGCTAAGGTGAGCCACTCTGACTGACTAACAAGTATTTTGGAGTTGTCTAGATGGCGATAGTGCTTCCGGTGGCGTCGCGGTGTCGCTGTGGTGTCGCTGTCCGAGTCTATGTTGGCAAGAAGCGTGGATCGTCCTTTATGCCAGGTAGTGGCTGAGATAGGTTCGAATCGTAGCTTACGTTGCCAGTTATGATTGGAACCTGCAGAGTCTACTTCCGTGGAGGGCTGATTAAGAACGATACTTATTAAACTACCGCCTAAGGACAGGGCTAAGGGGCCGATCGAATCGTCAAAAAAAACGACACAAGTTGGATGGAGAGAGGGAGAAAGAGAAAGAGAGAGAGAGATTTTTAAGGAGGGTAAGCAAGCAAAGGTCGGATGGACGGATAGATGTATGTAAATTGTTGGTTTTTTTCCCGTCTCTCACTGCTGTTCCATTTTGTTTCCACCCGACTCCTTCCTTCCCTCGTGTGCTAGATTATGTCGTTTTGTCCTTTTGTGTGGATTTCTGACACAGTACATACTGTCTAGCCACCCGTAATCTGACATGCTTTGGGGGGAGGGGTTTAACGCGGACAGTAACTGCTGCTCGTACACACTACACCAGCCACTACAACCACTACCGTACATGTGCACAACCATGTTCGATAGAATTGTCATGGTGCCAGGGAGCAGTGGCTCAAAGATCTACAGTTGTGTGCAACCCCCAATAGATTTCAAGATTACAAGCTTATTTCTTAATGACAGGGCCAGGGTTAGGCCATACAGGGGGGGCCACAAGACCCCACCCGCACTCCACCAACTGTACAGGCCGAGGAATCCTAGGCCCGCCAAGGAAACACTATCGGACAGCGTATTGAGTACACCCCCCCCCCCCCCCCCCCCCCCCTTCCCTGACCCAGTGGCCCTACGAGTGCTGTACCCTCCTTTTCACTTGCTGTTATGCCCTGCCGGGCTTGTCCTATAGGTGACCTGGGTTATGATGGTTGACTTACGTACGCCTTGTGGTGGATAGATCGATCCACTGATTCTCTTTCGCCCCCTCCAAAGAGCCTCGTTGATCACCATCCTCCTTTGGTCAACGGCCCGTAAGACATCAACACTAACTGCGAAACTTGCTAACACTTCTCCCCCACTGTGACCAAATTCTGCATTTCGATCTTCGGGGTCAGCCCAGCGTCTGGCCCTTCTGGCTTCGGGATGCCAATGCAAGCCGAGAGTACATGCTTGCTTCTACAATGTACTGGTACGCCTTGGTTGCACCTAGGTTGCAATGTGTTCCAATGCACGCTACTTGTTTAATGTTGGCGCGGATGACGAAGCCAGCCACGACCCCTGTACGTACTTGGTCTTCTCTGTCCTGGGGTTTCTCTGTTCTGGTTCACAGCCTCCCGAAGAAGCACTGTAGAATCTTCCCTTCATGCCAGCCCTGGAGCGCATGTCAAGTTGAAAGCATGAGGAACAACCTCTAGCAAGGTAGGAGCTGAAATTACGGGCGCTCTTGGTGAGCACACACCATAACGCCGCGCTGAGAGTCTAGGCTCTTGATAGTTGTCGCTCCAAGCTAATGCTCTCGTCGGAGCCACTGCACGCCAATCTTGACAAGAAAGTCTAGCTCAAACCGTTTCGGAAGATCCCCTTGTGCATCATACAGCAAGCGACGGGAGAACTATGGCCGAATATCTGATGATGTTAAAAAACAATTAAAAATCCCCCCCAAAAAATCCCATGATCATTGACCTACAGTGTAAGACAAACGATTTGCCGAGGAATACCAACGCACACGATTTGTGTGTAGGCGCAACCTGTCTCTTGCATTGGTCATGTACCCTTTTGTTCTGAGGCCAAATTGACTTCACTATTGCCTGGGCGCCAAGACCACGCCACTCCTTGCCCAAAGGTTAACCTTAAAAATGGCCTCTGCTCTCTTGAAACGGCTGGCCGAAATTGTATTTCGAAGTAGCTGCCCTATTGTCTTGCGCCCCGAAGCGACACTACCTGAGTTCAACCGCTGAAACCAAAGTTTGCCAAGACTTAGAGTAGCAACGGATCGCCCGGCACTTGGCAGCGTGGCAGGGTCATGACCCCATTCGACAGGGTAGACACACATGATCACTTTCTTGAGACTGTGGCCAAGTAGTCGGTATTTGTTCTTGTCACTTTCAGACAGATATTGACCTCTCTGCCCAGCCCAGCTTCAGAGCACACAGCAGCGCCGAAACTTGGACGTTCTTGTCCTCTGCGGACGTTTCGCTTCCGTTACGCAACTTCAAAGCGCAACCATGCACCATCTAACGAAACTACGAAGCACAATCGTGTACTTGTTTCGTCAAATTCCCAGGAACTGGGCGGTTTAAAAGAGCAAACGAGGCACCAAGCTTGCAAGGTGAAATTGCGTGACGCAACCGAAGCAATGACGCAAAATTCCAAACTTGACGTACGTACCCGCTACTTTGAAAGTGCGATCTCCCGAGTCCCATTTGGCTATCCCGCGACCTTAAAAGAGGCATCTAGCCCCTGATTGGCCACAGCATACGAAACCGTGGCATGTGGTAGTAGAAGCAGTAGTTTCACGGATAGTTATCTCCATTGGAAGGTCTCAAGTACACAAGGTTCTCGAAAGTATAAGCCGTTTCTAAGGCACTCTTACGATCGATGACCGATATCTAAGTGCAGGCTGACGATGAAGACCCTCCCTTTCAAACAAAACAGGCTCTGCTCATTCAGGGAGCTGCCCTATGATGGTTGACCGCAGCGTCACTCCTTGGAGCTCCAAAAAAAAAAAAAAAAAAAAAAAAGACTCAAAGCGTCCAGGCCATGTAAAACACCGACATCCCATACTACCTTAAAACATAATGAATTGAGGCGCACGGCTATCTCGGCAATGGTCTTCTGCAGAGCACCATATTCTTGGTTGTTTACCCACCATACAACCAACTGAACAGGCTGTCCCTTCATTCCTCAAAAGCCCTCGTGGAGATGATGTGGGGACGATATATTATGCCCCATGGAAGAGATATTATTTTTAACCAGTGCTGCTGCCTATCTCTTGGGGGGGGGGGGGGGGGGGGGGGGTTCGCCGCATGGTGTGCTTGCTACTGACACACCCTATTATTGGGAGATTACACAAGGCTTACTTCATTCTCGTTAATTCGAGGGAGCAATGGCCGGAAGTGATCTGCTGATGGAAGCGAATAGAAAAACAATAAAAGAGAAAAAAACCTAGGATTACAATCATCCTCCTCGCAATGACCATGCGGTACACCGCAATTAGGAAAAGACTACCTTTCTCGTAGTTTATAGGCCCGCCAATGTAATTTCGAAAGAGCTGATCAGCCTCTGTGGACAAGGGCGTGAGCGTCCTTGGCGGGCTTGGCATCGCAAAGAATTCTCCATTGGCTTTTAAGCTTGAAAATAAGGTCGTTTAGTGTGCTTGAGCGAGTCTCAGTGGCTGGCTTGGCATCTGCACAGTGTTGCTCCAGTTTTCGAGGATCGGCTGGCTGAGCCGCTCGCGCACCTCCGCCAGAGTCAGCAAATGCATGCGGTGAACTCAACTGCAGTTTCGGACTCAGCTGGGCGGTGGCTGGTTGTCCGCCGTGATTTGTCCTCGGCCATCTCCACCACCACACCTGTCAGACGAGAGACGGACTCTGTCCTACGCATGGTCAATCGAGCGATGCTTGAATGACCCGCGCAGCGCTGGGTCGGCCGCACGGAACATGCCGCGAAATACAGCTCTGTGCTAATTACAAGAGAGGGTGACCAAAGCTGCAGCTCGATTACTATGTAGTAATATTATTGATCTTGTCACTGCTATATGTGCGAGCCGGGCCATTTGAAAAGGACATAGAGGCCCAGGCGTCCATCCGTGTTGGCTGGTTCGGTATCAGCCCTGTTTCTGAAATATTATTTTTCTCATTTTTTCGTATAGTTGCATCGAGACCTAGGGTGCCGGCTTCCGCTTGCAAGGGTATCAAGAGCCTGCCTGTGCACCACACATGCGGCGGACTTTTAGATTTTATGCTTGCCAAGTCAGATGGCTCACGCGAAAAGCTAATCTATCAATGTAGCCATGCCACTTTCGGCTGCAGTGTCAGCTCTCCTCATGTGTGAACGTGGATGGACAATGTGGCTACTGTCGCCGTCTAGAGTTGCCTTTACTTTTTTACTCCTCTCCCTTCTTGTTTCCTCTGGTGGTACGCCCCGTTACTTGACATTGCAGATCGTGGCCATGCTAGTACCATGACTCGCCAAGCTAGACGTCTCTTGAGGAATTATCCTACGTGCGGATACGCTAGCGGCAGGTTTGGCGGTTCGAGACCCCGTCAAGTCCATGTGGCCACTTGCCTTAACCTGGCTCTTGGCTTCGTAAGTACGCACATAGCTAGTTAGTAGGTAACCCTAAAAGAATAAATGATTAAAATCCGTCAATTTTTAGTCTGCTGACAGCTGGATTGGTCACCCGGGCTAACTACTCCCACCAACACCCAGTCGTTTTTCTCAACAACGTAGTCTCTTCGTAGGGTTAGAGCCAGTCCAAGGCTTGCGTTGCCGAAAGCTTGGCATGAATTCTTGGTCCGCCTGGGCGGAAGCCAATGAGTGGATGCCACCGTATGCACACTACACCGCTAATGGCAAATGCATTGCTACGCTGAATTGATATTTGTGCGGCCTCGGGCATAGGCTCGGCGCTGGGCGGTGGCCAGCGAGGAATTGATAGCATGGAGGCGGCCTGAGATAGGGAAGCCCAGACCACGATGATACATCACGCTGTGGGCTGCTTGTTTTATTGTCTCGTGGTACATGCAGCACAGTACAGGATAGTACAACAAATCACAGTGCAGCGGAGTAGAAAATCAGTAATTTTACAATAATGAGAAGCCCCTTCCAGCCTTGGAGGCTTGCAATATACTGCCCCAAGTCAAAGGATCCGGCTTACGGCATCCCGTTGAAACCCCCAAAATCTTCCCTCCTGAACTACAGCTGATCCCCCATAGAAAGCTTAATCGGGAGTGGGCCTATTACCAGCGAGCAAAGCTGCCGAGATTCCGATCTTATCTCAGTGTGCAGTGTCCGAGGGTTGAACGCGTCGCATCATAGCCAAAAAGTCTAAAAAGGGCTGCAACATCGATAGACAAGGGTGTGTGTGAAAAGACGTACGTAGTAGTACGCGCGGTAGCATCAGCGAGTGGAAAGAGGTAATAACGGTTTGGTGATCCCGGTCCATCTGATCGTCACTTCACCCTCCCAGGAATTAGCAATCTCACCTTTGCATGCCGTGACCCGAGCTTCGTTGTGTTGTGATGCTAGCAGTCTTAGCGATAGACCTGCTTGAGACAAGGAGCTTAAATGCGCCACCCAAACCTGCCCAAATATGCCAAACCACTACTAAAAACACCCCTTAGCACACCCTGCCTCTGCTCCTGCCCTCGTTTACACGGATAAACGGATTGTGGTCGTCTGTGCTAAGTAATAGTCGCAAAACCGTCTACGTAACTAGCGGTTACCCTGCACTCGGGTCATCACAAGATGACCTTGCAAGAAGGATCTGAACCTTTAAGTTGGCGGTATACTGAACTATTGGTTTAGCATACCAGTTTATTTCCGTCCCCCGTAATTCCGGGTTTTTGTACTGCCGACTAGACCGATAACATTTTGTTGCAATGTGATTAAGCAAGAGTGCATAAACTCCACCTTGCTCGTCCCTCGACTCCCGACTACCCCAAGGCCGAGATTTCATTAGCCCTCTACCCTCATCCGGCCCATCAGTCATGGGCAGGCACCGGACAGTGTGACTTCATACCGGCACAGGCGGCACTTCCATGACACAGAATGCGTTGTGCCATGGTTCAACGCGTGAATTGCAAATCAAAATCCCCTCCTCGCTTCCCTTCTTCGTACATATCGCTTCCCAATCTTTTGTACCAGGGTGGGCTTGCAGGCCGTCGATATCTAGATTTGTGCGACCAAGTTGGGCTGCCTCTGGAACGTCTACCTGAACGGCGCAGCATTGTCAAAGTACATAGTACTTTCCCGAGAAAAAAAAAAACTTCCGGGCTTATTTTCGATCAGCGTACACCTGTAACTAACTAATACTGTAGCTGATTGTTTGTGATCTTGCGACTCCTGTAGCCTCAGGCTTTACAAAAATGCACTACCCAGGTCAGCTTTCCCCAAAAATAGAAATCGAAACCACCCAAAAGAGAAACTCATCAATCGGATCAGGGAACTGCACACTCTCAAAACAGGTGCAGCCGAACCTTAAAAACCTACACAACCAAGTTGCTCGACTTGGCTGCAGTTGGATTTCCAGCGCCTACCAACTGTTGCAATGTCGCTCTGCATGAGGCACAACGCAACCGAGGGTGCCTCAACCGCATATTGCGGATTCGTCCCCGTGGTTAAGCTGGGTGGGCTTGCTGCGCCGGAGATGCGGTTGGAAACCATCATTTGCCCGCTCGCTCTCTCTGCGTGTAGTGCACGCAGGCCCGCTCACATGCCTAGAGTCACACCCAAACGTGGAACCAGTGGCGCGTGCACTACCTTGTAAAATTGACAGCATTTGGTACTGAACGCCTCACCCGACCCTCTCGGGGCCGAGTATAGGTCGTAGACCCACGGACGCCACGTCCACACTTTTCTCTATCTATCGCAATTACTAGTATTTAGTTGCGTGCGCACGCAGTGGAGAGTTCCATAGCATGCGCTGAATGAGGCGCTCAATAGTTACGGTGACAGCGCGGCGTTGGACTCCGTAGTGATTGTATCCTCTGGGCCCTAGCTTGCCAGGCTTGGAGTTAGGGGAGCGACGCCACAACATGCCATGCGTGGAGCCGGTGGAAACTGCAACGCCGTTGTAGGCTGCGGAAACTTGGGCTGCTGTGGGCACCCTGCAGCGAGCGCTGCAATAGATGGATGGATACACAAAATAGGATTACGTTGCGCAAAACTTAGCAAATCAATCACATAGAAGCCCCAAGGAACCATATCCATAGCGGGCATGAATTTACCAAAACAGTCATTAAGACACAGGGGAAGAAAAGAAACAAAGAAAGCAAAGGCCAGTGCTCACCAGCCCCGTGGTTCCACCCTACCGCCTCGGAAAGATTACAACTACATATCGGACGTCTGGAAACCCCCGAGAGCTTGTTCCATTGGGGGGGGGCTTTTGAGCGGGACTCTCGGGGTTTCAAGCGTCATAACCGGCCAGAAAAGCATCATGCGTCTTCTAACTCCCGTGCCCGGCAGCGTCTCCATGTTGCAGCGAGTGTTTATGCTACTACTCCTTGCCAATTCCTTGTCAGCCAGCCGGTCCGCATCCCAAGCAGCCAATAATGGTAGACACGTTTCCTCTCGGCCCCGGTGGGGGAGTGCTGGGTGTGTGAAGGAGCAGAGCCTTGCAAATAACATTGCCAAGGCGTGGGTCCGTCTCCCTTCACTCCCTCCCCCCAGGACATGGTGGGATCAATAACAGTGCTAGGGATAATGTACGTACTGGCTCGTTGTGGGGAAAGAATTGATTGAGCAGAATTGCGCAGACCCTTGATCCACGACACCTGCCACGCAAGCCCGGATCCGAGTGCCACCGCAAGCGCCAGTACTTGCAGTTTGCCAGCGGCGGTAGACAGTAACGGCCGATAGAACGGGATAAGACGTGCCATAATCATGCCATTCGGCGAGGGACTGATGCACCGTGCAACCGACTATTAACTTATAGATGTTTGCGGTGGCTGCAAAATAAAAAGGACCCGGCATAATCACACTCAGGTCCTGTGCACTGATCGCTTCTTGTCCGTTTTCCAATCCCCTCTTCCGGCTTGACTTTCTCTATTCTGCTACTCTCGCCCTGTTTGGCACCCGGTTGCTTTTCTCCACTTCCGTGTGGGAATATGAGTGGTCTTGGCTTTTTCTTCCTCTCTCTTCCAATATTTCCATTATCCATATTGGATTCCACTTCATCCCACAATCCGGTTATGTGGGGCTGATCGACCTCTCCTGTCTCCTTTACGTATTCCTGCGTCGTACGTCACCGCTCTCTCGGACGGCGCGGTGCGTAACTAGATGTTGAAAATACCCATAAATTAACTCAAGTTACAGGGCAGGCCCCGTCCGTAAGTACGTAGCAGCGAAATTATTGCTAGCCGGGCTCGGCCCAAGCCTGGCCAAATTTCCCGGACCCTGCAACACAAGCCTCGAATAAGCTTAAGCTTAAATCCATGGGACATCACCCGCGATCGAATCAGAGCCTGCCGTAACGCCAGCCACGCGCAGAAGCTGCCGCCCCCTCCCCCCCAAAAACTTGGCCCAGGGCTTGCTGCCACTCGTTAGCGAGCCTTGGCGCTCCGCTTCCTGCCTCCCCAAAACGAGGGAATTGCGTGGGCCCACCCCTGCGCGTTGCGTGACAATGCCTTCCCACCTACCCTGTTTTGAGGGCAGTTACTGACAAAGGCATTTTAATGGCTCCAGTGCTACTATGCGGCGTCCAGGAAGTTAAAGTACATCACGATTCCAAGGGCATATCTACATGTATGTACCGTAGCAGTCGGCCGTTTTAATATATTGCCATTTTTCTTTCGGAGCTTACAGAACCCCCGTCTGCCGAATTAAGGTTCATTTATGTTTATTTGACGTTGTATAGTTAACTACACTTTGGAGGTTGTTGCTCAAAAATAAACAACAGTTAGCAACCCCCTCAAAGAACAAACTCAAAACTCAAATAATAATAGAAGCAACCACCTTGATCCTGCAAGTCTAGTACTATGTAGGTAGTGTATCCTACTAGTGTACAAGCATGTTTCGTCGAAGGATTCTGGGTTCCAGTAAACTTAAAATAGTCTGTTTGCCAAAAAAAGCAGATAAGTCCTTAAAAAAAAAAAGGGCCTGGTGAGCATAAACTATGCGCCGATCTCTATCTGCCGGCAACGTAACGCGGGTGCAGAAACGGAGAAAATAATGAGGCAAACCGTGCTCCTCCAATCTACGGTAGCGAGAAAGGCTTTAAACAAACTCTCGCAATTCCCGCGCATTAAAAAAGGAAGCCCTACCATAGATGGCGATGTGCGTTCCTTATACATTACATATCCACTTCGTACATCATGTAGTAACGTACGCACTGGATCAAAGTGGATAAATTTTTTTTCTGTGTACATTTTCAGGTTCTGTTTGTGTCAGGTCTTACGGCAGCCCCCATACGTAAGTTACACCTTCCCAACGTAACGTACGTGGCCATATTCGGGAATAATGTCAGACGTTAGCTCTCGACCTTTAGGCGAGAGCGAAGTAGGCGAAGAATTCAAAACAAAGTATGGAGTACATTTTCAGGGATCTTCTCCAATCTGATGCCCTCCACCCTCTTCATGAGGAAGGGCATGGGAATGCTGACGGAAGCCCAAGAGAGAACAAAGAGGAAAAAAAAATCAAGACAAGACTTTCCCCACCTTGGCTTTACACTCTTCGTGGAACGCTTACGCGTCCTTTTCTTTAGCTTGCCCACATCGGTTCGAGATTAGCAGTTCGCCAAGCTTTGGCGAGATCGGCATAGGCAAGGGTTCTTTTAGACTCTGTTGGCTCGTCTGTCTGAGTAGAGTTTATTGGGACGTTGACGGATCCACAAACATCCACCCCCTCCACAACCACGCCCCCCCTTTCAAAATCCTATGCCGCCAGTCCTTTTTCTGTCTGTCTGTACTATGTCTGTCTCCCTCTCTCCCTCCCTGGTCCTGCTTAGTTTTATTTCCGAATCTCCGAGACGAAGAGCATTGTACCGATGGGAAAGGGACCGCACGGAGCGAAAATGCCGATGCTGCTGTAGCATTGGGGGCGGTTGGGTGGGTTACCAGCCAAACCCTCTAGTTTGCTAACCTACGTGCATACGTACTACTCCTTCTACATTCCCTTTGCTCCCGTTGGTGGTGGTGATATACCTGTAGCACTGTTCATGGACCCCCTGCTACGAATTAGTATTGACCTTTCACTCGGCCTGCCAAGGGCAGGGGGGCCACAATGGGACGCGGGGGGGCTTAGCTCTCGGGAAAGCGGGCGGCCCGTAACAGTCTGGCGTATCTGTTGCAAATCCCCCCCATCCGGGTCGCTCGCGGGTTATCACTGGTGGGGAGGCGCATAGGAGGATTGCGTAGCTTGCTTGCTTAACAAACATCAGTCAGCAGTGTAATCCGCCAGCCAAGACTCGTCCCTGCAGATAACGACTTCCTCTGCCGGGCACTGGATTAATCGCCCGATGGTTTGACCGTGGAATCTGGCAAAGGCCTGAGAAGAGCAGGTATCGAGATGGTACGGTACCGTTTACACGTCCGCATGCCACGCAATCAGCAAATTTGCTTGGCTTTCCTACGCGCCCCGAGCCCGCCAAGAAAGCACCCAAGACTGGCCACGGCGAAGCCAAGCGTCGCAGGTGATGATTTCACACCGTTGCTGCCACCGCGTGATCTGGAGCAGAGAGAAGCCCCCCCCCCTGCGTAGACGCTGTTGAGCTAGCGGCATCGCTCGACTGTCTGCCGAGGTGGTCAATCGCCTTGTACACAAATGCGTACTAGCTAGAGGGAGATAATCCCCCCAGACTCGCGGTGTTGATGGTTGGAGGTCATCCCCTTCCCCTCCTCTCTTAACATATGGGTAGCTCTTCAGTCCGAGTGAGAAGAACTACGTACAGTAAGTAGAACGGCCAACCATGTCGCATGAGTTCTTATCTCTCTGGTGGAACTGAGTCAACGCCAAGACTTAGCTATTAGTTGAAAGTGAACTGAAAGTGGGAAGGATTGGCTAAGTTAGATGAAGATAGGGGCATGGCATATCATGTCACTCATAATTTGTGCGTCGATCGCCTAGCCCACGAAGATAGCGAGGCGTGCTTTCCCCTCCCCCTTCTTCGAAGACACCGTCCCTGCTTCCGGTGCCTAAACCTTCCCCCGAACTTGAGAAGCTCTTGTGACCCCTTTCCATTGTAATTTCTTCTCTGCCTCGATCCGAGGTGGAAAAGAAATCTCGACTGTCTACGCCAAGCGGCCTGGGTCACTTAGGAATGGCGAAGCTGGCGTCTTGTCGTCATCGCCGCCTCGCGGCCTCTGCTCCAAGAACCACCGAGACATCTACATCACCTCGTGCGCGTATCGTTACACGGGATGGGGAGGGGGACGGGGTTCATTAAGCTCTACTTGCCTTTGCTTCAGTAGTACTATCTCTGTGTAGCTCTCCTATTTTTGCGAGATCGAGAACGGTCCTACGTGGGCAAGGCGTCATATTGGTCCGCGATGGAGTTTGACAGGCGCCACTCGACTCGGTGTGCCTCTCTCTCCGCCACCCGTCTGTGTAAGTGTAACGGTTCACGAAAAAAAAAAGAAAAGAACAAAAATAAGGGGCGGGGGCCGGGCATTTCGGTGTTTCTGCCCAACCACACGCTCATTTCGCACGAGTCTCGGGTCTTCTTGGTGTCTCTAAAGTTGGGACGGCTGGAGAGGAGCCCAGATGCCTGAAACGCTTTGCCATGGTGTTGGACGAGATGCCAGGAGAATACAACGCCAGCAAAGCACCACATGCTGCTATTTTATACGTGATACGTGCTCCAGGGTATCATGCCGCGGGAATAGCTCATGATGTGTAGAAGCCGAATCGTCGTAGGGCCGATACGGTATAGCGAGGTCATATATGATCGGCCGTAGAACCACGTATCTGCGTCATCCATGCCGAGACGGTCCAGCCCTCTTTCACGTTCATAATGGTCTTATACCAATATTTAAATCGCTAGAAGGAGGAAACGATCTATCCACTATCTTACAAGTCTATCGTGATCGTTATTGTACATGGTTTGGGATATGCTACATGTCAGAGTAACAGGATTGGCCCAAGGGGTTCCATATCTCAAATGCATTAGGTCGGCGCCATCTAACACAATATGTCGCGCCGCCCTGCGTAAAAAAAAAAAAAAGGTTGTGGCCGTCCGAAGGCTCAATATCCATTGAATCTGATAAATAATATAGACTCGTACGTAACGGCGAAGGGTTTAGGTAGGACTACAGGCAGGGTGCCTGCCTACCCAGCCTGAGACCTGTCAATGCGAGGTGATAGCTTCTGTATGGAAGCTATGCTCCCTAGTGCAACCACCGACAGGCTTCAGTTGGTGTGTAAATAAGTTCAGAGTGTGATTCAGTCGGGCCGAGATTAGGTTCATGTTGTACGTCCAGGAAGTCTGGAACCTCTACCCTCTGATAGGGGGATGGCATCGTGGTTGAGCTCTCTCCTGGCAGATGGACTTTAGACTTAACAGTCACATCGGCCGTACCAGCGGGGAAACGCCGCGGTATCGCGAATCGTTTGCACTCCAGACAAGTAGCAGATTAATCGATCGAAACCCAAGCCAAAGCCACCATGGGGCGGGCAGCCCCATCGTCGTAGATCCAGATACCAGTCGAGGTTATTGCTCAGGTTATCAGCATCGCCAACCATCTTGGACGTATCCATGCCGTGAAGTTCCATTGATTCTAGCAATACCTCCAAGCGATGTTCGCGCGTAGAGCCCCCTGCAATCTCGCAGAAATCGGGTACCAAAAGATCGAAGCACTCCACGGTTTCGCCTCGCCCTTCCGAGCCATCTCCGTTCGCCTTCATGTAAAAAGCTTTGATATTTCGTGGATAGTTTGTCACGAATATGGGTGTGTTGCCCTTTCCAATTGTCTGGGCGAGGAACCGCTCGTGCTCGGTGCGGAGATCATCACCCCAGCGTGGCTCTACTTCAAAGGGTTCTCCTGCAGACCGAAGGATATCGATGGCTTCTGTGTAGGTGATTCTTGGCCAGCTTTCCTGCACGAGACCCTTCCAGCGCCGTTCGACTTGCTCAACAGGCGCGAGGTCCGCCTGACCCTCTGACGTACGCGTGTAGAGCTCTGCGACCGTCGTAGTTCCCGCTAGACTGGTGGCAACATGCCGGATCATATCCTCCACGAGGTCCATAACCGTATTTTGACTCTGGGTAAACGTCATCTCCGCTTCGAGCATGTAAAACTCGCTTAAATGCCGTGGCGTGTCGCTCTGCTCAGCGCGGAAGGTTGGTGACAGCGTCCAAACATTACCTACAGCCTGTGCTAGCGCTTCTAGATGGAGCTGCGCCGATACCGTGGTGTACACAGGGCGGCGAAAGAAGGATTTGGTATCTTCATCATCTGCCTTCGGCGTCTCGTTACTGGTCGTTACGCTGAACACCTCGCCCGCCCCTTCGCAATCTGAGGCTGTGAGAACAGGCGTATGGGTTTGCACGAAGTTCCGGCTGTTGAAGAATTGCGTAAGAGACATGATCACATCCGATCTAAATCTAAGAAGAAGAGAATTGAATGGAACCCGCGGTCGAATGTGAGGTTTGGTCCGCAGATACTCTGGCGTCTGGTACTTCTTCTGCAGCGGGAATGTCTAGATAACACCAAAAGTCAGGACTTGCCATTAGGGATGGAACTTGGGCAGCCTCATTTACTCAGACATACTTTCGCATCAGACGGCCCGAGAACAGATAGCCTCTGAACCTGCAGCTCATGGCTCTGCCCTTGGCCGCGAGAGGGTACCCATGAACCAAAAAGCTGGACCGCTGCTCCATTCGTTAAACTACAGTGTGTGCGGTATTAGCAGGACTGTAGCTACCATTTTAAGGTTGGCATGGTCATGATCACCCACCCTTCAGCAAGATCAGCTGGCACCACGGCCTGCAGTGAGTTGACAGTAGTGCCATCGGACAGGGAAACGAAGTGATGCTTTTTCTGAGCACGCACCGACCGCACATAGCCCTTAACATCTACATCAGAGATCGAGCCATCTGGCTTCCACTGCAATAGTCCGGCAATAGAGTTCGGCACGCTGGAGATAAAAGCTCGCGAAGCTGTCCAGGGTGTGTGACGCAGGAGCTGGGCGCCAGGTCTCCGCAAGGTTGCGAAGAGCTGGGACATGTTCACCAAGGGTACTAGCGACCATCAATCGCACGGCTGGGATATTGGCATCTACCAGTCCACCCTCATACGTCACGTTCCGCCTTTAAGAGATCCCCTACACAGTCAGGATAAAGTCCACAAACCGCATCTCGCACGCTTTCTCAAGTCCAGAGCTGTCTGAATCTGGAGATTGATGTTGGTGCTGGGTTATTGTTCAGCCGTTGGCCGATGGGTCCGAGCTCGAGCCATAACACCCCCGTTCAAAAAGATAACAAAAAAAATTAACAACCGTCCATGGTAGCGCGCGCAACCAAATGCAGCTAACTTACTTAGTTAATAAGCCAACTTGCTTGATCACCGCCCAGTTCTCCCTACTGAGCTAGAAAGCTTGAATTGCCTGCCGCTTGCTAGGAAGCTTTTTACGATTAGTGCTCAGTACAGATGCAGTCAATAGTCCTTCAACTAAGATATGCAACCTCGACTCTCTTTTTTAAAAGGGATGGCACTCTTCTGGATAATCCGCTCGAAATCGGAACTATCCTATTGGCTAGAGTTGAGCCCCCACCATCATCTCCAGTTGTGAAGTCTAGGTTGGTACTGTAGTTAAATTATCCGAGTTTCGATGATTTAACATTTTAAAACACACTTAACGAATGTTACCGGCTGGGTTCAAGCCTTGTCATTAAGAGGGACCTTTACAGTTGTTGTCGTTGTTGCTATCCTATCTTTTAGAACTGCTCTTGTCCCTCTAAGGGATGCCTCCTGGACTGAATCTGAGTTCCTACACTTCTGCCAAAGACATGCATCTGCACAACTGGTAAAATAACAGCTCTGCCTCTTCCACCCCACCAAAAAAATCGCGTACTGAATGTTTAGTTCTAAGCAGTCCGGGCAAAAAAGAAATCCTTGCCGGCAAAGTTGCTTTTGATTTAGACATTGGTACCAGGGCGACGCGGCTCTCTCCCCCCACTCCCAGAATCGATCCTGTACAGTAGCTTAACTGGGAAACAGTGTGAATTCCCTCACTCCGATGCCGCCGCCAATATCGGTATCGAAAATCAATGCAAGTGTTCTTGTTTGCCGCGCCCTACAGGCACCAGGTAACTACAAGAAGCGGCAAAGTTTCGAGTATCCATGTACATGCTGGTCCACGCTACTTTTCCACACATGCACGCATCCATACTACCAGGAGATACCGGTACATCCATGTCAACTGATGGCCGCTTGAGGCTCCATGGAATTTGGTATCGGTGCATTCGCTCCCACCGCACCACCTCACCTCACTGCGCATCCTCCCTCGATCCAGACGCACATTGCTTCGAGGCTGCATGACATCAGATTGCCGGGTTGGGCCCTCCCCTCCACGGATGCATTTTGCTCTGGGCCCCGTGCGACAAAGTGGTGACTTGGCCCTTACGTGCATTCTCGTGGTGACTCGATGTCTCTTCCTTTTTTGGGAGATGCACGCTTATGCTGCCGGCCCCTTCCACCCCCAATCCACGCCGCCAGAAGGCTAGATGCGAGCGCCCCCTCCCCCGAGAGCGCCTGCTTTTTTAGTTACCAGTCATATTTCCCGGTCCCCATCCATATTCCTCTCTCTCTCCCTTTTTTTTCTGTGTAAAAGAAAAGGAGAAAGCTAGAAGAAACAGGTATTTCCTTGTTCGCGCGTATGATGGATACCTTGATTCAACCACCTATTCACGCCGTTCCAGGGTCCCATGGTACCAGGACAGAATATTTGTTACGTTGCATGTCGTGAGCTTCCGGAGATCTGGTTGTCTTGGACGGGCTGCATCTAGTGGTGTAACCGTCGTCGTGACACAAGATCTTCCGATGCACTCTCATCTGCCCAGTGGCTGCGTCTCCCAGGTCTTCGGGAACCGAGCTGTTGTACGAGACAAACGGATCTTTCCCTTGATTATGCTAGATGAACATGGCAGCATCGCCGAAAATCTCATTCCGCGTTCATATATACATTATCTGTTCTTGGTTTGCTTCCTGTCTACATCAAATCTACATGTTTTAGACAGCAAACCATAAATTGATTAAAGAAAATTTCTTTGTCTTGCTTTCTGCGCTGGAGTTGTAGTCACCTGAGATTCACCAGACCGGTTGGCAGACGAAAGCCCATGTTGTTCGGGGGGGCTAACGCCGATCATGGAATCGAGTGACTATAAGTAAAGCGGCCCGCCCTTACCCCCGGGCCCCTTCCTCCTCGGTCAAGCTCCCATCGAACCTTAGCATACGCCTTGCATTTTGGCATCAGGCACTGGCTGTTAAGACTACTAGGTCAATAACCCCTCGCTAAGATGCCTTCTTCCAAGCCCAAGCCCTCTGACGTTGCCGCGGAGGCCAAGAGGAACGAGATCCCCAAGATCAAGAGCAGATATGCTGATATCTGGCCGACACATTCCTACCTCTACCCTAATCCAACTGAGCAGATACAGCTCAATCGATCGATGGAGAATAATCTCCTACCCCCAATATTCTGTAAGTAACACCCATCACTTCAGAGCTTCTCTCCAGCGGCTTTTTAACTGGTTCTCCAGCTGTACACCATGGCGACCCTGTTGACTTCACCATCAACTGGGAGACTGAGTCACAGACTCGAATACCATTTATCTGTACTGCAAATGATAAGAGACCGGGGGGCGACTGGGAGACTGGCGTGGTTGGTATGTCATGTCGTGCTACTCTGCGATAAATCAAACACGATGCAGCATCTGACCTCTGTGGGGAATCCATGTAAATCATTAGGCTATGAAGAACGTCTGTGCCGACGAAGCAACTTGTCCGCCACTCTAGGTACCCCAGGACCCGGCTCTGCCGTTGACTCTAACTACCCTATTCCCTCAGAAGGAGGGGTCTTCTCGGAGTTCGTCGTCGTGTTCAGGGGCCCGCATGATTCATATGCGAAGCTTGATCATTGGTATGACCTGCCCGTCGTCTCTGTGCCGGCTGCGCGCTGGCCGAAGCTGAGCAACGGGGGAGCCAAGTACGCCTTTCCACTCGAGCGCGAGATGGTCAAGAATAAAATACGCGCCGGCCTCCGCATCTGCGCCGGCTACGAGTACCGCCAGGTAGTGGTGGGCGACTTCTCCCTCGGCAACTCCCATCGGAATCCGCCCCAGGAATTGGCCGAGCTCTGGAGGGAGGTCTTCCTCTACGACCCTGAGCTGCGAGGCAGGTTCGACTACGTTGCCTTCGTCTTCGAGGACCTGAGGCAGAGCACCACGAAACTGATCGTGGACGACATCGCCAAGAAGTGTAGGAGCGGTGGGACGAGCTCGAGAAGCAAGTCCAAGTCGCACAGCTCCGGTTCAAGCTCAAATTTCAGTCCGGGTTCGAATTCTACGGCTCACCTATATCCATCTGATTACGAAATTTTTCAACACGTCTTCGATCCAAATGAAATTCAGCGCGTGCTCAGTAGCCCTGACCCTCGCTGCGACCTCTCTATGCTTATGTCCTAGGTGGGAATATGATCCTGAATTTTTTAATTTTTCTCTTACATCTCCGCTGCGATTGTCACATGAACGAGGGAGGCACTTCTTACCAGTAACGAAATTTTGTTTTCCTCTCCTTCCCCCCCCCCCACGTTTACTTTCTTCTTATGGACAGGTTCCTCGTGGTTTTCTTTATTTTGGTGTAACTCTGTTTGACAGCAGAAGATGGTGGCATTGTTGATAACTTCCTTTTTTTTTTTTTGAGGTGACAGATGAATGTGGCGTTGAATGCCTACTGGGTTGTACTCATCCTGGTAATTCAGACAGTTAAGCTACATATGAGTCGGCTGCATCTTTGCTTGCCACATATCTTTCTCTCTGTATCACCGAGTACTCTTCCTGAACAGTCATATTGTACAATAGTACAAATGAGCAACGGATCGATACACCCTAAGTATTTGACATGATAAACGAGTTACGGACAAACAGGGAAGGTCTTGCTATCTTCAATCGCTCTGTGACTGAACAGACCAGACTAAAAGTTAATTACTAAATAGGAGAGATTGGTAATCAGGCCTGATTATTCCCGTCTGCGCTGACTTTAACTGGACAGAAAGCAAAAGAAAATATGAAAGTCGGAGCCTGTATCATTTGTGTGAACTAGGGTAAATCAATAATGCGTGGCTCAAGAGAGCCGACCATCCTGGTACCTCAGACTTCGTGCGTAATACGTCTAGTGGCTGCCATCCAGGGAACTATGACAATTTCTCCCTGGTTATGGGATGAAAGTCACTGATGTGGTGGATGCTGCAGGTTGGAGAGGAAAGCGAAAAAAAAAAAAAAAAAGTACCCTTCGTCGGGATATCTGATTGTGGTCTCTCCACGCAATTCTATTCGTCACAGTAGCAGATTGGCAAAAGTTGGGACACATATCATGCAAGCCCCATTCCAGCGGAAGGGAGTCTCACAGTAAAGGAAGAACTAGCAGCCACCAGCACGCCACCTGACTGAAAGTGTACGAATGCTGTGTGATTGGTGAAGAGGACAACAAGTTTCAGCTGATACGGCGAGGACTCACTGAATAATCCAATCCAATAGTGAGGTCTGTCGGATATGGGGCGGCTTGACCGCTTCACGTGAGATACGAGGAGGGAAAGCTGGCAAAGTACATAGGTATGCAGCCGCCTCAACCGCCTGAAGGCGGCCCCCGTATGCGCTTGGGTGTTGCACCCTGTTGTCTTCTTCTTCCTCTTCTCGAAACGAATCTCTCATCAGGCAGGCAGGACCATTTTGGAAGGGATCATCCCGGCAGATGTCTGCTCCGGCGGGCGGGATGAGGCTCACTGAGTATGAGATTCAACTATTGCTTGAGCGAGTTCTAGAACCTAGGTCTTGTCTCACCACATGTGCAAGAGCCTACTTGGCCCAGATGGAGGTTTTCTGCTCCAGCAGTCATCAGCGGGACCAGCGAGCCGATGGGCCTCTATTGAGAAATAATAACAGCACGTAACTACATCGTTGATGGTAGTGAGTTGTGAGGATGGGCTGGATAAATGACTGATCGTAACAGACATGGCCGGGCGGAACGGCTCGCGCGAAATTGTTCACTCGATCCCCCGGCCACTAATCATGTCTCGCTGCTTGCGCTGTTGACCGCTGACCGCTGACCGTCACTTGATCAGTACGTACAAAGGTCACTATCAGGTACAGACAGATGCTATAAGGGGGGCTAACTACGTAGGTGCAGATCGACGGACATGCAGGGCTCTGAGCCAATACCCTAGAAGAGAATCGCAGGGAAGCCTCCCCCCTCCCCCCTCCCTCTTCCCAAAAGAGAGTTGAGATACCTGATTGCGGGGAAGAGTGGAATTGAGATGGTGATGACTTGAAGTTTGAAGGGGACCCCCGCCTCGAGTACCTGACGCACTACCTGAAAATTTCAGGGTGCTTTGCTACCCCATGCAAACGAAAGAATAATCACCAGGGCTGCCGTGCTGGTTGCAGCTGGTTGCTGCATCTGACCCTGGAAATCTGCCGATGATCCATGGCCAAGGCGGCGGGGTAGGGAAAAGCAAGTCTTCTGCATCTACAGACGCCGAACACGAAGTGCGGTCGGGCTCGGTTGTTGCGAGCTCATTGGGCGGGCTTTCGCTTTGGAAGGTTCTGATTTTCCAGACAGATGCACGAGGGCTTGACTAGCGGCGACGCACCCCTTGTAGGAGTTTCTGAGCCCTTTTATGTTTAGTGATCAGGCCGGCAGGGCAACGCTGACGCCATAGGGGGGAAGGGGATTGCGCGCGCGCGCGCACACGCCCAAGCCCGCGAATAGGCATGCTGAAGCTGGTATGCGACGCGCTGTCCACATATAACGTTCAGCCCTCCCCAGCAGCCGCCGGGGTAGTAACCTCTGCTGCTTTCGCCCTACAAATCCTCACCTAAGTTATGTAAAATCTAGCCCGGTCCATCCCGTGCCTGCGATGAAGATGCAAAAGTCTAGGTCCCAAATTCTGCAGTCTGCTAGGTGCCAGCCTCGTTTCATGTTGGCTTCGTTGGCTCCGATCCAGTGAGGACGTTACCATCTGATAAACGAAGCCGTGCTTCTCGTACCCAACAAGCCCGAGCGAAAGCTGGTAGTTATGTCGACCACCAGAACAACAAAAAGAAAATCCGACCAAGCAGACTTCGAGGCTCCCCTTTAGGGCGGGTAACGTAATATCCCGATGTGCGGAGGAGCGTCGATGCTCAAGCTTCTGACCCGGCCTATCAATGAGCGCAAGACAACATCGCTCGCAAGCATAACGGCCGGTTCAACTCCAATACTCGAAGAAGTAGCGCGCTAGGCATCCACCGAAAACTGCCTTCACACCTTCGATAGCAGCAGGTCTCACGTCGGTCCCAGTCAATTGGCTGGACGAGATCAGATCTCTTCGCCTTCTTGCTGACTGACATGAAATGTCACCGTAAATGAGCGGCAATTAGCTCGGCCTTGGTTGGTGATAGACACTGCTGAACCACACAATGTAGTGATTCAGAACGGAAACAAGCAGGGAAAGTCCTGGCTGGGGAATACTCACGTTGTTTGCGGTCTCGCCCTAATTTCTTTTCTCTCTCTCTCTCTCTTTCTCCTCTTGGCGAGGGGTCTCTAGCATTGCCTTCTGCGGCATTGACCGCCTGGCAGCCTCGTAGGAAATCGTTAGATAGTTGGCAATAACCTGTAAATCAATATGGCCTGTGGCCACAATGAAAAGCAAATGCTCATCCCTTGCGCATGACCGCTTCCGGTTCTGATCTGTTGATTGGTACAATGTTACAGTACCATGACCATAGCCAGTATCCAAAACAGAATCTAGAACCCTGTAAGACTTCTGTCCCAGGGCTACAAGGCCAGACACGTTCACAACAAAGCAATCCCGCTTCATATTTGCTCGCAGTATTCTTTCTCGTACAAGCAAATCTACTTTTAGATAAGATTTTTTCTTGTCTAAGTCCTTTTTTTTCTACCACCAAATCAATGCGGCTTTCAAGTAGCCATCGATAGCCATCAAAAATGTGGTTGAGGCGCTTTTTAATTATAATCGTGCTTGTACCTAAAGGTTAAGTCGTTACTAATTCCCCGTCGGTAACCTCAAATGACGGTGTAGAGCACAGTAATGCTCTTTCTCCAATCCAAACTATACAGTGACGTAGATGGAGTTGATTTCCATCAAGAAGACTCGTTGGACAACATAGGGCTAAGTACTGGAGCCTGTCGACCCTCGCTGACACGTGTATCTCAACGAACTTTCTTCTCGGGGAGCACTATAGCTTCAACTGGATTGATCTCTGGATTGATCTGAATAAACTTACAATTTACATGACTCGTGTGAAGTTAGCGTGCTTATAGCATCCGTTACAAGAACCTTGTAAGACACGACCAATGCTAGTACACCAAATTGGACCTGCCCATGAGTGTGGATCGCTTTCAGGGACTTTGTGAGACGTCACATGAAGCTTCAAGCAGTATCAACGCATATGATGTAGTTACATATGTATAAAAAATGATTAGCAGTATTGTTCATGGGTAAAACAGTATACCGGCCAATTCAGCAAAACGTCAGCAATATATACCGGCAAATATTGTACCAAGTTCAACTGGTCGCATGTGTGTCTACATACAAATTACCTTTGTGAACCAACTAGCAAGCTCTACTCCGCAATCTTGTTCTCTTGGAAAATGCCACCCCGGTAAGACAGAGATATGGCTATTTGATGCTTCTTAAGGCAAGGCAATGTCATTGCTTTATCTGAATTAGGTTATTTGGTTGCGTTGATCCTTCCAGACCATGAGAGACTAGC
The DNA here is from genome assembly GCA_021365275.1 of Xylariales sp. PMI_506. Taxonomy (NCBI): domain Eukaryota; kingdom Fungi; phylum Ascomycota; class Sordariomycetes; order Xylariales; species Xylariales sp. PMI_506. The sequence goes on along the minus strand of JAJTIY010000004.1, from coordinate 628,902 downwards.
AAGCAATATTGGAAAACACAAACAGAGTGTTCTTGCACCTCGGATCTAACGGTTCCGGGAGACTACAGCCAAAAACAACAATGATCGGCATCATCCCCTGTCTGCGTTTGTCCATAGGGAAGACCGGAGTTCCATCTCCGGCTCATTCAACCGAGATTGGCTAGACTGCATAGCTCGGATCTAACCGAAAGAAACCGGATCTGCTATAGGCACAACCATTCCTGTAGAAGTATTTTTTGTCCCCTTTTGGGGATATACATATTAATAGAATCTTGAACACATGCCCCGTAGGGTACCTATGGAACATTGGTGACGGGAAACACTATAACACCAACCAGTAAAGAGTTTCCACGAAGTGTACGCACTAACTTATGATAAGTTCTTAGGCACACCGACTAGCCGGCAAGATTCAATAGGCTCTCAAGACAGAAGATTCGCTCCCCTGCTGCTGCCAACTTAGCGCTTCAACCGGCTTCGGTCGAGCTTTTGCTTATTCTAAAGCTTTAACATCAGCACAGTGCCCCGGATATTAAAAAGAACCTGCGGTGATTTTGAGGGAGGGCTGTCCGCATAAGCCCAAAGAGACTGAAGGGAAAATCAAAGACAAAAAGAACCTGGCAGCGTGGCGCATGTACCCACACAAGTGTTAAGACAGGGATGGTGCGCCAGGACGCACGACGACCCAACGGACACCAGCCCGTCCCACTGACATGGCACCGGGTTGTGGGATTCCCACCGCCGAAGCGTCCGCCCTAGAAACCCTGGGCAGGTTTTGTTTTTTGTGTATATCCACGATGAATTGGTTCCCTCGGCCCGAAGTGGGGTGAGAAGCTCCTCAACAAAAGGGACTTTTGATGAAGTTGATTATAGTATTTTGTGCCCTACAGAACCTGCGTTTTCAAAACTTGAGCTGTCACTTTTGTTCCATGTCCTCTCTTGCGAGATGATACTTGACCTGTATCTGACCCTGTTTGCAAGTGCTCTGATCCCTCTCATCTGGCATACCAGACAGAGAGAGATATGATTACTGGTTGAGAAATGGCGGAGGGGGGACAACGCCGTGGCTGATCGTCTCTCTCTTCAGGACACCTCCTATAGGGCTAGGCATTGCTCGCACACCGAAAAACATCCCGGAAGTGCTGCATGGATAAGTAAGTACATTGTATCCGCGCCCGATGTGATCTTCGTGTTTCATTGTGCAATCAGGCCTTTCCCTCGGGCTGTCTCATCCAAAAATGCATGCGCGACAGCTCGAAATCTTCAAGAGACTCGTGGCACCATGCAAACACAAACGAAAGATCTAGGCCCTGTGATTTTCCTGCGCTGCTTCGGGGCAGCGAAGAGCAATCAATTCCAATCAGACCGCCCTTGTTTGCTGTCCGCCACCTCACATATCCCACAACACAACAAGGCGTTGAAGCCTTCGTCACCAGTCAGGAAGGCGCGCAAGAGATCACACTCACCGTCACAGGTCACAGTCAGCCTATTGCATAATACACTAGCGGTGTAGCGAATGGGAGATCGGGTGGTAGCGAGACCTTTGACTCGAGGGAAAAGTAGTAAAAGAAAAGGGGGGTGGAGGTGGAGGAAGGTGTATAGAGTTTAAAACCTCGTGATGCAGTGTCACCGGCGACAGAAAACGATCAAACAGAACCCCCCGTCAAAACCTTCCAGGGTCTGATGCAACCATGACTGACTGAATGGACCGGAAATAATTTCCTCGGCTAGATAGAAAGATGTGCTGCATATTTGCTTTTTCCCCTGCGTGTTGATTTTGGCGCTGCCGATTCAGACAGGACTTAGATTTTGCGGCTAGGATCATTGAGTAGATTTTTGCTTCCCATCCCATATTAGACCCAAAGATCGCAAGCACTCCTATCCTTGCACCCAATCTACGCATTGGTCGACGTAGGGATCCTGTGATGGCCCGGTAGGTAGCGGAGTGGCAAAGAGGTGAGGTATCCGCAGGGTACCGGGATCTGAGCAGAGGACACGGCTTGACAACGGACGCCAGTGGCCTGCGGCCAGACGAACCCATCTCATATTGCACCAAGCCATGGACCGCCTCCCCTTTGACCTTGCATGCATAAGCACAATTTCTGAGCTATCAGTCAGTGATCTACATCGATCCTACCGGTTTCAGATACTGCGTCTAGGTCGCTAACAGTCGAGGGCAGGCGCCTCATGATGGGCAATCCCCCACAAACACACTTCCAGACAACAAGCAGCAGAGCCCAGCCCCCAGCCCCACGACCGTCATTTCTGGTGTCCTGCCCCTTTGAATACTGTCCCAAGCAATATCAGAAACACATCACTCAGCGCCACAACGGGAAATTCGGGACGAGCAGGGTAACGAGAGCAAACCCGACGGAGCGGTCCCAATTGCATGCGACATCGCGTGATCTTCACCCCCCCCACCCCCCCCCCCCCGTACCCGGTGCCGCATTGAGAGAGCACAACGTGCTTCCTTCACCGTCTTGACCACTCAACTGTGTCATGGCCCGGGTTCCGCCCATTCCGACTGCCGTGAACGAGTCATGAACTAGTTAAGTTATTCCCTGTAGGATGCTAGGCTTGGGGCTAAACCACTCCCCCTGGTTCCCCCCCATCGTATCCATCCCGTCTGAGGCTCGGGCCGAGAAGATAGTCACATTGGGGGGGGGGGGGGGGGGGGAACGTACGAAGAGCTTAGAAAGGATTAAAAACAAAAAGTCTTGCTTGAAGACTCGCTGGGTGGGTATGCCAAACGCACTGTCAGACCAAAACGATAGCAGCTAGGCGCCACAATTCGCTCAAATCACTATGCTATCTTTAAACCTGTTTGCGATGGTTGCTGGGTGGGTATGTATATACACGATTTGATGGAGTTGACCATTTTTCTTTTCTTTTTTTATAGAGCGAAATGACGACATGCCACCACCATTTACGCGCGGGGAATCATTGGAGCTGGACAATCAGGGACAAACGGTGACTCCCATGACCCCATGATACATACACTTCATTTCGTTCAGGAGATTCCAGCTGAGCTTGGGGGATGGGTGGGTGAGCAAGGGAGGGACCGAGGGGACCCCCTTCGCCGCCGCGGCCCCCCAATTCTTCTCCCTACCTCCCTGCTCTAAGAGCCAAACGATACTATTCGTGCAGGATCGGGCAACTATAGTCTAAGAGATGCAACTGTAGGTTTGAGATTGCTTTATTAGCTCCCCAAGCCGCCATTGGCTCCCAGCCAGAATTGCCACCGTAAGGATGCATGAAGTGGCTTTGAGACTTCTGCAACCTTCGACAAAAGGGACCACGAAACACCCACCTAAGACATCCTCCGTCCAACAAGGGGTCCTTGTTAAGAAAGGGAAACAGTGACATCAGTTTATGTAGTGTAGACGAAAGCTCAGCCCTTCTCCTCTTCCCCCCTTCCGGGAGGTCAATCACTAAGGCTTGCTCAGCTACACAAAAGAGATCGCCGAAATACTTGCTCTGATCGATCACACCAAGATCCCCGCGTCCCCCCTCAGAGAAGAGATAGGGGAAGGGATGGGGGAGCTGAGGAAGTAAACCGGGCTGCACTAGCTCCGCATGCCCCCTTCGGACTACTATCATGTGATACTACCTACAGCTATGATGGCTGTTCTAGCGGGCTTAGGACATTATTTAGCACCGCAGTAACCTTTTTTTTTTTAGACGGTCTCAAACGGTACCGAGCGATGAGCTGTCGTGTACACTCGGGCGGTTGTCTATCGGTGGCTTTTTTTGGGGGGGGGGCGCCAGTGGCGCCCCCGTCCGCTGGGAAACCGGTGAGCTTATATAATCCCTTCCACTTGGGAGTTCTCTTATGTAAAAAAACCGCCCGAGGCCGGCATGCTGAGGGATAGAGTCTAGAAGCCCCGATCTCGAGTGATCTGATCTGGGCGCGATACGTGGAGTGGGGGGATCCCATTGTTTGAATCCAACCACTGCTCCCAGGTTCCAGAAAGGAAACTACATGTATCGATGTATCCAGCTCTGCCATCGGAGAGCCCAGGCAAGACGAAGGAGACGAGGCTAGGTCGTGGGCAGAACTCCCTGGGGTATCGCTGAAGTATCGTGGTTCTTAAAGCCCATATACTGTGTACAAGACTGCAGGACCTGCTAGGCAAGCGCAAGTGTGGGAAAAGTATCCTTCGCCTTGTTCTAGCAATGTCTGCTCTTTTGACCAGACTGCAATCGGTCACGCTAACCCCCTTCAGCTTTTGTGATGGTTGATTTAATAATCAAGTCCAGATAGCCTACTCGGAGACAAGCCATTATTGAATCCATTCTTGTGGTGAAACAAGACGTTGTAGACGTGGTAGTACAAGAGTCGTCTGTCTATTCTAGGACGATTTGGCAATCACAGTGATCACACGTAGAATCTCATCTTATGATTACGGGGAGAGAGAACGGAAGCGTCCATAAGCATTCTTACCAAAGACATTGATTATGTCAACATGGCACCCGATTGATTGTCACTAAGCTCGTTCTTATTACACTGACAAGGCAAGTAGTTTAGGCTCTCTTATGCCCTCAAGTTGTTAGGAGCTTAGTAGTAGTAGACAACATCACCAAATACGGCATCTTTTTGTAGCCCCAATCTAAACAATGAGTTATTTACTTTCTTTTGATTTAGTTCATGCCACAATGCTGCATAAATACCAACGCCGCCCCATGATATATTCCACACAAACTGAGCGGCGAGCGACTCGTCGTGTCGTCTTACCAGTATGAAGGTCGAAGTCCGCTAAAGCTTGACAAGGAGCTGGCAGCATCGTCACCCTCCTTCTTGCGTTGACCCGCGAGCTGCGTCGTAGATAAATGAATTAGCAAAAACGCCCATTTGTCTTGCTCAGATTTCGATAGAGAAGAAAGGGGTTGTGGGATAAATAGTTCGAGGGAATAGGGATGAACGGGGCGTGAAATATCAAGAATGGGGACGTAAACATACCTCTAATTGCACACCCTTGTGCAGGTGCACCAGCCAGTCCACGTAGCTCTGTGCCTCATTGTTCCTGTCTTCGACGAGCATCCTGGCAAACTCAAACTCGGCACCATCAATGCCCTGTCTCGCCAGCTGGATGGTGAGAGCCTTAGACCCCCGCAACGTCTTGAGAAACTCGACGATGTTGCGCACCTGAGCATTGAGGTGGGTGTCGAGAACAGGAAGGCTGGACAAGTAGGGATCCAGAGACTTGAGATTGTCCTTGCCCTCGCCAAACAGATCCGTGAGCAGGTTGGGGGAGGTCTGAGTGTGGAACCAAAGAAGACATTGCTGCCCGTTATCCACGAGGTAAACACCACCCGGCTCGACGCGGGAGAACGAAGTGCGGATGGACGTGGGGACCTTCAGATGGCCGTTCTCATCTGGGAAGCCGTCCTCAGGGGCCAGGTTGTGGACAGGAATCATGCGAGGGTACAGATACACGCTGAGTTCTGCCGGCCCGATGGAGCGGATCATGCGCATTTCATGTACTCTGCGATCCGTAGTCTCATTGCCACCCTTGAACGCGCGGCACTTGATGAGGCCAAGCATGTACATAGAAAACTCCTTCAGCTTTTCCGGCATCACCAGCTGGCCGGGCGGATGCGATTGCGATGTAAAATTTTTCCTGTAACCGGCAAGGACGTCGATGGTCTTCTCGGTCATGTTTAATCGGATATCCTTCAGTGTGCTAGACGTGGATGCCAGTTTGGAGGCTGCCTCCTTGGCGATGATCGTATACACGGCGTCTTGATCGACAAACTTCATACACTCACGAGCAGCATCGCTCACGCTAGCAATGATATTGCAGCATCGCACACGGCGCTGTCCCGAAGCGGTTGTGTACAGCAGAGCGGATTGGAAGTGAGCGTCCAGTTTGGAGTCGAGCTTGCCATCATATCCAAACGTAACGCCAATGGCTTTGTCGGCATCGATGACACCGATCTCAAGATCAGCGCCGAAGGTATGCTGAACGAAATTGCCGTGGTAATTTGATATCTGCAGGCCATTCGAGCATCGCACCTTCATCAGCGCCTGGTAACCGGTTTCCCTCGTGACTGTGTGCTTGATCTCAAGAGACAGCTTGGCATTGTCCCTACCGCCGACGAAATTCGGGTAATAGAAGGTCTCACCGCCAGTTGTTGCGGCGATGTGGCCCACGGTGGCGATATCGAGATAACCACCAGAGGGAGCTGCGAGGAAGAAATCTACACCAACACCCGAAGCAACCATCTTTTCCGCGGCTTTCTTCCAAGCAGGGTGCTCAGTAGTGTACAATTTCTTGTCCAACTCCCCACCTGGGTGTTTGCCATCGTCTCGCATAAACAAGCGACCGGGACCCCAAGTCGGCAGGGCCGACAGCGAGCATACGATCTTGCCACCCGTGGCTTCCAGGGCGGCCAAGGCGGAGTTAAGTGAGGGAAGTAGTGCCGGTTCGGGATTCTTCACGCTCGAAAAGAGCGTCGGGAGTCTCGTGAGGAGGGAAGTGATGACAGACCTGGATTCGTAAGGGTCGACAAACAGGCCTGTGCTCAGGGGTACAAAAGGCTCTTCAATATCGGGCATCACCATCATCTGGGGCTGCTCGAGCGACGACTGTTGGTTTCGTCAGCATTTGGTCACGCGGAGGACAAGACGGGTTTGTTACTTACACTGCAGTTGTAAAAATGGATGTCCTTGTCGTACGTCATGAAGCCAACCTTCGCGCCAACAGGTAGCCTCCTCTTAGGCTCGCCGTTCTCGTCCTTCTCCTCGTCGTCGCTCTCCGGGGCGTAAAGAGACGCCAGAATTCCTTCACAGAAAGCCTCGAGGAAGCCCTTGTTGAACGCCTCCTGAGTGACATCGATAACAAACAGCCAATTGAGCCCCACAGGCTCCTTGGTCCAGTATTCCTTGGGCACGGTAAATTCCACGGTACCGCGGCACAGCTCGGGGCGCTGGTCCCTATCCACCCTGACACCCTGAGGTGTCGTGGCACAGAAGTATTCACTGGGGGTATCGTTGGGATAGGTACACAGGTTGCACACGTACTTGCTGCCGCCAGAGCGGAAGACCATGAAAGGATTTATATAAGCGCGGCATCTCCTACATCTGGGTGGGCCCTGATCGCCAAAGTCGAGGACCGGAATCTCCAACTCGCCGGGCTGAAGTCTAGCCAAAGGCTGAACGAGAAGGCCCAGGGGCAGTCCTGTGCTGCTCAGTCCATCGGCGCTCGCTGGGATGTTGTTCATGGTCAGGCGGGTGAACTTGGGCGCAGAGTTGCCTTGATCGTACGACACGAAGGAGATGGAGGCGGGAGGAGGGACGTGACGCTCGAAGGTCGGGTAAACGTTGTTCAAGAAGTACTGCTGAGGAACGTCTCGAGAAATTGGGACGCTAGGGATATCATCGGGGGAGACTTGAGCTCCCCCAGAAGCTGGAATCAAGGCGGGCTGACCTCCTGCATCTGCCGGGCTACCCCCAGCACCAAACTGGGAGGGGAATGATCCTCCAGCTGGCGTGTAAGCTGGGTTCGCGGAGGGCGGGAACTGGGCTGCAAACTGCGACGGGGTGACCGGTTGTCCGATAAACTGGCCGCCAGCCTGCACCGACGGGTCTGCGTTTAGGAACGCGGTTTGAGGTGTGCCAGCCGGAGGGATGCCGTTGAAGGGCTGGGATGAGCCCACGGGGGCTTCGACGGTGTGGAAAGCGTGGCGATCCTTCTTCTTCTTCCGTGCCGGGTTCGGAGCGCCCGATATCCCCAATCCGGCTACCTGATCAGCGAGGTCCGGCGTTTGCCCACCTCCGTACTGCTGCTGCGGTGGAGGTGATGTGTATCCTTGTGCGCCGCCGGCGAGCGGTTGTGGGGTCCCATAATACGGCTGCTGCGGTATGCCTTGCTGTTGCGCAACCGGCGGTGCGAACTGTGGAGGTGTCGGTTGGGTGGTCTGACTATGGGGATCGCGGGGGTCGATCTGCTCGCCCTGTCCGAGGGCATGGTACATGGAATAGTCCGCCATGGCGATGGCCCGCTGGTCAATGGGGAGGAGTGAAGGTCTGCAGGGTTGGTGGGAGAGGTTGGTGCCTCGAGGCAGACGTCGCGGGTGTGCGTGCGTACGTTGTGCGAAGGGGTGCGGTGCGTGCGCTAGAGGGTCGGTGGAATTTATATGGGCGCGGTGCGTGGGCGAACGAACTATCGGCGAAGGATGCAGCTCATGATCATCACGCGGCGGGATCGATGTAGAATGTACGGGCTCGACTTTTGCAGGAGCGGTGCAGGTTATAAGATACAAGGGGCGAGGACAATAGACACAGAACAAGTCAAAGGAAACTCAAAATCATCGGCCGGCTCTGCTTTTCTGCTACGAAGCAATCGTACACGGCCGTTCATCGACACCGAAACTGTCGCGGAGCCCCCCCTGTGAATATTTAAAGTCCACCTAGGCCAGTAGTGTTCTGGCCACCTTGCCCAATGTACAGCCAGCAGTACATGCATCCCATACCAGTTACGGCACACATTTGGTGGCATGGGCCGCCAAGTGACACGGGTAACCCTGTGTGGAGGGTCCGCGGCAGAAAAGTGGCCTCCGATCACTTTTTTCCGGGCCGGTGATTGGAGACCGACACTTCCCATTTGCCCCGCCGCTGGAGCTTTTTCTCGAAGGACTAGGTCAACCAATAACGGTAGGTATCCCGTGTAAAAGTAAATAAAAAGTAAGGAACTGGCGGGTACCGAACCGGATGGGTGCGCAACGGGGTTCGCCAAAGGAAGAGGGGACAATAGTAGGATAAAAAAAATTAAAATGTATATTCTGCCCTAGCTTGCATGTATCTTACCGTGCCTTTTGCAAATCAATACATGCCGGACAAGCATGCAAGCATTCGTTTGTGCTATAGTCCGTTCTAAAAGTCACATACATTTACAGAAGCGGGAAGAGCTACTAAGTTACAAACTAACGTTAGTCTGTTTGGATGTTTGGCCCTGCACTCCAGCCCAAAAAAAGAAGCTCTGACCACAGTGGGAGCTTTTTCGACGCCAGCCTGGTCCCACCGCGCGCGCTAGCAGAGAAATTGGGTCGCGGCGCGCCAGCCTTGCTCTGCTCTGCGCAGCACACCTGAAAGTTTCAGGACCTCGTCATTGCACGTTGATGCTCACGGAATTACCGACGCACGCCAATCAGCTGTCGTCTTCTCACGGACCGCATTCACAAGGCAGACCATCGCCTCGACGCCCGATCATCCCCAATTGGCGGTTGATGCTCCGTTGACTGCTGCCGGTGGCACGCGCCACTGCTGGCATCTCCCCATCACCCGGAACCAAAAGCTTTCGCCGGCATCTCACTTGTCGCCGTAAGCCCTCTGTGGCCCTAGCCGACCATGTTCACGTTCACCCCGCTGCAGGGCGCCCGCTCTGAGTCCACAGCCGTCCAGTCTATCCTCGAACTCGATGGAGGTGTCAAGGTGCTCATTGATGTGGGGTGGGACCAGACCTTCGACCCCCAGCAGCTGAAGGAGCTCGAGAAGTGCGTGCCGTCGCCCTCAACCTCTACTCTGTGCTGAATGCTAACATGTAGTTCTTCAGACAAGTGCCGACCTTGTCCCTCGTCCTCCTCACCCACGCGACTATCTCTCATCTCGGGGCTTTCGCGCACTGCTGCAAGCACATTCCTCTGTTCACCCGTATTCCTGTCTACGGCACGCTCCCGGTTATTTCGTTAGGCCGCACTTTGTTGCAGGAGCTCTATGCCTCGACGCCTCTTGCTGCCACTACGATCCCCAAAGAGTCTCTCAATGAGGTCTCCTCAACTTCCGAATCCCACATCCTGCTGCAGCCCCCGACTCATGACGAGATCACGACGTATTTCTCGCTAGTCAACCCTCTCAAGTACTTGCAGCCACACCAGCCTCTAGGCTCCCCGTTCTCGCCCCCATTGAACGGCCTTGCCATTACCGCCTACAACTCTGGTACCACGCTTGGTGGCACGATATGGCATATCCAGCACGGATTGGAATCAATCGTCTATGCTGTCGATTGGAACCAAGGCCGCGAGAATGTCTACGCGGGCGCTGCATGGCTGGGCGGCGCGGGAGGTGGTGGTGCCGAGGTTGTCGAGCAGCTGCGGAAACCCACCGCTCTAGTATGCAGCAGCAAAGGTGCAACAAAACCTTCGCTGCCCAAGGCCAAGAGAGACGAGCCGCTACTAGACACCATAGAGGCCTGCGTGGTGAAGGGAGGAACGGTCCTCATACCCGTCGATTCGAGCGCACGAGTCCTGGAATTGGCATATCTGATGGAGCATGCGTGGAGGCGCCACGCTTCTCAGCAAGGCAAATTGCACACAGCGCAACTGTACTTGGCCGGACGGAGTATACACAGTACTATGAGATATGCGAGGAGCATGCTGGAGTGGATGGACGAGCGGATTGTCCAAGAGTTTGAAGATGTCTCTGATGGAGCACGGAAAGGGGCCCATGGGGCAGCAGATGGATCCAATCAAGGAAAACAAGCTGGTCCTTTCGACTTCAAGTTTTTGAAATTATTGGACCGAAAGGGACAGGTTGACAAGGTCCTGAACTCCGCCAACGACGGCAGTGAAGGCCTCGGAAAGGTCATCTTGGCGAGCGACGCCAGCCTCGAATGGGGCTTTTCTAAGGATGCTTTCAAGGCACTTGTTCAGGATCCAAAGAACCTGCTCATCTTGACTGGTCTCCCCACGCCGCCATCAGAAGGCGATGCAGCGCTAGCCAGCACATTCTACAAATGGTGGCGAGAAGCTGCGATAGAAAGAGAGCAGAAGGGCTCAGACTCCATAGGCACGGGAATTGGTGCCGACGGTGCTCTGATTCAAGTCGCCGGCCAGGGGCGGGAGGCTACCGTGAAGAATGTGCAGAAGGCTCCCCTCGAAGGTGACGACCTCGCGGTATATCGTTTCTGGCTAGCGCAGCAACGTCAGCTGCAAGATACCCTAGCGACAGGCGATGCAGCCACTTTAGAGTCAAATCTAGATGTTGACGATGCATCATCGGAATCATCGTCAGAATCCGGCGATTCCGAAACCCACCAGCAGGGTAAAGTTCTCAATGTAGCCGCCACGCTGGGTCGAGCAACTCGAAAGAAGGCCGCTTTGGCTGATGAAGATTTGGGACCAAATGTACTACTAAAGAGGAAGGGTGTGTACGACTACGATATTCGGGGCAAGACGGGCCGAGATGCACTGTTCCCCAACCCGGTGCAGAAGAAGCGTGCAGATGACTATGGCGAACTGATCCGGCTTGAAGACTTCGTCAAGTCTGATGAGCAGCAGCAGGATGGGCATGATGGAGACCACACCGGCAAGGAAGACAATGAAGACAACCTCGGCAAGAAACGCAAGTGGGACGAGTCAAACACAAATAAGGGTCAAGGCTCAGCCTCGGATAAGAGGCCTAAGCTGGAGCGAAACTTGTCCGACGAGTTCGAATTAGCAGTGGTTGATGGTCCAGCTCATAGCGAGCTTGATGACATTCCCGATGACGTGGTAGACTCTTCCACTGGACCATACAAGCTTGCCATCACCCAAGAAACACTGCAAGTTCACTTGAGCATCGCCTTCATCGACTTCAGCGGAATCCACGATAAAAGAAGTCTGCAAATGCTTATTCCACTGATCCAACCGCGAAAGCTTGTCCTCACCGGTGGTACTTCATCGGAGACAGACGAGTTAGCAGCAGAGCTGCCACAGCTGGTCGTCCAGAATTCTATCGACATCTTTAAGCCCGATGTAGGCACCTCGGTGGATGCCTCTGCGGACACAAATGCATACACTGTGAACTTGGCACCAGCACTGGTTAAGAGTCTCAAGTGGCAGGATGTTGGTGGTATAAAGATTGCCACCCTTGTTGGTCGGTTAACGGTCACCAGCGATGGACCACCCACGAGTGCTGCGGCAGCTGCTCACGCGGTTCTCGACGTGCCTTCGTCGGTGACGACAGGCATGGCTGCCGCGATGCACTCAGTGCCCCCGTTCCACGTCGGCGACCTACGTCTTGCAAATCTCAGGAAAGACCTTCGGGATAGCGGGTATTCTACGGAGTTCATGGGTGAGGGAACGCTACTTGTTCAGAACTCGGTCATCGTTCGGAAGGCAGCGACAGCTGGGCGGATTAGTATCGAAGCAGCCGGCTGGGAGACCGACACTGTACAGATGGTCAGGCGGATGGTTTATGAGAAATTGGCAGTCGTAGGGCATTAGATATCTATTTCATCGCAAAATCCTCAGTACGAAGGGGCGTTTCTTAGGCACCAGGTTTGGTGAGCGCGTGTATAACATTTGACAATCAGATACACTGGGCTATATATGAGTTAGACCCAACTTGAAGGATACTAAGACTGCCTTGTGATTTTAATGTGTTATACTTCGCAACCGATGAATAATGTTGAGCTGTACACGACATTACCCATAACTGGGTGTAGGGTTTTAATCCCTGTTCGTGCTTCGGCTTGACTTTGTCTCCAACCCTCTTTAAATCTGATCGGCATAGGACGAGCAGAAGCCTAAACAGATCGCAAACATGATACTAATCTCTTCACGATTGAAGCTGAATGCACGACCTTGTGTTTTTTACGTAGCATATCTCCTAGCACCTCGGATCATACCAAGGACGCCACAAAGTATAACGGCTAATTATCCCGCCTCGTCCAAGATGCATCCTTCTGAGCCATTCCCTCCAATGGTCTCCGGGTATTATCTCATACCCCACACGAATGGTGTCGATGCGGAGAAATTGTACCTATAATGCGGAGTAACCGGGAGTCGGGTTGAACATCTCACGAAGTGAATTCTTGGCATTGTTCGTGCAGATCAACTAACCCCAGTCTATTCCTAGCTGTATAAATGAGATCTGCGTTCTCGGAAAAGAGCCCTGGTTGCCAATGGTATCTTTCACCTCCGTCCTCTAGCTGTGAGCCAGGTATGCATGTTGTGGCGACTGTTGGCATTGGAAGACATTCAGCGACCCGCGAAGGTTATATTCTGACCTTTAACACTCCTAGGACCGTTCTATAATATTTAAAATTTAATGCTCGTCGAAAAAAACCTAATTTGAAGCTCCCAATCAACCAGGATGCGGACCCCCTCGGCGTGCATCCTCCTGGCATTGTCAGTTACTGCCACCGCAAAGTATATCATACCGGGCGCTCGATGGTACGACACAGATGGGAACGTCGTTAATGCGCATGCCGGCTCTGTCACCGTGGATGAAGAAACCGGAAAGTTTTGGCTTTTTGGCGAGTATAAGATCCAGAATCACACCGAGGGTGCAGGAGTATCAGTCTACAGCTCTGATGACCTGGCCACATGGACCAATCACGGGCTCGCATTGGGTGAGTAGAGAACCCCTGGCACGTTTCTTATTTTCCCTAGAAGAAAGCTGTCAAGCCTGGCTGTTACTTTGAGTAACGTAACGGCAAAAGAATCTTGACGAGAAGAACAAGTTTACAGTGGGAGGGTATCTTGGACTAAAAGTTTGTGGACCAATAGCGCCCGTTGATGGCGACCCGTACATCTCACCGACGAACATTATCCAGCGCCCCAAAGTGGTCTACAGCGAAGGTACTGGAGAGTATCATATGTGGTGGCACGCGGACAACAGCACCTACGGGCTGCTCCTCCAGGGCTTCGCCACCTCGCCAACGATCCAAGGCCCTTACACGTTCGTGTCGGCCACGGCGCCGCTGGGCAACTGGTCGCAGGACTTTGGCCTCTTCACCGACTTCTCGACGGGGCGGTCGTACGCGCTCTACTCCAACGGCGACACGGTCTACGGCCGCGACGTCTACGTGTCCGAGTACAACGCCAACGTCACGGCGCTCGAGAGCGTCGTCTACCGCTTCCCCAAGTTCGACCTCGAGGCGCCGAGCATCGTGCGCACCGACTCCGGGAGCTACTACGCCCTCATGAGCCACAAGACGGGCTACCGCCCCAACAATGTCGTGGCCTTCCGCGCTGACAGCCTCGCGGGGCCCTGGAGCCAGCCCTGGATCGTGGCGCCGCTGAACACGAGGACCTTCAGCTCCCAGAGTGGTTACACCCTGAGGATCAAAGGGTCCAAGAAGACTACGTACCTCTACATTGGGGATCAGGTACTTTAACCCAGCCCTTGTCTTTTATTCTCCTGTCCACCTCGGAGAGAATTCTTGACTTTTTTTTTTTTGAAGCTGCAGGTGGACTAACAGGTTCTCCTCTTTCCAGTGGGACCAAAACGCACTGTGGGAGAGCCGGTACATATGGCTGCCAATGGATATCGACGATGCTAAAAAGGACCTCAAGATCAATTGGTACGATGTCTACGACCTAAACGTCAAGACGGGGGAATGGAATGCTGTCAACGGTGTAACCTATACGGCACAGCATGCTACGACTGCCGGAGATGCCTATAAGCAAGAGGCAGTAAGTTGTGCACCCCCGTATCGAATGCTTAAAAAAAAAAGGTTTATTACATCCTTGCTAATCATTGGGCCGTATCTCTAAGAATTTTGCGAGCAGCGGGTCCATATTGACAGGCATCTATGGTAATGACAGCACAGTTACATTCTCCGGAATTAAAGGAACCGGAAAGCCGCAGTGGGTAGCATTCTACTTTCAAAGTAAGTTTTTGTTTTTCTTTTCCATTCCCACCTTCCCGCAGAAACAAAGCACACAACCCCTAGGCTGTTTTAAAGAGAAAAGAATTGCGTTGACAATCCCGGTCCTCCCCAAAAATAGACATCGACGACATGGGCTTCGGGGATCAGCCAGGCGGGACGCCAGACCGCATCGGCGGCTCGTTCCAGCTCCGGCGCATCAGCAACGTCGTTGTCAACGGGGACGAGGCCAGCGCGCAGACGCTGTACCAGCACGACACGCACAAGGGTATCATCGTCTCGGCACCTCTGCAGCTGACGCTGGAAAAGGGGAGCGACAACACCATCACGGTGGCCGGGGCTTGGAACGGGTTCGACTACAAAGGTGCGGACCTGGATCGCATCATTGTGTACCCCCCGGAGGAGTGATGATCTCGGTATTCTTCACGTACATGACTTAAAATGTTACTGTAACGTTGAGCAACTGACGTTGCGAGTTATTTATAAATATCCTCGGTGTGCGAGCTAAGATAATTCTCTGATGGGCCCCTATTTGTATGCCATTCGTATTCTGAATACATTAAAAGAATATTTTTTTGGATTACCCACTCGCTTGTCGTTTTCGAAAATGCGACTTAGCAGTATATTATGATGGGCAATGGAACACATGGCAGTAACTGAATAGGTTTTCGATTGAATCAATCCAAGAAGTACCAATTCGTAATTTATATAATATTTGCATAATACTAGTTTGCAAGCATGGCTGAACACGTGGAACTTTCTTTGGATGTGATTACGAATGCTGGTAGGCATTCTGTGACTATATTGATTGACTATACTAGTACTTGCAGGCTAGGAGACGCCCTGCCAAGTCTCGTTAAATTGTCAATTTGCATGTGTTATGTTACTCGAACCGGACCTAAACTATATACAGTTGGGGGGTGGGATCCGGACGACTGGCGGCTCGAATTTGAGAAGAAAATAGCTTTTTCTTTTAGAAAAAAAAAAACATCAAATTCTGCCGGGTTGTTCGAGCCGCACGAAAGAAACCTTCTGCATCATCTCCCCTTTGCCACTTGCATTATTGCATACATCATCCAGCGGGGATGGGTGAGAATGCAATTTTGCTTACGACATCGCCCTAATGCCTGTTTTCCACTTAAACGTAGGTGCAGGTGACGGAGGAGGAGGTGGAGGAGCAGGAGGTCAGGACAGAGTTCTGCTTGATGTCGATGATGGTGGCACCAGCGGCGCTGGGGGAGATGTCAGTGAAGGTGACGGTGCCGAAGTCGGCGAAGGGGACGAGGGAGTTGCCGGACTCGAAGTCCTCGACGATCCACTCGGCGTTGGTCTCGCAGAGGGCGTCGGTCTCGCCGCTGAAGGTCTGGGTGACGGTCTTGCCGGTCGTCACGTTCTCGATGACGGCGGTGCCGGCCTTGGTGCTTGTGGCCGTGACGGTCATCTTGATGACATCGCCAGCGGCGATGGTGATGCCCGAGAAGTCGTAGGCGTAGTCGGGGTACCACTCGTACCAGGCGTCTGGAAAGGGAAACACCCATGTTAGTCGCTGCTTCGTGCTTTACTTCATTAAGGCCGAGAAAGGCCTCAGTGACAAGATTTTCTTTTTGCCTGGAGCAGACTGTGGTGACTTACCGAAGGCGACCTCGGTGCCTTCAACATAGAAGTCGACACCGGTCTGGAGAATGGCAGTATCGCAAGTGTCACCATCAATACCGACCCTAGAATTCGCTGTTAGTACTAAATATACGGTGTGGAGTCTAAAATAGGCTACTTACCAAGCGGAGGCAGCATACTCGGTGCGAGAGCTGCCACCGGAGGGAGTGCTGGGGGTGGGGACGGTGATAGTTCCAGTCACCGACTTGTAACCCGAGCCAATCCTAGAGGTGGAAAAAATGATTAGCATAAGTAACTTTTGTTTCAAGTCTCCAGAGCCAACGAGTCACCCCAGGTCCCCCCCTTGCACATTTTTGTATTCAAAACGAGCCAAGGAGATTGGCCGCGTAGGGTCTTTGGAGTTCTAAAGTTCAACTTACAGGACAGCGCCAGCCCAGTTGGAAGAGTACTCCACCTGCAAGGTCTCGTTGCTCAGAGAGATGCCCTCAAGGACACCGTCGGCGGGGGGCTGACGGGGCGAAGACTTGCGGTCCAGAGCACGCTTGGCAGCACGCTCACGGCGGACGTTGGTGAAGCGGGCGCCCAAGGCAGCCTCCGCGAAGAAGAGAGCACTGATGACTGAGGTGGCCTTCATTGTGTATGTGGGAGCTGTGGAGGTTTTGATTGGGTTTGGTAGATCTGACCTAGGTTATGCGGGAATGCGATCGACTGAGAGGATTGGCAGCGACTGGTGGTCAAAAGAGGCATACGGCGGGAAGATCTGAGTCCTTTATATAGCCTGAGACGGAGCAGATGTTCATATCTACGTAATACACGAATACATACAATACAATAACAATATCGCTAGGTGGGACACCCACCCCTGGAGAGCACTTAGATTACCACGATCCGGATCAAGCCGTTGCTATCGAACGAATCTAGGTCGAGGTTTGAACGGTTCCCTCGAATCAACAAGCATTGATAGGGGTGTTGTCTCGGGCACCTTCCACATCGGCAGCAACTAAGTATACTAAAGTAGACAGCTAGGCTAGACCGAGTTGGATCATGGTCGTGCATATGCATAGCCAGTTACGTGCCAGACACGTTGCAACGTTTCTTGCAAACTGAGCTAGGACACCACCCGGAAACAAGTTACTTATGCCTCCACCGTGGACATTAACACCATGCTATGAAATCTAATATTGGTCAGCCAGTGTTGGGCCAATAGATGGGCGTCTCGCAAGTTCAAAGAGATGCCAGGGCTCGTGCAGGTGTGGTTGCGACTAGTCCGGGGTATGGAAGCAGTTAAAGATCTGCAAGAGAAGCCTGGGCAACGGGCGCCGAGGCGCCCACGACCTACCCGTAGGTGGGGGAGAGAACGCCACACCCGGTACATGAACGGCGTGTCTACGTAGCCCAGATAGCAGCGAGCAGTAGGTTGCGATGAAGAAAACCCTTCTCTTCGACTTCGAAGGAGGCAGATGGGACCAGCGATTGTGTTACCAGAACCATACAGGCTAGCGGTTCCGAACGAGCCTGACCTTGGCCTTGCCCTGATGTTCCGTGTATACAAAGCGAACCAGATTTTCAGAAGGAGGGCCAAGAGTTGCATGCAGGAGCACGTACGTGGGTTCTCCACCTCGCGGAGCATGATCGCTCAAATAAGCTTCCTGGGCGACGATAACATGTGGGTCGGCCCTTCGCAAAGCATGGGGCTCAGCTGAGCAGGACGGTGGCGCTGCTCATGCTCATTGCTCATTGCTCATTGCTCAAGCTCGTGCTCATGCTATACCGAACCAGGCACGAACCACGGCTTTATCGTACACTTTAGCTTCAGTACTTTTGCTGGGTGGGTAACATTGCCCCCGCAAGCGCCGACGGGGATGCACAGGGTACGGGCAGCGGGCCTCAAATAACTCTATTCATCGATGAAGGAAGAGAGAAGAAGGTTCGGATGATTCGACGGCTTCAAGGTTCCGATGGCCAATGGAGACAAATCGCGGCCGACAAGCACAGGGTCTGTAATCTTATCTCAGAACTCCTTTTACATAATGGACTTCTCCGCTTCGCTAATGCATGGCCGGCATTTGGTGCAACCCTCTCTGTGCGCGGCTCTTGCCCTGGACCAGAAGCGTGCGCGCGCGTGGCCAGCGGGCTAGAATTAGGCCTCCCTTGCTCCTGCGTCGATCCCCGGCCGCGGCTGGATTGGGAAGGTGATTTGGGTCCTTCAGAAGAAACCCCCTCTTCGCCTATGCCAGCGGTGACGGTCTGGTTGCGTAACTCCATCCACGAGGAATGGCATTTCTCAAGCCACTCTGCCACCCTTCCCGACGAGCCTCGAAGCCTCTCCCGTGAGCAACAAACAACCAGAGGGTGGATCTCGTGATAAGCTTTGTTGCCACCGGCTCAGAAGGGGTGTGTTGTGCGGCCAAAGTCGTTACCCCGGAAAAAGATCCACCAATCTGCTGCGCATCCATTGGCAACCCGGCTCTTAAGCCCCTCTCATTACCGGGAATCGAACCCCCGCCTAGCCCGCACACACTCGCAGATCCTCGCGACCCTCGCAGTCGGTCCTCTAGCCTGCTGCTGCTTAACTTAGTGCTACTACTAACTAGACTGCTAGAACCCGGCAAAAGGTACAGGCCCCCATCCGGAGCTTCAGCCCGTGCAATTGGCTCCACGGCACCTTCGGTGGACTGCATAGTCAGAGCTGGTTGTTCCTGTTGCTACCTACAGACCTATCAAATTCTCTGGAGCAGAAAAAGGAAAGCGACTCCGCAATTCGCCGCACGTTAGGTTTTTCTTTTTGGGCTTCTGGGCTGTTTCCACGCATAGCTTGCTTCCGGTTGCAAGATACTCGCAGACACATGCAACGGACTGCTACCGTATTGCATCCGCGTCTGGCACAGGAACCTGGAAATCCGGTGCAACCTTATTAGTCTCCTAAAGACAACTGAAATTGGGGGGACGAGTTAGAGCCAACTGCCTGCAGGTTGCAAGGTGTCAAACTACACTTGAATGAATGCAGTGTACTTTGATTGTTGTCTCTGGCCACCAACTCCCTGTCCTGCTTATTATTAGCCTGGGTAGCCATCCAATTAATGAATGCTGCAGATGGGCGAGACGTCAAGATATTGATAGATCAAATCAGGCCTCACTTTGTATCTCGGTGTATCCTCCGCTGCGAACCCGTCGCCACCCCCAGCCCACCACCACCATTACTACTACTACTACTACTACTACTACTAGTATTACAAGTCCTACTTGATTAGGATTTGGCATCGTGACATGCTGGGGCGATGTTTGGCGCGGTGGATCCTTCGCATGGATGCGATATCATTCCAAGTCGGCGCTTATCGAATCTCATAACCATTCGGGCTGAATCGGACAAAAGTACCACGCATGCGAGGGATGCTGCCACTCACATCCCAAGCATCACCGAGGGTGAACTAGTGTTCCAAAGATTAACCTTTTGACATTTATACCTTGATTTTCTGCATGGAAGGATCGCTGCGCTCCCGCAAAGACATGGCACTGAGTGTGACCAACCAATCTAGACTTGGTTGGCCTGGCCAACAACCAGATGGTGACCGTCGATCGTCGCTGAAAACCGAGATCACCTCGCTTTCCTATACTCGGAAAGCTGCAAACCTCGCGTAAGCATCCAACTTACCGCCCACATGCCGCATTTTCCCTCATCCTGTAGCTATAGATAAGAGCAGAAGCAGCTTCAGGGTACCTGCACGAAGTAGATTACAAAGATAACGACGATATTGGATGAAGACGTCATCGTCGGTTGGTGCCACGTGCATGGGATGAGCCGCAGATGGAGACCTGCGGGCGTAACCGAGGATTGTGAGCGTCGTGATAAAGTGCATTACCAAATATCACCATGTCAAGTTTGGGGGTTTCCTTGGGTATTCTGGGAACGGTTCAGTTCAGCACGACCCTCTTCAATACATTCAGCATTCGGAAGTCGAGTACGTTTGGAGACTAGATAAATTATGCACTATAAGATGCATTGCCGCACAACCGATCGGCCTGGGGCTGATTGGCCAGCGCGAGTTCAGACGAGAAAAGCCCAAGTTAGTTAATGCTGTGGGGCGCAGACCCAACCGAACCGGTGCTGGGGGGCAATAGTAGTTTAGCGCTCCAGGAACCCGCAGGCCCAAAAGCAATGGATACATTACTAATATTCTGGGCCGCGTATCTTAAGAGTACATAGTTAGATCCCGCTCAGCCGATCTACTTGAAGGGTACTTTAAGTGGTGGAGGAGCGAATTGTGATATCAATCAAGGGGCTTGAACGCCCTCTACCACGGACTCACCGCGCGCATGGACGGAGGCTTGCAGCTACACTGCAACCCGCTGGGGCTGCCAGACGTAGAACGAGGCGCCTATCCCAGAGATTAGAAGATATTGCTAGAACCCGATGCAGTATTGGCAACCGAGAAGAAGTTCGGTTACAAGACAGCTACAATCTGGTTTGAACTGAAGCCACTGGGTTTCTTCAGCACGAGCTATCAAGTCGAGTCGTATGGGTCGATGCGCAAAGCGCTTCCTGGGGTTGCGATTGGTGGCTCTTGCTTCTAGAAGATTTTCCTATCTATGTACGGTATTGTGTCGCAGATGCATGGGACTGATGGGTTGGCCCAGATAGTTTGTGATGTTGGGATCTTCCCTATCCCTCTCCCTCTTCCTCTTTCTTTTTCCTTGGTGGCCAGTTTGAAGTCATCAAGGTGTGATGTGGTAAGGCCTCATGCAGTCATTTAACACCAGTTTTCTTGAAGTGATTCGATTCCGGTCTCTGAAAAGTCTGCGAACTACATAAGATTTAATGCAGGAACCATCTGCAGCTCTTGTCTTGGATGTTACAGCGTCCCATTCGTGGCTCTCTTTCCGCCGTACATACGATGGTTGGTAAGTCGTACAAAGAGATCGCATGAGCATGAGCCTGTCGGTGTATACGTGCTTCGGCATGATGTATGACAGGGTAGTGTGTGTAATTCGTAATTCGTGGGCTGTGCTTTTCGGAAATGTGTGGCTATAGTAGGGTGACAATGCGGCCTCTTTCGTTGGGTGTTCGTCTGCGAGCATATCACCTCATCTCGGGCGTTCATGAGCCATGGTTACACTTGGACGCCATCGGCACGTCGTGAGTTAGGTGGAAGCAGGCGGCGCCAAATAGACGCGAAAATCTTGGGTTACGTTGACCTCCCTACCGGGCACATGATGATAGCGACGAAACACCAATAAATCTTGGACACAGAAGAGCATCGATACCTGCCAACATCAATAATGCGGCATTTTCTTTTCGTTCAAGCCATCTTGTTCAAAAGAAAAATGCCTGTCTTGCCGGTATGGGCCCTGATTCACCAAGGCATAGATTGAGACAAACCTTGAAAGGGCAGTGCCACATTACTCAAACGCAAACTCTCCCATAGACTCCCTTTATCACCCCAATGACCGGTTCAAATCAGGCTGTGGTTCTTCTATTTACACGTAAGAGAGAATCACTGCAAAGAGGGTTTGGTGCTTATCAGAAACAGCTAGAAGACGTAGTGGACATGACAGACAGGTAGAGATCTCACATATGCGTTGGGAGTTCACACTGACCCAAGAGGGAAGAGTTCACATCACAATCAGAGAAGGCATCCTGCTGCTTACCTGAAGGCAGGTAGAAAAGATCCAAAATTAATTGTAAGTGTAGATGGTTCGCGACGGCTCCCCAATGTCTGGTCGCTCAGCAGTATTGAGCTGCTTATCTAGCAAACGGTGATGACGCTACTGATTGGAAATAGGATGTCAAGGCCACAGCAAGTGCAACCATGAAACTTGGAGATGAATCGAGAGAAATCGAGCTTATTACGACTTGAGACTTCACTCCTGGGAAGGCGAAGGGATCCGGGCAAGCAGCAAGGGCATCCAACATGGTAGAAAGATCTTGGCTGTGAATACTAGTATGCATAGTTGGCCACTTTGCCAAACTTGCAAGCAACGTCCAGCACGAGCCTGCTGGAAACTGGGCGATTCCAAAACTACAGCACGTTAAGGGGAGAGACTTATTTAAGCACCGGACGGGTATGCACGACCTAAAAGAAATACATTGATGATAAAATGAGAGATTATATGGACACCTCTCTGAGTATAACCATGTTGCGAAAACATGGACTGGTGACATGTTGGAATTTAGGCTGCTTAATGGCTCCCCTACAACCTACTAGGACTATACTGGGATATCAGGAGTGGGGGTGCGACAATAGAAGGAGTGCTGGTGGAGACTGATTACCCGTGCTTTCAAGCCAATCAGACCAGACACGGCTGATGCTTTCAATGGGGCGCAGCCTCTAACCTGGATTGGAATTGTTTACCCATCACAATACAGTACCTGACCAACCCTTTTCTTCCTCTCCCTTCCAAACCACAGCTGGATTAGTCACGCAGTATAGTACCGCTGAATAGCCAAGCGCCACCGACCCAACGGCCTCGCATATTGACGCGACAGCAACCAACTGGATATTGCGGTTTTGTCGGGACGAGCGGTGCATTGGTCCAGGACAAACTTGACCATGCTCAGTTAAGATCGGCCACTTTCTTCTACTCAACTGACGAATGGCCCGGGGTTCGCGGCAGTATGCTCCTAAGACCCGCAATGTAAGCCACCAAGAGATGGATAGCTCAGGATCGCATAGGTTGGATGTGCAATTTACTCACTACTTTCCCCAGGGCTGTGGCCAATGCAAGAAAAGACACGTGCGGGTGCGTAACCGGTGCCCCCTCCAATGCTCATGCTCAGGGCTCAGGCCGTGCGAATCTTGCAAAGCTTATTCTGACCAACTGCATGAATAGTGTAATCTAGAGCCGCCCATCTGCGCGAATTGTCGCAGGCGCAACGAGCCATGCGATTACATGACATTTGTCGGTGAAGAGGCATCCCAGCCAAATGGAGAGGGAGTTGTGGCGCGTCGTATCGGACAGGCTTCTGCGCTGCCCTGGGTTGGGGTTCCCAGCCCGATGAATTACCTGCAGGCCCAGCCACCATCTCATATTCGTCCCCCATCGTACAACACCTTCTGGAATTTTCAAGAGACTTTTAACCTTAACACGGATCCGGTGACATGGCTCTTGGACAAGATATGGCTTGTGCCATGCTCGTCTCCTGCCGAAGAGGCACAGTGGAGGGTACAGCTAGCGAGTCACGCAAAGACATACAAGTATCTGAATCCCAGCTTGTCTTCCCTGATTGCTTTGCACCAATCCCTCCAGGAGAGCAAACCGGATGCGAATTTCCGGGCTAGTGCGTATCATTACAATATTCAAGCATCCAACCTGTTCCGGATATCCGGTGCCACGGTCACCGAGGAGAACTGGCTGGCTGTCATGGTATTCGTCTTCGGGGTTATGGTCTTCCAATTTGGTGCAGCTGCAACTATACCGGCCCATGAATATGACCGTTTGAAGATACTCAGGCTCGTCCGTCGGACTGCCGAAGTCGCTGCTTTGGCGAAGCCCTACTTCGATAAGAGCAAATTGCGAGCTTTTGTCGAGTACCGGCACAGTCTGGTGAAGAAAGATCTAGACCAGGAGGCTTGGCTGGCCGTGCAGCAGCTTAGGGAGATCGAGTTTCCCCCAGATATCTCGCAGCACTCGCAGATAGCTTGTTGCCAGGCTGTTGCGGCTCTCGTGCTTTGGGTAGAAAGCAACGCCAGCTACCCTACCTCTTGGTTGGAATTTCTGGTGTGGCCGTCCAGCATATCCAATCAGTTCATCGAGCTCCTGGAAAGTAAGAATCAAATTGCTCTGGTTACATTTGTGTACTGGTGTGCTATCATGCACAGAGCTCCCCAACGATGGTTTACAGGAGCGTGGACACGCCGTGATGCCATCGCTGCGATGGCTGACTTGGATCCTTCATGGGATAACCTACTAATATGGCCACGAAAAACGTTAGGCATAACCTTTCCGACCCTTTGATTATGAAACCACTACACGATGTAGAGTTTTCATAAAAAGGCAAAAGAACTTTGCAAATTTGACGGTTTAATGGCTTACGAAGCACGAGTACCTGGGTTTTTTTCTCGTGTGACCAATGGATATTTCAATTGAAGCTTCAGTGTTTGTCATAGTAGAGACGAGGGAAGCCGGTTTCCGCGTGTAGCATGAACTCCATTTGAAACATCAGGAATAGGACCAACTAGACTTCGGCGGCTTACATAACGAATAAAAGATTTCAGACTGACTATAATTAAATAAATAAATAAATAAAAATCCAGATCCTAAATACTATGCCACGAACCTTCTTAAGTTACACCCCCCCCCAACTTGATTGTCAAGCCATCAACTAGCAACATTAGATGGGTCACGTGATCTGCAAATCGCACCCTCAACTAAGCTACACGCTCAGCTGCTGTGAACCTCGATGTTGCTTCCTCTCCCATCCCACAAAGAAATCAGCAATTCGAGTTAGAACCTTCGCCAACAAGCCGATAGTTGTTGGTAGAGATATCTGACCCGCAAGATACCCAGCCATGGAGCGCAAGAAGGACCAAGATACGATTCTGGGTAAATTGCCATTTTCTTCTTCTCCCAGCTCAACTTTTAATTGTGTTCCACCACGCACTCTACTCTTACTAGGCCATTACGGGTATCCTTGTCGCTACAACCTTGGAACAATTTCCCAAATGTACAAACTGGATGGCTTGGTGGTAAATGTATTTGCGGCTTTTGCGAGCAATCACATTACTTACTCTTCATACCAATGACTTGACTGTCGGGCAACGTTGTTGTATACAACGGGACGTGTCTTGCGGCATCGCAACTTTGCTGGGATCCCAATTATAAGCTTGCTGGACCATGGCTGACGGAGTTGATTTCGCATACAGATCGCCACAATATGGCCATTGCGGAGATCCTTCGTCGTTTCTTGAATATGGTCACGGCAGCCACGGCTTCCATCCCGAAGGATGGCGCCCTCGAGCATGCGGCGCTGAACAACATGACCATGGAAACCGAGACCACAGCCCTGGTATGTTTGCCTACCTTTATTTTCCCCCTCTGATAGTGTAACTACAAACTCGGCCTCACCAAGCCCTACCCCCTTCCCACTTTATGTCGCAGCTGTTCATTCGCTACCTTTATGTACATACATACACCCCAAAGCGGATCTATGTCGATGCTGACTCTTTCCGGGGGGCATCGACGCCTCCGCGAATGTTTAATTAGATTGCAGAGATACAGAAGCTCCTGCAAATCACGCGCGAGATCAAAGCGCTCTGGATCAAGGGCCCGCCGCGCAAGCCGGGCGAGGACGCGTCCCGCGACGCCGAAATCGATGGCAAGGCGCAGGTTGTCCAGGACCTTTACAACAAGGTCATGGCCTTCCGCGAGCAGCAGCTGCGGAGCGGCAAGGTGTCCGCCCAGGTGACCGCCAGCAGCGGTAACAATGGCACCGAGAGCGCAGAATTCGTCGCCTAGAGTTTGACCTGGAATTTCGTCTCGAGAGTCCTGTGAGAGACGGAAGAGAGAGGGGGGTTGGAGAGGAGAGGGAGTGTTGAGAATTACTGGAGGCTACAGAGAGGCTATGTTCCCTCATCTTTCTCCGTCTTACGACAACCCGTGGTGGCGATGATGTGATGAGCAATGTTACGCACTGTATTTAGATTTATTTTTCTTTACCTCCCATTTGTTTGTTTGCTCACTTCTCTTTGCACATCAGAAATCATTCACAGAAGCCAAGTTCATGCTATCTTGGCGGTTTTACAACTGGGAAGAGTTTGTGGCACCAAAAGGCTAGTGATTAGATACCCCCGCCACAAAATTCTTCAGACAGAGATGGGGATACAGAATACTAAAATAAAAGTACTTGACCGATTTTCTTTTCCAACATTTTCTTTCACACCATATGTTCAAAGGTAGATCTGGTATAGAATGTCATTTTTATTATCAGAAATGCAGAGCCGCTATGCGAAAAACTGCCTGTTTGTCTTTGACTACAAGAAAACAGGTGCCTCTACTTTTCCATGCTGCGGTGGCGAGCTGACTACTAGCCCTCACCACCCTCAGGATCCTCATCATCGCTGAGCTGATCCGTCATTCCCGCTGGCATATCCTCCGCCTGGCCGATGCGCTTATGCGCCGCTGCTACACCGCCTGCTGTAACCCAAAGGAAGTAGTCCGACTTGAAGTTGTCGATCTGGTTGAAGAAAGTGTGAAATCTGATTGTTTTGTGTTTAAGTTAGCAGCTTGTTCCTAACAACTAGGCATCGTACGGTTGCACAAGAGTGAGGAGTAACTGGGAGGGAATCTAGGAAAGGGGAAGTGAGTGTGCACTGACGAATTTTCTTGTTCTTCAACCTCGAAGATTCTGCGGTAGATGAACTGATCCTTGAAATTCTGGATCTCTTCCTCGTAGTTGGCAAAGTCGATCTCGGGTCTGTCGAAGGTCTCGCGGGCCTTATTGTTATAGTTGGTGAATACGGGTCGCTCAAGCAGTAAGCCGAGACTGGGTGCCTTCGGGATGCTGATTCGGTTGGCTTCATAGCTCTCGGCGATGCGCTTGATATCTGTCCCACATCGCGTCACAAGCACCGCCATGCCCACCATTTTTCGGATTTGGTGCATCATGAATGACTGGCCATGCACCTTGAGAGACAGCCATTGGGTGTCATTGATCTGGACGGGCTCCGTGTTTACAACGAAGGACTTGATGTTGCGCTTTGAGGAAGGGTCGTTGTGCGACTTCTGAACTGTATAGTTGTGGAAGTTATGGGTTCCAACGTACTGATCCAGAGCCTCCTGTAGCTTCGAGAGACGATCAGGAGTGACACGGTAGCGACGCTTTGCGTTGATGTATGTATCCTTGATGCGCCTGATAGCTGCATCAACGGGATTAAGCACCTTGGGTGGGCGGGTCGGCGCAGGCTCTCCGTCTTGAGCTGTGGCTGCAACTACCGGTTCGTCATTTGGAGCAGCTGGTTCTGCAGTGACTTCATTCTGGACATGAGTGCTCGCATCACTCTCGGCAATTGTATCCACCTTCGCCGATGTATTTGAGGCCTCAATGACCTGTTCTTCATCGTCGTCGATGGGGGCTCTAGGAGAGCCAGGAAGCTCCTTATCAACCACCTGCAACTTGCGCAAGACGTCTTCTCGCACTTTCGGCTCGAGGCTGTCGATGATGGGCTGGATCTCATTCTTTTCAACCTCCTCCCAGAAATCTTTCACTCCAGCGAGGCGAGAAGCATATTCATCCTCTAAGCCATTCTCCGCGACGGCTTCAATAACCTTCTTGCCCATGAAGCTCTCAGGGTGCGGCGGCAGCAAGCAGTAGCTGGGCATGAGATACTCGTACCATCGCGAGTCGCATTGCTGGTAGCAGCTGAATGCATTATTTGTTCTCTGTATGCCCCAGACCCTGATTTGGGGTGGGAGTGCATCGTTGATCTTCTTGACAACATCGGGATCCTCGATGATCAACTTGAGCGAGAGCACATTTCCCGCCGCATGAACGCCTTTGTCCGTCCTTGCGCATCGTACGAGGCTGGATTTCTTGGGATCATTGGCGTTGACCTTGGAGATGGCTTGAGCAGTTACAAAGGCAGCAAACAAGTCACCCTCAATGGTCTTTTCCTTGTGGTTGATCTGCATGCCATGGTAGCCAGTTCCTGCGTAGCCCACCATTACGGCGACCTTGCGCTTCGGTCGTCGCTCCTCAGATTCAATCTCTTCCTTGGAGAACTGGATGTTCATGTAGCTCGCCTCGTCGTTTACGCTGGTGCCGTCCTGGGCCAACCTCCGCCTCTTGCCACCTTGGCGCCATTCGTTATTGCGAGGTCGTCTATCAGTCTCTTTGCCTTCGCGACTGCGTTGTCCTGGTCAGCTTGTATTGGCACGGATGCCTTGAAAACAAAGGGGGCAGGTTTTAAAGCAGATCGGAAAGGATGTGCTTACTAGTAGTCATTGCGGCCGAGGTCCTTTCGCTTCTGACCACCTCTCCCGCCGCCGCCGCCGCCGCCTCTGCCTCTCTTCCCGCCGCGCTTAGAATCGAATCGGGGCTTCTCAGCTTCGCCTGGTCCACTTGTTGAGTCCCTAGCAGGAAGGGTGACCGCAGCAGAGTTCCCAGAGGGAGCTTTGTGCTCCTGCGCATCGTGTTCCGCAGCCATATCAAGATTCGATGGTGCACTCGCAAGTGCATCGTCGTTCCCCGACAGAATTAGGTGGTTGATGGTCTTCGCCGACGGAGGAATGCTCTGTCTGCTCTGCTCTGCCCTGCTTCGCCTCTGCGTGTTTGCGATGGTTCCGAGTTCCTTGCGCATCCCACCTAAAATTTCAGTTTTATCTTATCGCATCATGCTCCGCAGTGGATTGTGCCGCTAAACACCGCCTACAAGGCCGCCTAACTTGGACTCCGGTCCTTGGAGTCTATTTGGCTTGCTTCTAAATGGGCAGGAACCGCATAGCGTATTAAGCATTGCGCATCTGATGGGATGGGATGCCATATACTGTATAAGTATTACAGTTGCCATTCTTGTTATGTATCAATGTATCAATGTATCAAAATCAACACCCTGCCGAAGATCTGTTGTATGACATTGCAACTGGTGCCTTGCAACAGTTCAGTTTACTCAAGCTTGATTACCAGGCGTAGGTAATTTCTTAACACCGATCAGTGACACACAGCCAGACAAGTCCCATTGCGCCATGCCTATCGCCGAATAGTCCCTTGGTGCTCGGCTCGTGGTGCCGTGAGCAGACTTGGTGTGCCCCGCAAGACTTGCTCATTGCTGCATCGGCGCTATTTGTTGCGACATCATACCTGCAGCTGGGTGTGGAGTTCCCGAGTGGCGATTGGATAGTCGGACTTAATGGACGTCCTCCCCCACTCTCGCAATACCGGCCGGTAAAGATCTCAATGCTAGTTTGGCAAGGGAGTTTACATATGTTCGATACTTACTTGAGTTTTAATTGAATTGACTGTCTCTCTCCACCCTGCTTTCGCATATCATATCGTCTCAGGCTCATCCAGACCACAAAGAACCCATCGCCACTGCTTCCGGAGTGTTCACTAACTGGCATCGACCAACGACATCGTCATTATGGCTGAGCAACCGACCTCCAATCTCACAATTGTCTTTGGTTCCATGACTATTGGCAAAGAAGGTAAAATCCGCTCACCTGGCCGTATCGACGTTCGAGCCTAACTAACAGAGCCAAAGGAGCTGCCCAAGCACGCGTGCATACTCTGACAGAAGCTGGTGAAATCTTGGATGTATTCAAGAAGCATGGCCACACCGAAGTAGACACCGCCCGCACCTATGGCGCCGGCAGCTCGGAGGAGTTTCTGGGGCAACTCCAGTGGCAAGAGCGCGGCTTGGTTATGGAGACGAAGCTGTCCCCCCGCGGCCTCTCACTCAGCTACAATCACAAACCCACAGACATCCGCCGTGGACTCACCGACTCCCTGGCTGCCCTGAAGACCGACAAGGTCGACATGTGGTACCTTCACGCCCCCGACCACTCTACTCCTTACGAGGAGACCCTGCGCGAGGTGAATGAGCAGTACAAGCAGGGACGATTCCGCCGCTTCGGGATCAGCAACTACTCGGCGTGGGAAGTCGCGCAGATCTGCGAGATCTGCACTCGCAACGGCTGGAAGAAGCCCGACGTGTACCAGGGCGTCTACAACGGCCTCCACCGCGCCGTCGAGCCCGAGCTGTTCCCGGCCCTGCGCCACTACGGCATTGCCTTCTACGCCTACAACCCGCTCGCGGGCGGCTTCCTCACCGACCGGTACCAGCGCGACACCAGCGAGGGCGACACCGCCGGCGGCCGCTTCGACCCCTCCAAGCAGCAGGGCAGGTCCTACCGCGGCCGCTACTGGAACGACGTGTACTTTGACGCCCTCGACATCGTACGCGGGGTGGCGGCTAAGCAGCGTATAACGACTGCGGAGGCCGCGCTGCGGTGGATATCGCACCACAGTGCACTGAAGAATGAGTTTGGCGACGCTATCATCATCGGTGCCAGCAGTGCTAAGCAGCTAGAAGAGAACTTAGATAACCTCGAAAAGGGGCCGCTGCCGGAGGAAGTAGTCCAGGCCTTTGATGATGGTTGGGCTCTGTTGAAGGGCGCTGTGCAACCCTACTTCAGATAGAAGAATGGAGTAGGTTCTCAATCTCAATCGCAGTCTCGCAATTTTCCCCTCCAGGCAATCCCGTGCGTTGGTGGCTCTTTTCATTGGCTTCCCAACAAGAGTGTGACATAAACCCTACTCTCTATTGGGCTATCCCTCTAGCTTAGCAATCCAATTATCGTAAATATAAGTTCGAGTTGTCTATGTGACTCGGAAGTTGAGTCCAATTACAGAATCATTAGAAATAATAAAGTAGCGACACATCGCCATCATCAATCCATTCAGTCCCTAAGCGAATACCGTGTTGATGAGAGACTGAAAATGCGGCTAATGGCTAAAAGGGATGTTGGAAGACCATACCATTGTCATTGTAGATGGCTATCCCACAATGGGCACAATACATACCTATCCAAGACGACCGAGATAATCACATATGCCTTGTTTGATTTGGAGAGTTACACAGCGTCTATCGCTTCAAGCTTGGCGCGCTTGGACGCTTGCCATGTTGTTCTTAAGTGTGACAATCATCGGTTTCATGAAATGCAAGGTGTGTCGTACAAGAAGGGCAGTAGGTAGAGCTAAACTTTTTATATGCATTGTCAGATACTAGGCGCGCATAACCACGAACGTTAGGTGTCACCCGACACATGGTCAGTTAGTGACTGGGTTTGCGCGAGGCGTTACACAAATAGTTGGAAAGGTTACACAGGAATGATCGCGGCACTAGCTGGAAGTACCACAGGGTTATGCGAGTATAACCGCAACTTAGAGCCGATAGAGTCTTCTCGGCGATACATTTTGGGGACAGCTCAATTGAAGAGTGGCTTGAACTTGTCTTAATGTGGAGCAAAGCTTCGAAGTAGATAACCAGGGCCGGTACGAGCTGCGTCTAGACCAGCTAGGTTTTATACGATGTCTGCAGGAGGTGCACTAGTTAATAACAGCCGAGGCGCGGAATGGCGGGTATCACCATATCCCTATTGAGTGTTTGATTTCAGACTTACGTATGCATATTGCCTCCAGTGGTAGAATCATAGGGTTATGGATCAAATGAGACGATGTTTCCACAAATAGGCAAGAGATACTTGGGAGCAAAACCGAGGGTTGCTGGTCTTCTGGGTAGAAAGGATGGAGTTACAAGTTGACACTTAACCGCAGCTTTTTGTGTAATGTCAGAGGCCAGGGCTCTATGATAGATACATTGGCAAATAGTACAAAGAACTTAAAACGAGAGAATGGTCCTTGCCAGTTGATTACTTGGCTAAGCACGTCTAATGTTCCAGTTCAAGTCTGGTTTGTGTAAATGGAAATTAATATTGTATTTGAAACACTTCTTTAACGCTTGCTACATAGTGACCAGATTTAAGTCTTCATCCAACAGTTAAAAGAAAACCCTAGAAATTACACCATCCATCCCGAGCCGGCGGTTTTGAAGGCATCGAAACGCCTGCTGAGTTATTAGTATGTGCTGCAAGAGAGCCACCACCCGACGGGACCAGAGGCTGAAACATACCTGTGAGTGATGTGCCTTATGTCTTTGTTCACAAGAAGCACTCGCAGCCGAGGTAGCTAATGGGTTTAGCTAGAAGACGAAAAGCATCTGCTCTCGACGGTGCCGGTTGTAGCTTCTCCTTCGATGCACCCGCCACGAAGAGCTAAGGTTGGAGTTGATGGTGATGCCGGAAGGGCAGAAACAACGGCACATAGACTGGCCAGGGCGAAAGCAAAGTACTTGGCGGCTTGCATTTTGAATTTTTGGTTTCGATTATTTAAAGAAGAACCGAGAAGATGCTAGGGAGTTTGTGTGTAAGAGTGTATTTTGGTTTGAGATGAGATAGATAGATGTCGAGGAAAAGGCGGTTGTAGTCACTCCTTTTATATTCAGATTAACTGTGAGCCGCAACAACTAACACGAACTGGAACATGCGATACCGCCAGGGTCATCCAAGGAACCTGTGACCAAGCCACTTCTCACACCACTTCCGTCGGTGATGTGAGCATTAGTGTGGACCAATCAGCAGCTACAAAAGCATCATATCGACTACGTTCTCAGTATTACCTCATATTACTAGTATTGGCGGCGACAAGCCACTGTTGGTCGTCCAGGGGTTAACATTCGTTTGACCAACTCGGCGTACCGTGCATCCAACTTCTTCATCCTTGTTGGGATCGAGTTCCGACCTCTTGGTACGTAGAGTATAGCCCCTTCCCTCCTATAATGGGTAGGACCTGCATATACGCAGATGCGCACGCCGCTCGCGCGCCATCGTTGTGTCAGCAGGGTATCTCGCAGAGCTCATTCGGGTCCGGGAGCTCGGCCAACCATCCAGACTCTCGGTAGCATTTGAGTCACATTGTTACAAATCTAACTGCTGCTTTCCGGCAAACCATTACAGCGTAACATGCCGCTGTTGGTAGCCAATCTCGGGGTTTCACGGTACGTCAGCTCAGGAACGTTTGTGTAAGTTGTTCCTCCCGAAACTGTCATGTCCGGATGACTTGGGTCCTCTGCCTTACGGGTGGAGCCCATTGTCGGGTGTGACATCTACCACCACGCTTACAATAGCGCAGGCAATGCCACATTTGGCACTAGCTCCGCTGTGCCGCCTGAGCACATCGACTCTGCCCCCCCTTAGGAAATTCCAGGCTGCACCTTGGGTAAGTTATGGCATGGGACCTGCTCTGTGCCATTGGCCTTCTATCCGATTGCGCGGAAATGCGGTGGGGTCTACCGCACCTCTCAGCGCAGTATGGCACCAAGACAGACCCGATCATGCGCGATACGAAGTGGATATACCTTCTCATCAGGGTCCGACCGAAATAACTGAATTCGGTATGCCTCTTCTTCCTTATCTATTTACGGTAAAATCAGGTAATGTGGCGGACAACAGGCCTCAAAAATCCAAAAGATCAAAGGGTTGACGACATGGCATTCGGCGTAATATTTTCCGCCGAGTAGAGTCAGAGCATACGGACGTGGCGCGTAATGGCCCCCCTTCGCAGCTAATCTGTAGACCTTTAACAAGAAAAAATCGCGGAAATGATCTTCAAATCGTGGATAATCACTACAGGGTAGTACAAAGTAGTTGTTGACGGCTCCAGTACATATTCAACTTTCAGTTTACGACATTGCAATGGACAGATTAAGGAATTCTACAGTCTGACATCACACGCGCGTAGATGTATTGAGGAAGATAGTCATTACGGTATCTCTTGTAATCTTGTTCTCATCTGTATGCTGATATTTGTATAGGTGTTCAATGTATGTAGCTCAGGCCAGGTATTTCACCTGTATATACAGAACATAATCATCTGGTATCGCGGGCCATGCATATCCAAAGGGCCGTACGTAACTACCAATGAAGTACGATGTGGCATCACGATGCACAACACCTGTTAATCCCTTCGGCTTAACCACATCTCCGAGGAAGCTATATATGCTAGTTAGATACTTTGAATGCAACGACCACTCAATTTCGATCACCCAAAGCCATACCAGTGTATTCAGCGCAAGATACAGTGTCTTCGCTGCGCCTAGGAGTCGCTGAAGCATGGAGACCGCTTGTCCGTGCTGCATCCGCCACCGTCTCCTCGGAGAGTATGCAGCTTGGCATCAGAAGCCAGCTCAGAGTTTGTCATGGGGAGTGCGGATGCCAAGAGGAAGAGTGAGATCATGGATATGATGGTGTGCAGGCGTAGAAAGATCATTTTGTCGTTTCAGGGTGGTCTCACCGGGGATCTGTGATAGGATATAAAAGTCAGAAATGTAGGTGTAGGTGTAGGAGTTTTATGCAACGGAGAACCATGTGCGTTGGTACTACGAACGACCCGACCGAAAATAGCTGGTTTTATAATTTTCTGCGCGTCGACTAACCATCGATAAAGCTCAGGGTCCTCCTAACTACATAGGTAGAAAACAGCTGCTGATGGGGGGAAAGTTTCACCCAGGTTTCCGCCGGTCCGGCATGCTGTGCCCTGGTTGTACGGAATCCCGCGCCTCTCGTCCGCCACACATCCTATGCATGGGTGCCTAGTTATTCAGATAGTGGTACGAAGGCTGGGTGTCATCCATTGGCCGAGGGGTCTTTACCTGCTACCCTGGGACTAAGTTGGGGTCCGAAGTCCCCATAATGTCAGCCAATGTCCACGGGATACGCAGAACGGATGCTTGAGGAGAACTGCGGTTAGTCATAAGCGGGCGGGTAACCCATGTAGGAGGGACGTGAGATATTCGTCTGACCGAATTTTGGGGAGAAGTTGCTGGAACCCGGATGCCGGAAGGAAGCCTGGGGCAAGCGAGTGCCCACACAGCCCTGCGCCATAAGTTAGCCAAGCCAAATGTGAAGTCGCTTCTGAACCGATATGGGATGTCATCACAGGCATTCGTCTTAGCGACCAGTGCCCTGGATTATGCCTTGCCGCAAGCGAAAGGGGGTTGGCGTTGGCTCCCATAGGGTAGTATTCTAGGACTCCACGGCCTTCCCAGGGGTCTGGCCCAGTGGGCTTCGAGAGCAGTGGTGGCGACGCTACTTTGGATAAGCCCCCACTACAGAACCCCCCACGTCTGTGCATATGCACGGAACTGAACCCAAATTACGGAATTGACTACCCCTTTGGACCTAGCCAGAGCCCTACCCGACGATTTGCAAGGGTTACGCGCAGCCAAGCATGTAAATGGTCTGGCCAAGATTCTTATGTGAGATGGGAGAGCAAAGGGAATAACCCGGAAGTTTCAAGAAACATTCTTTGCCTTTTGCCTTTTGCCTTTTTCTCTCCGATTGTAATTAGAAGAAATTCCCCAAGTTAACTTGCTCTCGGTTTGCAAACATTGACTGAATTTAAGTCTCGTAGGGCAGTGGGCTAGAGGTATAGAGAGTTTAGACCGAACTTCATTGCCCTGGTGCTAAAGCGCTTGCACTACAGTAATTGATCAGTATGAGGTGTGGACAACCTTGCGTTTGGAAGCCCATTCAGCACAGGAGCACGAATATCTTTGCTGGACAACTTGTCATGCTTCGAAAAATAACCCTACAGGACTTGTGTTCACCTTCAGATGGAGCTCCGAAGCACATGGGGAAAGTGAATATGAAGCACCTCAGTAAGAAAAAACGACAACTGCCACTGTTTACATCAATCTTGAAACTATTCTGGGTCGCGAGGGATACTATTCTCTAGCTCTTCCCTTTGCCGTGACACATCTCATCCCTAGGGACGGCGGAATTTGCGAAGAACTATCATTGATTGCAAGAGTTCGCTGCTCGTCGTACTTTCCATTGTGCACTATTTTGCCTTGGTTCATGACTTCTTTCCGGCCATTGCGCTTCCTAGTTTAACTTCTTCTCAATGCTTCGCAAAAACAACTCTCAATGCAATCGACACCGAGTAACGCGGTTGACAAAAGAGTAACTTAGCTAACCTAGAAATCCTCCATCTTCATTGAAGAGACATTCACCGCAAAACCCCTCTTCGGTCTCAAGCTATTTATCATTCTATATCGAGGATAATCTCATACACAGCTAAATTCAGTATCTATTCTGAATCACATCTTCCTTCGTCGTGCTATCAGTGTCACTACGCAGTATTGCGCAATAGACCCACAAGTTCACTATCAAAATTTGATATAACGATTAGCCAATTACGATATCTGCAAGGCACCATTAGGAGCTTGCCGAGCTTGCGTACTCTCTACAGCTTTCTAACTCTCCTTGGTAGGTCTTTGGCATAATCACTGTTGCTATTGTGGGGGCGCGAATTTGGACTGGTTGGATTATTATCTTGATTTGCAGCTGACCGGGTGTGTTAGACGGGTAAATGGCTCCTCAAGATAACCAACAGACTCACAGAGAGACCAGGTTTCCATACTATCGGATTCCCAATGAGCTGAAGCTTGCGATCTGGGAACAAGCGCTGCCACTGTCTGGATGCCATCATTTCAAGATAAGCATGCCCAGACTCGGTGATCCGAACCAACCATTGAAGGTCCAGCCTCTATCTTACAATGACGGCTCAACCTGGATCGAACGCTTCAACATAGCCGAATTTGATCTGCTGTCTAGAAAGGCTTTTGACCGCTGGAGTAAGGAAGTGCGTGAGAGGGGTAGCCTGTCGTCTTATAAGTTTCCTCACAATTGGAGACCCACGAGGGTTGCTGCGGTGGATGGCGACAAAGATCTCGTCATCATCAGCTTTTCTGGCGTTGATTTTCCACTGTCCCATCTCAATGCGCGCTTTACATCTGAGTTTTTCAAACCTCTCACCAAGGTTGCCATCGACTTCAAAAGTCCGCTCCATGGAAGAAGTTGGTATGTCCACCCATTCTGGTGCGCGTGCCCTGGCCGACGGCACCAGCACTACAACTGGTGTCCCTATCAAATGGCCCGATTTTTCTCCCATTTCGAAAATCTCCGAGAGTTCTACTTGTTGTTCCGGCTGGCTGGTGTGGATGTCGATCGGCCTCAGGGGATCCGGAAACGCGCAGCAGAGCTCGTTGATGAGGCCATGGACCATTTCTCCAGTGCGTACTATACATATTTTGCCATGTTAACCGTGTTTAACAAGTCGTGAACTAGATCTCGCGAAAAACAAAGGTTTATCCACGATCGAATACAACGGTCGAGTATACTACAAGATCGATAGACACCATTGGCGGATTACACTGAAGAGTCATCGGCAAGTCTGGAGCTACGTGGATGAGCTTTCCTCCGGTTGGGACTTGGTTGCACCAGCAGGTTCTAACAAGCCCGAACTTTCAGTTCTAGTGTCCCGTGATCGGAGCTAACTGAATATGTTATATTCATTTGTTGCGGCCAAGGTGATGGACAGGCGACCGATACCGAGTAATAACCCTGAAGTGTTTACATGCGAACTTAGGAAGCACCCTGGCCACGACACTTCACATATTGCATTCCTGCTGATGCCGATCCTGGATGGTATCGAGCGCATTTATTATCGGATTGAGGCTGTTTCCAGCAATAAATAGCTAAGAAAGTCAGCTTGATAATCTAGCAGTAATTGATTTTTCATGGTAACACAGTATAAGCGGCTGCTGTACAGCCTTGGCATTCGCCTTATTGATGTTGCAATCTGCGATAACATATTGGTTGCAAGCAGTTCTTCCAAAAATTGCACCTCCAATTTTACGAAGTTTTAAGACCGCTCCAAACAGCGAAATCGAATCTGTGCTTCCTATTTCCAATCTCTGCTATTCATTTCTGTAGATGCCCAGGATCTGACTCGTCCGGACCAAAGGCTGAGATAGTTACATATGT
Organism: Xylariales sp. PMI_506; assembly: GCA_021365275.1. Taxonomy (NCBI): domain Eukaryota; kingdom Fungi; phylum Ascomycota; class Sordariomycetes; order Xylariales; species Xylariales sp. PMI_506. The sequence continues at coordinate 591,319 of JAJTIY010000004.1, read as the reverse complement.
AACTTGCACCCAGTCCAAGATAAGCGTAATCGCGGGATCCACAAACACACCCGCCGAAGCCGGGCCGTTGGTTTTTAGGCATGCGCTTTTTCCTAGTACAACCGAATGCCGGAGAGTCAACATTACTCATTACTCATTTGCCAAACCTTTCACTTTCTCATAGCGGCATTAGCAATGGCCAATTCAGATGGCAGCCGGATGCAGGATCTCGGCATTGCACTGAAGTTGGTAGGTAGATACGTTCATTTCACTTCCCCTGGTATGGACGAAACACCCGCAGCTCATCGCCGTTTCCTTATAGGTTGCACAACGCTCGTGGGCGCAAGAAGTCCGGTCATGGCTCTACGTCCCTACGGGAATATTCGCCATGCTGGCAGCATGCTTTGGTGTCAATAAACTCCTAGAGCTCGGGAACGTCTCGTTCCCATCGTCGGTCGCCTGCTTAATTCTTCTCTTCCTGTCGCTTCTTATCTCGGAGCGCATCGCTGGGGACCATCGGACTCGGCGTATAGTTGCCTGGATTGATGTTTCGGTACGAACTAAGGGCTCATCGCGAAGACTTGTGGATTACTAACGTGAAATGACAGGGAGGATGGTCTCTGCGATGGATCAATGTCTTTTTCTGCCCATCCTTCGTCCTGCTCCCCCTGAGCCCCCCGATCGGTATTGTTGAAATCTTCAAGATGATTGCTGTTTTCGGTACGCGTACACAACCCCCGAATGCAAGTTTGCAACTTTTCACTCACTCTTCTATCTAGTCATTGGGTTTGTATTCATGATGGTGTTCACAGCATACATGACTCGTGGACTGCAACTTGTCACGCGCTCATCAAAGCGTGCAATGACTGAACGTGCCGAAGAACTCGGCCCGCAGAGCGATGAGATTCCGATGACGGCAGTCCCGGAAAGTGCAAACATCTCCATCGCTTCACCCGGAATATCCACAATTGATATCACGTTACCGTCACTTCCGCCAGCATCGCATGCCCAGTCTCATCTTCCCGATGGTAATGGGTCCGATAGCCCGGCCGGACCGGCTAGTGGCACTACTACACCGCCAGAATTGCCCGTTCAAGCTCCCGTCCCACCAGCACGATCGAGATTATGGGCCGCAATCATTGTGAAGTATCTGGATACACTGACATATACGCTGCTTTTCCTACTTGTAGGGATTCCAGTGTACTTCGTCACGGGATACGGCATGCCTATGCATTTAACCTTCAGTATTCTAACCTACTTTGGTGCATTTTCGCTCCCGCCATCATGGAAGCAATACCTCCACCCTGTCTTGGTTTCGTCTCTTGGTACTGCCTTGGGAATATGGGTGCTTGGGCTCGCCAAGGGCCGCAGTCTGGCTACGACTCTGGCAGAGTACAAGACAGGAACAACTTTTATCGAGATTTGGGAAGGCAGTCATCAGCTTCCTGGAGCCGGCGACATTTTCTCAAGCACACTTGATGCCAGTATCGTCGCTCTTGCTCTCCCCATGTATCAATATCGCAGAGAGCTCCGCCAGCATTTTGTCTCAATAGTGACACCCAATATCCTCATCTCGATAGCATCTCTCTTTGCTTACCCTTACATCTGCTACGCCATCGGCATCAAGGCTGAACGTAGTCTTGCTTTCGCCGCCAGGAGCCTCACCCTTGCGCTCGCTACCCCAGCAGTCGTGAACCTCGGAGGTGACACGTACACCGTCGCGGCCATTGCCATCACCAGTGGAATAATAGGAGCACTTGTTGGCCAGAAAATACTTGCTTGGCTGAAGATCCCGGAAGGTAAGTCACGAAAAACACATCAATGAGCTCGCAATGCGGGCGAGTTTATTGGCCTGCTAAGGCTTACACATGTTGCCTTTTAGATGATTATGTGACTCGAGGCGTTACCCTTGGTGCGAACTCCTCCGCAATTGCTACCGCAATGCTGCTTCGATCAGACCCACGAGCAGCAGCTCTTTCTAGCCTTTCCATGAGTCTGTTTGGTGCGATAACCGTGCTGTTTACGTCCATCCCTCCAATCGCCAATGCGATCCGGTCACTAGTTGGCCTCTAGTATTTGTCTGCGAATTAACTTAACATCTCCCATTATATAATACACAAGCTCCATGATATTTCGTTGATGGCACAACTGCTTCTCAAAAACATCTCTATTTCGGATAGAAATAGAAACACCCCATATATACCTCCGGGTGAAAAATATTGGCATCGTGGTTGTCAATAATTTTATTATTTTGGATATTCGATCATTACAATGGTCACACGAAGCCCCCTTATTCGGTCTTAAAGCCCTACCCGTGAGATGTACTCACCAGGCTTCACAGATTTCCATAACAGCACTCTATTTCATCCACACCCAAACCCATTCCACAAAAGTCCTAAAGTTTTCGTATGTGAGGCCATCATCCGGAAATTCTAGCCTACCCTTCCGCTTCGGATTGGAAGCTTGGACAGTGCGGCTGAGATCGTCAGATTTCTCTTGGCCGTACTCAGATATTTTGAAACCGTGTTTCCGAATCTTGTAGCCTAAAACCAGCATAATGAATATCGGAACCTGTGGCAGTTAGCATATGACCACCTCAGCGCGAAGATCTTCGATGTCCGCAGCCTCGAGAGAACAAGCTTACGCTGATGTATGCAGAAATGAACCTATTGACATCAAAAGGCTCTTCCAAGAACGCTACTATTCCATTAAACAACACGAGAATGGTGCATGCAACCATACCATAGCCGGCCTTGAGCCACTGGCCATGCGACTTATACGGATAGAGCTCGTTGTCTCGGTCGTAGCTCGCAGCTTGCGCTTCGGACGTATTTCCAAACAACTTCGCATCTTCAAGACTATATTGGCAGTAGGGTTAGCTGGAAAGGTTAAACACAATGTAACGCAATACCGCTGGGTGACCTACGTTCTGTAGAAGCAAATATATGTGGCGCAGATAATGACGAAGACGATAAGGCAGGACACGGTACAGTTGTTTGCGAGCTCGCCCAATCTCTGCAGTTTTCTTGTCAGCCCTGTCTCGATTTCTATGTTTCAGGGTAAATCTGCTCACCTCTCCTGGACTACCCGAACGGCCCATGTATCCAAGCATCATCATGATTGCCGTCACAAATACCGCTCTCATCGGCACGCCCGAGCGACAATGCCGAAGTCTCCGCGTGATGAATTCCGGCCCAGTCTGACCCCGTAGCGCCAAACTGTGCAGAACCCTCGAGGCAATGTACATAGAGCTGACGGCGCAAGTAAAGGACGAGAAGACAAAGACGCCATTGAAGAAATGAGCGACTTTTGGTATCCCGGCTTCCACCACGGCGATAATGAAGACGGACTGAGCACCGACCGACTGCGCTTTGCCGTTGATGAACGGATGGTCCATGGGCACAAGGAAGGATGCAGTCAGTACAGCAAGCGTGTACAGAGTGATGATCCGGATGTTAATCTTGCGTGCACCCATCTTCATGCTCTCGGCATCGGATAGGGCACGACTCTCTGCAGCGGTAGCAGCCACGATGTCCATTCCGGTGTACGAGAATAGCACATTGATAAAACATGACCTGATCAGGATTATCATAACGTTAGTACAAACGAATACTTTCATAGGGCATGGGATGTGAACCCACCAAACACCAATCAACGTGCCGACTGAGCCAGTGATTACTCGTTGCAAATCACCATCCTCGTTCTTGACATTATACTTTGTGTTAAAGAATCCATACGGTGCATTCCAATCTGGGAAACGTTCAGATCAGTCTCTTGAAAGTTGGCCGATAGAAGAAGCTTCACATACACCTCGTTCCTACCGGTTCAGTGTAATACGCCGATGGTAGCGCTGCATCACCGTGAGTTAGACAGGGAACCAATGACACCCATGACGAAGAACTCACGTTGCATCGTATTCAGTATCAGCATTAATACGATGAGCATCACGATGAAGATTAGTTTGAAAGTTCCAAAGACGTATTCAAGTTGACCATAGAACTATAACCCCTGCTGTCAGCACTGTGCCTCTCGGGTTGCTTAGTCACCACATGCGTATACGTACTCGAACTGGGAACAGGTTGATGATTACAACGAGGACGAGGAATGCTGATATCCAGACGGCATTGTCCACGCTTTCACCCACCGTCCAGCCTAGAGACGTTCTGCCGTCGTCATATCTAAACTGTATGGCATTTGAAACTGCAACAAGCTCGTCTGCAGCAAGAACGGCGTAGGCGAACCTGCTCGTGGTCAGTCTAAGCTTATTTCGCCCCTGCCGGATTGAGAATAGAGGGTGGGCGATTGTACCAATACATCCAACCGACCGCAAATCCAAAGCCTCGATCCAGGAATCGTCGTGGGAACTCCATCATGGGAGCATTGACGGGCATCAGCGCGGTCATCTCCCCCAGACAAGATATGACAGATGAAATCACGGTCCCCATAAGGACGTATGCGAGGACAGCGCCGCCGGGGCCGGCTGCTGCTATGGAGCGGCCGCTTCCGAGAAATAGGCCTTTTGAGTCACGGTTAGCCCTTGGTTGAGGTGGATAAAATAGAGGGAGGGTTTCGCACCATTTCCGATCACGCTGATGGCAGTAAACGCTGTTAGCAGGAGAGACTTGTCGAAGTAAGACGATATCGCAGGGCAACATACCCCGAGAATGTGATCATCTGCTTATGTTAGCAATTGATAACATGCCCTAATTGAAACAGTACTTACATTAATATGTTGCTCAGTCAAGGTTCTCCTGGACATCGCATATTAGCAGTGGAACGGTCAGGTTAGTGGCGGGCCCAGTGCCGGCCGAGTGTTGATTATCGCCCTTACCATAAGCTATCTCCCCGGCGCTCACGCTTATCTTCTGGCTCGATTGGCTCCTCGTACTCATGTTGGCTTTCTTGTAAGTCGGGTTCAATCTTGGTGGTGCCTTCACTCTGGACGTCGGTAGGAGCGTATGGGTTTTCGGGCATATGTTCATACATTGTGGGCGCGGGCGGCGGCGGCACCAGCAGCAGCAACGGCAGCAGCAAAAAGGGATTGACACACGACAGGCGTTCTCTTGTCCTGAAAATTTGATCAATGACCAGACTCGATTAAAAGCCCCTCCCGTTGATTCTGCAACTCCTGGATTGGGGACGTACGTACTTATTGTCGAGCTGAACACCTCGGCGTCGACTGGGTGCAGTAAACGAAATGAGGGCACTGCAGCTGGGCACAACACCGCGATTGGCGAGGATAAAAATATCCAATTGCAGGGGTTCGTAATACGGACCAACATTTGGGCGTTGCGGTGTGTTCAGCTCGAGCTGCACATTGCCCGGTGCAGCATAGCTGCGCTGCACAGATTGGAGGGGACGCCCTTGGCAGGGTCGTCTAACCGGCCAGTGACCAAATCAAGGGAAGGGCCAAGCGGCCGAGAGGCCAGCCTTGGAATCATCGATCATACTGCCTGTCTTATCTCTGGCCCCTCATCGTGCCAAGGCGATACAGCTCTCGTGGTGCCTGACAAGCCAAATCGACCGGTTCACCAGATAGCGCTGCCTACCCGCGACGCCGCACTTTAACCTCAACCTTCCAGCGGATTCGCAAAAGATCAGTCCACCAACCGGGCGCAAACAGAGATAGATCCCCTCTTTGCTCCGGACCCATCCCATCCATCTCACTACTGGCGGCGGGGTGCTGGTTGTTTCAGGGCTATGGTAGCGATCGGCAAGCCGCCAGAGACACCATGGCCGCTCCGGCGCCGTCGCCGCTGCTCGAGCGCCTCGCCAACGTGTGGAGGCATCTGTGCCTGCGCAGCGACATCGACGACATTGTCCTGGAGCTTCTCGGTCGCTTCTCCTTGGAGAAGGTCTACATGGGCGCCAGCAATCGAGAGGCGTACCAGCAGCAGGTGATGTCGTTGCTGGCCAGGCTCAACGCTATTTTCTATCTGCAGCGATTGACCATCCCCGCCGAAAACGCTCACGTAGGGTGGTACCTTGGGTATCTGGTTAGCTGGGAGGTCTCCGCGCGGTCGGTGGAGTTCATCCTCCAGACTATAATCGAAGGCCGCGAGGTCCTCTGGGAATGCTCGGCCCTCAGGGACAAGTACCTAGCTGAGTGCTTGCTCTCTGCGCTTCGGGTGCTCACTCTTCACCCAAAAGCCCCCTCGAACCAGCGGGCCAAGGACCGCAGAGATCGCTTCGCGCGTATTCACAGATCACTAGAGCAGCTGTTCGACAGCTATCCGGGGCCCAAATCCTTCCTCCTCGAGGTGTGCAAAGAAGTAACAAGCCAGCTGCACATAGATTCCAATGCTCTGGACCTTCCCTCGCGACTCAAATATGAGCTCCCAAATCTGACCTTGGAGCTGGTAAAGTGCCGTGCTATCCAGATAAGCTTGAAAGAAATGCTGACAGCCCCGTCACAGTATCCTCGGCCCGAGAGCTTAACGCCCCCAAGTATAGCGGAGCTTGTGCCGCAAGACGACATTGGCGCAGGTTGGTTGACCCAGTTCCTCGCCCTGCGAGATGTCTCCCTGTTCCTGGTGGGTGCATCGCTCCCGTATGCCGCGAACCACGAATCGGGCGACGCCGGTTTTCAGTCCTCGTGCGCCAACTGTCGAAACACGATCCTGGTGGCTCTCAACAACCTGCGCTTGCCTGCCCATCTGTCCAGGATGGATATGGTCTCCACCTTCAGCGATACCTTTCGCCTCATTCTTCCGGATACACCTGACCTCATGCACTGGGACGCGCCCGAGCATTCGAGTGATGAATACACCACAGATGCGCTGGAAGCATTCTCCCTAAAACTCAGCGATCGCCAGGTCCTACACCGCGTGAGCGACCGCGAGGTCATGCAAAATATTTCACACGGTCTCAGACTGCTTCGCCAAGACGATCCGAACAGCCAACTCAGTGGCGCGCGGCCGGGGCTCTACGTGACCAACTGTCCGTGGTGTCATCTTATTGGGGAGAGCCAGTTGAGAACTGCCGGTGTTCAGCTTCAGGTATGTTGTCAACATTAAGTAGTGGCGTCGCCAGGCTGAGGCGGGTGGATCCGCAACGCTAACAATAGCTCGGTTCTATAGGGCGACCATGTCGACGGCGCAGAGATTCAGCTTCCTCTCCAATCGCGATGTTTCGAGTGCGGAGAGCCCGTTACAATGATTCGCGAGGTGCCGTTGGTAAAGCAGATGTGGCAGCTACTCCAGCCTCTCGAAGTCAGCGCGGAAGGAGTCAACGTCGAACGACATTTGCCGTCCCAGTTCCAACTGGGGCCGCCCAAACTGGAAATAGGTGGGGCTATAAGCGCAGGCTATAGTAACTTGGCGGGCCCAGGGGAGCGGCACGACAGTCTCGCGTCATCCGACCCAGCCACAATAGAACGAGGACGATCCATGTCACAGTCTCTCGTGTCTCCTCAGTCTCCGGAAATGCATCCACCCCGGGGAGGATCGCTCGGAGCGGAACTCTGGCGCTCTGATAGTTCAACCTACCATGGTTCTCGGGTGCTGGACGACGTTCCCGAGGCGCCGCACAGCCAGCAGGATCAGAATGGTGGGCAATCTACGCGCCCACCTCTGTCTAACAATCCTTCCAGCACTCGACGGTCAAGTATACCTCAAGCGGAGCTATTGTCAACGCCAGTTGCGCCTTCCAAGCACGCAGCAGCAATGTCTGAGAGGGGAAAGTCGAAGTGGAGGTTAAACTTCAGTGCTAAGGGCAAGTCTTCAACCGGGGCCTCGGGGGATTCGAGCTCCTTGTCAGAATCGACCCTTGAAGCACAAAGGCTTGAGGAAATTCCCCTTGGAGCCTTACTCAATTCACAAAAGTCATCATCGAGAAGCAAAGCCGCCAAGAACATCAAGGTGTACCTCTCCCAACATTCGACCTTGGCATTATTGTGGACTCACCAGATGGTACATGCTTGGGATGTCGGCACGTCTCCTCCGGCCATGAAACGTGCCATTTCGACGGAGAGCACTTGCATTTTGGCAGCCGTGGCCAAGCAGTATCTTGCTTACATCATCGGCACCAGGGATCAGAAGCTAACGGTAATACAGAAGACAGACCCCTCAGAATAAGACTGGCATTGTTGGTTTTACTGACTCGCCTTCATAGTTGCGGATCATAGATCTTGTTCAAGCATCCGCGCCGGTGATAGAGTACCGGATGCCCTCATCGCCATGGTGCAGGAGCATCGCCATCGACCGCAAGGAGAATTATGTGGTAGTAGGTTTCGAAAACGCAGTTGTCCGGTTTTTCAAGACTACGCGGACGGAACAACCAAAAGAAGATCGGCTGCACGCTCTCTATCACCGAGATTGCAAAGGTTGTCCTTCTGTAGAAACGCTCTCTTTTTCAAACGACGGCCTGTTCCTCGTTGCCAGTACTCGAAGTCCAAAAAATGGTCTGATCCAGATCTATTGCTGGCAGTTCCCCTTCCTCACGTTTCAGGAACTGGCACCGTGTCGGTACTTTGTGCCTCTTCACGAGTCAGAGGATAATGGCATATCTTCAGCAATCTTCCGCTCCGGCGCCGGGGCGGAGTCGAATGTCGTCTGCATCACGACATGGACACAGTCCGGCACACCCCTGTTGGTACAACCCAACGACGGGCACAAGAGCGAGGTCAAATCAGATATAAACACGCGGCACAGCAAGCTCGGCAACCGCATACAGTGCGCTGCATTCTCTATTTCGGGGAGAGAGCTGGCTATGGTGAATGACAAGGGTTACCTCTTCCAGATCTCGAACTTGGACTCTAGTCCTATGGACATCAAGAAGCTAGCTACCTCAAAGGAGCTCACATCGAAGACCGAATCATTTGCAATGACGTATATGCAACTTCAGGAAGACGAGCACATTGTCTTAGCTTGGGCCGATATCGCCAAAAACGTTGCGCGCATCAGAAAGATCCCTACTGCTTCCCAGGTAAAACTTTCATCTGAACATCTCTACACTGTGATATTTTTATAGTCTGTATACTAAGCACCTCTTCTAGGGACACATGGGCGTTCCACCGACATCGACGATGTTATACACAGGAGAACCTAACATAGGGGAAACACTTCCGGCAGAACTCGACGCTCTAGGATTGCCGGTAGAGTTGCCAACTACAATGCAACGATCGGTGGTTATGGACCGGAAAGTTCCACGCACAAGGATTATTGGGCCGGATCCTCTCGACCAGAAGTCGTAACGCCTTGGACGTGGTGTGATTGTGTACTCTATTCACAAACTCATCGAACCAAAAGACGGTGCTCAGATGGTCTCCAGCCCAGTTGAAATCTGGCCGAGCACAGTGGATCCACGACTTAGAGAAGGGATCTTTGATGGATGGATTTCAGGTTTACTCTCTTGTTATGAATAATGACAGGAAAAAACATGGGGAGGAGTTATTGCATGAGCGGAAGAATTGGAGTAGCACTTTGTAGATATACCCTTGGAATTCTCGGCGTGATTTCATCCATGTTTGGTCCGTTGAGAAGTGGGACCATACGGGCAGAGATAATATTCCAGGTCACATGGGCGGTAATTACTGCTCAGAAAATGTAATAGAAAAGAGATGAAGGATTAATTACAATAATGTGTGTTCTGGCAAGGCCTTGGTGCTACAATATGAGATCATACGAGTGTCCGAAGCCGTTGTGCAATTGGAAAGCATATCCAGGTAAAGCAACACCCAGTTTCGGCAACCTTCGAGATGCTCGTTATGGAAGCTGGAATGCGTCAGCTTCGCACGGCAAGGCCCGCGTTTGTTACCGAGCATACGCGTAGCCTGGGCATCATAATAATTAAAGACGTATGGAGACCTGGGGCTTGATAGCCGGCTGCCAATTGAGAAATATGTATGCAAATGCAGAAGAAAAAAACAAGACGAAGCGGTACCTTTTCAAACCAAAATGGACATAAGCTTATTACTTGCCGACCCCACTCGATCGGTGGTAGAGTTGAAGCGAGAAATAGTCGAGATTTAGACGAAAAAAATAGTCGAGACGAAAAGGTGCTTCCCCAAAGAGAAGCTCATTGCGTACGAATCAATCTAAGTTAATAATTTCGCCGCGTCACTTGCGGATTGAACTTTTTCTGGGGTGATGTTTGTTTAAAACAAACTGGATTCAAGGGCACAATGGCATCTGACGGCTTGATCTCAGTAACGTGTGTGTTTTTCTTCATTATCCGCTCTTGATTATGCCCGCCATGTCGACTTGCAAGTCAGCGCTGGCGAGTCTCATCCTCCTGAGCAGTGCGCTTCTCGTGCACCCCGTAGTCGCTGAGACCAACCCAGTCGTCCAGACGAACGCAGGGCCAGTCCGCGGTACGGTCTCCGAGTACGTGTCCGGGATCAATGTGTTCAAGGGCGTCAGGTTCGCCGATCCGGCGACCGGACAGTATCGCTGGGCTCACCCTCCTCATCCCACCCGGTGGACAGAGACTCGGAATGCCACCGAGTTTGGATCGGACTGTGCCCAGTTGGGCATGGGACCAGGGAGCGGTGCTGGCGTCACGGGCTCCGAAGATTGCTTGTTCCTCAACATCTGGACGCCGGAGAACTTCACCCAAGAGTCGAACTATCCGGTCTACCTGTGGACCTACGGCGGCCGCTTCTCCGGAGGCTCTGGGTCGGCATTGACCTACGATGGCTCAGGTCTCGCAGCAAAAGGCGCTGTAGTCATCACGTACAATTACCGTCTCGGCGCTCTGGGGTTCCTCGCCCACCCGGAGCTCTCTGAAGAATCTGGGTACAATGCCTCCGGAAACTGGGGTCTTCAGGACCAGATCGCCGTGCTGCACTGGACCAATGAAAACATTCAAAACTTCGGAGGCAATCCGAAGCAAATCACGCTTGGCGGCCAGTCGGCGGGATCTGGCGTGTCCCTCGCCATGGTATACTCGCCCCTCGCCACGGGGCTTTTCCAGGGTGCCGTCGCAGAGAGCGGCGCCCGCGGTCCACACGACCCCATGACCGGCTCCCTGGCCACCAGCCACCGCAACAAGACCACCGCGGAGGCCCAGGGCGTCGAGTACCTCAAGCTCCTCAACGTCAGCAGCATCGCCGAGGCGCGCGAGCTGCCCGTGGAGACGATCCTGTCGACGGGCTCCAACTCGGATACCATCTTCGTGGGCACGCCGTTCGCCAACAACCAGGCTTACATGGAGCCGCCGCTGTACCGGCCGGTGATCGACGGGTACGTGCTGCTGGACACGTACGCGGGCACGCTGGCGTCGCACTCGCAGAACGACGTGCCCGTGCTGACGGGCAACAACAAGGACGAGAGCGGGGCCTCGACGGCGACCACGGCGTCGCTGCAGACCTACCAGGCGCAGATGCAGGCCATCTTCGAGCCCCTGGGCCTGTGGGAGCAGTTCCAGGCGCTGTGGCCGGCGGCCGACGACGCCGAGGCGGGCGCGCAGACCAACAACTTCTACCGCAACCAGAGCCTGGCGTCGTCGTACGCCTGGGCCGACGCCTGGGCCCAGGGCGGCGGCAAGAGCCCCGTCTGGACCTACTTCTGGACGCACGCGCCGCCGGGCCAGTCCCAGGGCGCGTTCCACGGCAGCGAGATCAACTACGCGCTGCACAACATCCCGTGGGGCACGGATCTCCAGGGCCAGGCCATCAACTGGACCGCCCAGGACTACGCCATCCAGGACGTGATGGCGACCTACTGGTATAACTTCATCAGCACGGGAGACCCCAACGGCGGGGCGTCGTCGCCGTCGTCGGGTAACGCCACGTGGCTGGCCTCGACGGAAGCCGGAAAGCAGACGATGGAACTCGGAGACGCGTGGGGGTCCATATCTGTCGGGTCGGATGAAGCGATTAGCTTCTTCCAAGACTTTTTTAGCCAAGAGATCGCCTGGTAAAGGGTATTATTACTCCCACGTATACGATAGTAGTAGTTTCATGCAAAGGAGGAAAAAATGGCCCAGGTCGCTGAATCATGTCTCGTCTAGCGGGTGGAGCTTCATGGATTTGTCCGACCCTATTTTAGCGCGAGGTGTGAAACCCATTGTACATTATCAGTGGCATCGAGTTGGTGATCAAAATTATTAATTGACACAAGAGGCCCCATACCGGTCCCGAAAGCGAACAAGCAAAAGGGGGACACCTGCATTACTGTGCAGTAGCAGCAGTCTTGGAAGATATCTTGGAAGATAAGTTGGATGTGCAGCGATTGGATTGATTGTACTCAGGAGCCGCCAGCCATTGTGGCGCTGCGAAGGATGTCAGCTAGTGTCACGGGAGCGGCTATTAATAATACATACAACGAAACGAATAATTTACTATGTAATGAACTAGCTCAACAGAGCTGGCGAAGTGGTATTGCCAACCTAATGTGTAGCCAAGACGGCCACGGCCAGGTGGTGCGGGATTGAACGTTATTGGCCATGCGCAGTCACAAGAAAGCGAATTTATAGGTCTGTCTACGCGGGTGTACATACATAGCAAGGCAAAACTTTTCAAAGTGCGGCGATGGTGGTGTATAATATAATATCTTTTAAAATTGGTATAAAGTAGGAGGGTGAGCACCACATCACGCAAACGAGAATGATGCAGTAGCAAGAAATGAAGAAAAAATAGAGCAAAAGACAGACTTGATGATGAGTGTAGTTTTCTACCTAATGCAAAGCCCAGCCATCAAAGGTTCGCTAGTGTTCATGCAATCACTCCAGCAAACATGCTTCACCAAATTCGTGTGGGGTATCTTTATCTAATCTAGTCAAATACTCGTCTAGAAGATCACGGCGAGGGCCCTCTTCCAGGCGGGAGCGGCAGCCATCTTGGCCCGGTACTCGTTGATCACCTCCCAGTCGTGCTCACGGCGGTCGGTGTCAATATCGATCTGGCTGACCTTGAGCCAACCCTGGCGCTTCCAGATGTAGCCACCAATGTAGAAAAGGATGACGACAGGGAAGGCCAGGTAGGACTCAAAGAAGCCCTCGGCAGTGCCTAGAGAGCCGTCGGTGCCGGTGATGGCGGTGTAGAACTGGGCAATCAGGACAATGACGTTGAGAGCCAGACCTAGCCACGAGCCCCAGACGCCACCGATGGCCTGGAAGGGAATCTCGTCGAGGGTGTGGCCGTGGTACGCCCAGGCGTGGCGGAAACGAATGTGGCAGAGACAGATGGAGCCCCAGGTGAACAGGGCTGCCAATCCAGAGAGAGCCTCCAGCCAGGTGAAGACGGTGCTGGATTGGCCGTTGACGCTGAGGAAGCCAAGGAAACCGATGAGAATGATGGAGAGCACGGATGGCAGGGGCCGGCCGGACTTGTCGATGTAAGCAAAGAGCTTAGGAGCGTAGCCCTGCTGAGCCAAGGCAACGAGGGTACGGCTGCCACCGTAGACGCAAGAGACACCGATGGACAGGACGGAAACCAGGATAATGACGTTCATGAAAGAGTCATAGCCCTTGAGGCCGGCGTTGGCAATGGCAATAACGAAAGGCGAGGCACTGGGGTCGTCGTTGCCGGCGTTCAGGAGGCGCTTGTCGTCGGAGCTGACGAGGAGACCGACAAGGAGCAGACCGACAACGTAGAAGAGGGTGATACGCCAGAAAACCTGCTTGATGGCACCGGGAAGGGCTTTGGCAGGGTTCTTGGACTCGGCGGCGGCCAAACCGACCAGCTCGGTACCGCTGAAGGAGAAAGCAGCAGTGACGAACACACCGCAGAATCCTCGGAAACCGTTATTGAAGGCACCGGGTTCGTACCAAAGACGAGCACCCCAGTACTCGCCGTACTGTCCGCTCTTAGGACCACCACCACAGACGAGTACGACGGCAACGATCATGAAGATGACGGTAGCAGACAGCTTTATCAGAGAAGCCCAGAACTCTTCCTCGGCATAACCCAGCGTACCAAAGACGTTAATGATGATAATCAGAACCAAGAAGACCTAAAATGCGAATCAGCATCCTACCACGCAACCAGCAAGATTCATAATATAATGAGGTCCGCGGTAACTTACAGCAACCCAGATAGCAACACTGGTGTCCGGAGCCCAATATTGAATAACAGTACCACAAACTGTCAATTCTAGAGGTAACACAAAAGCCCATTGCATGACGTAGTTCCAACCCATGGCGAAACCCCAGGAAGGATCAACAAAACGGTTCGCATAACTAGTAATTATCCCAGATTAGCGGCAATGGTCGTTGAGAGAGAGAGAGGGAGAGAGAGAGAGGAGGGGGAATAGATTATGCTGGGGTGTTTGGAATAGACTCACGTATAGAAACCACCAGAGATGGGATACATGACAGCAAGTTCACCAAGAGCGTAGACAACGTTGAAGATCATGACACCCATGATCATGAAACCAATCAGAACGGAAGCAGGGCCACCAGTCTGCAGGGCAGCTCCACTACCGACGAAGAAACCAGCACCGATACTATTTTCCTCTTATGTTAGTCAATTTCGCCTACAAACGTACGCATGAATGAAGAGATGGGAAAGCGGTAGCTCGAGAAGAGGAGGGCACAAGTACTAACCTGCCTCCGATGGCAATCATGTGAAGGTGACGGGGCTTCATGGAACGCTCAAGCTCGACGGTGCCGGTCTCGCTGTCCTCGTGGGGTGTGAAGGAGGCCGGGGTGAGGCCATTGCGCAGAGCCCAGGACTTCTTGGGGACGATGGTAGCATCGTGGGAGCTCGCCTTCTCCGGAGAGGCAGAAGAGTCGGCCGCGATGGCCTCGTTCTTGATGTCGGCGTCCGCCATTGTGAAGGGACAGCTGGCTGAGGTCTGTGTGCTCCAGGTGGAGGAGAGTGTGGTCAGGTCGAGAGAAAGACGACTGTGGGAGCACGGAAGCAAACAGTGCTCAGTCCGGCGGGCCAGCAACGCAGATATAAGAAATCCCAAGCTCCTGGGGACCCCTTACCCTGGGGGTTGTGAACAGTGGGTCCGTTCTTTAAAATAGTTATCTACCCGTTGCCATCCACCATGACTAAAGACGGAAGGTGATAGTGTCGGCAGGATCAGCGAAGGGACGTAATAGGAATTACGAGCTGATAGTCTGCCGCCATAGGTAGCCTTCGAGAAGACTTCGACATCCTACAACCGACCGGGATTAAATCCGTGCAGCCACAACCTGCTGATCCGCCCCACAGCCAGACGCGCTAACGGACGCACACACATACCGGGGACGGGCGCGTTTTGGGGGAGGGGGAAGGGGACCGAACCAGTAAAGTTGCCCTGCCCATGGCCTTAATTACAGGGGGGCAAGCATGACCTACCCAGCCTGTGCCAATACAAAACCCAGTAGCAGCAGGCACACTTTAGCAACCTAGCTCGGTAGGGTAGGCAGTCGTTGTGCGTATTGGCAGAGGTACTGCTATTCCCTGATCCGGGACGGGGGATTTATTAACACCCTCTTACTTCCGAAATGCGTAGTATACAGCGCGGCGGATGTGGCAAGCATGCAGCCACTATCAAATTACCTAGTAATGGAGGCGAGAGAAGAAGGCTAGAAGGGAACAAAGAAGAAGAACGTGCTGCTGCAGCAGCCCGCCGGGTCGCCCGTCCCGCTCCCTTCCTGCCTTTCGACGCCGCGTGGCGCCGCAGTGGCTCGTCGAACGACGGCGCTGCTGCTGCTGCTCCAGCCGACATCATGAGACGAAGTCTGCCCTATCTCGGCGGTTTCACATCATATCAATGCTGCGCGTTTTTGTCGTGATTGGGGACGATGGTGTTCGCACCTCCATACGTACATACGTACAGGTTCACAGTGAGGCGCCCCACGGACTGTGTCGCATGGGGAGGGTTAAGGCCAGTCAGCTCCACAGGTCGGTCCACGCAACGTACGTGCAGTACTAGCTGCTAGCCTGGTGATCCACTCCGTCCACTCTAATGCGGACCGTCTTATTGTTCCCACTGATAAGCCAAGGCTTGGCTATGCGTCATTGGCTTGACAAATTAGAGCCACTTGAAGGCGCTCTTATTGTCTTGCCCGTCTTGACCAATCCCGACACACATATTGAATGTTTGCGGGTCCGAGGCATCCGCGCTTTGGACATCAATTACTTGATAGAAACCCTTCCCCAGAGTCCCAGGACTGCTCTAGTAGGGTTCCCTCCGGGGAGGGGGGCTCGAGGACTTTGCTCGTCCTCCCTCCCCATGGGTTGAGAACCGGTCGGCTACCCGACTCCTCTTTCTTCTGAAGCGAGGTCCAGATCCTCGTCTCCATCTCTCTCTTTTCCTCCTCCTACAGACCAAGGAGGGCAAGTCCTAGTTAGGCTCCGCCGTGGGGCGTGGAAGGATTTTGCTGGCTGGGTGTGCGCATCCTAACTTCCCAACGATTATTAACTAAAGAGATCTTATCGATGGTCTTACTAGATCAGAGTACGTAGTCTACACGAAATCCAGGCTCGGGTGGGAGATAAGCGTCTGGGCGTTGTACCTGAAGGAGGTCCGTCAGCCTGTCAGAGGCGCCTTGGTCTTATCTGGGGGTGGATACGCCCCATAAAATCCCCAATATTAGACCGAGTTCGTTGATGCGCCTCTCGTCGATGTAGAACGGTAGTAGCAGCTTTGCCTGCTGCGATCGCCCCCATTGTGCCCGTTGCCGCCACCGAGAAAAGCTTCCGCCTCATCGCGTAACGATCCGATATGGTCTAACTATGTGCGACTAATGTTCAGCTATGGAGCCTCAAAACTAAGCCTGCAACGACTTGGCCTTTCGGCTTGCCTTAGTACACACACACACACACACACACTCACGCGGGCGCGCACCCACACCCACACCAGAAAAGCCACATCACGTCAAATCTCGGAGCTTAGCATGCCACATAAACCCCCAAGGATGCTCCAAGCCCAACCTAGAGCTTTGGCCGGCCAACGTTTCCTGGTTTACTGAAGCTTGAATCAACGCGCTAGCAGGGTGGCTGCTCATATCATTAAACGCCCGGTCTACACCCCAGTAACGTTGCGCCGGACGGTTTCGTCCCTGCGTATACATACTCAATTAGGAACTCTACACATCATCCGTGAGCATCCACCCGCGGTAAAATCCTCTTCCAGCCCACCGGTCGGGAGAGGGAGAGAAAACAAAGCCAAGAATCTAGTTAAAATAAGAACGTTTCCTTTCCTCACAGATCCGAGAATAGAAGACGAGAATTGGGTGGATAGCTCGAGACTGCTCCGTATAAATCATTCGGGGTGGACGCGGCCATGATCCTGCATAGCGCTGCTACCTACCAGTGACCCTGCATCTCACACCTGCATCCTAGTCTCCAAGGATGGTCTGTTCTCCGTGGCACTACCCTGATCTTACGGCCGACACCCTCCCAATCGGATGGCTCAAACTTTCACTTCCATTGGTACTAGCAATACGGCGTTGCCGTAGCGGAGAGACTTATTAGACTTCTTTCTCTCTTTTCTCTGCAGCCCACCTGCAGCGTTCTGCCTCGCGGGTCTATCAGCTTCAGCTCCACACTCGGGTGTTCGAGACTTGGCGCTAGAAACTCTCCTCAAAGAGCCTTGATCTTCCTTTACAGCTTCCTAAATAGCTCCTTCGGTCTGGTAGTTCGTCTCCATAGTTGCACATTTTAGTCCAAGGCGTTTCCATATTTGGTCGTGGGTCTCGTGCCACTGGGGACTATATCCAAATCGTAGCACGGCGTACTAGGCCAAGTTTAGTTGCGACTGGGAACTTTTTTTTTCTTCTCTTTAGCTTATTTCCATTCCTGATACCTGCAAAGACGCACTATTGTACGCATGCTAACCAAACTGTTCATGAAACTTGGACGGGAAAAAAAAAATCTCACTCGACCCGCGTACATGCACGTTATCTCTCTAGGCAAGGATCTCAGTCAATAGTACAATTCGTTGATTTGATCATGATTGGTAACCACTTCCTTTAACAGCCGCGTAAGTTCTCAAAAATTATATGGGCAGTGAGCGAGACGAGGGCTTGGCAGAGCCACATCTGGTGAAACCCCTCAAACAGAGAGAGACACATATGGACGCGCATTCGTTTAGAGTTTGGTCAGCGCTTCTCTCCCAATTTCTTTCTCCCCTCCCCCCTTACTCTGGGACTACCATATAAACGCCCCCCCGGCTAGCTCGTGCATTTTGCATATCCTTTGTTGCATTCCTTCATTGACAGGAGCTGCGCGGCACTGTGGAGACCACTCTCTCTTGCATTGCTAGCGCACGGCTCAGTGCCAGAGACGTGGATATCCCTCCAAGGCAAGACAGCAGCATAAGAAAATCGTACAGTGCCGTGGAGTGGGCTATTAAGCGATATCCGCAATTAGCGATGGCTGACTAAGGTTTGGGCTCTATCCTGACGCGTTAGGGTGGGTGATATAGAGAGTTGGTCACGAGACCAGAGACTTCCTTCGCGCTTGGGTGCCGCGAGGAAGGGGGTAGTATAGTATACTGCAAGACTTGAACCCTCCGAGCAGGATATGAGCCCAATAAGCGCTGCTTAGTTAACAGACGACGTATTTCCTTGCCCATCGCGCATGATCCAACATGAAATGTATGTGTCGAACGAGAAACTGGTCACAGCCTCTCACCATGGCCGAGAAGTGCTTGGACAGGTCCGTTAGCTATCAGGGGGACGTAGGCCCAATAACAAGCTACGTTGGCACATTGTCTCTATCATGTTGACCATTAAAGATACATATAGTTTCTTCCTAGTTTGGCAAGGGTGGTCGTGGATAAGCAATCGGGTTTCCATACGTAACTCAACATTGTCCAAATGCCGTACGAAGTTGAGTATGGCAGAGCACCATATTCTTCCATGAAAATTTCATAAAAAAAATTCAATTCATCAATTTGGCCCCATGGGAAGTCTGCTAGCAGCTGATATAAAATACAAGTACTCTAACACCATTCTGTAAAGTTTCCGATCGCGTCATCGTCGCCTCAATGCTCATTCATCAGCAATCAAGAGTCACACCGAGATTATGCTGCGCATACTTCGGAAGATGGATTCTTTAAATCGACATTTGTTCGTGAGCATGGTTCCGTGGTGGTTTTTCAAGATACCCACAGTTCTACAGTAGTAGTCCTCGTATATCACGCATTGATGATGGAATGATAAGAATCGTGGATCAAACAACCTGGCCTGGTCTTATCAGCAAACTCGTACAGGACGTTAAACGCCCGTGCCGTTGGGTTGTAGTACTTTGTTCAAATACACCATTTCCGCCAATGAGCACACGCGTGGAAGAATTCTCAAGAGTGGCGTGCAATCACAACATCGAGAGGGGGGGAGGCACTATAGCCTCAGTCCCCCCACCCCTTCTTCATCCCCGACGTCTTCTTCCCGTACTACACCCTCGGTAACCAGGTGGTGGTGATAAAGTTTGCCCGATCCCGCGAGACATTTCTGCTTATGCAAGATCCGGCTCTCGCGGCAGAAAAAGAGCCACTGGCGTGCTCCATGGACCGGTAGCCATCGATTCACTACGAGCAGAAGCGGGACGGTGAGTCCAATCAGGCGGGCTGGTGGCTTCGGTTATGTGGCATTGGGTGTATGTGATGATGCTGCACAGGTGTGCAGATGTCAGGCCGGGGATTGACGCGTGACTTGTCTCTGATGCTACCCAACATACCCTGAAAATGCGCGAATAGGCCGTCGACTCAGCCGGATAGGCACCCAGATAGAGCTTCAGATATGGGTCTAGAGTAGCCGAAAGCCCCCGACCGACCGTCGACTTTTAGCTGGGAAGACAAGAAGCACTACGGCTGAGAAGAAAAAAGTGCCGAGTTAAGCTTTTTGCGTTTCTATGCCTCAGGGCTGGGGTTGCATTCGGATCACGACATTCGGTATCCAATGGCACAAAGGAGCTGGGGCCTTGAGGGATCTTGCCCCGCCCGCCGGTCACCATGTCATACGGCTGGTCGGTGAAGTCACGATCTTCAGAGACATCGAGATTCGATCCTCGCCAGGAAGCTTACGGAGTTTCGAGGCGGCAGAGGAGCGGACTGGCGGACGAACATCAGGGAACCTCTCATGCCCTACGCGCTGGCATATATATTCTATGTCACCATCTTTTCATCTTTCATAATCAGATCTAAATCAGATGAAATTGATGCGGCTGGATCGTAAGGCGCCAAAGGCCGGAAATCTCAAGCAGTGCAAGAAAGCGGGGCGGCCAGTAGGAGTAGAGATCGTCTATGCCGGTGCATGCGAGTATACTGCGGTAGGGTACCCAGAGAGGAAGGTGATTCGGCATCTGCCAAGGAAAAGACAGAACCACGGCGCTGGCGTGATCGTGTCTGCCGTCAGAAAAACAAAAGATACGCTTCCTCGTCACTTGGGTATACTGCATGCTTGGGGAAAATGGGGGATCGTGACGCCAACTGGCGTAAGCCGGGTGACTATACAGGGTTGAGGAGCGGAGGAGGTGCGTGGGCAGGCTGCGGCGAGTAGAAAAAGGACTTGACCGGTCGCTGGTTTTGTCTTGAAATCGCTCAGTCTCCTGGTGTTCATCTCCGATCTCAATACAGCAGCAAAAAACAACAAGCTCCACGAAAGTTTACTCTTGCCGCTTTTTGAATTAAAGTCACACCATCAGGAGCTATATACCGTTTGCTTAAGCAACCTTGGCAGCCCAGCCATAATGAGACTGTACCATCTCAGCAATTGGCTCCCGCTGGTGGGTCTCGCCTCTGCGGGAGAGTTCGCAGCTGCCCAGAATGGACTGACCGTTACCACCAAAACGGGCGTGTTCACTGGCCTGCAAAATCCGGAATACAGTGGTGTTCGGGAGTTCCGCAGCATCCCCTACGCAGAACCTCCCGTAGGGCGTCGCAGATGGAAGCCCCCAGTGGCACTCCGCCCGTCCAAAGAGCACTCATTCTCGTACGCCTACTCTGCCTCTTGCAGCCAGTACCTGTTCAAGAAGACGCTCTCTCTGTGGTCCACCAACATATCGGACTTTGGCATCTCTACGGACGGCCAGGGCCATCTCGCAGGCACCATAGCTCAGAGCAGCTCTGAGGACTGTCTTGGCCTCGCGATCTGGACCCCGAGAAACGTGAAAGCCGATGCCAAACTCCCAGTTGCTTTGTTCGTCCACGGCGGGAGCTGGATTGGCGGCGGGGTAAACGTGCCATACGAAATCCCTGCCGGCTGGATTAACCGAACCCAGGAGCACATTGTTGTGGCGATTAACTATCGGGTCAACATCTTCGGGTTTCCCAATGCGGCAGGTCTCCAGGAAAACAACCTGGGGATTCTGGATGCCCGCCTGGCCACAGAATGGGTGTATGAAAATATCGCTGCCTTTGGAGGAGATCCCGATCGGATCGTGCTCTGGGGCCAGTCGGCCGGGGCCGTTCTAGTCGATGTGCTCAACTTTGCCTACTATGACAACCCGCTTGTCTCAGCCTTCTTCCTCGAATCGGGCAACGCCATGCGCAAGTTCCCAGAAGGAGACCAGGCCCTGCAGAGCAACTTTAGTACCGTCGCCAAGGCGCTGGGCTGCAATTTCCCGAACCAGCCGGAGATAGAGGTTTCCTGCATGAAGCAGGTCCCCGGTAATCTGATCATGAACTACATTGGGTCGTACTGGGACAACAAGACCTTGCCGGAAATAGATTTCCTTCCCGTGGTTGACAACAGGACGGTGTTCCACAACTACACAGCGAGGGCCGAGCTTGGACTTATTTCTAAGACCCCCGCCCTGGTCAGCACGACCGCTAATGAAGAGGCCAGCCTGGTCGCCTATCCAGTGAATAACCTCGTTGCAGGTCCCAACCAGACGCTTGTCGACCTCGCCACCCTGGCCGTATTCGTCTGCCCCGCCTTTATCGGCCGCAACGTGCGGGTGCTAAACAAGCTGACGACTTACCGGTACCAGTACGCGGGAAACTTCACCAACCTGACGCCGTACGCGTGGATGGGGGCGTACCACGCCAGCGACGTGCCCGTCATCTTCGGCACGTACGAGATCCCCGGGCCGGCCTCGAGCTTCGAGCACGAGGTCGCGGCCACCATCGAGGACTGGCTGCTCGAGTTTCTCAAGGACCCCGAGGACGGGCTGAAGAACGTGGGCTGGGCGCCCGACAGCTCCATCACAAATGGTACCATGATCCGCTTTGCGGCCGGGGGCGTCGTCTCCGAGACTATTCCTTCGTCTGAAGTCGACAACGCCTGCCTGCTCGGCGCGAAGGTCTACAACGCTTTCCCCCAGTAGAATACAAAACAGAAGTGAGCCAATGGGGAACAGTGGGGTCGACCCAGGCTGGGAAGATTGGGAAAAGCGTGTGGTGCCGATTACCAGTTTGAAATGCATCTTGGAATTTTCATTGATTTCTCAACTAAGTTACATCATTCGTGGCGATCTCGCTCGCTCAGCCACTCAGCTCAGCTACAAGCCATAGGATTCAGTATAAATAATACCGTAATAGTCTATCACTAATAATACACAGTCTGCCCAATACCCATGATACTCAACCTGTCCTTAATTATAACATTCGCGGAATATGAGGGCATGAGAACCTTGGTCGGGCAATACTTCCCTACGCCGTAAGATCGTCAGTGACCCAACTAAATCGAGGGCCAGCTTGGGAGAGGGAGTGGGGGGGGGGGGGGGGGGGGGATGTAAAGTGATGTCACCATGCGAAGCTCCTTGTCTGGCATTCCCATTCAGTAATATCGTTACTTCTAGCACTAGTTCGTGTAGTGACTCCCTCCTGTTCCAACCCAGAACCAAATTTTCAACCCACTACTCCGACCAAAATAGATTATATAGCGCCGAGATGTTGGGTCGATCCAGCGAACTTTATTCTCGGCATAACACGTAATGCGCCCCGCATCACGTCAGATAGGGACTGCAGTTAAAGGAAAGCAGATAGATACTCGCTAAATCGGCTCACTGCATGCGGGATTGATATCTACCGTAATCATGCTTATTTCTTCTCAATCACAACTTTGTATGTCGAATGCAAACACCACAAGTGTATTTGACACACAACTTTTGCATGCCTTCCATCGATGTGGTCAATCAAAGCTTGTATTTTATTAACAAATGCTCCGGGTGGGACGGCAAGGTTACCCCTGGGTGACAAATATATTTTTAGTCCTGCCAGGCCCGCTAGATCTGTGTTGGGAAATGCGGCTCCATCTAGCGCATCCTCTCCATCCTATTCATATTGCTTGACCCATTCCAGAGATCAGAGATGTCCAAAAAAGGAGTAAATACTCGTTTTTACTTAATTCCACAAATTGTGGCCTTGTCCAGAAGTGGAGATAGCGTCTGGCTCGTCGCAACTAAACAGGTGAAGAGACCAGGGGACACGGATATACTGCCCAGGTGTACAAGTAGTATGACGCAAATCCCCGCCAATCTGAAGAGCCCAACTTATCAACTACATGCCCGACT
Organism: Xylariales sp. PMI_506; assembly: GCA_021365275.1. Lineage (NCBI taxonomy): Eukaryota > Fungi > Ascomycota > Sordariomycetes > Xylariales > Xylariales sp. PMI_506. The sequence continues at coordinate 568,005 of JAJTIY010000004.1, read as the reverse complement.
CCTCATTCCTGCGGCGCTTCAGGTGATACCGAGCCCTGGAAACCGTGGCTGAAAAAAAAAATTCACCATCTGCCAGGATCATATCCTCGGCGGCAAAGGAGACAATGAGGAGTGTTGCACTGATTACCTACGTATCGACTGCCAATCAGAGAAGCGCATGGCTGCAAATGTTACCCGGGGACATGGAATAGGGTCCTTTTATTGCCTCCAACCTAGCACAACCCACCCCCCCTTTCAAATGTCTATCTCCCAGTGCTCAGTTGCGGCTAATGGAAGACAATCCAATTGGAGATGCCAGGGCTTTCACCCACCATAAACTGCAGATACTATCGTTTTCGAGACTAGGGCAATATTTTTCCAGGACTACCTGCATAATCCTTCGAGCAAGACCCCTGTACGTCGATGTTCAGCTCTTCCCTCCAAGGTTGCTCTCGTTCCCATTTAGACTGCGTCGTGGACATTCGTGCTTTAACGGGCGTTGGAAGGATTGCAGTACTTATATATGATGCTCTGTTGTCACTCGCAAATGGAAGGATGAATCAAAGACAGAACTGCTGAGCTAAGTTCCTGTGGAAACCCCAAAGCTTGTCTATCTATCATGAATCCAACTAGCCTAGCCGCCATGCTGTTTCAATCACTGTCGTTAGCCATATCATCTAAGAGGGTCATCTTTGCTCTCTGGGTGGTGCTAATATATCTTGCATTGAAAGTGGTCTATAGGCTTTTCTGGAGCAAACTATCCAAGTTCCCCGGCCCTCGGTTCGCCGCCGCCAGTAAGCTCTATGAGGCATATCACGTCCTGATAAAAGATGACTGGCTCGAAACCTTGAAAAGACTTCATCGAGAAAATGGTAATGATATTCCTGCATCCTACTCTGGAACAAACTACGGTACATATTTTTCTCTCTTTTTCTTTTTGCTAATAACAGCAAGGTCCCATTGTTCGTATCGGCCCCAACGAGCTTCACTTCGCGGATCACGAGTTCTGCTTGGAATTTCACAAGCGCCCAGATCTTAAGAAGTGCACCAACTACTATGGCCTACTTGACACGCTCCTCGGAGGCTTGGCCGACCCACACTTACACCACGAGAGAAAGACCATAATGCAGCCGTTGTTCAGCGGCAGCACCTTGTCTCGGTATAGTAACGGCGTACTGAACGAGCATCTCGAAACGCTGCACGATCGCATCGTCGTTGCAGATCCCCATCCGGACGAAGAGAAGATGAACCTCACGCACTACCTCTGGGCCTTCACCAACGATGTGATGACTTCGTACATATTCGAGGAGGATCTCAGGTACACGAAGGCAGCAGATCTGGAGGCCGTGCATGATTCTACAAGAGCCTTCAGTGCGATCGACCTAGCCACAGTTCTCCGATCCATGCCACCTGTCAAGAAGCTGTTTGATATCGTGCCATCGCTACGCCGGTGGTCCCCACTGGGTTGGTTAGACGAGGTATGCTGAGCCGCACAATTTTTGGCCCCCCTTCCCAAAAAGTGGGAATGGGAATTGCTGATTGGAGGAAAGATATATATATATGCTAAACTCAAGGTATGCAGCTCGTTTCCACCCGCCTGGACCAGATCAGGAAGGGCAACAAGCCTGGCGTCAACGAGACCGGTCATGGTAGTGTCCTGGCGAGGCTGTGGCACTCCTTGCCCGACTCCCAGCTCGTCACGCAGGAGTGCGCCCAAGCCATATTCATCGGCAACGAGTCGCTGCTCAGCAACTTGACGTTCTTGATACACTACCTGATACAGAACCCGGCTTGCGTAAAGAGGCTGAGAGCCGAGCTGGACACCCTGGATATCGGCACATACGGGCGCCAGATATGGAGGGATCCTAAACTCTTCCAGCTGAAGTATTTGGTAATGTCTCTCTGTTTTGAAAGTCGCTGCCCGTGGCTGAAGGCACTCTGTGCTGACCGTCCTCTAGGATGCGATATGCAAAGAATCCACGCGGCTTAGCTCGCCTGGATGGCACCGCCAGCCAAGGCAGATCGCGGAGCCTGTCGTGTACAACTCGCACGTAATTCCGTCTATGGTCAGTATCCATGCGATAGTTTCATTAACCGTAAAAGACGGATCCTAATCAGCTAGGCAGACGAGCATGAGCTTCACGCTCAAAATGCTGGAAGACGACCCCGTGCTCTTCCCGAACCCTGAAGAGTTCTCCCCGGAGCGCTGGCTCTCGGACACCCCTGAAGGTCGTAAGTCGAGAAGCAGCGCAGTCACGTTTGGCACGGGATCGCGGACGTGTCTCGGACAGTTGTAAGTTACCTTAACCTAGCTGTGTGCGAATTCTGCTAATAAGGAGGGTCATTCCCCGTTCTAGCATCGCTCGACAGGTGCTCCGTAAGACCATCGTATGCCTGGTGTACAACTTTAATATATACCTATGGGATGAGGACAGGGACAAGGCGGAGGGCTACAAGTACTTAAATACGTATCCCAAGAAAGGTCAAGAAGGATACATGTATGTTCGGCTCGCACCCAGATTCGGTTATCATTGAAATATCCGTTCGACGGTTGGAAAGATGGCAATTTATCCACTCGGATTAAGCCCAATATAGCGATTAGCGAGATAGAATGTTTATAAGCGGACTTTCGTATTCATTAGGGCAGTGACAGGGGCCACCCGTCTGGGTTAGAAGTCACGGTAGCAATAAATGGAGCCCGGGCTCATATCCCCGTTGTGAACGATCAAGTACTTGCGATTTGCGTTGCTGACGTTGGTATGCATCGGGTTGTTTCGATTCATTGACGTAGCCCTAATTTTTTTGGCATGCACAGATGCATACGATAACAACCCTGTTTTGCTAACCCGTGTTGCTGGCTCGCATGAGTGAGATAAATTCCTGTCTCACGTTTAACGTTGTGCCGATCGAACGTCTTTCCTATTGCGGTGGAAAGATTTGAAATGCGTTTCAACGGGTGGGCCTTGGATGGCCCACCCCCCAAAAAATATCGAGGGAGGACGGGGTGCAAACTGTATCCTGGTGCTGTTGCATGTTTTGTGCGTCGTCCCCGCGGGAAAACGATAGCATATCTGAGCCAGATGCACCCAAATATCCCGTCATCTACAGCGGCTCGGCTCTCCTCTCCTGGATTCCAAATGCCACGCCATGGATCCACGAATGGTGAACCGCGTTTGCCCTCTCAATTCGGCCGACAGCCGATAAGATACCCCGTAGTATTAATACCTAAGGTTTTATGCTAGCCACGGCTGCAGGGGTTGTTGCGTTTATCACAGAACTTGACACCCAGAATAGACTAGGACCTTATCACAAAATTGCTGATGGCAAAATCCGCCGCTAATGTCGTCCGCAAACCTTGTAAGTAGTGCTCTAGATCAGAAGAGAGCCTCAAAATCCAATGGAAAACCCCGGCGCAATAAAAAGGCAGAAGCCGAAGCTGGAGGCTGGAAAGCCTGTTGCATATGCTCAGCTAGTTGTTGTCACGCGCCAGGTGCAGGGGCCGCAGCAAGCCAAGTGATGGCGTCACAGCCAAAGTTAGCGGGCTCTCAACGCCCCCCAGAGCTCCGGATTAAGCTCCCCACCGCCCCGGAAAAGGCGCCGCAGTTCCGCCCCATTCCGTAGATAGCCGGGGTGATTATGCTTACACAACCCCACGGGGGCAGGTCGGTTGGCCTCGACTACCAATGGCCTTGTGTGCCGTGGCCAGCCGAGAGCTGAGTGCGATAAAGAGTTGCCGTCAAGACGTAACCGAGTGGGCGGAGGGTGAGAGTTGTGAATCCCATTTACCGAGAAACCTCGTATTCCCTTTGCTCTCTCGCCGTATCGTCAGAATAGCAGGACTAAGCGCCCACATGCGTGGGATGAGCCGGGTCTTCCGTTAGATCTTTAAAAGTAAAATCCTAGAACACCAAGGAGTCAAGTTTGAATGAAGGCTTGAGCGTCTACTCAGGGAAGACACCTAATAAGCTGCTACGATGGACGTGTCGCTAGATCTCCCAACGATTCTGCTGGGCCTCGTAGCTGCAATCACAGCATACGTAAGTTTCTCACGCTCATCAACACTCATCAATTGGGTGATTTGCACAGCAGGCACGGCAGAACGCTCCGCTAATGCTAACACTCCTTCTAGTTCGCATGCCTGGTAATCTACCGCGTTTATTTCCACCCACTCGCCAAATACCCGGGGCCGTTCCTGGCCAAGATCACAGATGCCTATCAGTTGTACCATGCGTGGAAAGGAGATCGCCACTTGGACTTTTGGCGAATGCACGAGCGCTACGGCAAGATCGTTCGCTTCGGCCCAAACAGCATAACCTTCAACTCCAATGTCGCCCTCAAGGATATCTACGGTTTCAAATCCAATGTGCGCAAGGCCGAGTTCTACGACGCCTTTGTGCACCCCGCAGCCAACACCCACAACACCCGGGACAGGCAGGTGCACGCCCGCAAGCGCCGTGTGCTGTCTCATGCCTTCTCCGATGCTGCTTTGAAGCAGATGGAGAAATATATTTTAGCTAATGTGCGCACCTTCTGCGAGCAGATTGGGGTCGGTGCTACAGATGAGACTAAGGGCTGGTCTACGCCCAAGAACATGGCGGATTGGTGCAACTACCTCGCCATGGACATCCTCGGCGATCTGTGCTTTGGCAAGGCATTCCACATGCTGGAAAGCCCTGACAACCGATATGCACTGGACCTGGTCTCGCTAGCTACCACTCGGCACCTGATCGTAAGTATCTAGTCCGATTTTATTTTTGTAGTGTTGACTTGATGGTTATTTTCTGGATGGTCATGTTGACAACTGTTTAGTGCGGTACTATGCCTCTGGTTGGCAAGCTCGGCCTTGACAAAGTGCTCTTCAGCAAGATTGCAGCCGGCCGAGCCAAGTACATGGCATACAGCAAGTCTCAATTGACGGAGCGCACCAAGATGGGCGACGACACTGATCGTCGTGATTTTTTCTACTACCTTCTGAAGGCACGGGATCCAGAAACCGGTCAAGGTTTCTCGACTCCCGAGCTTTGGGGAGAATCAAATCTGCTGTGAGTTCATCATTTTGCCCCATGGAGAAGCGAAGCCTTGTACTGATGGATTCTCGCAGAATCATTGCTGGATCGGACACAACGTCGACCGCCATGGCAGCCACTCTGTTTTACCTCGTTCGCAGCCCAGAATCCCTCCAGAAAGCGATCGAGGAAGTCCGCGCCAAGTTTAACGATGTCGAGGAGATCGAACAGGGCCAGCTCCTGAACTCTTGCTCGTACTTGCGTGTCTGCATCGATGAGGCCATGCGCATGTCGCCATCGGTGGGCGGAATTGTGCCCCGTGAGGTGCTGCCGGGAGGTATCACAATCGACGGCGAGTTTATCCCGGAAGGCGTTGTCGTCGGCGTGCCACACTACACTATCCACCACAATGCAGAATACTACCCCGATCCCTTCACTTACAACCCTGAGCGCTGGATTGCTGGGTCTCACAAATCATCGCATGGATACGGTCAGTCGGTCGTCAGTGAGAGCGACGTTCATACTGCCCACAGTGCCTTTTGCCCCTTCTCCGTTGGTCCCCGAGGATGCATCGGCAAAGGTATTGCTTACATCGAGCTGATGACCACGGTGGCTCGAGTTTTGTACATGTATGATTTGAGAAAACATGCAGGTTTTGATCCCGCGGAGGGCAATGCAAGTTTGGAATGGGGACGCCAACGCGAAGGAGAGTACCAGTTGATTGACCAATTCACAAGCTTGAAGGATGGACCATTGGTCGAGTTTAGAAAGCGTCAGTGAGGACGAATAATTTTGATCGAGGGGCACCACTGAGTGACGTGTGTTTGGTCTCCCTATCAAATGCTTCGTGAGGGAAGCAGATGCTCGGTCCGCGACGGACCGGACCCACCAGCAGGGTGGGATTTAGCGATGGACATGTGCCTTGGTGCTTGGACCGCTACAAAATACCAGGCGAATACATACACGCGATAACTAGCTTATGACGTGTAGCATGAGCCAATGAAATCACGATCAACCGCTGAAATAATACCAATTGCCCGGAGCTATCCGCTGGCCAAATCTCAATTCAGGGCACCCGCATGCATAACGACTCGTGATTCTGTTCGCCTAGAAAAGACTCTGGAGAAGTGTGGGGATGTGGTGCCAGTAACTGCCGTTCAGCGCTGAGCGGGGTGCGGAGAACTTACCCCCAGAGCCCCATTCCCGCCCCTTCATGGAACGACGCGCCCCTATCAGAGCATCGAATTGCTTTGGCGATGTGCCGCTTCTTCCCCACACGTACGTAGGTCGCTACCGGTTGGCGCTGAAGATCACAGGCCAGGTGCCGCGCACAAGATCGTGGTTTGGTGGAACAACTCGGTCCGGGGGAAGATGGAGGGGGTCTGACGGGAAAGCCAGATTCTTCTGGGTCTACTCCCATGCTCGCCAACGATGCAGCCGACCCAGTCTTGTCGCTGACTTACGTAGTTCGCATGGCACGATGGTTGACAATGGGTTGCGTTGCTAGTCTCGTGAACCAGGGCCCTGGGGTCTGAGAACGGCCGAGGTCAGGTCCACGGATGAAGCTTGCCGAAAGAGCCCTTCGTCTCTCAAGGCAGTTCTTATTATTCTTGTTTAGCTTATAACAAGAAGTGTTCCCACTGGCTTGGGTGTAAGTTGAAGCCTGTTGCTCGGTCACTGCCTCTCCTTCCATCTCCAGCCCGTTCCCACCCTTCAAGATGGTCAAGACCTTTTTCCAGCGGACAGCCTTGTCCTTGCTCGCCCTTAGTGGTTTCTCACCATGCCTGGGTGTTGCAGTACCTGCTCACACTGACAAGCGCGCATCCTGGCCATATGGCCCCCTGGTGACCGATGGTCAATACATCAAGAACACCAACGGAGACACCGTCGTGTACGCGGGAGCCAACTGGCCTGGCGCAGCTGACGTGATGATTCCTGAGGGTCTCCAGTACCAATCCATCGCAACCATCGTCTCTAAGATCAAGGGCCTTGGCTTGAACGTCATCCGTCTCACCTACGCCATTGAGTTGATTGACCAAATCTACGAGAATGGTGGCGTGGACGTCCCGATTGAGACTGCCTTTATCGAAGCTCTTGGACAGGAGAACGGAACGACCGTGTTCAATGAGGTCCTCAAGCAGAACCCTTCTTTTACTGCCCAAACGACCAGACTTGAGGTCTTCGATGCGATTGCCGCCGAGTGTGCCGCCCAAGAGGTATTCGTGCACCTGGACAACCACATATCGAAGGGCGAGTGGTGCTGCAGTGATACAGATGGAAACTCTTGGTGGGGCGACACTTACTTCTCAACTGCAAACTGGACCCGTGGCCTGAGCTACATGGCCAACCACGGAAAGTCTTGGACGAGCTTGGTATCCATGTCGCTACGTAACGAGCTGCGCAGCCCAGATGATCTTCCGGACCTTGCCGACAGCTCCTACAACTGGGAGGATTGGTACTCAAACATCCAGCTGGGCACCGCTGCCATCAACTCCGCCAACAGCGACGTTCTCATCTTCCTTTCGGGACTGAACTTTGACACCTTCCTTACCCCCGTGGTGCAAGGCACAGCGCTGACCCCTGGCACGGGAACCTTCGACCTGAATGACTTTTCGGGGTACACGGACAAGCTCGTGCTGGAAATCCACAACTACGAGAACAGCGCGACAGACTGCGACTCGCTGCAGTCGGAGCTGCTCACAGATGGGTTCCAGGCGCTGAACCCGGACGACTCGACCACGGTGAACGTCTTCCCCGTCGTCATGACCGAGTTTGGGTTCCTTCAGGACGCAACGACCTGGGAGGGCGTCTACGCTAGCTGCATCGCCAGCTTCCTGTCGGAGCAGAAGGCCGGGTGGATGATCTGGGTTATTGCCGGTAGCTACTACATCCGCTCTGGCACCCAGGACTTCGACGAGACCTGGGGCTTGCTGACCCACGACTGGAGCGATTGGAGGAGCCCCGAGTACATCGACGGTGGATTTATCCCGCTGATTGATAGCACTGCCTCCCCGTAATGTTAATGAAATAAGTCAGGCTAAATGGGAGTAACATAGCTTGTGTTTGTCACGATCCCAAATATATATGTTCGAGCAGACATTAGTTCAATACAACCTAAGCAACAATGTTGTGATTATGAGAATAAATCATAAATCCTGTCTGAAATGTGCTGAAAAGTCTGTCGACTGTAAAGCTGCCTCTTCTGATATTAATCGTGCACGATTTGTTCACCCAAATCGAACAATTCCCTACGATAAGTACCTAAGTTACACATGTAGATAAATAAAAGCTGACGTGATGCTGATGATTTACAACCGGCCCCCCATTTTGGCCAGAGCTTGCAGACATCAGCGGGCAGATGAGCCAATTAGCGCCTCTCCAAGGCCGGCTGGACAGCTGGGAGCCCATCCCAATCAGTAAATAAATTGGGTCCCCGCAATGGATTTGCGCGACAAGGCTGAAAGGCTGTAACTAAATTCCCATTCCCCAAAACCTCAAATCCTAAGCTCCAGCGGCTGGCTGGTCACCAATCTCGCCCTCCTACTTCATGTCGCTTAGCTTGTAACGAAGCGCGCCATCATGGCTCCAATCTGCAAGTTTTACCAGCAGGGAAACTGCCGGAACGGTAGTAAGTAATTAGCAGGACAACCCACCATCATCCCACCTCGCGTTGTCTGGTCGTACTCAATTGAGCGCCGACATAGTGCAGCAAATTGAGGAGGCACCCCCCCCCCCCCCCCCCCCCCCCCCCCCCCCCCCACCCAGAGGATACTGTTCTGTCTGATGGAAAGCAACGCATAAGCTGACGGCCTATCTTGAATGTAGTGAACTGCCGTTTCGAGCATCCCGGAGCTAACCAGAACCCATTTGGCGCACCTAATAACAATAACCGTTTCGGTGCTTTGAACTCTGGAGGAGGGGCGGGAGGAGGTTTCAGGGACACGACCAACCCCTATAAAATTACCAAGGACGGAATCAAGATTGATCTTGTCGATGAGCGACCGCATTGGATATTGTCTTCATACGGACCTGGTAAAGATGCGCCAGAGCAGCTGTTTGGAGGGTTCCCACGAGAGCAGAGCTTCGAGGAGATCCGGTTATCGATGATGAGCAGCCCGAACCCTCAGCAAGCGGTGCGTGCAAGGAGGAAGATGTGGAGTATCCAGAGGGCTATATGCTAACGTTACGTGCCAAACCAGCTCCAAGAAATCCAACAGCTCTACCAGCAAGCCGAGCAACAAGTACAGACGTCGCTCAACAATCTTGATGGCGCGGTGAAATTCCTTCTAGACGCTGAAAACAACCATCCCAACCGGAATGATATTTGCAAACAGAACTCACGCGAAGGTGGTTCTACAGGAGCTTTTGCCGTAGGACGTGCTGTAGGTGGTATCACTGCGAATCCTTTCGGTGCGGCATCAGCAGCGACGCAGAATCCCTTCGCTGCGGCACAATCAGGCCCGTTTGGCACACCAGCCGCTGCTCCATCCACAGGTGCCTTTGGGCAACCATCACAGCTAGGCGCCAAACCTAATCCCTTTGGGCAACCCACCGGGGGTTCAGCTTTTGGTCAGCCTTCGCAGCTTGGTGCGGCGACTGGTGGTTCCGCATTTGGTCAGCCATCACAGTTGGGGTCAACTGGGGGATCGGCCTTTGGACAGCCATCACAACTAGGAGCAACGGGGGGATCAGCCTTTGGACAGCCGTCACAACTAGGAGCAACGGGGGGATCAGCCTTTGGACAGCCATCTCAGCTAGGGACATCGGCCGGATCAGCATTCGGGCAGCCTTCATCCTTGGGCGCAAAGCCAAACCCGTTCGGCTCTCCTTCCGGAGCGTCTGGCTTCAATACGACTACACAGCCAGGTAGTGCTTTTGGTCAGCCTTCAACGATAGGCCAGAAGCCAAACCCATTTGGTTCCCCGTCGCCATCTCCATTCAGTGCACCATCACAGCCTCAGGCTGTAAACGCTCCCTCGCCAGCGGCTAACCCCTTTGGTCAGCCGTCACAAACAAGCGGGTTCGGTACACCAGCTGCTGCCAACCCATTTTCAGCAATGGCCAGCCCCAGTAAAGACCAAGATATGGTCACCTCGGCACCGTCAGCGAATCCATTTAGTCAACCGTCGGGCGGATTTGGAAACAACACAGGTGCGGCGCCAAATCCATTCACACAAGCTCAGGCACAACAAGCGCCGCAAGAAGTGGATAAATCCAAGTCGCCGTACCCGCCTGGGAGCAGCAAGCAGCACCCACCCGCCGAGTCCTATATCTCACGGATGGGAAACCGTGTGATACGTTTCAAGAACCTACCCGTTGCGTACCAAGATGGGAAGCCAGGAGTCCCTGGACCTGGAGGCAAATGGCAAAAGATTTGGTTCCCAGATGGCCCCCCCGCCTACTACAAAGCAACAGAGCCCGAGAACCCCGCGGAATACACTCCAGAGGTCAAGAGGGCATACGAAGAGTCTGGGAGGGGTGCCCGGTTTTCTGGTGCTATGCCAACCGTACCACCTATGCGAGAAGAGTGTGTCTGGGATTTCTAGGTCGACCATGAACAGAATGACATGGAAGACATTTGTACAGAGCATGACCAATGGCGTTTTTCAGGTATTCGGAATGGGCGTAAAAATAGTTGCTATGTTTGAACATACCTTATATACCCCTGAAACAGCGGAGCAGAAGCAGGGCACGTATTCGAGATTTAACATGATAATCTGTCATGATTCGTTCAAATTTGAAGAAGAAAAAGCTAGTCATTAAGACGGCATGCATACACAAAGCGAGAAAGATTACTAGTGTCACAACGTTCACGTTCATATTAATAGAACACAATCATATATCGAGATTTTTTTTTATTTCAGGATTACTGGATGTCGTAACCAACGACTTGACGAGCTGTGGAGTGGCAGTGGCCGTCCAACCTGGATCGTCGTAGTGTTGGCTTCCGTGCACCCATTTATCCATCCATTGAGCCAATCCACCTCGGAGCGCTTAGTCGCATTTAAGCAGCAATGGTGACCTCAACCTCAACACCGGCCTCGATGTTGACGATGATCTGCTTGACGATCTCGGTAGGGGCTTGGAGACTGTTGATTGAGAACCACGGTTAGCAAGTGGTACACACCTCTCATCTACCGTCATCTGCCGAAACAACCCTGTCCTCGACTCGGTCTCGCAACAATGCCGGCATGACTAGCAGCAGCAGCAGGAGCAGTCTGAGGAATGGGCCGAGGGCAGAACCAACAGTTGTTTCGAGAACAAGAGGGAATGAAGACTTACTCGATGAGGCGCTTGTGGATGCGCATCTCGAAGGTGTCCCAGGTCTTGGAACCCTCACCGCAAGGAGTCTTACGGGTGGTGACCTTGAGGGTCTTGGTGGGCAGGCGGACGGGGCCCTTGACGCGGAGGTCCTTGGTCTTGGCGCGCTCGATGAGCTCGGTGCAGACCTTCTCGAGGGAGGCGACCTTGCGGGAGGTCAGGGTGATACGGATGCGGTGGGTCTTGGGGGCCTCGCCGCCGAAGTCCTTCTCCTTGTTGTAGCCAGACATCTTGAGATGTGTTTGGAGGGTTGATTTCTCGGATTGAGTTAATTGAGGAAGAAGAAGAGTGATATCCTTCACGACTCGAACGTGTCCTTTGGGCGTACGTATCGGCAAAGTGATGAAGGTGAGGAGCAGAAAGGAAAAAAAGAGAAGACAATCGCAGGCCCCACAGCTAAAAAGTTCGCGACGTTTGGTACGGCCCTCTCAGATTTGCTTGCAATTTTTGTGAATTTGGTAGGGCTTTTTGTGGGATTTGAGAAACCAGTCTGATTCGGGACTAGCGTCAATCTGAGACTCACTGGCCTTGGCTCGCAACTAAGCGCAGAGCTCCAAACCATAGGAAGCGAGCGGGGACCCACTTTAGAGGGGAAAGGTGCCGATGATGCTGAATGATGCCCATCTGCCCCACGTTCCAAGGTGCTCAATCACTGCAGCCCGGCGGAGCGTCCAGGCGAGTCATCCGGCCAGCTCTGTCGAACCTCATGCTTATCTTATAAGGGGACCGCGGCCCAGAAGACAGTAGGGAAATCATACGGAGATGGATTCTTGAGCGCAGAGAACCAGATTAAAACAAGTATCGCCTTCTTTCCCAATTGTGCCCTGTCCTTGCGCGTTTAAAGCATGGCCCCTGCTCTGCCATCGTTTGCTCCATTCCCGGAGGCGCTATGGAGGGACCACATCGTCCCCGAGGAGTGGGAGGCATGTCTTTCGTTATGGGTTTCTCTCGCCGAGGCTCACCTGGCCTTTCCCGACGCTGACTTTAGTCGGGCCGCTGCGAAAGATGAGTCCGTCAGTCACTTTTTGTTGTCGTATATGAGAGAGGCAGCGAGCTCCGGCATATCTGTGCTCGGAACCACGCCCACGGCATCAAGCCTCTTGCGCCAATGTTACCTCTTAACGGTGAGGCTGCTACGGGATGCTTCCACGTCTCCGGAGCTGCTCCGCTGGGAGTTTCTCTCCGATTTCAGCAAGGTCTATGGCAAGAAACGCGTGGAGCCGGTTCTATCAGACGTTTTCAAAAAGCATACGCTGGCAGTGGAAACTTCCCTCCATGGGCTTAAGAAGTCTCTGATCCTCGCCCTGGATTCTGGTATCAAGGGAGATCTCAAGATACCTGAAGCCCGTCTGAAGCAGCTAAACCATTTGTTACATGCATCCCCAGATGCAGCAGCTCTTTTTCTCGCTGGTAGCGATTTTCTTGATGGCCTGGTCAGCTGTTATAAGATTATGAATCCCCCTCTCCGAAAGACCATTATAACTACGGCATATCTCTGCCTGATAGGCCTGACCGAAGGAGACTCTCCGAAGTATTCCATGCTTACAGACCAGCTCTACTCCCTCAAAGCTGCGGCTGATGCCCACAAGGCCGGTCCGACTAGCGCCAACGACTCGATGGTAGCTGAGTTGGTCACTGTCACTCCCGTGCTGAAACAAGTTCAGCACAGATTAGACGCATCCGGTTCTCACACTGCTCGAGCCAAGTCGGTAATCACAGCTCTAGAGACATTCAAGAAGCCTGGCGGCAATGTGCGACCAAAGAGGCTGATCAAGAGAAAAGTCGACAAAGGCAAAGCGGTCATGCGGGAGGAGGACGATGAAGAGCTGGGGCAGATGCGAGTTCATCGCATGAGCCAGATAACACAAATCCAGGATCTATTTCCTGACTTGGGTTCCGGGTTCGTATCACTCCTCCTGGACGAATGCGACAACGATACGGAGCAAGCCATTGCCCGCCTGCTGGAAGATAATCTGCCACCTCACCTTGCGTCTGTTGATCGGTCCAGAGAACTGTATGTGTCCTTTGCCTTAATAACGATATGTGAAGTGCCCAACTTAACCATCATGATTTTAGTTCTCCGGAACGGACAAGACGTCGTAGGAGCAGCTTGGCTCCGCGTTCTACGCCACCACCTTCAGTGTCTGCTCGTCACAACGTTTTCGATGGTGATGACTTTGACAGGCTAGCTGTTGATGTGTCCAAGCTCCACTTTGGCAAACAGAATAAGGACAGGACGGCGGATGATATCCTTAAGGACCGCTCCACTGCGCCGAATAAGGCTGCAATTTTATCCGCACTATCTGCATTTGATGCCGACGATGACGAACGTGACGACACATACGATGCCGCAGATGCAGGATTCACAGTACAAGACGCTCTCGCAGACGATGCTGATGACCAGAAACGCAAAGATAACCAAGAGGAAACTCTGTTCAAGTCATACCAAGCAGACCCCAGCCTGTTCAACAGAGACTCTGACACAAGAAGAAGCAATTACAGGATGAAGCTCAAGCAGGACACAGGAATGACTGATGAGGCAATCGAAGGATGGGCATTGATGCTGGGTCGAAATCCTCAGCAACTGAAATCTTTGGAGCTTAAGTACAGTGGTGATTTCAGGGGCTCGCAACCAGCTCTGGCTTCGACAGCATGGAGACCTAGCCCTGCTGGTTCTGGCGATGAGGACTCGGCAGGGGACTCTGGACCCTCACATATCCGCGGCGGCTCCCGAGGTCGCGGCAGAGGAAGAGGGAGGGGCAGGGGTGGTGGTGGTCGCGGAGGGAACGTGGCTGGCCCGACTGGTGAGAAGGGCACGGAAAATGCTCGGCGTCACAAAGAGGCTAACAAATCTTCCCGTGCGAATCACAACCGGAGAGAAGGAAGAGCAAGAAAAATGGCACGAGCTGGATTCCCGGGTTAATACGTGAAGACTTCAATTCGCACACCGTGCTAACTCAACTAGCCTGAAAACATAAAGAAATGAGATCGAGTTAATCAATCCCACATACCCAGCGCTAATCCAGAATCAGAGCCTTTCATGCAATGATGAACTACATGTCAAAGCGACACCCAAACTCCGTGCGAACCAGCTGTCATCTCGTCGTGTCTACTAAATTCCGACCCGCTGCCATGCTTTCGTGTAGGAAACATGCACCTGGCATGAAATCCCTACTACATAATTCTTCGCCTCTTCGCTGACTGTTCACTACTACTTCTCACTAACGGAGGGGCAACCATCGTGCGTTTTCCCAGCCCACTGTAAGACACGTCGATTCCGCCATGCCCGTGGCTGTCATTTAAATCTTCATCACTTAGTTCCAAAGCATAGGGACTTCGCATCTCCATGACACCAGGCCTAGGAGAAGCCGAATGCGGGTTGTAATAAAATGTGCTCATGATAGGGGCCGGCGAGACCACATTCGTAAACGAGCTCCCCGCGTCTTCTGCACCCGCATGACGCACCCAGTAAGATGGGTCGCCGCCCTCATTGGGCGTAGCTAGCTCAGATACCGAGAGGAGGTCGTGCTCACCGATGCTGTGGCCAGGGATCATCGACATGATTGACTCGCGCGAGCTGCGCCGGCTCTCCATGTATTCCCTCAGGTCGAAGCACTGCCTGCAGATAGGATACACGGGCCAACGATCGGCCTCGTCTCGGTACTGGGGGAGCTGGGGACGAGTCGACTCGCCACAGCGCTCTTGGATGTCGTCAAAGACGTCGAATATGGGAGTGAAGAATGTTACCCGGGGGCCGGCGCCATAGTAACTGTTGCGACCCCACAGCTGGCCGATCAAGAAGTTCGTCTCGCAGTCGACGACGGCGGCGCCACTATCACCAGGCAACCCTATGCCGCCACGGATCCACGAATCCTCATTTTCAGAATGGTACGGCTCCTCGATGAACCACTCCCGGGTTCCCTTTCCGGTGGCATTGCCCGCGTGATCCCCATCCAAGTATGCCGGAATTTCGCAGACCTGCCCGCGCTGGAATCCGGATGTCCGACCTGTAGAGCAGACCTCAACCCCCGGCACTACACTACTCGTCTTCGTGATGGGCACTTCCTGCCTCGAAGGCATAGTAGCAGGGAATTTGCGTAATAGATTCGCTTGGCGGGTTTCAGCTGATATTAAGCACCAATCTGTCACTATCAAAGGGGGCTCCTTGTCGTTCTCCTCCCAGTATGGGTCGTGGGTTATCCTCGTGGTTTTCAAATTGAAGCCTGAAGTCGCGACAAGCGTGCCGAGGCGGAAGTCGACTTCTTCCTCCAGCGCCTCGTGTCCTTCCTGAGTGCACCGGTCGCGATCTGCCGGTGACGGGTGCTCGACGGTCGCGGGGTCACCAGTCTGATTGGCCTCCACGAATGGGTGGTGGTTCGCAAGCCAGAAGTTGCCCCCACCAATCGCGATGCAGGGCCCTAGAGTTGCCGTGGCATCATCCCCATTAGCGAATGTAATGCCGATGCTGTCACCCATACTTGGACTTCTATAACAGAATGGATTGCGCGGGCTGACAATCTCGTCGGGCAGTGTCTTACTGAGCCCCCTTGCCCAAGTCATCAGGCGATTGACGTGCCCAACAGAGAAGGCAAACGTCACCGTGCTGCGGTAGCTATCCGGGAGTAAGTCCCGCACATGTCCCGCTATCAATATCTTGCGCGCCTTGGAGATAGGCTTCTTGGTCATGAGGCAGATACGTCTGCAGTCACGCTTTCGACCCCTCATAACGGTGATGGTGTGGCCGGGACCGCACCATTTGGGGATGAACTCGATCAAGAATGGTAAAACGCCGTGCTCCCATACTATAGGAAAGCCGACGGCCTCGTACAGCTTGGATGGGCGGGCTTGCAACCCCCCTGGGCTATCCATAATTCTTGAGCTGGCAACTTTTCTAGCTTTCTTTTCCGCCACAGATCGCAACTGCTCGCGGCAGCGCTTTTTTGAAATCCCAATGGACATCTCCATCTTCAAACTCCTGTCGTCAGCAATTGATGTACCACGAGATACGTCTTGAACATCTCTCGTTTCTATCTTGGGCACTCCTGAAGCCAACAACTGGCACTTTTCTAGAAGATTGCTCGATGGGTTAAGATCCTGCCTTTTATCTTGCGATTGTGTTTCTTGATGAGCCCAGCGTATGTGACAGTCCAGCATCTCCTTGCTGCCGAACGAGCTCATGGTACATCCCAGGACAGGGCATAGAAGCAGGTGCTCGCTTTTCACGTGCCAATTCAGCTCTTCTCTGGTGGAGAAGCCACTGCTTTGGCATGGCATGGAGTCATTCCACAGACAGACATGCGGCTTCAAAGCTTCAGCATTAATGTTAATATTAGCTTTACCAGAGGGTTCCTCGTGGAGGGGCGAGGCTAGTTCATGTGAATTCTTTCTGCGCAACGGACTAGGACCCCGTGATCTGCCAGTTGAGGTCGCAGAGAGACGGTCTGATGGGAGCAAATCGGCTTGCAGAGATGAGAGTGTTGAGCGACGCGATGCAGTAGGAGATGAAGGGGGAGATGCGCTGCTCAAAGGCGGTGGTGCCTCACAATGAAACGAGAAGTCCGATACTTCGAGTCCTGGAAACTTGTCTGCCGCGAAAGGCGAAAGCGGGTATCCAGTCTGGGCTCCAACTAAGAAGCCTGGAGATTCTAGATCTTGGTAATGAGATGTAGCATAAGGGTATGGCATGGCTACGCCATCTAGGTCTTGGAACCGCGTGGGCAGAGGGACTGGTGCTCCCTTCCTTCCGGGATTGGAATCATATTGACTAGGCCCTATCGTGAAGTACGCGCCGGTGCTGGAGTATACGGGTTCGTGGAACTGCGGCCTGGCGCCGCTCCCGGACCCAGCGACGGTGGTGCGGCGGGGATCCGGGAGGATGTGGATTCCCACGGGCCGATGGTCTCCCATTGATCACCCGTTTGTATTCCGTTTACCTCAATGTTTCAGTGAGTTGTATCTCTGATTACCTTAAACTTCAATTAATCTAAATCAATAGCAGAAGGGGGGCGGTGGCATGTCTGGGAACTTCGGGCGATGGCGTTGACATGGGATGTCTAGGTTACCCCTGTCCGCGGTTGAGGCCCCACGAGTGAGGCCTCCAGGCAGACACGAAGGGGCGGTGCTGCGATTGGTTCTGCGACTGCTTGCACAGCTGGCGAACCACCAGCGAACGAGGTCACAGGACTTTGGCTTACTCCTTTGGGAAAGATTGGTCGCCTCTTCGCGCCTGGTGATTTGCCCACTCAATTACCAAGTTACAAGCTCTGTGTGTGGCTGTCAGGTCGTAAAGAGCAATTACTAGAGTAACTACGGACTGGCTAGCCATCTGATTTGTCAAGGTGTAACTGGTTTAAGATCAAGAGTTGCGATATCACTCAAAATACGCATTGCCAGATTACCAAATCAGAAAGTTGTGAAAAAAACGTACAGACCGAGGCACTCTTTTCCAGTAATCCTACAACGCCAGCAGCGATTCGAGTGAGCCCTCAATTGGCTGTTCCATTCCCAGCCATCTTCGGCCAAGTATTGGCATGACGGGAAACGACTAAATCAGTTGCCCTGCAGGTAACCATGGCCGCCGCTTCAGTTGAAGAGATCGTGGTTATCTCTCTTGCTTCTGCGGATGCACCCGCTGTACCGGATCTATGTGCCGTCTGCGCATCCTCCTCTATGGTCCTTAGGGTTGAGCTGTCGCGAAGCACCGGTTGACGAAGCGGTAAAGTAGGTCTGGTACAACCCCCTGGGAAGCGTCTTTGGATGTCGTCAAATATCTTCACAATGCTCGTGAAATAAGTCAGGCGGGACTCGCTCGGATCTCCCTTGTACTTATTTCGACCCCACAGCTGGCCGATGAGTCGGTCTGTTCCCATGTCGATGATGCCCGCACCGGAGTCTCCGGGAATGCCCATCTTGCACTCCCGCCAGTCATCCTCTCCAAATAAATCGCTACTCGTTCTCGTGATGTACCACTCTCGTGATTCGTTTCCATATTTGTCTCTAAAGTCGGCGCGTGAGCGGCATATCTCGCCGCAGGACAGCCCACTGGTGCGACCAAGAGACAGCACGCGGCTACTGCCGTCCTCGACGGATTGTTCAGGGCTCCCCAAACCTGAAATCTGCCTGAAAAAGCTTTCGCACCTATCTGGGAAAGGTGTACCCTGTGTAGTCACATTCCGAACCCGGTTGATGATGTCGGGGTCCTTGGCTTCAATCAATACCCAGTCGGTCACCACCCGGTCCTCACTATCGATTTCACTTTCTCCTCTGGGCGGGTACCACGACCTGTACATCGGCCCGGAGTATGCGACGGCTTTCCCCAGAACCCGACATTCTTGTCCGGGGCAGTAGTTTGCCAAGTCATCCGGAGATGGATGTAACGCTTTAACCGCCGGGGGTTGGATGCCTCTCCAATTGTAGTATACACCCTCCTTTTCATGGTCATCGAATGCATGCCAAGTAAGAAGCCAGTGTGGCTTGTTATTGACCAACACCATTGGACCCAGCGTTGCGCTGGTGCCTTTCCACTCTGGGCCGACTGAGTCTCCCATCGCAGTATCATCGTACTTATAAACGTTTCTTGGCTTCGCCCAGGTGTCATCTAAGCTGCTGGTAGAGCCGACTGAGCTAGTGACTGACCGAGTGACGACACCAGCACGAAGGTCAAAGGACACCTTGGGCCGCATGTATGCTGATAAGCACGAGTCTTTTGCCTCCACCAAACGATGTTCTACGTCTTGACCCACTCCTTCTTCGGTCATCAACCCAATAATCCAATGATCTGGCGACCGTCCCCTACGGACAGTCAAGGAGAAAGCCCCTTCGAACGTCTCCTTGAGAATCTTCTTGATTCGGACCCGGAGATCTGTTTCGTAGGTTTGGAGAAACCTGGTTGACTCCTTGGAGATCTTAGACCTTTGCACAAGTTTTCTGCATTGGTTTTCCATCAGTTGTTTGGTCATTCTCTCGGTGTCTCGCCGCGAATATGTAGATCTGAAGGATAAAGATCCGTGTTCAGCGCCAAGATATGCCGTGGCATTGTGCTTGATGCTTGGCTTCGGATCCAGGGGCCAAGTCTTAGATGTAGTTGGAGCAGTAGCGCGGGCTACGGGGGACTCTTCGCCATGGCCCTTCGGGCGGCTCTCACTTGTGAGCGATGTAGCTTGTGTACTATTTGATCGTGGAGATTCTAAGCTAGATTCTGTAGCAGCCGGGCTTTCTGGTCGGTCAGATGTCGCTGCATTCTTCCGACCGTCAGGGTCTTTTTGCTCTTTCTCCGCTGTCTGCCCATGGTGTTTCTTTAGTGATCGAGGCCTCCATTGTGAAATGTTATCCCTGTGAATACGCCTGTCAGTCGTTGATCTGAGTTTTACATTTCCTTAGGAGCAAACTTAGTCAGTCTAGCCTTTGATCATACCTCCAAGCTGTGATGTGCTCCCTCCCTTTATGGGCTAACTTTCTTCCCCTAGCATGCGAGTTATGTGCCTTCGCCTTAATCATTCGTACGAATAGTTTTCTGGTCATCCTTCCGTGGAACAACGCTGTCAAGCTGAAAAGGTGGATCCATCTTACAGCATGGAGATGGGGCGATATTATAGTGTGTTGGCAAGAATGGCACCTGGGTCACAAAACTAGAGCAATATTGGATCATGGACGCCTCGAAGGTTGGGCGTCCTCAGAGCCTGGCCAGCCATACCTAACACAAATGGCCGAGTGGAAATACTGCTGCAGCAGCAGCAGCAGCAGGTGCGTGATACGACAGCCAAGGCACACTTCCACACTCACAAGGCATATTCGGCTGTGTTATAAGAGGGACAATGCCCCGCTCATGTTCGGTGGCTTGGGAATGTTTGGTGTGGCTCAAGGTCAGGACTCACCTTGCTTTTTCCGGTGAGAAATCCAGCCGACCACCCTCCCGACCTACCCTAACCCAAGCCTCATAAGTTCTTGTTCTCCCCATCTGGTGCTGTTGACACAAATGAAAACCATTGGGTTTGATCCACCCGAGACATTTCTTTCTATGGAACCTTTTGAGGGGTTGTGCAGAGTCAATTTTCAAAGCAGGCTTGATCAATCTCCATTCCTACCATCAAAGCCTCGCGACAAAAGGGGGCTAGTTTTGGCCCCCAGCGACCACACCACCGCCGGTCGACAAGGGCTATTTCTCACATTTATTGTTCAGCTGTGTCTCATATTGAACCTTGCCTGGTAATTTAACTTGAAGAGACCCCCAGTGACGTTGTTGGTGTTTTCGGCTGCGCCTCGTCGTGAATCTTGATACGAGAGGTCCGAAAGGCGCTTCGTAAATGGAAAATGTAATTACGGATTCAGTCGAAATCTTCTTCTGTAACTTTCATTGAACCGTACAATATCAATTGAACAGCAGTCAGGCAAACAGTGGATGGTCAGACAAAGAACCTATTCGTGAGATCACCTTGAAATCGTCGAGTTTATCGGAGGCCCATCTGAGCACGGTCTACCCCAGACCAGCATTTTGATCGAATTGTAGCAATAAGACCGAGCTTGCTCGGCATCGACATATTTGGCTAGTCATCGGTAGTTCTGGTCCAAATTAAGTAGTATACAAAATGACAGTCCCTACAACCCGGGCGAAATAGGACTTCATGCGTAGCCTTCCACCATTATTGATAGGTGCAGAATTCGGCATCGCCCTCAGTCCAAGAAGACGCCCTCCCTCGTTTACAAGTTGTAATACACGAATCTGTGAATATTTTAGCATTCGATGTACTGATTTCTACGAGACTTAGAGCATGGCCACGCATACAGCAATAATGTTGTGCATGTCGTCCTACATCACTAGTCTTAAGGCAGTGCCGAATGGACACTCAATTCCATAATAACTCTCCCCTCCGCTCACACAGAACCTTTTAACAGGTTACCGTTTCACAGTGTTTTTCCTAGAAGAAAAGAAAAATAGTCTAGCTACTCTGCTGGAAATTGAGCTCAGCCAATTAACCCCCCAACTTGCACTTGTTGCAAGGTGAAGGCAGTGCCTGGTAGGTAGGTGCTTCTGTAAGTCCCAATTTATGCTGCCGCCGCGGTGGGGGGCGATATGTAACGTGATGGAAGTATAAGCTACTGATAACTTCCTGCATTATGACGGCCATGATTGTGAAATATTGCGCCCGGGATTCTGTCTGGGAGAAATCCCGGCGCTCACGGTGCCTGGAGGACACACCACTATTTAAGCTACGCACGCCACAAAGCGTTCTGAGCAACCCTTAGGCATATTTTCACCAGTGTGCGCCAATTATGGCATGGATTGGCTGACCGCATCTTTGGCCATAATGACTTGTCACTACTGCAACTTCTTCAGCAAGTCAATAGCCGCCCATAAGTGCTTTCGCGGCACCACACCGAAAATCCCCATTGACGACTAGGCAGTAGAAACACAAAGTTATAGACACTTCGAACGAATAGTCCCAAATGGGGATTGGTCTGCATGGCACATGGCGCATACCTGAAACCATCCACTTCCAAAGTGTAAAAACGAAGTTGTTCTCCCGCTGTGAAGTGTCCAAAGGGACGACGCCTAGATATTCGGAGAACCAGGCAAGGGTTTACGCTTTGCACAACTGGATCATCTCTCTCAAACGTTGAAGGGTTCAATACCGCACGATAGAGTAGCAGCGGCTCCTGCTTCCGTAGCGATGTGTTTCTTCTCTGCTTATGTATTCATGAAGTTGAAGTCCTACCTTTAGTAGTCTGACGACATTGGATTTCTTTTTCTTTCCTACCTCACCCTTTGAATTGCATATAGATTCAGCATGGAATCCTATGTGCTACTCGTAATCGGCTGCCATTTTGAGACTTCCGCATATTAAGTCGAGCTGGGCGCGCAAGGATGAGCGGGGCTTTGGTGTTGAACTCCAAAGTCAATAGAGAAAACAATACTAATGCTTTCTTCAACACATCCAGCCTAGGTCTATTACGGAATAGTGAGAACGCTGCGTTTTTACATATGTACCCAGCGGCAAGGTACATATCTATGAGACTCACTTAAGGACTAAGGACTAGAATGAAGTCTGGTGGCGGCTCATTCATGTGACATCAGACTAAGAACACGTGGACATGGACTGGTAATAATGAGGATATTTTGCTTCCTTACTCACATTTTTCGGGAGCTGTGATAGACTCCTTGAATCGTAGCACTAAAATATGCCCCTGTTTTACACGACATGAGAAGGTTGTTGCATATTTGACATTTTGCGAGCCTCGAAAATGACAGCTGTCTGACTTCTCATCTGTCTTACGGCCAAGTAGAATATTGATTGTCTCTGTGTTCTTGTGAGATTCTTCTTCTATATTTGACACAGTCGCCGCCATGTAATTATGTAGTCAATTCAATAATCAACCAGCGCCTGGCTTTCATCGTCAGTTTCGAATATTCCTCAGCTTGGGTCACGACCGAAGCATGGGATCCCCCTTGCTGCTCGCCGCGTCTTGAGAAACTAAGCTCTACAACTCGGGTATTTTCTAAACGCAAACCTCACACCATCTAGCACCAGAGAATGAAGCCTGGTGTGATAATGTACGTACGTACTAGTATTTGTTGATCATTTCTTCCTCGGTGTATGTGATTGCGATTACCAATACTATCTATAGTTGGAACCCATGTGGCGCGCCTGTACCACCCGCCTCCAATGTCACATTGCCATCGCATTGACTAAAGTTCCAAGGCTCGTTTCGGATGGTGTCTCTAGGGTAACCTGTAGCTCGATTGTCGTCCAGCTCTATCTCAGTTGCCAAGATAATCACTCCAATCTAGTTCTTTCGATTTCGACACCCGATTAACTAGTGTCTCGCCTTACAGGAATGGCAGTGGTAACTACAACAGGAAGGTCGATTTATTCGAATCGGCGAACGCACTTAATACGCTAGATGAATTGCCGACAGATTGCAGCTCCGTTCTCCTCGACATTGACCAGCATACTGCAGCCTGGTAAACGTCTTATCAAAGCAACTTCAGTAGTGTATTATTTCATATTGTTTATTATTACCTATAAACTCTGTAAGGTTATTAGATTTAACATTTAAAAGAGTGATAACTTGTCTGCTATCAATTTTTAAAGCACTTTTACCTAATTCAAACACGTCCTGCGACAACTTCATCTTCCGCTCAGCCAGCAACTACCACCACAAGGTCTAAGCTTTCGGAATAGCCAAGCAAAGCCAGGAGAAGTCGAAAACGTTAGTATATTGATGCATTTGTTTTTGTTGAAAATCATACAACTGACAATGATCCCCGTCTCTGACCTCGCCTTTTGCTGGGGTTGGCCTTAACCCTAGCATACTTTCCGATGCTGCCGCGTCTACTGACAGCAAGCAGATCATCGGCCTCGGATACTTCCGCGTCTATCGTCAGCAAGCAGATCGTCAGCCTTGGAGCATTCGGCATTGAAGTGGGGAGAGGTACGAGATGCAGCACGTTGACCGGCTTCATCCCTGCGAACGGCGTGGTACTTTTTGGCGTTACCTCTGCCCTGGCGGTCTCAGATGATCAATCGTTCCGCTTTGGGCTTGCTACAGTGACAATGACCAGGGTAGCAAATGTAATGTTCACCACCACTACGGGCATTGCGGGAGTTGATATGTAGTCATCGCAACTGCCTCAGCGAGCAAAGCTTATAAGCGGTGTTGTAATCTTGGCACGGACTTTCCCACTTCACAATGGCTGGCATGTACTGGTGAAATTTGTTGGTGATTGTGTTACGCAATTATGTCGGGTCTATGTCCAAATGTCGGTACGCTCGGAGCCTCACCAACGGTTAGCCGATAGTGATGAAGAATGCAGGCCCACCTATTGACAGTGTGGCAAGTGGCCAAAATGCCAGCGGGCTACGCCCTCAGGATAGAGGTAGTCTTTCTACAACATCGGTATCTTAGGTCCCCGGTGTCAGACATTTTGGCTACACCACCGTTTACGAAGATGGTCTCAGACATAACATTCGCTTACTTCTTGCATGGTTCCCATGTCACCTGATTGGGCCCGACAGATGCTCTCAGTAGGGAGCAATGCGGGCAGCGTTGCAATCCCGCTGTTGTGCTTCCCTTTTCAGAGCCAACTGCTTTTAATCCGTACCGTGAAGTATATGCAAGAATCCCTTAGAAGAAGTCGGTCCGTACCAATCATTCGATGTTGGAATTTTGGGTAAGCTGTTATTTTTGGGGCTTTGTGGCACGGTGTCTTGAGTAATTCGTTGATTATCGTGAATCATCTTTAAACGCACACTAACAACTTAACTTCTCAATCTCGTGGCGCCATAAACTATATTCCCTTGTTTAAGTAATTGCCGACCTGAGGAGACTTCCAATATCGGCAGCTACCCCACACCACCCAGCCAACTACAATGGACACTGTACGGGATGATTTCTCCTTCGCACACAGACAAGCCGCTCAGCCGCTAGAGATCATTATTATAGGCGCTGGAATTGGGGGTCTGGCCACTGGCTTGGGACTTGCGAGATCTGGCCATAGAGTGACCATTCTAGAGCAGGCCAAGGAGATTCTGGAGTATGGCGCAGGCATTCAGTTGCCACCAAACGCGTCACGGATCTTGAACAGGTTTGGAGTTCTAGAAGAAGTCATGGGTGAGACAAACTTGCTAGAAAAGATCTCGATAAGGTGAGCTTGAACCTCGTCCACTTTCTCTACAGCCTAATCCCAGTTCCCCTGCCGTAAAGATAATAGGGGGAAATAGGGAGATTTTGGGAGGCAGTCACCAAACTGACGACGAACAAGGCGATATGACAACGATGAAGAGTTGGGGGTTATCCCGCTGATGCCTGGCGTCAGCCAGAAACATGGAGCACCGCTCGGGGTTATTCACAGGGGCGACTTGCAACGAATCCTCCTGGAAGCCGCCAACAAGAGCGGCTGTCAGATTTTAACCTCTCGCCGGGTAATTCGGGTCGACGACTCCTTCTTGCCTTGGGTGCAGGTCGAAGATGGTACCTGGTACTCTAGTGATCTAGTAATCGCTGCTGATGGAGTGAAATCGTCCATCCGCAGCCAGATCGCCGCATCCTGCGGCTCAACGGATAAATTCATGTCGACCGGAGATTCCGCTTACCGCCTGCTTATCCCGAGGGAGAGGTTGAAACACAACCCTCGGGCGTTGGAGAAGTTGGAGGCTAATTCAGGCATTCGATGGATGGGACCGGGCGGACAGTTTGTATTCCATTTTTAATCCTTCCTACCTATGCGGAACTAACACTCACATCTCCCTCTATGTATTGATGGAGGTGATGCTAACTTCGGGTGCAGTATCATGGCATATCCCGTCAAGAACAACTCTGCGTATAATGGTAAGTCTGCCTGGAATACAAATTGCTGCTCAAGGATACCAAAACAGAACAGGCGTTTCCGAGTCCACAATATTATAACCGTTGCACCGAATCTCAGTAGGAAGACCTGCAGCTAACATAGTTCACAACACGTGTAGTGGTATTGATACATCCTGCCAAAGTCAAGCAGAACACAATGTTAGAAAAGGATTCATTTTGGATCAACCCAGTAAGCAAAAGAGAGGTGCTCAATTGCTATCGAGGGTGGTCTTCACAAGTACAAGAGATCATCTCGTGCGTCCCGGATGATGAAGTGATAGAATGGACAATGAATACCCACCCTAGGTTACCACGATGGGTTCGTGGCCACGTTGCGTTGATCGGAGATGCTTGTCGTGAGTTTTTCCATTATTCTCAATTCTACTCAATGGATAACTTGGAGATCATCCTTCATGTTTTTACTAAAGCGTATCTGATAAATAGATCCAATGTTACCGTATGTGGCCCAAGGGGCTGCTAACGCAATTGAAGATGCCGGCGTCATTGTGGCCGCTCTCACCTGCACCAGCGACGTGATCCTCGCGCTGGAGGTTTACGAAATTATCCGAAAGGAGCGCGGAGAGCTGATACAAGCTAGTGCAGCAGCCACCCGAGAAAGCCTCCACCTTCCCGAAGGCGATGCACAAAAGGCTCGGGATGAGGCCATCCGCAAAGCGTGTCAAGGAGAAGGCAGAAATCCAGACCGTTGGGCGGATCGAGAATGGCAGTACTTCATGTGGAGCGTCGACGTGATGAAGGACACGATCGAGCAGTGGGATGACCTAGCGGGCAGAGTTCGGAGCTCCAAACCATCGGGCATATACGCGAGCAGAGCGTAGAAGAGATATCGAATTGTATTATAATCCGTATGACAGTGTAGTTTAGATGTCTGTGCGCCAAGCCCTCTCACTCGCACGTCGATCTCGCTGCATTGGTAGAACAGAGTATATTTAATATATTGTTTCAGAAACTTCACCACGGACAGACTACCCCATCCGGCGCACACAGTTTCCCAACATCTCCATCCCTCTCACCGCGCACGATACTCGCGATCCGCTCCCCACCGACCTCAGGCTCGACGCCTCCGCGCTTCCGCAGCGCCTCGGCGTTGCCACTGAACCCCGTCGTGACGAGGCCTGGGTCCGCGCTGAAGACCAGGATCCCCTCGCCCTTGAGTCGCGAGTGGAACTGCACCATGACCATGTTGAGCGCGCTCTTGCTGGCTCGGTACTCGGTCGCACTAGCCACGTGATACGGGCTCTCTGGATCGGCGGCGCGACCCAGCGAGCCGACGCTGGAGCTCACGAAGACGATACGCTTCTGCGGCGGGGGCGGCGATAGTGCAGATGCGTCCGATTCCCCTGACGGAAATGGGACGCGCAGCAGCGGCAGAAGCGCCTCCGTGACCACCAGCGGCGCCACCGTGTTGGTGTGCAGTATCTCGCGGAAGATATCCTGGCGCTCCTCCCACGCCTCGGCCTTGCGGAAGACCCCCGCGCTGTTCACCAGGACATCAATGCGGCCGTGCGTCGCGGTGATGTGCTCGGCAGCCCGGCGGATCGAGGCGGCGTCCGTCACGTCTAGCTGCAGGGGCTCGACGGTATCTGCCAGGTCCTTCTGTGAGCCATTGAGCGCAGATACTGCCGCGGCCACTTTGACCTCGTCGCGTCCGGTTAGGAGCACATGATACGGAAACGGTGAGGAGGTTGTCGTGAGAAGTTTCTTCGCGAGCTCGAAGCCAATGCCCTGGTTAGAGCCTGAACTGCATGTATTAATGAGATCTAGATACAGTATGTAATAGTGTTTGACGTACCTGTAATCAGGGTGATTATCTTAGGAGTTGCCATTGTCAATTATCACCAGGATATATCTTGTTCAATACTGAGGAATAGCTGCCTGTGTGTGGCTCAGAATTATTGTTAGGTATAAGATCATTCAACTGACGGAGTTAGGAGTTACCACGGAATTACCAGTCTCAAACGAGTATTATTTCCCTTTCCAGTTCTCTATAAACTAATGCTTGGAGTTAACCCCATTTCCACGTTTAGAAATCAAAGACAAGTAGTTTGTCTCAGTGTCGAACAATCGTATCAGGTTAGATAGTTTCCTTCTTCGAGTTACATAGGCGGGTATTGTGGGAGTATAGGTTTACCGTTGACTCAATTCGATGACCTCTTTGCATGGATATGTCCAACCCATTTCTTTAAACGACGTGCATTTACAAAGATTCTCGTCACTCCACGACTCTCTATGCATAACGTAGAATTGTGCTACAAACTTGAAATAACATAATCAGCTGTGCGCACACCATGACATCCCTATAATGGAGTAACGGAGCATCGGCAATCGAATTGAGTTGGTGCACCAACAATTAGGGCTGCGGCTTTTTCCAGAATTCCATCTTGAAGGATCCCAAGCAGCCCGAGATTGTGGGGTGCTATAGAGTGCCAAGACACCATCCTCGTTGATACCAGTACCAGCTAACCATCGACTTCGAACGCAGAGTCCATGAGTATCGACCAAACAATCTTCTTCCTCGACACTCACCAGACCGATTATTCAGCGACCAGTCTAGTGTCCTTTTCTGTCAAGATCATATCGGCGACCCATCTTTTGAGTTTTGATTTCGGGAGGCATGGATGGTGGGAAAACACCGTATCTCGCAAGACGCATGAGCGCAACCTCTTCATAAATGAATACACGAAGAGGAATAAGTGACATTTAAAATGATTGTAAATAAGAGGAGAAGATATCCCAATATTTACGCATTGTTTTGATTTGAATTCTCTCAAGTGTTGCTACCCATTAGCTCATTATTCTCATTATACATCCCTTGTGCCGAGATGAAGCGAAGACGACTCATTGCCATTACCCGTTCACTCTTTCTCCATTCTGCGGATAAATTTGATATCCAAATGACTTAGTGCCTTATAGTATGGGAAATAGGAACGATACCATCTTCTAGTTTGCTCAACACGACGCAGCGGGAAGAACGAGCATCTAGCGCGTTCATTGTATATGACACTCTCGTCGTCTGTGTCGCCAGAAAGGATGGTAGGCCAGGTGGGGTGGCCCTCGTCACACCGACACACGGCATCAGCCGGTGGATCGGCATCGTCCTTGGGGTTGTCCCAGTAGTCCTCTTTGGTGAGCCTGGCGATGTAGAACGCCCTCAGGTTCGGGAAGAAGGTCTCGAGGAAGCGCGGGAGCGAGTCGAGCCTGCAGAAGTCGGCGCACTCGTCCGACAGGCACCGGCACTCGCTCGGCAGCGCCGTCCACGGCGAGCTTACCAGGACCGTTTGCCGGCTGATGGAGCCGCTCGTGAGCCCCGCGTGCTGCATCGCGGCGAAGGCAGCCGGTGTGGTGCCGTTGAGCTCGCTCAGCGCAACGAGGTTCCGCTGGTCGCTCCAGTCTGCCCGCAGGATGAAGATGTCGCGCGCGCCGTTGAAACGCAGCACGTATTCTGGTATGCTGGCCAGATCGATCACTGCTTCCTTGTCCTTCTCAAGGAGACCGTTGTGCCGCAGATCGCGAAATGCCAGGGCATCCGGGAGGAGCTCGAGCATGAGGCTGCGCGATTCCGAGCAGGTCGCACCAGCGGCCCTCGCCAGCATCGTCGAGTCTATGAAAGGCTGCAAGCTGTTGAAGGCATCCTTCAAGCGTGGGTGGCGCCGCACCAGCTCGGGCCGGTGCTTAGCAAACGCGCAGGGCACCAAGACTATGGGATCGCCCGACTGTGGGGGACGATGGCAGTCGCTCCTTTCACTGCTGGGGAGGAACCTCAGAGGATAGCAAGGCACGAACCGGTATGTGCGTGGAACTATACCTGCGAGGAACTCCATCCATATTGCACGCCGGAGCTCAGGTGGCAGCTGTGGGAAATGGTGAAAACCCGCATTACTGCTGCTGATCGGTGCAGTGTCTGCAGACATTATTACAAGCCTTTGATCACCTCCATATCAGTTCCCTTGATCAATATGAAGGCGGGAGTGAGGACAAGGAGAGAGATGGTGGTATGATGTGCACAATGCTGTTGGTTAATGCACGAAGGCGGCTGGTAGATAAGTGGGCAGGGGGGGGCTCCGGTTGTCCCGCTTCGTCCCGCTCCTTGGTGCAGCTTCCATAGATTGCTGTTCCACTGCTCCAATACGGTAAAGGATTTTAAGACAAAACTACCTGCATAGGTAGGTATGTAGCCAGTCAGCTTTCTATATTTTCGCCACAAAGGCAAACGGTTTGCAAGCTGTTCAGTGATTGAGCGCAGGAGTGATAGAAGAGCCAGCATTCTAGGCATTCCGGTGGAGCATGAATGGACTTCCAGAGTAGTTGGAGGAAAATATCATGATTTCAAAGATAATATTATACGCTAGCACTGGACCAATTTTCGAGTTAAGCCATTTATAATGTTAAAAACTTAAAGACAAAGTGAAGTATTTATCGTTTTGGATCAACCGTAGTTTACAGTGCAGATCCTGGTTTATCATACTGAGACACTCCATGCTACCCGGTGTCACTCTAAAAAGGCTCCGGAGAAGGAGAACACTCAATTCAAGAATATTTTAACTTGGACACAAAAAGCAACTTGTAGCGATAGTTATAGATAACACCGGCCAATAATTCGATTTGCGCACTTTTTTTTTTTTGCACGTCAAGTCTACAATAATGTGTTGAGTATTAAATCTGTAGTTGACTTGTGCGTACTGTCCAACTACCCTCCAGCGCAGCTGCATTTCTGCATAACCTTCATTTCTTAGCACGCAACTAGGCATTATTGGTATACCCCGAGTCTTTGCAACGTTTCCTGAATCTCCTTATCCAATAACTTAGAGATGCGGTGCAGAGGGTTTCGCCTGGCAAAACGCACAGGGTGGAGGCGGTGTGGGAGAGTACGTGATTCCCAATAGTGGATAATACCGTTAAGCCCACTGTATATTTAATCCCGAGTCTAAAGCTTATTCGCGACCGTGGTAGAAAGCACGTACAGAAAGGTTAACAGTAGAATCGACCAATCAAGCTAGTTTAAAAATGGAAAATGATAGCATATCACATAGTAGGATCCAGACGCGTATAGAAGAAAGTCGGGCTTATTGGATTCCAATGCGAGATGCTTGGCCAAAATTCGCTCACAGTTTGTTGTACGTAGAGCAGGACCCCGATTATTTTATATCCGGCCCTAGTAGGTTTCCCCCGGGGGAGGGGCGGTGTTCGGTGGGGCCGTTATCGCCTCCACGTTTGTCCAAATTGCACCCAAATTGGTGGAAGTTATGGACCAGCGGAGGAGGGGAATATGTTTATCCGAGGCTTTAGCCTTTTGACTCCGATTCTAACCCCACTATGCCCCTCCATGGACCAAAAAAAAATTAGATTGCGATTCTTCTTTCTTGTTCAATGGCAGTGTTTGACCAAGTCGCATTTCACATTGCAGTGCACTGACAAGTCCTGCACATCGCTACGACCCATACTCGGACCGACCATAGTTACGCCGCTCCCGGCATAGTCAGCCAGAATGTGTGGTGTTGCAGCGGTGCTTGTACGTGCCCCCGAAACGCCTCCGAAACAGCGCTCTCGCTGCATGGATATGCTGCTAACGACACTGTAGCTGGGTGATCCCAAAACCTCCACGGCCGCCGTCGATCTATACGAGAGTCTTTTCTACCTACAACATCGTGGGCAAGATGCTGCGGGTATCTCAGTCTGTCATGGGGGTCGTGTCTATCAATGCAAATCCAACGGCATGGCTCAGAAGGTGTTCAGTCACTTTGCCGATGGAAACGCACTGATTAAGAATCTTCCCGGTTGGTGCGGTATCGCTCACCTGCGTTACCCCACTGCTGGCACCTCATCTGCGTAACACACCACCCAAGACCCTGCATGCAGTATTTGTTTCCAACGTATTGGCTAACGGTCCTCCAAATTCCAGGTCCGAGGCCCAGCCATTTTACATTAACAGCCCCTACGGAGTGTCGATGTCTGTTAATGGAAACCTCATTAACTCCGATTACCTCCGCAAGTTCTTGGATACAGAGGCACGCCGACATGTGAACTCTGACTCCGATTCCGAGCTGCTGTAAGCGTTCACCCTACGTCATTGGCATTGCTATTTCTCGGTTCTATTTTCCGCTTGAAAACAATCATTGACTTGCTTTCTCCAGCCTCAATGTCTTTGCAAATTCGCTTCACGAGCTTGGAAAGCGCCGAGTCAACAAGGATGATATCTTCACAGCACTCCGCGACGTCTACGCCAAATGTATTGGCGCCTTTGCCTGCACCGCAATGATCACTGGTTTTGGAATTCTTGGTTTCAGGTATGCGGCCTAACCTATTCGATAGAAGCATACAGGTGCAGGTGTAGCTAATGCACGGTTTATAGAGATGCCAATGGCATTCGACCTCTTTGCATTGGATCACGCCCATCGCAAACTTTGGAAGGAGCGAAGGATTATTTCATGGCCTCGGAATCCATTGCCCTGAGACAGCTCGGCTTCAGCGATATTTACGACCTCCTTCCAGGACAGGCGGTTTTCGTAGAGAAAGGCGGCATCCTCCACTTCAGTCAAGTCGTTGAACCAAAATCATACACGCCAGATGTTTTTGAATATGTTTACTTCTCTCGAGCTGATTCTATAATTGACGGTATATCTGTTCATCGGAGTCGACAGAACATGGGTGCCAAGCTCGCACAAAAAATGAGGGAAACACTCGGTGAACAAGGTATTCGGGAGATTGACGTTGGTAAGAGCAATTCGGACACCGACTAGTAATGGATTTAGCTGACAGCTCGCCTAGTTATCCCTGTCCCCGAGGTAACCCTTAGATCCTTCCCAACACAATGTCGACATGACAGAAATGCTAATGGCTTCTGAAGACATCGAATACTGCCGCGGCTACCTTGGCAAGCTGCCTTGGTATTGAATTCTCCTCAGCCTTTGTCAAGAATAGATATGGTACGATGGCCCCGGACTATGGCAAGGGTAAATCACGGTTGTTAACTTCAGTGTAGTCTATCGTACCTTCATCTTGCCTGGTCAAGAGGCGAGGAAGAAGGGCATTCGTCGGAAGCTCTCGCCTATTGAATCGGAATTCAAGGGAAAACGAGTGTGTATCGTGGACGACTCGATAGGTATAGCATTACCCCCCAAGACCGTTATTCCGATCCGAACTAACTGTGGCCAATAGTGCGTGGAAATACTTCGCGGGAAATTGTAAGTGTATAATGCATCAGGCGCAGTCGCAACCACACACGCCGGAGACTGAGCTGATTATATCGACATGCTTTAACTTGGTGACTAATATTGGCTGTAGGTCCAAATGGCTAGGGAAGCTGGAGCTATTCGTGTCATCGTAGTTTCTTGCTCTCCGGAAATTAGGAACCCGCATATTGTAAGTTTGATCCCAATCACCGTACCCGGAAACCCTGTCTCCTACAGATTCAGCTTGCGATGCTTGAAACGGAAAAGCGATCTTAGTCTATTGGCAACAGAACATCTGAGCGAGCTTTTTTTTTTTTCCTTTTTAAATACACCTTTTACGTTTCTTTCAAGTGTACTGACTTTCATTTTCTCAGTACGGCATAGATTTGGCCGATCCCACAGGTGAGAATTTGGTCCTTCTTTGATAATAATTCGATGTTGCCTCGCTGACCCTCAACGCACAGAACTGGTAGCATACCAGAGGACCACGGAAGAGATAGCTCAGCACATCAATGCCGATGCAATTATATTCCAGGATATGAGCGACCTGAACGCCGCATGTATCGAAGCGGCCGAGGGAAAGAACGACGTCCACGACTTCGAGGTGGGAGTATTCTCTGGCAAATACGTCACTGAGGTTCCCGAAGGTTATTTTGAGCACCTCAGCAAGCTACGCGGCAACAAGGACAAAAACGGACTGGTGGTCGCAAACGGCGGCGCTGTTCATGTAGCACTCGGCCAACCCACGGTATCGGAGAAAGCCAGCACGGCGAAGGCTGACGTCGCCAGCCCAGAGTTTTCTGAAGATGTCAAGTAAGCCAATCTAAAGTCATATGAACTGAATGAGAGCTAACCATCGATGATTTTATAGCATTCACAATCTTGCAGATTCCCGCCATTAACAAGAATGATAGATTTCAAGTAGCAATATAGATACATGTTTCGATAGAATCACCGCAAGTCTATTAGGAGGCATTATGTATGCAACAAGTGGTCGCCCCTTTTGGATGTGTAGCTGACACCACCTAATCCACATACTGAAGAGCTCCGCCCGATCCACTTAAACTGTGTATATAAGGGTCGGATGCCCCCTTGATTAGCTCGCTTGCTCTTCTAGATACACTGCTCTATAGACCCTGTTAGCAACATCGATCATCTCGGCGAGCGAGCGGTTGGATCATCTTAATTCTCGGCTTAAAAGAATCCCTTGCAGCCACAGCTACCTGTGATATCGACAACGCGCTGAACTTTCTCCGACTTAGCTGCTCGTCGAGTCTGACCAGTTAATTTGCACATACGTTGTGCACCCCAGCGATATAAATATATAAATATATAGTAAGCCCAACTGGAACCGTATTTTTCACATTTGAATGGGTCATACAAGGGCATGGAACAGCCAGCCTGATCCCTTCCGCTTGCAGTTATGCAAACGCTCCTTGCCCTCAAACCATATAACCAGGCCAAGGTGCATGGAGAGGCGGTCGGGACAAGGATTGTCGTTTCAAATATGCACAAAAAACTACCGCGCGGGAGTCATCAAGCTCTCATCTTCTTTGATCTCTCAGGAACTGTGTATAG
The DNA here is from genome assembly GCA_021365275.1 of Xylariales sp. PMI_506. NCBI lineage: Eukaryota > Fungi > Ascomycota > Sordariomycetes > Xylariales > Xylariales sp. PMI_506. Next base: position 533,588 of record JAJTIY010000004.1, on the reverse strand, counting down.
TAACCTCGCCCATCAAATTCTAGAGGTGCTAAGCTGGCTTAACATCGTAGATCGGTAAGCTTACAAGTCTTTCTTGTGGCTTGCTAAGCGTCTCCAGGGCTGCCAAGCAGATTTTCTGCGACTTATAATTAAAACAAGCGTGCCAGCCAGAGTCTTGCACCCTGGATCCGACAGCTTGGTTCTAGACTACATATATTAGTCTGATCCAATTCCGTAACGTTACAGGAAAAGGTTGGTCTTTCTTAAATACTCTCTGCCGAATCATGATTACACACTCGCTCGTAATTTGCCCGGTGGGGGGCTTCTTGCCCTTGTTGTTGAAATTTCAGGGTAGCAGTGAAGGAGGGTTCCGAAGCTATAGTGCGACGAGCATAGCGAGGTGGCATTGCCGGCTCCCCACGCGAAAGTGTTTGCAGATCGATAAATGGGACCCCGCGCTTTTGCGACCTTGACCGCAACCATGGAAGTTTCCAAGCATGAGCTTGTAAGTGTGTGTTGATCGACAGGCTGCAATGTGATTGGCGCAAGGCTTGCCGGAATGAGGTGTATCACCGGACCTATGAAACTTGGCTCAAGAGGAGTAAACTCGGGTATTTTTTATATTTTTTATTTGTCTCTTTTAGCTCGGTAAGCTGACGACGTTGTCGGGGAGGCTAGCAGACCGCAGATTACCCAGTAGGGGCTGGAACAGTAGGCTATTAACGCGAGGCCATACAAGCACGGATACTCAATTGGTCAATGGCGATTTCAAATCTTGGCCACCAGGATTTTTCCCGCCATCTCTATCTCAGCGCCACCTTCTCACGGCAGAGTTAGATGCAAGGGGGGGGTATCTAGTGGTCCCTCCAAGAGCATGGCACAACTCGCCAGATTGGGTTGTGGGATACCGCGTGCGGCAAATCGCAGCAGTTTCACAGTCTTTACATGAAGTGGCTATTCTGGAAGCTTGTCAAGATCAGCACAGCCCTCGGAGCAAAGCTGAAAGCTTGATTGGCTTGGTGAAGGAGATACAACATAGGTAATAGAAGCCACGCTGGGGGCGCTGCACCTAAAACGCTCTCGGTTGCTGCTGCGTAGAATCGGGTTAATAAGGGGCGACCACGTCGAAATGTTATATATCCTGAACCCCATTTGATTGTTTGGTAATAACCCAAACAAGATCGCATTAACGAAAAATTGATGGTGCCGCCGAAAAGATCCACCGGCAGCATCAAAGTACCGTTGATTGAACCCCATAGAAAATCTCCGGCTTCGTGTTGTTGGTTACCTCGGCCCCCTGAGCGGTTTGGAGCCCTGTCATTTCCATCGTCGTTATGGAGTCCTTGGATCGATCCGCAAATTCACCCCCATGACTGGATCTCATTGCCCAAGCGGACGGGCCGATTGCCTGGGGGGAGGGGGCGGCGATTAACATTTTTGCGTCGGCAATGAAAGCCGGAGAAGAAGGGGGAAAAAAGCAAAAGCTGCCGAACGGCTGAACATGGAAGTCTTGAGAGGTAATTTACGAAGGGTATGCGACCATGCTGAAAATGTTCTTTCTTTCCTTTCGTACCCAAGATCAAATTCAACTTTCCATCAGAGTACTGTAGATCTTCTCGCTGGACCCATAGGAATACGACCCCATCTCGCTATCAGATCGGTATTAGGGGTAGGGGGGCCCTAGGGCTGTTTTAGTGAGCCAGACGGTGTAGCCGTGAAACCCGCCCCAAAGCACCCGCATCAAGCGCGCCTCAATTCCCAGCTCTCCCGTATCCACAATCTCCAGTGTTTTGGCCCAATGGCCGGCAGTTCGGGAGCCGCTATGCTAAGCGAAGGACCACGCGACAGGATACAACGTAACTACTACTCCACGTTGTGCGCGGCGTAAGGGGAGAAAATTTCCGTCCACTCAATGCCCGTTTGGCTATGCAACGGTTGTGGCCGCGGCTGCGGCTGAGAAGCAGCAGTGGATGATATTCAGGGGAAAGGACAATGGCACTCACGGTTTGAGTGCTCTAGGCTGAAAGCAGCAGTGCCATCCGAGTTATACCACGCAACATCGCTGAGTGATGGAGTGCATACATTTGTCCTCGATGGCATGCATGCCAGTATAACTCAATGTCTCCTGCGGGGTTTCATTATTTCGCTCTGCCTGTGTACATGCTGATTGTGAAGCTGGCAAAAAGATAAGAATAGTTCGTACTAGATATTCCTCGGTGCAATTCCCTTTACTGCATCGCCAGGCACGGGCAGGCTGGCTGTAAAAATTTCCCATCGGCCTCCGCCCGAAATGGTCGTCTATAAAACGCAGACCCCCCTACGTGATGGACAGTCTCCCCCTGCCAGGATCGGCCGTGCCAAGTATGCAAGTGCCCAGAGCTGGAAACGGAGCATAAATAGCATTGCGACGTACTGACACTGCCGGTGGATCTCCTCTAGTTGCCAGCCGTTTTACCGCGAGCTGGGGATGAGGTCGATAAGGCCTTTGGGCAATGCGGGTTTGCTGCCGCACTTTCAGTTCTTACGCCCGGGTTTATTGTATTGGCCTGGCATCCATGCATTTAAAACCGTCCTTTGCAAGGCTCCAGTGGGGCTCGTGGCGGTGGCGTCTTTTAGGTCCAGTGGGCAAGCACTTCCAAGCATTTCCTTCACGCTGGCTGGCACTGCAATTGGAGGTCTTGAATGTCTGCAAAACACCCATGACCTTGCTCGCACGCTGGGCCGGTCAGACCGGCGCCGGGTAAGTCCCCCTAACCGGCAAAACGCCTATTGCCCAGAAAGCTGGGACGCAGCTCTCCCCCCACTACCTAAGAAGAGAGAATGAAGAGAGAAGAATGTTTAGCGATGTGCTGCTGGGGATTCTTGCCCCAATGTCGAGGCGATATGGTTCAGATTATCCGATGTTTTTGAGTGGTCTGCTACGAGTATAGTATATGCTGAAATTCATTGTGTCTCAACTCAACGTGACCCCAGACACAGCCTGCGCGAGACTGCGCGAGACTGCGTGCCACGGGCATGCTTTTATACCTTGTCGAGGGGGTTGGCTCAATGGGGCAAGAACGTTTGCACATCACTAGGTATTTCGGTCTATTCGGTACCCCAAGGGTGGTCATCTTATTCACTGCCCTCGCCACTATGCAGGAACCGGACCCACCGTGGGTTTAGGGCCTTCATTACCTCACTACTACTACTACCAACACGACCTATCAACGCACAAAGGGCGAAAAGTACGGATGGATGAGGGCTGATTACATGCCGTAATAGCTTGCCGGGGAATTTGGGACTGTTTGGTCCGGGTCCTCTCCAGATCTGACCATGGCACCCAAAAGAATACACCACGAATCCACACCTTAAACCCACACGCACACACTCATCTACCGTGGTGGCAGTTGGAAATGCTTAAATGTGCCACCAAACCGGTGACGCCTTTATTACCCACCTTGGCTCCTCTTTTTAGCTCTTCCGTCTCGTCTCGCCTCGTTCTAAGCTGTTCTTTTTGTTCCTCTTCTCCACGAAGTCAATGTCTGTGAGGAGAACCCTCTTTTTTTGGATTTAGTTCACAGGCCGTTCGCACGCTGTCTCTACACCACTTTGCGGGCCTGGTGATTACGCCGGCCTGCGCCTAAGTTGGTTTCAAGATGGCCATCTTTATGGTAAGTTCTGTGTCCAGCTTCTTTTTTTTTTTGGTCGTGCCCCACGAAACCTCGAACAAGCAAGAGTTGACAGGAATCTGTGGGATTCGTAGGATGACGCCCCCCATGTGGCCGGGACAGTTATCACCATAACTGTGCTGACCTACATCACATACGGCATGCGCGTATACACACGTGTGACAAGACGAAGCTGGGGAATGGAAGATTGGCTCATGACGGTGGCTATGGTAAGTGACTGAGAAGACAGCAACCATTCTCGAGTCATGTATTCTAACGCGAGTCAAGGTCCCGTTCACGGTACTTTCTATAGCATGCCTTGTGGCTTCTTTCAACGGTGTTGGCATTCATCAGTGGAGGTTAGACCTACCGGAGAACGCCAAGTACGAAGAGCTCGGACTGTTCGTAAGTTTTCTACAGCGGCCTCCCGTTCTTGTTATGACTGCGACTCACACCAGCGTTAGTGGTTCTTCCTATTCGAGGTCTTCTATTGCGTGACCATCATCCCTATCAAGCTCAGCATCGGTTTCATGCTGGTTCGAATCGCAGAGAAGCAGACGATTTACGCGTACAGCCAATATGTCATCATGGCCCTGTTCACTACAATGAACCTGATTGCGGCATTATACATCATCTTCCAGTGCAACCCTGTCTCGTACGTAACTTAAGCGGTCTTGTCCACTCCATGTAATGATGAAAGGCTGACCGATTGTTTGTCTAGCGCTGCTTGGAATACCGCTCTTCAAGCCGACCACTGCCAGGCTTCCTATAAGCTTGCTGATATCTACTACGCAACAACAGCTGTGAATATTTTTACCGACTGGGCTACGGCGCTTATGTAAGTTTCGAGTTCCCGAAACGTGTTTTAACAATATCGACTCTGACTGTCACATAGGCCAATACCCCTACTTTGGAACATTCAACTCACCCTTAATGCTAAGATCTCAGTTGCCGCAATTTTAGGGCTAGGTATTTTGTGAGTCGTAACCCTGTTGGTATGGAAAAGTCAACTCAGGACAGTACTAATAGCCATCAGTGCATCTCTCTCGGCGTGTATTCGACTCAAGTACACAGTTAATTTGACCGACTCGAGCGAGTATCTATGTAAGACGAACCGCATCCTAGGGGAAATAGAAGGGAACTAATACCAGTATCTTCTGTAGTCGGTCTCGCCAACATTGTGCTTTGGGGATATGCCGAGAACGGCATCGGCGCCTTCGTCGGTAACATTTCGACCCTGCGCCCGCTATTCCGCAAGATCCTCGGCCTCGGCGGCTCCGACAGCAGCAGCGGCGGCGCCACCGGACCTCTCAGTCACCGTACCCCAAACGGCGTGCCCAACGGGTCAGCGCACCCGTACAAGTCCTTCGATACGGACTACGAGTTGTCCTCGAGGATGGGACCGGGAGCATCCCACCACAACGCGCGCCACAACAAGATCCACGGCAGCGCGATGACGTCGACGCAGATCTCGTCCGGCGGCCTGCGCAAGACCGCGACCGGCAGCAGCGAGAGCATCTCTAGCGACGGTGATAGCCAGCAGCTCATCATCGAGCAGCCTCAGGGCGGAGTTCTGACGAGGGGGCCGAGCTTCAACCAGCAGCAGCAACAGCAGCAGCAGCAGTCGTCGGGGGGTATCTTGGTCAGCCGGCAGGTCGATATCCACCACCACTGAGCGCGCGTGCAGCCACTGTGGTGGCGGGAAACTTTTCTTGATATAATATACCCGGACCGGTCCAGGTTTTCTGCCCGGGACCAAATATTTATATAGTACGAGAGGTCGAAGCATACGGGGGGCGTCTTCTCAAAACATACATAGATAATCATAGTTGCCAAGCACATCCATAGAGAAGATCAAGTGCACGATTCTGGAAAGATGGGCAAAGTAGCAAAATTACATCATGGACTAAGAAATATGTCAGTTACCATTTGAGAGAGATCGGGATTTTATTTTGGTGCTACGTTGTAAAAGCATTTGCTTCAGTTATGGCCAGCCATAGTAGCATCCTCTAACTCAGTACATGTGGAATGACTAGGTACATATGCTCTCAAGACTTGGTGCGAGTTTGAGACCACAAGATTGTGCCGAATTTTTAGTTATTAGAAATTTCAAGAACACGTCAGGTACTATGGGACATGTATATTAAGGCATGTACAGTGGAATACACCGATATTATTATGCTGTTAGAATCAATCGTCAAAATAATGTCGCAGCGATATTCAAAGTACTAGCAAGGATAAGTTCGGTGATAATACACATGGACTGGCCAAATAGAGAAGAACACAAGATGAATTATTCTCATTTTATGCCACAGCATGCAAGAAAATATTGAAGAATTATTTGGTATTATATTAATCTAATAAATGAATTACACCTTCGACCACCTTTCTAGAGTTGTATTCAAATTCATATAAAAAGTCTAGGACGAGGTAACGTTGGCAGCCTGGATGATGACATCGGCAGCCTTGGCTGAGACCATGTAGAGCGGGGCGGCGATGTAGAAACCGGGAATCTTGGGGAAGACGGAGGCGTCGACGACGCGCAGGTTCTTGGTGCCACGGACGTTGAAGTCGCCGTCGAGCACGGCCATGGCGTCGTCGTCGGCGCCGATGGGGCAGCTGCACGAGGCGTGGTGGCCCCAGGCCTCGTTGAAGGTGTACGCGGTGAGGTCGGCCTCGGTGCTCACGTTGGCGGCGCCGGGCCAGACCTCGCTGAAGCTGCCGTCGAGCGGGATCAGGTCCTTCCACGTCTGGCGTGAGTACTCGAGCCCCTCGACCACGGCCTGCAGGTCCAGGTCGCCGCCCACGGTGAACGAGTTGAAGTTGATGACGGGCGTGTCGCGCGGGTCCGTCGACCGCAGGGTCACGGTGCCGTTGTTGTTGCGGCTGTGCGCCTTGAGCACGATCCACGACCAGTTGTCGTGGTGCTCGAGCGCGTGGCCGGACCAGCCCGGGTAGTAGCCCTTGAAGTAGGCGGGCCCACCGGTGATGATCAAGTCCGGCTCGTCGTTCTCGGCGACGCTGGACTTCTTGATGATGCCAAGAGCGATGCCGTTGGAGGCGTAAACGCCCTTGGCGGTCTGGTCGATGCCGTCCTCCCACTTCGTCAGGCACGGGTCGTCGTCGGTGGTCATGAAGGTGCAGCCGTCAATGAGGGTGAAGTTGGAGGTGGCTTCGGACACGACGGTCTCCTCGTAGCGATCTTGCATGTTGGTGCCAACGCCTGGCAGATCAACAACGACGGGGATGCCGAAGGACTCCAGCTCGGCGCTGGCACCGACACCGCTGAGCTTCAGCAGCTGGGGGGTGTTGTATGTTCCACCGGCGATGATAACCTCGCGGTTCACGGTGACTGATCCAGTGCCGGTGACAGTGCCATTGGCGGCGCGAGGATCGGCACGGTATACTGCAAACATGATGTTAGTTGGCTGAGCAATTCAATAGCAAAACTAACGTGAATGCCTTGACTTACAAGACTCGCCCTCCCAGAACTCAACACCAGTTGCGACAGGGACATCACCGCTCTGGTCGAAGATAATCTTGGTGACCTACACATAGAGGAGTTTAGTTTCAGGTATAGAACACTTTATATCACCAAGCGGTGCGTAGTATTTAGCTACTCACAAGAGTGTTAAGCTTGATATCCAGTTGATAAGCGCGGGAGCCGTCGCTGTTGACAGCGTTGGCAGTGTCGATGATGTGGTCACGGGCACCACCGCGCTTGGAGTCGCGCATGGCGAGGGGGATCTGGTAGACACCCTCGACGAGCAGCTGGCCGGGGGCGTTGATGTCCTCGGTCAGGACGCCGGCGAGGCCGACCACAGTTTCCAGGAGCGCGGCGATGACGGTCTGGCCCATGGCGGTGCAAGCAGCTGCGATGAGGGACACGACCTTCAAGTCGGTGGCGGCGGTGATCAGGGAGGTTAGGGCAGTGTTGAGCCACCCAGAGTAGCCGTGGCCGACGATGCTGCTGGGAAGATACTCGCACTTCTCGATCTTCTCCCAGTACAGCCTCATGTTGTCGGCGCTCCACGAGTCGTCGCCGACCAGCGAAGCGATGTTGTCCCAGTCGCTGTCGAAAGCCTGGATGGTTACGAGGGCGTTGTGACGGGAGCATCCGCCGAGGGTGCCGGATCGAGGGTACAGAATACCCAAGGGCGTGGCATCGGCCGGGGGGTCCAGGCCGATGTATCTGGTGCCATCAGTGAGCTCGTAGACCATCTTGCTGTCCTTGGCTTGTTCCTCCAGACTTGCGTGGTGGTTGACGAAGTATGCCCACTCGGTCTCCGCATACTCGGTAGAGGCCAAGTTCATGGCGGGTACCTCCTCGATAAGCTCTGTCCCTTGGTCACCACCAGCATCAATCAGCAGAACCTTTGAAATATCCATGTTAGCATCAATATCGCATAATCCCATAAGTTGAGTGTTGAGGAGCTGTCTACCTTGAAGCCAGCAATGGCGAGGTCTGCCGCAAGGGGGCCACCACCAGGTCCGGAACCTACAACAACGTAGTCATAACCGTCAAGCGTGGTATTATCGTCCCTTGCTCCAATGAAAGGATTGTGACGCTGCTTGGGGCTCGAGTTCGAGAGCCATCGCGGGAGGGAGCTTGATGACGGTTACGAACGGACACTCGCTATCGAGATGGGGATCAGAAACTTACAGGGAATATGCAACCTCTGTCAGCAGGACTCCTGCTACTAGACATCTAGTGACACGCATTTTGAACCAGCTCCTCGCGCCAAAGAGAAATCGCAGAGGTCTATGGATGTGTTCACAGTCTAACAAATGCGCCGAGAACTTAAACAATGATTAAACAAGGACGTGGTTGTATTTTTGGACCACAAGCTACGAGCAGCCTGAGGAAACGAGCGCGTGTTTTCAAAAGAATGACTGGCCTTGACTGAAGATAGAAAGCGAGGCTGTTCTAACTGCGAGCACAATGGCATTTTATCGAGGCCAGAGATGCCCCAGCAGAAGCCAACATTAGCATAGAACTATATTTCAGCTCAGGAATCTAGGGTGGGCAACCTCGGCCGGTCGGCCCAGATTCTCGTGTCTCCCGTGCGATAATTACTTAGTGTTACGCAGTTCTAATGCCAGAACGCCGGGCTGTGGCCACAGAGTCGACCAAAGAAGTATCACTTTCCGCCAATTGTCGTCTGAGGTTGCAGCTGGTTAACCGGTTCAGTTGTCCCGAGAGCAGGGTCAGCGGAGAATGCCGGTGGGTCCTTCACAATGACAAAGTCCCTGCTAGAGGGACACAGCCTTCCTGGGGAGGGTTGGTATGCAAACAGCCTGCATGCAAATTACCTATACGGACTAGCTTACGTGTGAAGACAGGAACAACCCGCTATGGAGATCTAGATTAGGAAGCGATCTTCAGATGGCAAGCCAGGAAGGGCATTGGCTTCAGGGGGGGCTCAATAAGAGATAGAGAAAAAGACGCATTAGTGCCGATTTTAGAACCCTGGTCCTTGCATGATGCCCACCTGTAAGAATTCCCGGATTAGTCTTCCTCCGCTGCTGCACAGCATGGTACTTGAACTGGTATTGGATGGCGCACAATAGACACCAAAGGGAGACATCCTATAAAGTTGAAATGGGGTGCGGAAGTCGAGCCCTACCCATACTTACCAGCATCATTCCTTGGTTTCGTCTTCTCGTTCAGGTGAGCATCCATCGTGGTTTCGGATTTTGGAGCCACTTCTCCATTTGCGGGGCAGCCATGCAAACCGTGATCTCAAATAACCCAGCAAGAAAACATGGCAGCCTGGGATGGCACGGGTTTTCCACCTCGCATCGTATTCCGAATATTCTAAGGTGGACTTCATGAGACAGGGTAATAACTTGGGTTATCAGATTCAACGTCATTGTGAGCAGGCCCTGATCGGGTTCCTTGTGGCTGTCATCTCTTCATGGCTTGCAGCGAGATCAGAGCCACTGTACAAATAGAGCGGCTGACCCCCACGGTCTCAGTACTGATATCTATCACGGGGAAACTTGTAAGTTGCGTGGTTTCGGTGGAAACAAAACGGCTAGACCTGCGTATGTCCACTCGCCGAGTACGAATTAGCAAACCATTGTTGCGCGCTAAACTACTCAGTCAAGATCTAGAACATCGGTGCTGTGTGTTGAGCTCATAAACGTTGCTATGATACAAGTGTGTGCCGGGAAGTAACAGATGTACAGACTAGTTCGTAATTTACACAGTTCCAAGAGGTGCGACCCGGACCACAGAGATTGACAGGGGCAGGGCTGCCCAGGCGTAAAATACCTACCGGGGCCTCCCACATTGCCGGACCTGGCTTGCTGTGGATCGGCTCCTGATGAGGGCATGGGCACTCCCTTTTTGTGCATCAGCACTGTTGACATTACGGTGGCGTGTGCTGTGGTCTTGATACTATGTACGTAGTAAATTACAGGGGGTCTTGCAATTAGGTCAGTCTGGCAGATGTCAGTGTCAGACAAAATGTAACCCTATTAACAGGCTCCGCGGCGTGCGGGGAATGTGACTCCAAGTGAGCCGCAAAAGTGTATAACCGCTTGATAGTTCATAGTCCATAGTTTCCATTAGACTTAGTCTTGGCATGGATCTCTGCAGATTCGCACAGGTAAGCGCTGCCCAGCTGAGTGTCTGAGGCAACCCAGCAGAAGCCAATATCGCGATTGATCCGCGGCTAAGGATGTAGCAATCATACGGAGAGGAGATTGGCAATCAGAACTGGCTGTGCTGGTGCAGAGATTCTCGAGGAGGCATACAACCTTGCTGAATATCATTTCCGAATCCAGAGGCTTCGTGAGTAATCCGCACCATAGTAGACGGGCCGGCATATGGATCAACCCCGACAAGGATGAGGGTTGGGCGGGCCAAGTCCTTTGGTGGTGGGATGGGGAACAAGTTGCAGAACACAACGTCCGCGCGGCACAGGGAAAGCCAAGCGGGCGACCCGCAAGACACCGTTACAATTTGAACCTTTTTTTTCTCCATGTTAAATTAAGTATTCTGCCCTGCAGTAGATGCAGGAGTAACCGGCCTTCGTTTGAACTGCAGTGACCTAAACCCAGTAACGTGTGTAGGCTTACAGATTTCCACGGACCCCGGTTTTTTTCCAACCCGATGATCCTTGCCCAAACCGCGTAAAATATACAGATAGCTAAACTGCAAAAAGGTTTCAAACCCGATAGACCGGGATCCCCCAGTCTTCAGCTTCCTTCTCCACCAGGCCAGTCCTGGTCTCGGCGCCGACTTTACCACGGCGACCCGCTCTCATACAGACTCCCTAGCCGTTGTCTCCTTTCGATAGGTATGACGTTCGTCGTCCGAGTCAACTCGGCCACCCTTGCGGTTCGCGCGGTCTTCTTCTGACTCGAACGGGGTGAGCTCCATGATGGAGGATTCGTCCATGGCCTTTGTCCTGGAGCTCAACACGAACTCGGACTTGACTCTGATGTGCTTGGACTTCGCCGAGAAGCTAGAGTTCGCGGTGTTCTTGCCGTTGACGTATTCACTGCCTTTGGAGGTGCCGAAGGCAGATGGGAGTGCAGTGGCGCAGAGGGATCGAATGGCCGGCATGCAGGCGCACACGATACCCACACAAGTCTCGACGGTACTCCAGACACCGACGGGAACAAAGTTTTCTTGACATATGAATTAGCGACTGTGCTCTCTATTATGCTTGCAGATTGTGTAATGGAAACGTACGGGTGACATTGGAGTCGCTAGCAAAATCCAAAAGGTACTGGAGACGGAGGATAGAGACGACGGTGACGCTGTAATCGCACTGGGGTTAGCTTACAAGGCTCCGGTCATCCATCACAACAAGGCAACTCAGAACTTACAATGCACCGACTGCGAACATGCTCATGACTTGAAGCTTCTTCTTGATCGACAAGTTGAGCTTCCATAGCTCGGGCATGGGCAAAATAATAGTGGCAATATCCAAAGCAATGGACACGGCGGCGGCAACCCAGGCTTGTAGGTTGACGTCCCTGCAGACTCCATCCCACTCGCCGTCCCAGTCGAGCCACGCGCCGTCAATGGGAGTGCACTGGAAAATGGTGGCGAGATCGAACGCGATGAAGTAAGCAACGTTGGCCGCAATGAGGCTGTAGACCCACATCCTGAAACCCTTCGCCGGGAAGATTCTCAGGTAGAAACAGAGGATAGAGACTTTGGTGCAGGGGATGACGAAGTTGTACAGAATTTCGTCCCAATAGTAAATCTGTTTGGGTCAAGTAATCAGTATTATGCGATTAGCATCAGGCAAGCCCAAAATGCTTACGTAGAGAATGTAGGTTATATCGTCTTGGTCTACCATCCACAGATCACGTCCCAGTCCATGATTTGCAACTGCAAAAAATGATGTTAGAGTCCGGTATTTAAGCCTCGCCCGAATTAGTTGTTGTTACTTACGAAGGATAGACAGAGCGGTCGTTGGTATAGAGGCGACCTGGAGGATCGATTAGCTGACGCTGCAGAAGCACGTATCCAACTCAGTGTTAAACTCACCACAGCCGGTACCATGACCCAATCATCTAAACCCCAGGTGGCCTTGAAGCCGGTCACCCATCGACTGACTACTCGGAGAATGAATGCAAGAATCGCGAGTACGCCAAACACCGGTGTCGTAATGGAAACCTCTTTTGAGTTATCCGGAGTGCTGTATCCGCAAGTGACTGTGTCGTATTTCTCGGTAGCTACGAGATATGTGATCAGTCTTCCAAAGTTTCTAAACGGGCAGTTTCGAAAGCATCACATACTCAATGCATCTCGGATAGAGCACTGAGCCGCCACGCACTCGCCAATCAGTGCAATAGCCTCTTCATTCGTGCATATGCACGTTATGTTGGCAATGGTCTGGCATGGTGTTGATGGAACCGTATTAACGATACAAAGTAACTAGAGTTGGTGCGTTAGCAGTATGCACGCGCCCACGATGGCCAGACAGACCATCGAGCCGCTCCGGATACTCACACCACAATCTGGAATGGTAACGTCGGTTGTGTCGCTGGCCGCTGCGCCGAAGCTGGCCAGGAAGGCCACGGTCAACGGGACTACCGCCTGGAAGAACCTCATCCTGGATGTTATGCGGGAATGTGGAATAAAACGTGGACCAAATCAAAATAGTGAAATAAGCTCGAGCACCGACAAGTATTAAAAGAAAAGAGACGAGAGAGTGTGACAGCCTACGGAGATAAGTAGAAGGAAAAACGAGGGACTTCCGTGGCAAATAATACTTTGGGAAAGGATTTGAGATAGCTACTCCCTGATGCAACTCTGCAAGTCATGAAAGCATCTCCCTCAGCAGTTTCAACCGAGCAAGTTTTTTTTTCCTCCTTAAAACGTATTCCCTTCCATACATATGAGGATTCGGAGCTGGTACTTACATAGAGATGCTGCATCGGCATCTGCCATGTAGGTAAGAGACCAGTCGCTATCAACCGCAGTTATCCTAGCCCCTGCCCTGCATGCCTACGTACAGGGGGCAAGGTCCCCCTCCCTTAGGCCCCGGCATGGACCTCCACTTCTTTAAGGCCAGTAAACGTTGAAATTGTTTAAGGGCCTGCCTGGGTCTTGGCTACTACGCACAACTTTGAAGAGAGGTTCTTTGATTAACAGACTGACGTCTGTCATGATTTATTGCACAAACCCACCCCTTGCCAAGCTCCTCACCTTTGACCCCGGCTCCGAAGGCAGGGCCAAGTGGCCAAGCAGTCCAAGGTATCTGCCGGTGGAGCCGCAGTTTTCCCAGTGGGTTGAGCTAATGCAGTGGAGGGTTCCTTTGGTAAGGGGGGTGTGGCCCAGGAGCTGTTTGGCCCAGCTGTCTCTAGGCGGTGCCTGACTGCGTCGAATACTCATTAACCACATTCTAGCTGGGCCTGGGACTTTACCTGGACTTTCACGCAGGGATCGCCGTGTGCCGGGCGACTCTTCCGGGTGACACAATGGTGTGAGACCTGCATATAGGGCAGTCTGTCGAGCTCGTCAACGCGTCTGCATTATCATGCAACCTGGCCCTGCGGCTTATCACTACTCGTGACCAATGACCCAACACGATGCCGCAAAGTTTTCCTGCTCCTCTCCCTCGGGGCGGTTTCCTAGGGGCAGATTCCAGAATGCATCCGATTTTGTTGCTAATGTAATTGGCTAAGTTAGGCTTATGGAGCCAGTCACATTAAAACGGCCCCCGCATTTACATGGCACTCGCGCTAAATGCGAGCAGAAGGAAAAAAAAGGTCCCCTCAACCGACTAGACGGCTAGAATAATGCTGACAGGCCGGGGTCAAATCAGGAGTTAACAACGACCAAAGACTGGGGCTGGGTTGCATAGACGATTCCGCGCTTTGCGGATGCTCCGAGTTGTACAGCGGCTGTTGACGCTATTACCCTCATTAAACAGGTAATTATCCATATTCGGCTACGTCTATAGTAGTGCCCGCAGGAACGACACGCTTGTGGTTTAAAACAATATACTCCGTAGAAGAGATCCGTCCTTGAGGCGTTTCAGTGAGACTTCAATACTGGGCTTGACCTCATGAATCCAAAGCAGTCAGGGAATAATTGCGAAGCTGGGTCGTGTTGGAAACGCTTGACTTGACTGCATTGCGGTTATGCACTCTTTTCTGAAGGAGGAAATCAATGAGCAGAAACGAATATTCACAAGTTTGCACTGTTCACTCGGATCGCGTATTATCATTAGAGAGGAAGCATCTACATCCGCAGATCTGCAGTTTGTTTCTCCAGATAGGGCAGTACGCCCCACAGGGGAAGGAGTCTGCACAGTGCAGTAAGCACCAGTGCCGCAGCTCGTGTACTTAACTTCAACCGGGGACCACAACCCCCAGCAGCAGCTGTCGTAACCCTGTCCACAGTCTAGGATCCCATAACTTGGCAAGTATGTCGATCGTCAAAACTACCTTGTTACCAATGGCAAAATTTCGGGGTAGCAAATGGCTCAACTCTGGTAATAGCCATCCTTCCCCCCAAAAAAGAAAGGATTGAAACACAGCAGCAGTCACATCGGCATGGATATCGCGTGGCAGCAGACCATATACGTAGACAAATTAGACGAACATGGGAGGAAATGTAGCGGATAGGGGGCTATCATTCCGCCCAGGTTCGTGCCCAGGATTTAGATTTAGGATGGAAACCACGCGAGGGCATTGTAAATCATTGCCATATCTCAGCAGAACAGCAGTTGATCGATGTCTCCTTGGCTCGGTTAACCTGGCAGCCCTGGCTATCGTCATCTTCTGGAACACATGTGAAGATCCACGATTAAGGGGACGTGGGCACCATGTACCTGAGGAGATCATGAATAACCAGTATCGATGGTTTGCTCAGGAAAAGTCTACGCGTATTCGAATGGGTCAGGAAATGTGCAAAGGAAGGGAATTCTCTCGCAGAATCTGAAAGATGCTCAGATATTAATTACCCAAGCGCGATTAATATCTTTGGAGGTTAACGCGGCAAGCTCATGCCGACTGGTCTATAACAGCTGCAATAAGAACTTGCCGTATGTGCTGCAGCATCTGCATCCCCATCTCCAATACAACCAATGATCTAGGATCTTCTCGTGGCCAAAAAAAAAGTTTGACAGGTCAGTTGGGTCCATTCGCTCCATCTGACCCCATTCGTATCATGCATGCATTCGTGCATGACTTCTGTTGGGAGACCGCTCTCGAGTCAGCACTGGTAGCAAACTGTGGGATGGATCCAGACCACGCCTAGGCGATATCACACTGTTATCATGCGAGGGTTCCGGAATCAGGAACTCGTCACAGTATCTGGGATGATGAAGTGATCGTCGCTGGAGCCTGCAACGGTGTCTGGTGGAGAGGAGGAGGGGCTCATCCGCGTTATCGGGTCTTTCCCCCTGGCCCCTTGAGTCCATCAAAGGAGCAACAGACTCAAGCCATGCGAAGTTACTTTTCACCGTGGGCGGTGAAGACTGAAAAGTTCAAGACCATCCGAATTGGACTTGTCAAATCCAAGTATAATGAGGGATCTTGGGGATTGCTCTACCACCTTTCGGGTAGGATTGACTCGGCAGTAGCATACCTGACTGTCGAAGATTCTGCGTAACTCACTATGCTTTGATCTAAGGTATCATGAACACCACGATGACCTGATTTTTTGGAATGGCGATTCAAGAGAGGGCCACAACCATCGGTACTTTGGTTTCCACTCACCGATTCGAAAGAGTGGCGCAAAAGGCTTGGACGGCTCCATAAGTAGACGCGTATATGGGCTGTGGAGGTGAATAAAAGGAGAATTTCCTAAAACAACTGCCGTATTCGCCCCGAGATCCAGCTATGAGAAGCCCCCTATCATGAAGAACGCCCACTTTTTAACGCTAGCAGCGATATACTGAAATCCCCATCCTTGAGGAGGAGATATGCAGTACCCAGGATTCCTGTAGTCCCAGCTCTATGGACTTGAGTGGCGAGCCCTGCAGTTACTACGTACTCACGGACATGAACTTGGTCTGAGCGGCTTCTCGATTTGGGTTTTTTCCATGATCTAAAGAAGCAAGAGAATGATGATCGTATTAGAGCTAGATTGTACTAGTAAACGGTGAGGGGCCAACCCGAAGCAAAGTGCCGGATCATGCGTAAGGGTTTGAAACGTTCAGGAATTCGAACATAGCTGGATGTTTGTGCGGTTGATTACTTATGTAGCCAAGACTTCCTCAGACTGGATTTCGTATTCTACGATTTGATTATCAGCCGTGATCTCATATACACAATGAACTTTTTGCAACCCTCATCGGAGCCAGTCCCCGGAGCGGATCACAAGATCCCCAAGCCGATGAACAACAATGGGTCAAGTCAGCCTGCCTACCACGAGTTTCTGGATAATTTCAAAATTACCAAGCCTGTTTCAGGCTTTACTTTCTCGTGCTTTGCAAAAATACACCATGCGGCTTTACCAGACAGCTTTGTCAACAGTGAGCGCTATGGAGGGTTCTCAGGGCAATGCTTCATTGACAAAGCCAGTCTTACCAGCCCAGAAATAGCAGCAGGACTCGACGCTTGCAATACCTACCAGAATCCCTTCGAAAACAATGGCAAGTTTGCTCAAGGCCTAATGAATATGAAATTAAGGTTCTTAATACATTTGCTATCCTTTGACTTTGTATTCTCATTGTCTGCGTATAGTCTCATCGACATGCGTTCATCTCTGCAGTCATGCTGTCCAGTCTATTTAACTCATATAACACCTGGTTGATATGTACAATATTTTCAGACCAACCATTGCAGAATTACTAACTAAAGTATCCTAAAGTCCACTTTCCCGACTGATACAAATCTTTTAGAGATAGCTGCAAGTACTCGAGATGTCTGACCTACCAGTATTCAAATACAAGTGCAGGCACCCCATAAGCGAAAAGCGAGCACAAATATTCTGGGGCAGGATTTCTGATGCTGCCAACATCAGACCAACCACGACTGACGTAGCTGGGAGGTTTAGGTTCCTGTCCTGCGGCAAGTGTGACAAGCGTGGTGAATATGAGAATATCGCATGCGCCCTCTACGATATGGAGCACTTCAAGTGGGACTGGGAGCCGCAGGATTACGCCGAGGCGATGCACATCCTCTGGCTGATGTGCCAGGGCCACGCCGCGGGCAGCGCGAGGGGCCTGATGCCGTGGGTGGCGGCGGTGTGCCACGTGCTGGACTATGACTTCTTCGACGCCATCTTCCCCGTGGTCTACCGCTGCCTGGGCGTGCAGGCGCTCAAGCAGCTCACGCGGCAGACCATCGCGTACGACAAGATCGCCACGAGCCTCACGCCGCACTGGCTGCAGTGTCGGCCCGCCCTCTACAAGCTCGAGGATCACGCGCCGTACAAGCCGCCCATAGGCACCTTCCTGCAGGGCAAGCACTTTGGCACCCTCGAGGCGCTCGTCACCACCGTCAACAACCTCGTGCTGAGCACGGAGCGGAAGCAGCCCGAGGCCGTGCTCGGCCTCGTGGGGGATCACCTCCAGCCCGATCTCGAGGAAGCCCGCCGCGAGCTCCTGGGCGCCCTCCAGGAGGCGAAGACAGCCCTCGCACACATGAAATCGAGCATGCCCGAGCTGAGGACTCTCGGTTTGGGTAATGTGGACCAGGGCTATCAACTTAATGTGATCAGGACCGCGCGTACGCGGACCGAGGACGTCTATAACGCGGCCAAGTGGATTTTAAAGCGGGAGTTGGACTTTCGTATTATTAACAGGTACGACGTCTGGGCGGATTAACAGTCGTAAGGCTTGAGATAAAACTATTCCGCACCAATTATCTAGTTACTAACTCTTTATGAAATTGTTCGCTCTGTTCATCGTTGAAACATCTGCGTAAGCCAGAAAACGACGTTAAAGGGAAACCCTTATCGACAGCGTTCAAAGCTCAGCTATTCTAACTGCAATAAAGTATTGCGACAATAGAAGATGTGGAGCAACTGTTGTTCAGTATTGAGGTTCTGTTGACTCTCGTATTATCCGGTGGACACTGTTTATCTGTTCCGGAAACTCTGGAAAATTACCCGAAAGGTAAACCTTATTTGAAGCACATATGACTAAGCTTTAATGAGACCGTGCCCGTTATTATCTCTATGCTGTTGATACGAAGTGCCGTCGTATGTGGAGCTGCGGAATGGCACATGATATTGCTGTTTTCGGCAGGCGAACTGCCAAAAAGAAATACGAGCTTAAACTCTTGGCAACTATATACCCCAGACGGGGTGAAATGACCATCCCAATCTTAAAATGAAAGCTAGATCTCCGGAATGGATCTTCCTTGGCCATGGTTTTGTAGATTTGTGAATAGTTTCGTTCAGAGTCTGTAATACCTGAGGATGCGTCTAAACACGATCCTTCTGGCTGTCTTAACCGTCGCCGATCAAGCAATAGCCAAATTCTCACCCAGGCGCCAAACTGGGACTGGCTCAAGCGATTTCACACCAAGACGATACATTGTGGAGCTGAAATCGCGTGCTCATGGCACACATGTCGCCAAAAAGATCGCAAACATCGACGGCCTGCGAATCGTCAAAACTTTCGACACTGACATCTTCCCCGCCGTTAGTATCGAGTGCGACCGCGCCTGCGACGCTGCATCCGTGGCCGCAGCTTTGGACAATGGTGAGGACACCGGTTACGTAGCCACGGTATTCAAATCTACCCCGGTACGGCTTGGCCGCACGATTCCGGGAGAGTCATACAGCGACGATGCGGCCGCGTCGAATTACTCGGTGCATGGCTTGACGGGGGTTGATAAGCTCCACGATGCTGGCATCATTGGCACAGGCGCTATCGTTGCTATTGTGGACAGTGGCGTCCAATACACCCATCCAGCAGTAAATGATCCGTTCAATCAACAACGTCTAATTCCAACTACTAAACTAAGATACTAATAGCTCGGCGGTGGGATTGGCCCAAACTATACTGTCGTTGGTGGTTACGATCTGGTTGGGGACAGTAAGTTGAGGCTTACCTTAACAACTAATCTAGCCCCGAATCTGACGGTACTCTCTATTAGATTGGCCCAACACCGCACCAGAGCCAGATAATGACCCGATGGATGACTACGGCCATGGTACCCATGTTGCAGGAATTATAGCGGGCAAGAGTGATCAGTGAGTCGACAATAATACTGTAGGCACCGATCGTTGCTGACTAGGCAGGTTTGTTGGTGTTGCTCCCGGGGCAAAGATTCTGGCCTTCAAGGTCTTTGGGTCGAGCGGCTACTCAGATGAGGAGACCGTAATTGAGGGGTTCTTAAAGGCCTTTGACTCGGGAGTAAGTGCTTGAGGTTCTATTGACGACGCGAGTTTCTAATAGCATGAAAATATGCAGGCCGATATTATCACAGCAAGCCTGGGCGAGAAGAGCGGATGGACCAGCAATGCCTGGGCTGTCGTCGCGTCGCGAATGGTCGATCAAGGTGTTGTAGTTACTATCGCTGCTGGTAATGATGGGCAGGATGGTGCCTTTGATATGAGCAACGGCGCATCGGGCGAGCACGTACTGACGATAGCTGCTTCTGATCCGGACGAATTTCCCGCACAAGAGTTCAATGCCAACTTCATTCTGGGTGGAGAGATCAATTCCACGACAATTGCTTATTACGGGGGCTCAACAACCTTTCCAACTACGGTCGTGGATTGGCCAGTTGTGCCACTAACGCTGAATGCATCTGTCGAAGCTGACGCGTGTTCCCCTCTGCTGAACAATACGGCCAATATGACCGGAACTATCGTGCTGATCCGTTATGGAGGTTGTCCGTTATATACAAAGCACGAGAACATCGCCGCTTTTTCGCCTCAATACATCCTCTTTTACGAAGACGAGGGCCCCTACCAAAACCCCATCACGGGAGTAACGCCTGGGCTTACCTCGGCTATAGAAGCGAATGCTGGCGCGGCAATTGTCAATACTATACTCGCAGGCGGTAACGTGACGGCATCTTTCAACGTCACCGATGGCCACTATGTCGGTCTCTACAACGCGGGTGGCGGGCGGCCAGCATTGTACAGCTCATGGGGCACCACCTTTGATCTCGCGCTCAAGCCAGATATTGCAGCGCCAGGAACAGACATTCTCAGCACTTATCCAACCGACGCGTACCAAGTGCTCAGTGGAACCAGTATGGCAACACCATACATTGCAGGCGTCGCGGCTCTGTACGTAGGTAAGTTCGGAGGTCGAGCAGCGCACGCTGACGATCCGGCTTGGGCTCAACGCCTCCACGCAAGGATCATGTCAACGGCACATGCGGTGCCGTGGGCTGACTGGTCTACGAGCGCTACGGACTACGGTTTCTACGCACCCACGACCCAAGTCGGAGCCGGCTTTGTTGATGCCGTGAAGTTGTTAAACTATACCACTGAATTAAGCTTTGACGGCCGCAAGTTCGAGCTCAATGACACGGCCCATTTCCAAGGCTCGCGATCCGTGGTTATTACTAACACAGGTAGCGAGGCGGTGACATACACATTCGATATCCAACCTGCTGGTGGGTATGAACCTTGGACCCCTCTTCCGCCCAACACCACGCTATACGGGGTTCCTGGCTTCAAGCTATATCCAGACATTGCCCCTGAGGAGATGGTTCCAGGCGTAGCTCTGCCAGAAGCATTGACTATCGCCGCGGGTGAAAGTGCAACTGCTGAGTAGGTTCTATAGCCATGGGAATACTGAAAAGTTCTTTTGATACTGAACGTGACTGTACAGATTCACATTCACTGTTCCTGAGGGTATCAGTGCCTCTAATCTACCAGTTTACAGTGGTAAGATTCTGATTAGTGGAGACAATGGAGAAGATCTGGGTATTCCATATTTTGGTGAGTTCGAATAACTACAATTCAAGAGGTCTGTTCAGCTAAAAGAGATAATAGGTGTTGGCGGAAGCTTGAGTGCTGAGATTCAGAATGTATGGGACTATGGCAGGCAGTATCCTATCATGACATCAGGGATATACGACACTACCCTGTCCATCAAATCCAAGTAAGCTCACTGCGTCATACACTAGAACCGCCTGACACTCTCTAGTTTCACGTTCAACCTATCGACTTCAGCTCAGGATTTCCCTAAGGTTCTGTCTGAACTAGTTTGGGGCACCGAAGAGTTGAGATGGGATGTAAGTAGATTGGTCAACTCAGGAACAGTGGCAAATCAAGGACTCAGTAGATCAAACTAACATCATTGCTTTGAGATATTCGATGCCAATTACACAGAAGTCGACTGGGTGTATCCTCCGATCCCCGGGCAGAATGGGTTTATCGGCTCCGCTACCAGTTGGAATGGTACGGACTTATCCGAGTGGTTCGATCCGGCTAAAGACAGCGAGGACGACATCTTCTCATTCCCCCTGTACCGCTTACCTAGAGATACTCAATCGATTTATTATTGGCTAGGAAGATATGCGAACGGAACTCAAGTTCAGTCTGGTTCATACCAGTAAGTCAGGGGCTCACTATGCTAGGTTGACGTCTCGTACTGACATGATGCTCAAAGATTCAGACTTGCTGCATTGCGGCCGTTTGGTGATCCAAGCAATGCCGCAGATTGGGACATCTGGCCAACGCCCAGCATCACTTTCTTACCTTAGCATAAGTATGGGGAATTATGGTAATGCCAAAGTTATTACACGTAATCGGTTTGATACCTCAACTCTTGAGCTGTGTACGCGCGGCTGACAGAAGTACTAGTACTTTTGGACTCATTGATTTGGAAAGAGCTCGCAGACAAATTGATTCAAGAACCAGGTATATATCATAATAATAGCAAAATAGCTTAATAGCGCCTGCACATATAACATGAAATTGTAGTATTTTCCATTCATAATCTACCAAATTGGTGAAGGCTATCTGTGCGTCTTGGAATATATGTACATATCTTCTCTCCTGCTTGCTTACATAGCAGTGAAACTGGGTTTCTTGTAGCTTTGAAACTCTAGTCTTATCTTCATGTACCCCTGATTTGCAACCAACCTTTATGTAGCCAAGACGCCCTGAAGAAGCCTGAATCAATAGTGAAGTACGAAGTGCGTTGAGTCAGGTACCGTAAAATACATCCCCGTGAAGCGAAGATATCGGTGGCAGTTAGCCCCCACATCAGTGTCATCCTCGATCAAAAAGAAAGATGCCACCGGGTATGATGAATGGAGCATCCAGCGGACAAGGAAGCAACCTTCTACACAGCGCAGAGATTGCTGTTTCAATACCCAAGCATCCAAGCAGCAAAGCCACCCGACCTGGAATCACTTCATCGATGGAGACGGCAGGTGTGACGCACCAAAGTGCGGCTGGGCAGGGTTCGTCTGGTAATATCAGTCTCGGCATTCTCGAGCCGGACGGGTCCCCATAAAAGCCCTCAATGTCCCTGCGTAGAGTGGCCAGCGTAGGCCACAGCGAGTTTCGGTCGATGTGGGGGGCACAGGCCAGCATGTCGCGCTTGGGATTCAGGTATATCACACCGTAGTGGTGCAGCGATGGCACCGATGCTTTGGATGACGCGTTCAGCAGGCGACAGCGAAGCTGAGGAGGCCTCTCTAACGTCCAACGACGCTTGGCAAACATGGAATACACGTCTATCCTAACCGCGTAAACGGCCGTGGCCCTCAGGCGGCTCTCATAGCTGACGGATAGCAGCGGCGAGCGAGCCAGGTTTCGCGTGGGGAGTAGCACCCGCCGAGCGTCGTGGTTGTCGAAGATGACAAGGCGGCCGCTCTCAGCCTCGAGGGCTAAGTCCCAGATGTATAAGCGCAGTTCAGGAGGTAGTCGCATAAACAATGCGAACTCTGTAGGTAGCGACAGCCCCGGCAACCTAGACTGAGAAGCCACGTGTTCCAAACGGGCATGCATTTTGGCAATAGAATTGAAGTAGGAAGATGCGGTAGACTAGCTGAGCTCACCAGGGGTTGTATGTACCACTGTGACACCTCAAAAGAATTATCGGATGCAGTACTTCATAGTTGAGAGGCAACGTCAACAGACTTTCGGATCGCAAACTTTATATACGCTTGGGCAACCTGTGGCGATTCATGGGAAGCTGGCAGTTTGTTACTAACACCAGCAGCACATCAAAGACTTTGTGCATGGCTCTGCCTCAGCGAGCGTTGGAAAATGGTAAAAGGCCCTTTTGGGGCAGAAATTGCATTGTCTCTGTCCTACTTATCTCTCTCATCTTGACTGTTATGCTCGGCATTGTGATCCTTTGATCATTTACCATGCCAATTCGATGTTAAACTTTTTACTTTTTGTTTTGTAGTTTAGTGCTACCTTTTTTTAAAGTTGGGAGGAAGGCGGTAAACACGACGTCAGGTGTGCCCAGAGAATGACGATGGCCTGACGAAAGCAGCCAGCTTGTGCTACGCTAACGAGGATGAAATCTCGCCAGCAAAGGTGGAAATAAACCTACTATTGAGCCATCCGTTGGGACCATTGTCATACAACGGTCAGAAGAGGGCCATGCTCAGTCGTCGTCAAGGTTGGAGCGCCATGTGCAACCGGTCTCCTATTAGTCAGGGCAAAATTGCCGGATGATGCGGGAGCGGTTGGGGAGGACGCGAGTTGGTCGAGCTACGGGTGCCAATTGCGAAAGTTGCTCCAGTGCCTCCCGCCAACCAGGTAACGGAGGGTGAGTCACGCGTCCCTGCTGGGCATTTGATGTCGCGCGACTCCACTCGCCCAGAGACCAAAGCAGCAGCTCTCAAAGGCATAGGCATGATGGAACGCGTGGTATCCATCGACGATCCAACGACCCCAAAGGATGCGGCGAGACTTTGAGTTTACTACGACTCCCAATACCAAAACAGCTTTATTAGGAAGAAAATCTGCAGCAATCTAGCGTTGCTTTGAAAAAAGCTTCTCCATTGCCCGTCAACTCCAGAGCTATACCTTGTGCATGTAAACGTAGTAGATTTGCAAGTAGTTATACGGTCAAAATTATATCACCATACAAAACTATCGGTTCGGCTTCGTACAGTACTACTGCAGAAACATATCGACATTTATATTCTATGTCTGTATTCTAAATGAATGACGATATGAGATTTGCATCAGCGGGACCGCCTTGGTTAACCACAACATTCAGAAGAGAGAAATTCCTCCATCCATAACAATATCTGCGCCTTGCAGGTAGCTTCCAGCCCTGCTTGCAAGCAGGATCACAACGCCGCTTATCTCTTCGCGCTCGCCCATGCGACCCATTGGATTACGACTCATCCAAATCTTCTTGCCCTCTTCGAGCCCCCCACCCTCGTTAAGAATCGTATCCATATATCCCGGACTGATGCAGTTCACTCTAATACCGTGCACAGCCCATTCGCATGCCAAAGATGCCGTTACCATTTTCACTGCCGCTTTGGATGCGTTATATCCCACTTGGGGTTGTGGATAATTCACAATGTGCCCGGATATACTGGAAACCAGGATGATACTCCCGCCGACCTTGGCAGACACCATCTGTCGTCCCACGGCCTGCGAGATGATGAAGGCACCCGTGGTATTGATATCGATTGTACGACGAAACTCCTTAGCGGTCATATCCAAAGCGTGATTGGCACTCACAACCCCGGCAAAATTGGCCAGGATGTTGATTGGCCCAACAATAGAAGCAGCATCGTTGACGGCTTTGTTGACCGCATCCTCGTCGGTAATGTTGACGATAAAATGTTTCACGATTGCTTCGGGGAACTCAGCTCCCAGCTGTGCGGCCTTGACTGATGCGTCTGCCTCGTTGAGGTCAAATATGATGAGACCTTTTAATCCGTGCTCAAGAAGAGCGCGTCCGACCTGGCAGCCCAAGTCCCCTGCCCCTCCCGTCACGATGGCGTTTCCGATCACCCGAAACCGCTCCAGTGCCGGATTGGCTGCAGGATCTCTGTCTTTGTAGAATGATGAAGGTCCCACTGCCGGCGAGCTTGTGGAACACAATTCCATCTGAGGGAGAATCCGAGCAGTGAGCTCATCGCGGGCCACCTCCTGTGTCATGGTGTGTAGTAGCCAAGCGTGGAAGATGATAAACTGGGTGATAGTAAGTCTAGAATGAGCAAGCAATTTCTGAAAGAAACAAAGTGCTGTGTGCTCCGTATTAGTTTCTTCTATCAAACCATGAACTTGATACGGACTTCCGTAAAGAGTATCCTGCTCCTGATATATTTACGTATTTGAAAAAGATTCTGATGTCTGTGGTGAAAGGTTATCAAAAAGCTTTGGGCAAATAAGTAGTATAGATAGTAGTGTTGGAGTGGGGAAGCGATGGGATGATTGCTTGCAAGCAGTGGCAACTGTGCCTGAACAGTTTGATATGCGGAGATGTGGCAAAATTTATCATATCATAGAACTTATTCAGTGATACGTCCATATGCATTTGGATCAGAAGCTATATAGCTTCTGGTAATATCATCAATTGTAGTGTTTCAATTCCATGTATTCGTCCCCTGAGTTGACATTGGTATTTGCGTGGCGAGAAAATTGTCGTGGCGATCCTGGCTGCACAGATTCGCAATTTTATGAACATATCAAGGCAAATTGGGACCAGTATCAAGTATCGTCTAAGCCACCGCCGAAGATCCTAAGTTTGTACGGACTAGAATCTACCAATAAGGCCCCGAAACCCTGCCTTCACATGCAGACAAGCATACACAAATTGCAGCAGACCCCAATGAAAATGAGGGGTAGTAGGACAGCAAAAAGGAGATAACTCATAGGCCGCGAATAGGAAGCTACATACTGGGAATAGCCGTTGTCATACCAAGAACTTGATATCATTTCTGAGTCCACCTAACGACGCTTGAGCATGCCCTTGAGTTTATGACAGTAGCTTTTGGGTTAATTCGCAACAGACTTTGCGTACCACTGCCCGTGCAGAACTGAGGCTACCGTAAGCCCATCCCTGCTGCCTGGCATGGAACCCTAGCCTCATCATGCCGTATCAACTGTAGTGAGTGGCCATGATTCCAATCGGTCACTCTTGTCTCGGAAAATTGCAACCTTGAAAGATCCAAAGGCTGGTGAACAGGATAAAGTTTATAAAGAACCCCTAGGTCTTACAACTCTTTAAAGCCCTCCAAATGCGAATGTTGTCGTTGACTTAGTCTTTGTCCATGGACTCAATGGAGATACCCACAGCACATGGACGTTCGAAAATAAAGTCTCAAACTTTTGGCCGAAATACTGGCTTCCAAACGATGGAGCAATGTTCGAATCCATATGTTTCGATACTCTCCCTGAATCGGGAAAGAATCAATTCTTAATATTGCAGATTTTTCAAGATCCCCTTAACATCAACCCACGATGCCCCAGCTACCCTCTAGATTAACAGGTAATATCTAGACATAAATAATGAAGAACAATTGAGACACTACTGTCGCAAAGGGTTCTAACGGAAGTTATACGAGCCGGTGTGAAATGGGAGGGGAAAAGGAAGTTAGATAGGATATGTTGCAGTAGATTTAGGTTGATTAATAAGTACGTTCAAGTTCACCAGAACACGAAACTATATAGAGAGAGTATCAAATTACTTTTCCTATATCGCGGCCATGGCGTTCAGTGTCAGTAGCAGAACCAAATTGGTCGCATCCTACAAACTGATTTAGGCAAAGATGCCTCATTAGGGGGCGCGGGTATGTGGCCTGCAAAAATTACGTACCTTTGTCAATTTAGCGAGTTAGCTTCATGTTCTTGCTCCTGTCGGTTTTCCCGGAACCAAATCTCGGTGAGTGTATGCAACGGGACATATGTAGCCGAATTCCGAGCTGCAGATTATATAGAGCACCGTATAATATCCAGGAATGTGGCTGCCTAATCGTTCGGTTTGAGCTTTTCCTTTAAGCACCTGCACCCCTATGAGCAACTTCACTTTTTCTGTGTACTAAGTAGTTTAAAATGTCGAACGATACGCAATTGACCAACACCAAAGAGTACATCATCTCGGGTTGCACAGTGGCCGACGGGGATGCGCTCATCGCTAATAACCTCCCTGCCTTCTGGGCTGATCCGCATTTCCGTCTCAATTGGCCGAACCGGAATCTAGAATACCATGTGATGCAGATTTCCAAACGCTTTCCGAAGAACATGTTGACTGGGCGTGAGACTAAACGCCATTTGAAAGCTGTCCACCCCGATACTGGTCGCATCGTTGGGTACGTGCGATGGCTCCTCCCGGCTGGGTTTGACGCGTCTGTCTGGCCTGAAGCCGTTGTCCCGGCAGTCAGTGAAGAAGATGAAGCTTTCTTCCGCCGCCTTGCCTCGATGGCCGATTGGACCACTGGCGATACGGCTGATGAGCCGCTAAGTCCGAGACAGAAAATCGAGAATGAGATTCTTTCCAAGAAGACATACATCCGTAGGTGATCTCCCACGTTATCCGGCGAGCCACCTAGGCCATACACTACTCCACTAACACGCTGGCTTTATCGTACAGAGCTGGACTACTTGGCAGTGCATCCAGACAACCAGGGCAAAGGCATCGCCACGCAGCTGGTTGCGCACGGTCTGGAAGAAGCCAAGAAGATCGGCCTCGACGTTTACGTCATGGCATTTCGTCCCGGCGTTGGGCTGTACCGGCGGCTTGGGTTTCGCATCGAGCAGGAGCTTATACTGGACGATTCTGCAGAGGGCGGGCCGGGAGAGGTCTACCGAGCCTTCATGACCTATCCTATCGCCTCATAAAAGGCCACGCCATGCGGAAATCATTCCGTCAGTTCCGAGGGTTACTTCGTTGGAGCTGAGTAATGTTTTTTGCCGTCGCTAACCTCTATGTGTCTGATTGAATTAGTGGGTATAATAGCAAGTTACGTATTAACTCCTGGTTGGTTATCGGAAGAATCTGTCCGATACTGCTATAATCTCCCTAATCACCTTAAACTGCTTTACACAAGACTCATGTATATATCTTAATCCAGAAGCTCAAAGACTAATATTCATTGAGAAAATAACTTTGATTCTCACTTATAATCCAGCTGTATAACTTGTCTCAAGAGGTATAACACAAAGGAAGGTAGCATTAGTAAAAGAGGCTGTGACATTTAAGTTTTGTGAATATATACCTAGTAAGACTGATTTAATTCTTTTTAAGATTTAGGAGATATATCAGTATCTAGTCTACAATACCTAGACAGCCATGGTCACCTATTTAGCTTCCTTTTTGACTGTCTGGAGGTACTTTTCTGCTACGAGACCTGTAATTAAGCCTATTGAGCTCAGCCGAAACCACCATACATATTGGAACGACTGTCACTTGAAACAGCTAGCGTGTATGATCATGTGTAGCCTTCCTCGATCATAATCTATCAGAAGTCAAGGCATTAGGTTACAGTCACAAGAGAGAACGCTACGGCATTCCCGTTACCTGATGGCCGATCTGCTCTTTCGTTCCACAAACCGTACGCCATAATTTCACTAGCCAATCAGCTCGTTTTCTGCAAAACCTTTAGTCAACGTACATCATCTTAGAACCCTTGAACTTTCTGTACCTTCTGGCGCATCGTTTAGATTTATCATATTTCCTTTGTCCACTTTGTGTATATGCGGAATTGTTTTGGGTTTTCTTTCCTGAAAATCAACTTTTTGACGCTTCAGCTATTTCTGGGCTTGATGAGCCAACAGGTCTGTGGCCCACTTTAAAATATCGCTGAGCCAGTTGTGATACAGCATTTTTCTTTGCCCCAAATGGCAAATTCGCTACTTAGAAGTGCCATTAAATAGCATATATTTTGGACCGAAGGTCCAATCAAGTTGTTTATAAAATTAATAATGGTAAGTTTGCTGAGTAAATGCTGATCTTGGTGTTGTTATCGTTTTGCAAATATGCTTCCCAAAGCTTGCCTCCTTGAATAAGGAAAATTACCTCCTCAGAAGCGACTTCTTAAATTATTCTGTAGCTTCTGAGCATGTTAGGATATTTGAGGTAAGGGCTTATCGACTTGAATGAGAACTACGCACTTTGGCTCAGACTACAACGGCCATGCTCAGTGTCTGAGATGGAAATTGCCATCGACAGCAAGAAGTATTGGGGGTTGGTATGCCTAGAACCAGCGGCTGAATCGTCCAGGTGGGCCGGCCAACGCCCCTCGTCGAGCCACACCAACGCAATGGCGGGGTAGCTGACAACTAGCGGATCTTCAACTTGGAAACGTCCTCATCAGTGCAGGTCTTCTAACCCACACCCACAACCAAAGACGGGACGTTGGGCTGCTACATTGCTCCAGAACCCAACTTGAGACGTCCGGGGATCCGTCTGCTAAGTTAGTCGCAACATTGGCTCTATGCCTCTTTAACCGCCGAGTGCCTATATCTATCTTTACCCTACACACCTAAGTTTGTCAATTCCGGCTAAAGCAGCTCTTGGGCATCGTCCCAGTCCCTATCAAAATGCAGTCCGGAATCTCAGGTATAGTCTACTCATCTCGCCTACTTATCTTACTCTCCGATTGAGGCATCACCCAATCGCTGTCAGCATAAGCTGACATGCAAACCCTCCCTTCCTCCAGCGTCGCAGGAGTTGATCTCCCAGTTCAACAACCTCCTTTCGGACGACTCCCTTTTCGGGCTCCTGGTGACCATCTCGTCCGAGTCGCTGGCCCCGGTGACCACCCTCCAATCGACCTCCGCGACCGACTTCTCCGCGAACCTCGGCGCCCTGGCGCAGCACCTGACGCCCACCGATGCCCTCTACGTGCTGCTGAAGCGCTACCCCACCTCGCCGCGCCTCGTGGCCGTCACCTACGTCCCGGACTCGGCCAAGGTGCGCCAGAAGATGCTCTTCGCGTCGACCCGGCTGACGCTCGTGCGCGAGCTGGGCTCCGAGCACTTCCGCGAGACCATCTTCGCCACGACCCCCGAGGAGCTGACGCCCGCCGGCTTCGCCAAGCACGACAAGCACGCCGAGCTCGACGCCCCGCTGACCGAGGAGGAGCGCACCCTGGGTGAGGTCAAGCGCGCCGAGGCCGAGGCCGGCGCCGGCACGGGCGCCCGCGAGATTCACCTGAGCAAGTCCATGAATATGCCCATCGCCACGGACGTACTGGTGGCGCTTAGCGAGCTGGGCCGCGGGGACGCGAGCAAGACGGTGGTAATGCTGGTGAGTTATATCATGACGTTTTCCCTCAAACTTTTGGACCCAATTTTTGAGACAAGAAGGGAGAGAAAGAAGTCAATCAGCTAATAAAGGTTAAAACTCTGCGTTTAGAAAATCAACCCCGAGACCGAAGTCGTCGAGCTGGTCCCGACCTCGAACTCCGCGCCCGCCAGCGTCACAGATCTCGTGTCCGGCATATCCGCGACCGAGCCGCGCTTCACCTTCTGGCGGTACACGCACACGCACGGCGGCGTCGAGTCGAGCCCGATCCTCTTCTTCTACACGTGCCCGGCGGCAGCTGGCCGCTCCATCAAGTTCCGCATGATGTACCCCCTGATGAAGCGGTCGGTCCTCACCGTGGCTGAGGGCGAGGCGGGGCTCAAAATCGAGAAGAAGTTCGAGGTCGAGGAGCCCAGCGAGATCACCGAGAAGACCATCCTTGATGACCTGCACCCGCAGGCCGAGGTCAAGACGGCGTTCAGGCGCCCCAAGCGACCCGGCCGATGAGCGCCAAGCTGGCTTCCAGGAAAGGAGAGCTTTGGCGGGAGAGTGCTGGAGCGGGGCTGGTATTACAATAGAGACCAAAACAAAACAAGCAAGGAATCAATGATTATGACGTGATGCTTCCACTTAGACATGTTAGAACTGTCAATTCGTCCTGAAGAAATGAAATGGCTCGAGAAAGAATGCTTGGGTTTATTTCCCCCTATGACTAAATGCAAAAAGTGCCGCCTAATGGTGTAGGCGTGATATGTATGCATGTAAGTATGTATGTATGTACACACGGAGCGCTCCTTGTGGTGTTGCAGAAGCAAGCAAACAATAAAAGCAACAAAATAAAGATAAAAAAAACCAAAATAACTTCAGTCGGTTGCCCAGTCCCGACATCAAACACCCTCTTGGCGACCTTTATCTGATGCCGTCTACGTCCTTTTCTCCAGCTATCCATGCATCCATGCATCCATCCACCCATCTACCACATATCTTCTCCTCCTTCTCGTGACGGCGCGCCCCAAGGGGGGTTTGGGTGGGTTATGGACGGGCTTACACCGCTACAGACTTAATCCTCGGACTTGAAAAGATTTCCCGTTAACATCCAAGGCGCCGCTTCTTGTCGAGAGTTTTCACATGCGGCCTCCTTTTTTAAAAACTTACTCCTCGTACTTGTTCCCCGTTATTATCGATGGGCCGCTCTTCTCGAGCTTGTCCTTCAGGTATTCGTAGACGGTGAACGTCACAGCCTGGCCGGGTGCGACACGCATGATTCTCGGCGTGATGCCCTTGTAGAAAGCGTGGAATCCTTCTTGCCTATATTTGGTAGATGGTGATTAGTCGTGATTAGTCAGTGCTTTCTTTTTTTTTTCTCCTCTTTTACAATAAATACCCTGTCCAGTTCAATTACCAGCCGGAAACTGCAGCGCTTTTGAAGCTCCACCCTCTTCCTCTCTTTCCCCCGCCGAGATAAAAGAAAAGAGGGGGAAAATAATAATAAGAAGATGGGGATTTTCTAAATTCTTACCGGAACATATCCCGCGCGATCCTGCTAATTCTCTGCATAGCGCTCACGCCAGGTTCGGCGGGCGTCTTCTGCAGCCGCGTCTTGATGGTGTCGATGGGGGCGTTGCTGAGAGGGCCCATGGCACCGCTGACGAGGCCGATGACGGTGGTCTGCCAGCTGGGCAGGTTGCCGCCGTCGTACTGGGGCTGGTAGCGGCGCAGGGCCTCCTTGAAGTACGAATAGGCGGTGAAGTTGACGGCCTGGTTGCTGCCCTGGCGCAGGGCCGTGAGCGACACGCCGCGGTACAGCGCCCCGGCGCCTTCCTCCTTGACCACGGTGTACAGCGCGTGCGCCGCGTTGCGGTATTTGGGGATGTCCAGCGGGTCCGCCATCGAATGGTGCTGCGCCTGCAGGCGGATCTTGATCACCTCCATGGGCGTGACCACGGCGACGGCCTCGGTCACGCCCGCGGCCAGGCCCGCGAGGAAGGTCGCACGGCCCGACACCTTGCCCTGCTCGTCGGCTAGCATCTGCTTGTACCACTCGAACGACGTGAAGCGGATCGCCATCTTGGGCACGATGCCCGTCAGCACCGCCCCGAGGCCCTTATACAAGCCAAGCGGCGTCTCGCGGCGCACGATCTCGGCGCCAGTCTTGATGAAGCCGCGCTTAGGGGCACCCGGTTGGCGGGCCCGGCGGGAGAGCTGCATTCGGACTTTTATCGTGTCTGTTCAACCCCAATGGCGGGGTACACGGTCAGAGCGATGTTCGACGACGCTCACGAGAGAGAAAGAGCAGCCGAGAAGCACTGCGGGCACGGGAGATAAGAGTCAGAGAAAGGGAATCTCACCAAGCGGATGGCAAACCAGCGCCTCCATCATGCCTGCTCCTCCACCAGCTGCAGCATGATCGTGTTAGTCAAATGAGAAGCAAATTTTACGACCAAACAAGACTGGTTCAGCTCACCGATCAAATTGGTCGCCGCCGATGGGGGTTTCTTCCCATCGCCGTTCGTTCTCGACGCCATCCTTGGGGATGCTTCTTCTCACGTCTTTGGTCTCACTTTCTCACAACGGGCTCGCGCCCTTCTGTCTCTAGAACGCTGTATCCACCCCGTAAGCTCCGCTGAGTGCTCAGAGCGGAAGTAAGCACTTGGAGCTCAGAACAGCAATATGTAAGAACTATCGTGGGCCGCAGGATCGCTACCGTGATTCCGGGGAGGATTATTGGATATGACCCAAGGAAGAGGATTACAGCAGAATACCCAGATCGACAATAGGGGAGGCAAATTGGTAGAAGCAGTCAACTTTGAATCAAGCAGCCAGATCTCATACACAGCTAAACGTGTATGACTCTTAAGCAGGACGGGGAAAGTTTAAGATACGGCGTTATGGCAAAACGTCCAAGACCGGCGGGGGTGTTTGACAAAGGTGGAAGCCAAAATGAGAGAGGACAATGTCTTACATCACACGGGCCTGGGCAACGTCTACATTATGTATACAAGAGAAGAGAACAAAAAAAAAAAGGGTCCGGGGTCGGGTGGTGGTGGACATCCCACGCTTGCAACAACCGGCGAGCCGATGATGACTCTCACCCGGGGCAAGCTCCTCGTCCCTTGTGACAGCGGCCGGGGATGTACGAGCTTTATTGGGGGAGGAAGAGGAGGAGGGGTGTGGGAATAAAACAAGCGAACCATAAGCCACGAAAACTAAACCAGAGCGCTCCCCAGGAGGAAGGGCAGAGCACGAGCATGAGCACGAGCACGAGGGCACGTTCGAGCATCGCCTGCGAAAATAAAAGCTGGAACCGACCCCAAACTACACCCGCGGCTGTAAGTCTACTTGGCGAGTTCTCCAACAGCCGTGGGGTAGGGAAGGGGTGTGGGTGTGAGAGAGTTTGTGTACCACCCGTAGGGGGGCGTGAGGCGTGTACCTCGTGGGGGAATGGGTAGACAGGAAGCGAC
The DNA here is from genome assembly GCA_021365275.1 of Xylariales sp. PMI_506. Taxonomy (NCBI): domain Eukaryota; kingdom Fungi; phylum Ascomycota; class Sordariomycetes; order Xylariales; species Xylariales sp. PMI_506. Next base: position 499,925 of record JAJTIY010000004.1, on the reverse strand, counting down.
GAAAGATAGACCAAAAAGAAAACAAAAAGGGACAAAGCAGGCTCAGCTGGAGACACACCCTCACCTCACCGGTGTAAAAGTATCTTTTTCTCCCCATAAAATTGCTTGGGGAGGCTTGGAACGAACGGGTGTTGGTTTGAACGGTAAACTTTCGGTGCACCGGAGCTTTCCACTGGGATAGGGTCTTCCGCATGCGCGCGCGCCAGAGGAACATTCCCGCTTCTCCCCTGTTTTCCCCAGCCCCGGTGAACGCCATTGTCTTTGAAAAAAAAAAAAATGCACAAATGATAATTCCAAATCAATTAAATCTCTTACAGTATCCTTCTTGTAGATGCACGCACTTGCGGTACCTTCAAACTGTCACGCTTCTTCCAGGTTGCGCATCTTGGATAGCTGTGCCCCCCGGTGCTGCTGGTTTACTTTTCTCGAAGCTCGGCCGATGATTCCCGGGACTGAGCCAGGTGACGTCGTTTTCTCAGGAACGATTACCGACCAGGAGCCGAGCTTGTGATTTTGCGGGGGAGAGGAGCGAGAGAGATGGGCCCAGGCCACCCCCCTCCCTCCCTGCCTCTCACCCCCCAGCCCCGATGTGGAAACCTTGGACTGGGTTGCTGCGCTGCGCTGCGTTTGCCCGCCCATTGATGATTGATCTTTGCCCCCAAATTTCTCCAAGAACCGCTAAGCTGCCTCTGTAACAGTCTAACTAGCCTATTTCCCTTTTGTCCCCCTCGCGACAATGGAGCTGAGAGATCTGAGCTCACCCCCAAATCTGTGTTAACTACGTCCTTAGGTATCGTTAGGGGCGCGGTCTATTGTTTCTCTTGAACTCCCATGCCCCCACCCCTGCAGCAGTTCGTTCGGCAGCAAGAGGTACCCTCAACAGCCGGTGACTAACATCGACATTGTGACTCTCTTCCATGTTCATCTCTTTATCCTTGGGGGCATTCGGGTCTTTACGGGGACGATGGGAAACTGGCGGTTAGACATTCGCAGGCGGTGGATGCATGGTCTCCCCCCCTGCTGGAGCGAGCGATTGCTCAGCTAGCCCGAGATACTTTTTGTTAACCCATCTCTCTTCACGCAATTTACCTAGATCGAAATGATAACCGGGAGTAGCACGAGACTTTTTACTACTGGTTTCTTTGTGTGTATTGTTCTCTTTTTTTGGTTTTCGTTTGGTACCCGTTCCCCCTTCAACCTCGGCTTCTCTCGGATCCACGTCATTTCCCCCAATTGCAGCTGCGCACCATAAGGGACGGAAACGAGCCTAATTGGCCTCTCCCTAAAAAACCCGCCTCTAGTTAAGTAGTTGATGGCAATATCCCCATGGGATTTGATTGCTAGTTAGTACGGGGCGTGGCCGGAGCGGGCTGATGTGCTATGATCATTCCCCCATACGGTCCCTGGTTTGGGAAAAAAAACCACCCCCATCTCCGAAGACCCGATGCGACCTGATTACTTAAGAGAACCATCCGGTCCCAACCAGTAAACTATATAGGGTGAGCATGCAGATAAGTAGTCCCCGTCTCACTCAGGTTCATCCTCCCAGCGGCGTTCAATTGCTGTTCTGTTTCCCCACGTCACGTGGGCGATACCCGTAACCAAATGGAGCGCTGGAGGGTCCCTCCTTCCACCTGAGTGCGAAACCACAACCACATTCCTAGTTCGGCAGTCAGAAAGAGATCAAGCATTCAAGGCATTCACCTATCAAGTCACGGAGAGAAGACGAGATCGAGCCACGAGTTGGTAATTGAGTTAAAAAGTGTTTTTGATTTTCCTTTTGACTATCGTTCATGTCTTGAAGACTTAAAATATTTCCCTGGTTGGTCTCATGCCACCGTAGAACTCCAGTTCATCTTGATGACGACCATTCCTGTCTAATGTGACCCTATTTTTGGTGTCCGTGACGAAACCCCTCCACCGTAAAGATCCATCCACCGAAGAAAAACCACCTTAACCAGATGCCTTTGTGGGCCGCCCGATAACACCCTCCCATGAGTAGTAAGTCGTCAGATAAACCCTCCGAAAATAAAGCAGCAAAACTCCCAAATATTGAATAAACCTTCTGCGGGTCATTCATCCAGACGCCATTGTCCCTCCGTAAAAAAAGCAAGAAAAAAAGTTGCCAATAGAATGCGACGCTCGAAGCAACGCTGAATGATGCACCGAATACTGGTACTATGAGCCCTTAGGCGGGTGTGCCCCACTCCATGGCCTCGGACGGGTCGCAATCAAATCGATACACGCGTACCTCGCCATCCTCACCACCGCTCGCCATGCGGCAGTCGCTGAGGCCGACGCAGGTCACCGGGCCCTCATGGCCGGTGAAGGTGCGTTCACATTTGCCGGAGCGAGGATCCCAGACCTTGACCGTCGCGTCGTTGGCGCCGGATACGCACCGCAGGGAATCGCCGACCAGTCCCCAGATACCTTCCACGTGGCCAAAGAACTTGTGGAGGTTCTTGCCCGTGGCAGTATCCCAGAGGCGCATGGTGGCATCGAGCGATCCCGTTATCATATAGCGCGGTGGGAGCGGCCGAGTCCTGTCGTGCTCAAACACCTGTCCGTATGCAGCGCGTGTGTCGTCGGCTGGCGGTGAGGGAAGCGCTGTTCCAGCGCTGAACCCGGGCGACGCACTGCGACGGCTCGATACGGATACCGAATCTGCCTCGGCTCCGCCGTCTGTCTCGAATTCGAAATCATCAGGCAAGGGGAGGACTTGCTGCACTTGTCCTACGTGACCTTCGTAGGTCTTAATACATTGTCGACTCTCCAGGTCCCACAGCTTAACGGTGCAGTCGTCCGATGCTGACAGGAGGGTCCTTGAAGCGACGTCAATTTTCACTTGGTTGACCCAATCGCTGTGGCCGCGCAGGCAGAAAGACTCCTGCGTCTTGAAGTTGAAGATCTTGATCGATTTGTCCATGGAGCCCGACGCTAGGTAGTCGCCATCCATGTGTACAGTGATAACACCGCCTTGGTGGTTGAGGGTGTTGATGCACGTGCCCGTCCTCCAGTTCCAGATCTTCACTGTTGCGTCCAAGCTGCCGCTGACAAGTACCCGGTCGTCGAACTGCAGCGCTCGGATGCCCTGTGTGTGTCCCTGGAGTGTCCGGATCACTTTACCCCTCTCCATATCCCAGAGCTTGATAGTGCTGTCATACGACCCCGTGGCCAGGATGTTATCGTCAAACTGCAAACAGGTAACACCGTTGGTGTGCTCGCCACGGAACGTCTTGATCGAGCACCGTCCATACTTCCAGTTGGATCCGATCCTGAATCTGTCTCGGTAGACATCCTTCCATGGCCGGGTCTTTCGCTCTACGGAACCGCTAACACATTGGCGCTTGGTCCGGTATGCGTCGAGCGCTTCGAGCCCGGATGCACTACGCTTAGTCGGGCCGTTCAAAGTAGTGAGGGCGTTTTCGCTAGAGCTGTCTGTGATCTCGACAACTTCGGCTTGTCTAGTTCGTGCAGCAATCTGGTGCTGTCTCTTCCACTCCTTCAACCTCCTAGTCTCCAAGCGAGGCAGGGCCCAGCCACATGCAGTGCACTTGCGCTCGATGTGCTGGAGGCAGAGGTGACGCCACACGGAATCATCGTCAGCGAGCGTCCTCCACCGATGGCTGACTTGAGATGCCTTGCATAATGAAACGCAGTCGAGGAAGCCAAGAATCTTTAGTGAGAGCTCGCTGGGCAGGGCGGAGATGAAGTCGATCTTCAACTGTTCAGACACTTCACGTGAAACCATAGACAGCTGCGGGAAGCAGCACTGGGTGATGACGCCCTGCAGCATCAACTCTCGGTGTTTAGATGGGGCAGCAGAGAACAGGGACCACACGTGAGTGATGGCCTGCTGGTCCGCTGCGGAGAGCTTCTCCAGTTCCTGCAAGATACGAGTGGTCAGCTCAGCGTTACGATATCAGAAAGGACGAAGGGGGTTAAGAGGTTGTGTAGTTGCTTACACTCTGGATCAGCTCCATCTTGTCCTCGTCAGCAGCCCTTCGACACTTGGAGTCGGGACGGTGACGATAGCAGAACTTGCTGTTCTGATCCTTGAAGTTTGCATTTCGCGGAACCATCGACTCTGGTTTTCCAACAGGTGCGTACAGTCCGGGGATGTGTTCCCTCAGGAACGGCGTCAGAGCCTGACCGACCAGCTGTTGGGACATGTTGGGCAGGCGCGACATCTCCTCCTCGTCGGGTCTTCTCCGATCACAGCTTGCCCGTGTTGGGGGGTAGGAGTCGTCGTGGTCATGAAGTGGGAAGGAGGCAGTGGAAGTTGGCGACGGTAAGCTGTCTTGGGCAAAAAGTCCATTCAGCGAGGGTGTGCGTTTATGTTGGCTAATGGCGTCATCTGGACGGTGTCGTGTACCACGGCCTTGAGTGGCCGGTTGGGTGCTGAAGGCTTCCATGGTCGAAACCGGGGGGGAAAGAGGATGCGCAGCGAGGTAGTCGGGGGAAGCGGAACGGTAAAGATGATACTAAGCGAACAAGGTGCGCCCTAGACTCTTACGTGCTCATGGCACTGACCAGGTACTGCAACGTGAGTGAGAAGCTGGGTGAGACGGTGAGAGAAAGGGAGGCCGAGCGAAGCGAAACAACTCAAAATGGCGTGCTGGGCTGTTGAAAATGGCAATGCATCAAAACCCCAAGCGCCACCTGGGATTCGCTCAAACGGAGCACCAACAGGGTTCTGCTGATGACCGCCTACGAAGAGTTGCGATCGTCCCAAACACTGTCGAGGGTGCGCAATAGCCTGGGCTCAGTTGCGCAATCAAAAGCCAATATGGTGATGGGCGGTGGCTTTGATTCGGTAGTACGAGGGGATTCGCTGTGCGCAGAAGGTTTGACAGGATTGGGGCTGGGCGGTGCCGCCGGAAAACTCTGGGGTCCCGGGGTGGTGGTGCGATGATCCTGCTGGTAGACCGACAATTTCGTTTGTCCAGCTAGTGAGTACGAGGCCCAGGTGCTGGTGGTCCTCCGATGATTTCTCCGTCTAATGCACGACAAATGGTCCTGGCCCGGTGGGAGAAGCAAGTAGGTCGAGCGGTGTCCCACCAAAAAGTTGAGTTTTGATTCGGGAGGGAGCGTGAGACGGCAGGGTGAAAATGCGGTCTGGCCGAGTATATAGCGGAGCGGTCTCTGGTTCTTTGCCAACGATGAGCAAGGCGAGGCGCGGGAGGTAGATAGGTGACAAATGTCTGCAGGATTCTTCTCAACTTCTTAATCTGTCGATATGTCGACATCCGGTTGCTAACACTGGACAAAGCCGTCAAAGCCGCGACATACGAGCCCCAGATGGCGAGAGGACCAGGAAGTCTTTGCAGCCCCATGCCCACGGATCCCTCTAGGCTCTGTGGATGCTTCCATCATTTCGACGGCGTCGATTGCGTTATCGCACTGCTTGAGCTCGCAAGATCCAATCAAAATCCCTGTTCCCGGCCCTGTGATTGGCCATCGGTTGTCGGGCTCTGCTCGCCTACCCGGCCGGGCGGTAAATCTCTGCCCTGTACCCCAGAAAATTGACTGAGCCTTACCGCAACTCTAGGGGGCGCCATCATTTCTGGCCGGTGGACGCCAGGCGGCAAGGCCTTCGAGCTCATTTCCGCCTGCGCCGTCGCGATTCTGCTGGCTGCACGACGTTTGAAACCAACCCAGCGACCTCGCGAGCGTCTGGCCTCTACGTTTATCTGCTTTTGATCCCGTTTTACCCCAATTTGCGCGCTCAGGAGCTTGATATCTGGGCTGGCCTCGCCTGCATGTCCTTGAGATCCAATTCTCCGACAGCCGCTCAGCTGGCTTTTACCGCGCCGATCACCGCTCAGCCGCACCGGCTATAGTCACGTAATCGACGCTCGAGCCACATGGTGCGCCCACCGGCGATCTCGTCATTTGCAGGCGAGCTTTCGTTTTTTCAGACCACTGGCCGGATCTGGCAACCCCTGTGGCGCCTGTTCCAGCGGTCGTGGCCGCAGCTCATCAAACTCTGCGCCTAGCCCGCGCTCGTGATTGACACCCTGGGCAGGCCAACTTCCTGATAAGGCCATATGGGCTACACCCAAGCATCCTGAGTGTTCACGCCTTTAGACGTCATCTGGCTCTCGGCCGGCTCTCTGCGCTCCAGATTTAGATGTCACCGTGGCAGGGCCACCGACTTCCGTAGCCCGGCTCTGTTTCTTCTGGGGTTCCAACTGCTACTCTTCTCTCCAGACACGAGGCGCCAGCCGCATGGTATGCCACCTGCGGGACGGACAGCCGCTAATGCAGGAGTTCGCCTCGTCGCAGCAGCCAGTTCTGTGGGAGATATCCCCAAATATCCAAAAGTTAAAAAGGGTTTGTGATTCTTTAACTCCTCCTACGTAGGCTCTCTTCAAGGTCAAGTCTTTCTCTATACCACCTAGCGTTGAATCATATATTTCAATAGTGCCCGTTTTGGAGAGTAGTATTATGAGCATGGTTTGCTTGTCCGTAGCTTATCTGCGTATGATTGTGCCTGGATTTCCTGACGTCGCACACCTTAAAATCACGCGACTTTCCGTTGCTTGAATCAGTCTACGCAAATCCAGTTCGCACAGCTGGTAACTCAGGAAAGGCTTTTTCAACATCGATGTGGATGGCGTGATTTGCTAGCCCAAACGATAAAGATAAGACGTGAGTGGCAATCTTAAATCGTGACAGTAGAAAGGAATTGTGTCACAGGTCCCCCCGTCGGAAAGAGCACACAGTCGCCTATGAAATCGGGCTCGTGCTTTCCGATCACGGAGATAAGTATGGGTAGAAAGAGTATCAATTGATTGTCATGTACGACGGGCTGCTCGGGGGACACGGATGCAAACCACCCGGCTATCTAGACACTTGAGTTCAAGACGGAGCCATCTATTTAGTGTATCTAAACTTACCAGGGTGCCAGTTACTGTACCTCTCACAGTCGGAAAAGGTCCGCGATCCTACTACTTGGGATAGACCACTAGGTGGGAGCCTTATCAGCGTGAAATGAAGGACGCTTGCTACAGAGCGCTGCGCTGAACTACGGGCGTGCTATTTCAAAATACCTGCATCACGCCAATCTAAGTTGCGTACCCCATAGTGGTGTCAACAAAAAGAAAACTGCAGGGTACATCCTCATATATCGCCCATCGTAAGTCGTGCCACGTGCCCGTGATGGAACTATCGCTACAATCACGCAATGTAAAATGGAGTGTAAAATGGAGTCGAAATCCAGATTGCCTCCAAATGAGACATTATAGGGCCGCAAAAAAAAAATTTCTTTTGGAAGCACCGAGGTCCGACTAACCTGAATATTTTTTCCAAGTGGCAAACTTGTTCGAACAAAAGTGTATATCGCCCACTGAAACTGTCATTGAGATCCATCTGTCGTGATTTCGTAATATCACACCGCAACGCCTGTCGGCCCCGCCGGCCCCAGCAACCAGGATGCGAATCTGTGGAGTAGCTGTATCGTCGCCAAGACGGATTGCTCTAGTAGGATCAGATTTTTCGATAGTAGCGGAGAAAAAGGGAAGAAAGCCCCACTGAGCTTACTCTGACTCTGACTCTCTGTACTGCGGCTGTTGCTGTCAACGATGGCTTGACGGCTCTTGCAGTCTCGGGACGCCGTTTCGACGACGCTGTTGAAGAGTTTTGAACTTTGGATATTATGAAATTCAGGATCCAAAGAAATGATGGAATAGGTCTAATCTAATCTCTGAGGCTGATCAAAATTGGTATACGTGTCGTCCAGATCTAATTCAATTCTTGGTGTGGTTTGTATATAGTATTGACATTCTCACAATCAGGCCCTGAAACCATATAGATGCTTGGTTGTAAGCATAAACCCTACTCTACTCCATAAGCGCCAGTAGAAGTGTCCATATGAAAGGCAAATAACGGTCGTTATAATTCTGATGACAGACACCATTACAAGACGGTCATGTTCATCGTGCTATTCGCTTAAAGGGTAGTCGTCCGTAGACACCCCGATTATTGGCCCATGTCAGGATTTCTGTAACCTGTATGGTATCCGAGTCAGACATCAAAATAGCACGGTGGTAGCTATTCTACTGACCACCTCGTCATAGTCATCATTCATTGTGCTCATGATACTGCGAGGACCCGGAACTAATAATAACCTATGTTGCCCATCGTTGCCAATTTGTTGGTTAAAAAAAAGTGGTAAAAGGCAAGATTATCATTAATTAACCTAATTCAAACCCAGGTCTTGAACTATGGAATATGGAGGGAGACCTAGAAACGAATAGAATGAATCTCCAGACTTCACGAAAAAGGTCACGTTCTAAGTGGCAGTTTCTGTACACGAGAACTGTGCCAGTAGCCCTTGGGAATGTGTAATTTCCAGCGGAACGATATCTGAGGTCTATTGTGTGTGCTAATCATTTAATATTCGATGTGGTGTCATCAGCTTTGTAGCGTTGAAAGTAAAATAACGTGGTTCTGAAGTAGGGCGATGAATTGGGCTATGAGGTCCAGCTCATGTCTATAAAGATCTTCACCTTACAAAGATTTAGAAGATGATTTTAGTCCGGTCTTCAGTTTCGCCAAAATATAGTCATCCTTGGTTTTATTTCTCTTTCAACTCCAATTAGAGATGCAAAAGCTGAAAGAAACTGCACTTAATAGTATAATTAAATACTGGTTTGCGTCTACATAAAGTGATTAGACTTGAATACCCTAACCTATGACGAGTGCTGAGAATTTACTGACTAATCTAATTCGAGGGTGAAAAGTCTAAGGTCCACTCAGGACTCGAATTTTGTGAAAATAATGAACAAAATAGATATGCTGTCATGAATTATTACCCAAGACTAACAACGTATTTAGAATTTTAAAAACATTTTTGCTTCGGTGAGCTAACTGCTGTATAACTAGGTTTTCCTTTTTCATTCATGTTATTCTTCGACAGTTAATCTCATTGAAGTATCAAGAGACAAGTATATAACTTTAAGATGTATTATCTTTGAACAGCGCATAGCTGTGTAGGCGGCGATAACCATGTGATAGAGTCGTAGAAAGCTCCAGCACGCAGGAGAAACCCTACCTACCTTGTATTATCTCCAGAACCCTACTTCTCTTTCTCCTGAGGTCAAAATTAGGCACCAGAACTCGCCTAATGAAGATATAAGCTGTTTCTATTCTGAGATGCGTCTCTCGGTTATGTCTATTCACCAAAGGCATGAGCTGATCAAGTCAAAATGGAAAGGGGTGACCCACACAAATCCCGGGTGTTGCGTCGTCCCACACACCGGAAACGCGTCTAAGGTCCTACCACAACCTACATACGCACCCGCTGTGGGCACCTTGAGGAGGTGGGTCTTGAGATTGTGTTTGATGGGTGAGCGGAGGAAGGTGTGGTGGATCCTCCAAGGTTCGCCGAGATAGAGCAAAAACAAGGAGTAGAAGAACGAACACTGGCCAAATTTAGACACAGTAGCGACCGTGAATATCAAGTGGAAAGTTAGAAGGCGGTCGGTTCCTCCACGTCGAAAGCTGTAGAAGTTCGACCAGTTACTACCCAGGAGCACAACGTGCATGAGTCGGTGCGGCATTGCCATGCGACACAACTTCCGACTTACCAGGATCACGTCTTCTTGGATTCACCATGATTTACCATCCTCTTGGGTTATCATATGATATACTTTGAGAGATTGAAGGCTTGAAATCCGTCGCCGACTTCTTCCAATAACTGAAACACTCAGCCAAGAATTTCAACCACCGTCATTCGAATTACCCTTACCGCGAACAAGTACACAACCCCATAACAACCCCATAACTCTAGATGATAATGATGATTCGCCTACATGACCTGAGCAAGGTTTTCACCAGAAGTGGCAGAACCTGGAAATAGAACCTCGCAGGTCAATCAGAATAACCCATAGTATCCCATACGAAGAACTTGATAACAGTAGCAGGAGGTCGTACAAGACTCTGAGAAAGTATTTTCCCCTCGAGATTTGCGGATATCTTGTCCATTGCGACCGGGGTGGCGTGTACCTTCACCTCGACACAATCCGCTACATCTTTCTTCCTGGTACACCAAAAGGAGACCTTGCTACCGTTCTGGTGTAAGCTAGGAGACCGGGGCTATCTCGCTCAGTAAGAGGGCAATGGGTGAAAACCGGGTGAGATTGGTAAGTCGTTGACATCACCATGAAATCGGATTATTCAAGACTTTCAACGCAGAAACCCGTCAGATACTTCTCCAGAGAGAAGATGATGAAAATGATAATAAGATGAAAAAGATGCACAGGGGCTGGGGGGAGTTTGAGATCTATAATCCACACTTCATATCCATCGGCTCGCTTTTCTTGTGATAAGCACGAAAGAAATGGCTTCGAACTTAGTTCGAGTCAACTTCCCACGGTATAGTTATAGTATTCGTGCTTTGAACACTGCATCACGCTCTAATAACAGCTTCACCGTTATGGCCCATAATCACACGAAGCTACAGCCCAGCGTTTGGAGTTGAGTTGATCCTCTTCAGATTGATGGTAAGGTTATTGAAATGCCCAAGAGGCACTTTGTACTAAGTCACGTATATTTCTGAGCCGTTAATTTACCCCTGGTAGTCTCCTCTAAGAGTAGCTCATTCTATGGTAGGTAGTATTACGATGGTTTTCTGTAGGACTGCGAGCTTGTAGCCCATGCCGTCTATAGACTAGTTCGTTGGACCCGGGTACCTAGCATCCCGACTAGCTAGGATTGCGGAGATGCTTAATTGTGAGTTTTGGATATGTTCGTCAGCCAAGGCCGGGGAAAGTCATTGGCCTGCTGTGTCCTGTGGTGTGATACGCCCTCCATTCTTAGGTTCAAGGATGCGCCCTCAGAGATACCACGGTACCAAATCTGACAGTTTCAAAAGTCTGACAACCCGGTGGGAAACAGACGACACAAAGGGGGAAGCATGATCTGATTGTTGGGGGCTGCACGTAATGGTATTCAATCGCCTTCGGCGCAATATACATACATAACCCCTGCAGACCTGATCCTGAGTGAGACCCACTGAGCGAAGGGGCGCCTCTGCACAACGGTGTGTGCTGGCTTAAGCGAGATGCATCGGTATTATTGATTCCCCGAGGCGGCCAGTCAGTCACTGTCCACGACCCTAACCCGACAAAGTATGTTGAAGGGGCCTGAGCGCAACCAGCAGCAGCCATTTGGGACCCTGGGGATTAGGAACATGAATGCACCAACGTGCATAGAGTAAGCTTTCTTTCGTTTTCGGAAAATATGGGCGCCGATCAGTCATAGTCCAACGAGGAGCAGCAGCAGCAGCAGCAGCAGCAGCAGCAGCAGCAGCAGCAGCAAAGGAGGTGGTGGCGGTGGTGGTGATGGTGGTGGTAACGGCAACGCTAGAAAACACATGCAGCCCAGAACGGTCGACCTGCAGCTATCAGGTTTCTATGGTTCCTGACCCTAATGAGAATATGTGCCGCGCAAATTTCGGTAGTTATCGCTGGCGGGTTGGCGTGATTGAAGCCTCTGCTTCTCGATCGACCGCGTTGCAAATTGCGAAAAGCCTGCAATTAATTCAGCACTAAATTTAGTGATACCCGACAAAATTACTGTATCGTACGTAGAGCCAGCGGACCCTAGGTAATCACCTTCTTCGTAAGGAGATCGTTCCTAGGCAAGGGCCCAGGGAACAGCACATGGACAAGGGCATTTGGACTGGGGGAACTCTAACACAGTAGCTTGCGATCAATCTCTAGAGTAATTGAACAATGTCCAGATTTACAGCGATCATTAATCGGGGCAAGATGGCTGGCAAGATGCAGCGATTAGGTTATGCGACTTAATCGTTACTGCTGTCGTCAGAGTTGCGAGCACGAAGCGCCACCTGGCCTAGTCCTCCACGTTTTCAGCCAAACAAATGGGAAAAGCCTGGCGCAAAACATGCCGGGATGAGCCAATGAGGCGTTCCGTGTTAGACCTGTCAAAGACGTCGCACTGAGTACCCTGCAACGCATAGTTTACATGCACTCAACGGTTTCAGGAGGGTTCCAACGGACAACCCTGCGCCTAAACTGGCTACCGGCCGAGATGACCGGCCGAATGAACTTACGTTCTGTAGTCATTTGAGATTGTTTGTTGGGAGGCTGGCATGCACGAGTGCGGCGTATTTCATCATGCCTGCTCTTCAAAATATAGTCGAGAATACACCCCACGAGAGGCTGGGGACAGCTCTGTTGTATGTCTAGAGGCAATGGGTGGTGGGTTCTTTCCGATGCAGTCCTCAAGGCACGCATATTGGGTACCTGTAAAGCACCATAAGAGTCATGTCTAGGAGAGTTGTAGGACAAGCGAGAGCAAATTGAATTTGACTGCATACTAATACTACGGAGTTGGTTCTAGCACACTTAAAGATAACCATTCCGTAAATATAACCAATATCCTAGTACCCTAACACCTATATTTCCTGATATCATATTCAACCCGAGAGACTTTTGGGGTATTTTATCCTTGACCGAACCGATTCCATCCCATCCTGCCATTGATCCCGTTTCAGTGCCATTCCATTTGCACATCTAAAGTGCGGACGATGCCTTGTTGCGAGCTCTGTGACTCCGTATCGTCGTGCTCGTTGTCACGCTCCACCGTCTCCAGGGGTATTGACGACTTGCCGGGTTTCCGATTGATCGAGAACATGGAAAGGTTGTTGCTGTACTTGGAACCTCCAGAGCCCGAGTTTCCGGTGCCCTTCTTGGACTGGAACGGCTTGTGGAAGAAGGGGCGCAGGGTCGGGATACAGGCGGCGACAATGACGACGTTTTGCTCGATGCTAGATGCCGTGTCAATGGTGCTAACCACATGATTGAACAGTATTATCTTAGGATAGAAAACTTACAGGCCCCAAAGAACCAAAGGAACGACATCCCAGACTGTTTGGAGATAATGGTTAGTATAGAACAAGCAAGGTAGTGGGTCACACAACTCACGAGGGTCACTCTTGTCGGTAAACAGATAGAGATAAGTTGCCTTCACGATGGTGACGATCGCAGACAACATGGTCAACCCCATCATGATGCACAATCCGATCTTGGTCGACTGCCTCATCTGGAGTTTCCAGAAAACGGAGATGGGCACGATGGCCAAGACAACGTCGGTCAAGATAGTGAACGAGCTCAAGAAGTAAGAATAATCGTTCAGTACGTTCGGACTCAGACAATACCCATCCACGGTTGGGTTCCACAGTCTCTCCGTAGGATGGCACTGGAGGAACACGACCATTACAGAGCCCATCGCTAGTCCAACCTGAATAATGACCATCGCATACAGGACCGTGGATCTGTAAATATTCGGATCCAATATGTGGTTGACGAGAATAGCGATCGAGATGTTGGGGAAACTGAAGGCACCTATGGCACTTGTTAGTAACTACAGACAGATGTCAAATACGTTCGTTCCTGTACGAACCAATATTAAAAGCTGCGAGTTCGTTAGCACATATCACATCAACTCTAGAGGTCAAGTTTTAAACTCACGATAACCGAGCATCTGGATCTTGGCAATAAAGTACAATGTATCGGGCGTGGTTTTGGCGGCAACGGCTGTTGTGTGTTGGCCGAATCCCAACACCGCGGACCATGTGACAAGAGCAGAGGCGACGATGCTCAGAGCCTGAAGATTACATGTATTAGTGGTAGCACAATAGAATCCTCATGCCCGATTTGGTGTTGCGTGTCCGAACAAAAGAAAAATTAGTATGGCATACCATGGAGAAGAAGATGAAGAAATCATCCCATCCCAGCTTCTTGACGATGTGGGCCCGAGCGAACAGCTTGAGCAGCACGACGGCAAAAGCAATCCCTGTGAAGACCCAAGCGACGGCGATGACCTCTGCACTCCGACTCTCGTTCTCGTCCGCCATCGTTTCTTATTTTGTGAGAAGCTGCAACGGTTACGGTGGGTACTGGTTGTGAATTGGCGACGATCGAGGTTGTGATTGTTCCTTACGCCCTAAAAGACGAGCATGGTCACTTCGAATCAGGCGACCCGTGGGACACCGGCTTTCACGGTGGGCGACGTTGTGCTGTTTTTGTATTGAACACAACCGAGTATAGGAGAGGCCAGCATGCATGCGCTCGGGACAGCACAGGTACGCTGTGTAACTTATAGAATAACAAGTTTAAGGATAGAGGCTGCGAGAGAGGGAGAGACAGATGGCTGCCTCGGCGCCGGGATTCTCTTCTGCCCAGGGTTGAAACCTCGACCGCAACCCACCCGTCGTAACGTTAGAACAAAACCGCAGAAGAGCCAGAATAGAAAATGCAGGCTTGAACCGGGGTAGGCGGGGTTCCCCTGCAAGCTGACGATCCAAATGGATTTTATGCATTTCTGAAGTACACAGTAAATAACGTGAGAGCGCTCTCTTTCTCTTACTCCTGCGCTCGGGCGTTGAGGTTCTTGCAGATGCTAATGCATCCAATCCGAAGGGCCATGCCACATCAAGGACCCCTGCACAGGGTGGCGTTGCCGGTCATGCCTCAACTGAGTAGTTTCCCCGCGGCACTTTTGTCATGGTTTCGTGAGCCAGAGGCAAGCCACGGAGGGAATTCAGGGTTTCTGTGAACCATAGGGTCGGTTCCTGCAATGATTAGGGGACTCTGCTATCACTAACACCCCAGTAATGAGGCTGCGCTACGTGCTGTAGTTTCTTGCCAATGTGACGCCGTTCCACGGTTGGGCGTATGTCGCGGATGCTTGATAAAACTCCGCCCGTGGTTGGTACCGTGGCTCCGTTCCTCTAAAAGGCCCCCCCCCCCCCCCCCCCTTTGGTTCCCGGATGGACCGGCCATGCTCTTCCAGTCCCGAGAGTCAGGCAAAACATAGGAGATGAAGTGGCGGAGGGGAGCTGAGAAATATCAGCGAGAGGGTGGACCTATTTCGATAATTCGGCCGTGAATACTAATAAAAGGACAACAACCAGTGGCGCTGGCCGACAAATTCAATTACTCGTGTGCCTACGGGATGCGAATACGTACAGCTGGCATAGCCGTCCGGGCCTTTTTTGTACTGAAAATCAGGGATTATTAAGGACCCCCGGCAAAGGTGGATTCCGTGAGACATGGGGGGGCAGTTTATTGGATTCAGAAAGCGCCTAGCACAATGGAAGTGCTGTGTTTCTATATTGTAATTCGGAATCCTGCTGCACGCACGATTCAGAAACTTTTGATCCAGGGCGAGGGACGACGGCTGACCTTGTGATTCGGCCAAGATCCGAAAAAGGACGCACTTGTGCGTGCCCAATGACGAAAATTCTCAGCAAAATGGATCAAGAAAAAGCAATTATTGTGGCTCACAGAGGTCACATCTTGACCAGTGCTGGGCTGAATAACCCCTAAAAATTTTCGACAACAATTGACTCGTGTAATGGTGACTACAATTATTATAACATAATTCTATTAACCAAATGGAATAGAATTAATAGGACTTCAGAATTTCCCGAAGACTGCACCACCAATATGCAAGACCCATATTCCGAGGAGAAATGGAGTAGATCCCTATCCTATTTTGAAATACGTACTTCAAATCCACTTTCTTCATCATATCATATCATATCCACTGCCCTGTAAATCGGCGCGTGCAGGGTGCCCCAGCTTCCGGCAACCTCCTAGCATGCCCGGTCCGTACGCGTTGCTGAACGCTAACTAACTTATCCTTGCGGTAGAGATGAAAAAGATGACAGACACCGACTCTGCCTGCCTGCCACCCAACCCACCACATGTGGATATACAGAAGGACATCCCTGCATCTGCCCAGTCGGCACCGTCCAAAAAGGGGCAAGATCACAACGTTCTTTCAGCGATGGGCTTTGCCAGGGTCTGGGTGGAATACTGAAAACGACTACTGAGATTTAGCAAAAAATCTTTACCGCCCCAAAACCCTCGTCTTCAGGTTTGGGCACAGTCTGAAGGAGTAGACCTTCAGTTGCTACTGTACCAGCCGAGTGCCGTGGGGGGTTGCGAGGGCCCGGACGGCACAGTTCCCCGGCCTCCAGTTTTTTTCTCCTCGGAAGCCACGCGGCCCCAGCCTACAACTTAGTTAATCTACTATTGAGGTTGTAATATGGGTAAACAGGTAGTGCTATTAACTTTTTAAGATTTTCAGCGACTAGCTGGTTTCGAGAATGAAATGAACCACGGCCAACGGAGAGCTAAACGCGGCCGCTTATTAAGTATGAGCAAAACCTATCTACACTGCCTCATCCAGCACTATGGTCTGTTGCCGCATCCCCCCACGAGGCACAGAGTATCTCCCCTACCACGTAATGCTTCACGCGAGATAACTTCCCGCTCGGTTTTCCGACTCAAGCGATCTTGATCGCTGATCGTCTCCGAGATCTTGGGGCTTCAGCTGACGTGCTTACAATCTCCCAGTGTGAGACCCTTCGTGCGGGGCCTGCTTCGCTTGCTCGAGATCGTCGCCCGATGCAGGGTTCCGTTTTTTTTTCTTTTTCTTTCTGCCAGTAGTCCGAGTAATCAGAGCTCTTGCTACACCGTGCCAGCCCTGCTATTACGATTCGCATCCTTGGCGGATACCGAATCGTACCTGCGAGAAATGATTGCTGTCTGGTCAGGGGGAAGGTTGGCTGGCCTGCGACGATTTACCCATGGTATTGCGACACACAGGCAGCTATCCTTGTCCATGGGGAAAGAGGGGGGTTTTGCAGATTTCTCCTGTGCTTGATACTTATGGAGCCCGTGCCTGGTAGGTTCGGCAGTGGTTTTTGACTCCACACGGAGCGCTCGAACCGTGAACCATCTTGTCGTTGGTCTTCAGTCGAGTGGTTGATGCCAGATCACAGATGATGAGTGCAACGCAGAGGATGTTATATTAACTGCATACGCCGAGAGACATCAATGCTCAGATGTTCGTTTTCTCTAGCGTCAAGCTGGCCACAGCCACATATGTAATCAATAAAGGTATGCAGCTCGAGAAAAGGCCATCATATTGTTAATACAGGCAGAGCCTGCAGAATGGCCGACCTGTTGACCAGATGATTGGCTCATAGTCGTCGACATCCACCTCCGGTAGTTTCCGCGTTATGCCGCTAGGCCAAGAACCCCTTGAACTGCAACCCAATAGGTTAGTGCTTAACTTGCGCAGTTGCGGTGGTACTACCTGTAAGACGTACCTTGATGGGTCTTAGCGCGCTGGTACTACTGTAGAGGTAAAGTTGTGTCAGACAATCCCATGCCTATATTCTCGATATTTATCCTCCGTAGCAAGTCTCTTCCCCTTTAACAGCCACTTGGCATATGGTGAGTACTATAGCCTGGTATTATGGTGTCAACAAAGCGTTACAAATTTCATCCCTTGCTAGCAAATAGGAGTTACGTTACGTACAATGGTACCTCATGACTGCACTATGAGCGAAGTTAAGTGCTAGCAGACGGACATACTCCACTTCCCCAGGCCAGGGTATTTCAATCTTTGGCGTCAATGTCGACAGCTAAAACAAAAAAATAAAATAAAAAAATTCGTTCTCTATGTTTTTATGAGGTGCATGCTCTAGTCCAGTGCATGATGGCGCCATAGGGGTTTGAAGGTTCAACTTTTGTTGGTACCATCAGCCTTGCTCTCTTCGTCTATTGAGGCCAGAGGTTTTGTTGTGGTCAGCGCCGCCGAAACTGCTTCACATCCAGCTGCTGCTCCGAGCTGTCGATGAGCTCCAGCAGCCGCCGCTCGCGCGTCTCGGGTTTCTTCGCCGACATGACCCAGTCGACAACCAGGCGCCTGTAGCCCGGGGCGCGGCCGTCGAGGTAGGATGACGCCTGCTCGCTGGCAGCGATCCGCGCCGCAAACTCGGGGCTGAGCTCGAGCGGCGCGTCGCGCTCGAAGGACCGCTGCGCCGTGTTCTCCTCGGTGCGCCGCCGGAAGGCCGCCCGCCCGGGCTCGCGCATGCGGCCCGCCGCCTCGAGCGCGGCGATCTTGTCCACGTTGACGCGGCTCCAGTGGCTGCCCCGCTTGGCCCGCGGCGTGAACCGCTGCGCGCTTCGGCTCGCGTCCAGGCTCCGCTTCTGCCCGTCGATCCAGCCCCAGCACAGCGCCTCGTCCACCGCCTCGGACCACGTCAGAACCTGCCGGCCGGTGTGCTTCTTGTAGTAGCCGAGGAACAGCTCCGTCTGCGAGGCGTGGTTCGCCGCGAGCCAGTCGCCGAATGCGCCCGGCGAGTCGAAGAATATGGGCGCGTCCCAGCTTGACTGGACGGGCTGTGAGATGCTGCCACTGCCCGATTTTCGCATAGCACGCGGTCGTAACCTTCCAGCCATCATGCTCGGGGTAGTTCCTTCAGCTACAATGGCATGTCTTGTTATCCGCTTGTTGTTCTGTTGTCCACATGACTATGGGAGTATAGTGGAGTTTTAAGTTCAGCGTCCGCATCCCACTAAAACACAAACCCCTTTTCAGTTAGTTCAAATTCCTGTGGGTCTTATAGTTCCAGTCCGACCTCTTTTGCAGTTGAAGTCGGGCTGTCTGATCATAGGCTGTCCAATTAACTACAAATCCACTACGTAAAAGCCTCCCTCAGGGTGGGTTAATTTTGCAGTGAAGCCCTCTTTTGCAGTAGCTGGGCTGGCTGGCTGGGCTGTCTGATCATAGGCTGTCCAATTAACTACAAAAGTAACCCTGAAGCCTCCCTCCCCTCAGGGTGGGTTAATTTTGCAGTGAAAGCCTGGCTGCTACGTAAAAGAAGGCTGTCTGATCATAGGCTGTCCAATTAACTACAAAAGTAACCCTGTCCACTACGTAAAAGCCTCCCTCCCCTCAGGGTGGGTTAATTTTGCAGTGAAGCAGCCATGGGTCTTTAGCTTCGTAAAAAAGCCTCCCTCCCCACTACGTAAAAGCCTCCCTCCCCTCAGGGTGGGTTAATTTTGCAGTGAAGCAGCCATGGGTCTTTAGCTTCGTAAAAAAGCCTCCCTCCCCTCAGGGTGGGTTAATTTTGCAGTGAAGCGACACATTGTGCATGCAGAAAGTAAAAAGTAAAAGCCTCCCTCCCCTCAGGGTGGGTTAATTTTGCAGTGAAGCAATATTGGTACGTAAAAGCCTCCCTCCCCTCAGGGTGGGTTAATTTTGCAGTGAAGCAATATTGGTACGTAAAAACCTCCCTCCCCTCAGGGTGGGTTAATTTTGCAGTGAAGCTAATGCATGAAGCTGCTACAAATAACCCCCCCAAAGTCCACAATTGGCTGCAGGCTGGGCCCTCCCTCCCTTCAGGATTGGTTAATTTGGCAGTCGAGCCGCTAGGAGCCAGTCGAATATAAAACCCCCTCTACTCATTCAGTCCAACAATAGCCTCTGTACAAAGGCAAGGCTGTCCTCTGTACAATAACTCCCCTCCCTAACTTTGTAAGGGAATAGCCCTTCTTCGCCCGGTTTGTATGTGTAAAGCGCCCATCCCTTCTGGGTGGGTTATTTTGCAGTGCTTCCGTAGGGCCAATTATTGTTAGTACTTATAAATTGACAGTGAAGTCGCATGTGTGTGTGCTACTAGTCTGGTTGTGCCACCATCACTGATTACTGTGGACTACTGACCGACTTGCATATATTATAAACTACCAACATGCAACGGCTGAGTTGAGCTTTCCTGGATTAGTCATGGACATTGGCCCTGCATCCTGAGACCAGGAAGTCAGTCGGCGTGTCATTATTCCGAGTAGGGGCTGGAAAGCTTTAAGCTATTGAATTGCTTGTCAGTATCGATTCCATATTTTGTCCATTTGCATCTTCCTCAAGGCTGGACGTCCGGGCACTATGTCTAATTATTTCTAATAGTCAAGGGGCATACTGTCGCGGGCTCCCATTTGAAACATTAGCTGCCATTACCTCCTATTCTCAATCCGCATATCTTGATGACAATAGCTAAATAATTACATGTACTCCACATCTAGAAAGCAAGGCAGAGGCGATTGAGTTGATCAAAGCGCTATTGACTCGGATTGAATAACAAAACTACGTGATACAAGAGGCACCGCGAGATGGAAAAGTATATGTCGGCGCAGTAGCCAGTAGTGCATACTACACAAATGGAAAGTAATACCAAAGAGAGAAGAATACCGCATGAAGAATTTCAGCAGCCAGTTATTGTCATCGTGAAAACGTCATCCCACATCCATCAAAGCATATTCTGTGATCGTCTCCCGTATATTCCTAGACACGCTGCGCGTTTCTTCATTCCACTATTTCGAACCCAAAGAGATATTAGCGTACTGTCCCCGTTCATTGCATAAACCTTCACAAAAGAAACAAAAAGGGAGGGAATTTGAGGTATCGTTGCAGGAGAATAGAAAGTACGAAAGCCTTTACCGTGAACCACCGCCCCCAAAATCTCGCCGACGCCCTTTCCGATCTGTGCTACACCTTGTTCGAGTTCTTGGAGGACTGCGGTCAAAACTTGGCCAGTGGACGACGGAGTAGGCCTGGCAACTACGGCAGCAGCCGCCATAAATAGAAAGACTAGGGGTCTCATGTTGACGGGTTGTAATGGCATGAAGCTTTGAAGGTTATTCGAGTTTGAAAATCGATTCGTTGCTGTGCTATAAAGATACTAATATATCGTAACAGTCACACCAAAGGAGTATCGCGACAGCTCACCCGCGCGCGGAGTCGGGATGCCACGTAGTTATAGCTTAATCACAACTTCGGGAGCCAAGTAAACATTCCTAAAGCTAGAATTTGAAAGAGCATTGTGCCCCTACATGTCTCAGAATCAAATCACCTAGGCGCGGCCCGTTGAAGCTTCGTGTCTCTTGCTGAAAACGCGTCTAGAATTTCCTCCGTTCGTTCTTGTGGAAACTGAGGAATGGAAGACAATGTCTCCAAGTCACGCCAAATTAGCTTGTACTTCATGTCATGTACCGTACACACGAAGATTCTGCTATTTCATCGACTTGTTCCTTCAATCTTTTCGAATTTTTGGTTCCATGCTCTATGGAATATTAATGCAACTTGATTTCTATACACCACAATGCCGAATCTTCAATAACACTTTACCAGTTCCCCAGTTCTTTTGGGCGCAACATGTTGCCCAAGTTTACACTGTTGATCGCATTCCTGACACATATGCTAATTTTGAAGTCGCCGTGCACATCGTATTGCTGAGGGAAGTATTGTAAGACATGGATATCCCGGAAAAACAGCCGGCCCACTACAATTCACGTGTCTATGCTTGTGTCAATAATTAAGTATATTTAGTAGGTTAAAAACTACTGTCATATTCAATCTCGGAGCCGAAACACTGCAGAGAAGGAATTGTAGAACCGGCGCCTCAACCAAGCCGAGTATAGCGACTTAGTACTGAAACCTAAAGTCCAATCGCTTGTTACCATCCTTCTCTCTGGCCTCCTGGTCGTTCTGGTAGGCGACTCTCTCCTCGAGGGACATTGCGCTCCAGATCTCCTCCTTCTTTTTGTTCAGGTAAACCAAGTACTGCCTCTGGGCGATGAAAGCGACGAGGCTCACGACGCAGAGCGAGATGCAGACCTTGTTGCCGGTGTGGTAGTAAGGCGAGTCCTTGGATCGGTAGATCTGACTGCCGATCAGGGAGCCGATCTGCACGATGACATTGTAGGTTGCAGCCGTGATCAGACGCTTCTTGACGTTGAAGGTGTTCTCGGAGATCCAGGAAGAGACCAGTGGGTGGAAGTACGGGTAGCCGGCGATCAGGGTGATGAGCGAGAATCGAGACCAGTCGCGGCCGCCGTCGGGGATGGTCAGGAGGGCGGTGAAGATGGGCAGCATCCAGAACTCGCCGAAGAAGCAGTGCCACGCGCGCTCGTTGAAGTGGTTGCTGCTCCACGCCAGGGTCAACATGGTGATGATCTGGAGGGCGGCGTAGGGGGCGGTGAGCATGTTGGATTCGAAGGTGCTGAATCCGAGACGCTTGAGGGTCAAGGTCAAGTAGCCCGAGACGGGGGTGGCTGGGATGTAGGCGACGAGACCGATGAAGTACAGACCCCACATGGAGGAGTCGGACCAGGCCTCCTTGACATCCTTCCAGGTGGCGGGCTCCTGGATGGCAGTAAGACCCTTGGCGGGATCGTCACGGAGGATGCGCTGCATGGCCAGTTAGCAAAACATTATCCCTAATAACCCCCCCCCCCCCCCCCCCCCCCCCCTTATCTCCACGCTATTCATGGGAGCAAAATGCTTACGTTTATCATGATGACCTCCTGCCTCTCGGTGTACCACGGCTTGGGGAAAAGAATCGACTTGGTTTTGGTCGGAGAGTGGGGCAGGTACAGGAAGGAGATAACTCCGATGAGGACGGTCAGGAGACCCTCGATGAGGAACAGATAGAACCAGCCGGGTCTGCCGTGAATGCCTCTCATCTCGAGAATTCCAGCAGCCAGGAGGGCGGAAATCACACGAGCAACGTTGAGGGTCGACCAGAATGCGGCCAAGCGGGTAGACAGCTCCCTACTGGTGTAGAAGTAGGTAGCCATGAGAATCACACCGGGGATGAAACCACCCTCGCAGGCGCCGATGCACAGGCGGGTGATGTAGAACCCAGCGCGGTTGGTCATGAACGACTGTAGCCAGGATACATTGCCCCAGCAAATGATCATGGTGGGCAGGACGTACTTGAATCCATAGCGCTTGATCAAGAACTGAACCGGAAACTCGGCGAGCAAGAATGCAACAAGCTGGAGAGTCGTTCCCTGTTGTTATAGTCACGTTAGAATATCACGCGCCTTATTATCGACAGAATAGCGGGGAGCTCCATTATCTTACATTGTTGTAATCATCCGAAGTGATATTCAAATCGACCAGCAGGTTATCGGCCAACGCATTGGAAACGTTTCCACGGTCCAATTGGAGACCGAAGAACTAAAAATCAAACTCATCAGCTTCCGGGGTCACAACAAAGATAAGATTCTGCTATATGCGCAGAAGTATAGCGCCATGCAAACTTACCATCACACACAGCCAACCCAGGAGCATGATGTCGGTCTTGCGCACCACGCGCCTCTCCTCCTCGGGCGTCCATGTCGCCTCTGGATCCCAGCGGTGAGCGCCTTCATAGGTCTCGTGAGGGCGGACGGCGTGGTGAAGCTTTGTTCGTCCGACCTCGACCTCGCCCTTGTCAGGTGCTTGGTAGCTGTCCTGCTTGACGGCCTTGGGGAGGCTCTCAATATCTTGGTCAGTGCCCATCTTTGCCTGGCCGATGCTACGTACGCACTCCTGCGCACAAACACGTCGGTTAAGTGGAGGAACAGCTAAGACTAAAAATTCCCAGATGCTGAAAAGCCGACTGCGTTATGGCAAATCGAACCACCGTTGTTTGACAATCGTGCAGAGAGAAGACGACTGATCAACCGAAATGGGCAGGTCCACGGCGATGATATATGGATTTTTTTTTCTTACTCTCTTTAAAACCACGGACAGCAGTACGAGAAGCAAACCTAATGCAGACTCGCCTATAAGCTAGCTCGACGCATGGATTGCCACGCGTTTGGAACCGCTCCCATTGGTCCCAGCGGAAGCCCCAAAAGCCCAGAAGCTAGACTTGCCATGTGAAGCGGCCGGTGATTAGCTTCAAGACCGTTGGCAACATGTGGTGCGAGTTGCCCAGGGAGTAGGGAACCCCCCCCCAAAGCAGCATGGCATCTCCGCTAGCGTCGCCTGTATCCCGGGGTGGTGATTCGCCCAGGTCGAACCACCAGCCGATGAGAATGCGGGGTTCCTGGAGAAATTCTCGGAGGGCTGGCCTTTCACCATTACGGAGACCGATGTCGTCTTACTGGGCGGCCCCGGGGCCTGGGAAAAATGTAATATTAAGGGTAGGGTCTGCGCTTTGGGAGCCATGGGTCGAAAGTCACTACCTAGCCCGCTGAAAGGAGATACCCATCGGGTCACGCAATTTTAGCGCCTACTTCGTGATACTACCCCGGCCACCACCCGGCACCCAGACCAAAGCCAAGCCAGTGCAAGTCAGCCAGTTGCTGCAGCACATATTCAATCCATCAATCGATAAATCGACCGATTAAGCAATCACAAGTTCGGGAACCATGCCGTCAATCAACCCGGAGGCGGCGCTCGACTTCCACATCTTCGGCGGCCACCAAGAGGCGCGGACTCGGTTGTCGCAGCCGCTGGTCTACTCCGGCACCCTCGACAGCTTCGAGCAGAATGATCTGACGCCCATCATCGGTCGCGAGTTCTACGGGCTGCAGATCCGAGACCTGCTAGCCTGGGATGACCAGCACATCAAGGACCTCGCTGCGACTAGTGAGTAGTGTTTATTTTATGCTTTTTATGCCTTTTGCTCCATACTGTAGAGAAGAGATATACATGCCCCTCCCCTCCCCAAAAAAAAAAAATAAGAAAAAGAATTATGGTCATAAGGTTCGCGATGACTAACAGAACAAAAACCCGTAGTTTCGCAGCGGGGTGTCGTTTTCCTGCGCAACCAGGATGTTACTCCCACTGAAATGAAGGATTTCATTGTACGACTTTCCACATTGGCCGGTGCCCCCGAGTCCTCCGGCCTGCACGTGCACCCCTTGACAGAAGAGGGCAGCGAGCTGGGTGACCAGATCTCGGTCATCTCAAGTGAGAAGCAGAAGAAGGGCGGCGGTCTTACACACCAACTGAGCGACGTGAGCCGCTTCGCCAGCGCGGGCTGGCACAGCGATATTACTTTTGAAAAGGTCCCCTCGGATTATGCTATGTTGAAGATCCACACCTTGCCCAAGACTGGCGGAGACACGGTAAGGATGTTTTTGCTGCCCCTGTTATTTGCCCCCCTCCCCCACCCCCTACCTTTTCCCGCTCTGCGTCCGCACTTTACAACCGAGAACATGCATCGCTAAACATTTCACCTCGCAGCTGTGGGCTTCTGGATACGAGATCTACGATCGGCTATCTGAGCCTATGAGAAAGATGCTTGAGGGCTTGACCGCCACACATGATGCCAACTTCTTCCACGACGAGGCTGAGAGGCTCGGTAACCCGCTCCGCAAGGGAGTCCGCGGGTCTCCGCTGAACCAGGGCTCCGACCTGAAGACCACCCACCCGGTGATCCGCACGAACCCGGTCACGGGCTGGAAGAGCGTCTACATCAACCGGGGCTTCACCAAGAGGATCAACGGCGTCACCAAGGACGAGTCCGATGTCCTCCTGAGCTATCTGTCCAACCTCGTGACGCAGAACCACGACGCTCAGGTCCGGTTCAAGTGGAACGCCAACGACTGCGCCATCTGGGACAACAGGTCTACCTTCCACACTGCGACCTACGATTACGAGGACCCGAGAGCGGGTGACCGCGTATGCAGCCTGGGCGAGGCGCCGTACCTCGATTTCGAGAGCAAGAGCCGAAGGGCCGCTCTTGATATCTGAAATAAGTAGCACTTTGTAAATAGAAAAAACCAAAAAAAAAAATTCTGAAAAGGGAGTAAAAGAATGTAGGAAAAAACGCAGAAAATATTGTAGCTAGAAACATGTACAAAGACACAAAGAGTATAGCATTGTTTGAATAGGTACTTTGAATGCATTCACATCTCTCCCGTTTCTGTCATTCCGTTTAGGCTACGAACCTATCTAGTTAGATCAGGGTATAGACCATACCAAGTGCCACTGAGCCGCCTCTATTAGCGTCAAGCCCCACACTCTGATCTTGCTGTATGCTGGTTCTACCCAGCCCTATCAACCCCGATCCGACTGGGCCCCATTATCGTGAGCACACCCTTGCACACTCTGCCTCTGCCTCTCTATCCCGCGTCCCGCATCGCAGGGTAGTTTTGCGTGCGGGATGTGACGATGGTACCAAAGCGCTGGGAACGCGCATGCAACTCCTGACGCAGGTCTCGAAGGTTCGTCTCGAGTCGGTCGTCTGGGAGGGTGGAGTTGATGAATCGGGGCTAAGCGTTGACGCGATTGGCGCTAGTGGTAGCACTAGCTGGCCACCCTATAACATGAATGCCCGTTGGGCCACATGAGGCACAGCCCGTTTTTCCCTCTTGAGAATCCGGGGTTACAAGCGACTGCAACTCCCTCTGCCCAGCCAAATCACCCCAAGATTGGCCTGCGGAAGATATCTTCACGCCTCGGCCTCTTGCATATACGGTCAATTGAGGATATCCTAACACCTCGAACATTGGCAATTACTCTCAATCTTGGCTCTGTCTGCATGTCATCGCGAAGACCGGGACCCAGACGCGCTGCAGGGGAATAAAATGCCGATGTGATCCAAGCGCGGCCACGGCGCAATATGTCCAAGGCACCAAAACCCACCTCGCAGAGGACTAACCTGGTGAGGCGTGCGTGCGACTCCTGCAAGATCCGCAAGATAAAATGCTCCGAGACCTCCCCTTGCAGCGGCTGCATCTCTAGCGGCATAGCATGCACCTTCAACCGCGTCCAGGGCACGCGGGGCCCCCGCAGCCTGCGCGCGAAGACGATCCAGAAGATCTCCGCCGCGCAGGTTAACGACGGTAAGCCCGCGCTTGCCACCGGCCGCGAGCAGCAGCCTCCGGCTCAGCTCGGCACGGGGACCGGAGCTCGCGCCGGCTTCCCGCCGCCTCTGGAGCCCCGGGTCGAGGCGGCCCCCAGCCTGCTGCAGGTGCTCGACATATACCACCAGAGGCTATATCCTATATGGCCCATCGTCGACGTGCAGAAGCTCAAGGAGGGGTTGTCCGCGCGGGTGCCTCAGTTGTGCCTCCTCGCCAACGCCGTCAAGCTTGCCACCACTGCACAGCTTCGACTCCACTCGGTAGCGCCCGGCGAGGTCCCGCGCACGAGCTTGGAGGACCACAACAGCAACCTGGACCTGGACGGACTGCGCGTCGCTTTCTTCATGCACATCTATCACGAGAATGACTGCCCTGGGGGTGGGAAGTCTCTGCTTTACCTGCGCCAGGCTATCACCATATCGCAGGTGATGCGCCTCGAGAGGGAAACCTCCTACGCGGGCTTGCCCGAGAGCGAACAGCAGGTGCGGAGGCGCATCGCATGGTTGCTGTTCGTGACGGAGCGCGGCGTGGCCATGCTGCATAAGCTTCCTGTCATCCTCAAGCCCGACATCATGCTGCCCACGCCCGGCGTCGACGACCAAGCGCACATCCTGCCTGCTTTCCTCAAGCTGGTTAACCTCTTCTGGGTCTTCGATCAATCCGGCATCTTCGACATCCTGCAAAATCAGGATTCGGACGTTTCGAATTTCACGTCGACAGCCCGCGGCTGCTTGGACCTGCTGCAGACCAGGCTGCAAGATAGTGCGGCCGACTACGAGTCGAGCAACGACGTGCAAAAGGCCGACATATTCATAACGCGGCAGTGGATGCGCGCCGTGGTATGGCGTGCTGCAGTGAGGCTGGGCATGGCCACGCGGGCGAGCAGCCCGATCCGGATCGCCAAGGAATTCGTCACTTTTATGTCCCAGCTGCCCAAGGCTGCGATCGAGGCACACGGGCCAACAGTGGAATATAAGACGTACGACATCGCCACGGCAGTAATCGACGCCATGACGAGCAACATCTCGGTGAACCCGGCGGACCACCCGGAGGAGGTGCTCCAGGGCCTGCAGCGCATACTGTCGTCGTCGCGGGGCGGCAACAAGGTGCTGCTGGCATCCCTGTACCTGAGGATGGCGTCAATGTCCCCCTCCAGCACGCTTGAACTAGTAGGGAACAGGGACCGCGTCGAGGAGATCACGGACGGGAACGAGCAGCAGCAGCAGCAGCAGCAGCAGCAGCAGCAGCAGCAGCAGCACTCGGGCGCGACAAACTCCGCGGGCGGCTCCTTTATTCTTCCCTCGGCGTGGACTGATCTTGGCGGTCTCCTATCCACCAGTCCCATCCCGCGATCCCCCAACTCCATCATCCAGAGCTTCGACCCGAATGATCCGCACTACCTGGAGGTGCAGTGGCCCTTCCTGGACTTTACGCCGCCGCTCATGAGAAGTCCTTCGCCGCTGACCCGGATGTTTCTTGATCAAGCGCTCGGCGATGACGACGCAATCGTGGCCAACTTTAACAATGTACTAGGCTGAGGTTCACGATACCAAGCTGTGTCAATCCTTATCGGCATCCAACTATAGTATATTTGGTTTAAAGATGCATGGTGAGGCGTTGTTTAATGCTGGTTTCTGCTCATTTAATGTCTCTGATGATGAAATATACATGAAGCGTATAAATGTACAATACAAGTAACGTTAAGATGTTCTGCCATCTCCATAGAGTGGTGCTTAGGTTACAGGGGCAAGAATTATGATCACTTGGCGCAGCTACGAGGAGATGATCTACACCTATACTAGAGCCTCAAAACAAGGGGTTGGGGAAAATAGACACTCAAAGTCATTAACGTGAAGCTTGTCCCATCCTAGTACGCAAGCTCTGACAAGACGTTTAATGCTGAAAATAGAAGTTTTCCGCCTTTCACGACTTCGTTCCGGTTTCGGATCACAAGATAAGAATGTATTATTCCGCCGCCAAGTCGGGTTTGGTTTGTCGGTAATTTTCATCCATCTCTTCCTTAGGGCCTAGTTTAAAGGACGTGTGTGTGTGTGTGTGTGTGTGTGCATGTGCATTGATAAGCAGTTTGATGATGCCTCGGGTTCTAGCCCAGAGAACGAGTTTATTAAGTTGGATTTTGATTGCGGACCCAAGGTAGGGCGGGTTCGAATCGTGATACCGTGGCGAGCGTTCGATAGCGCGCCCGGTGAGGCGTGGTCTCCGGATGACGTGCTCGCCCAGGTGGGGGCAGTTTACAGTTCGCCCAGCGTTCCCGAATCGAGACCGTTAGCCCGTTGGGCTAAAAAAACCAATCGCGGTCTGTCATCCCGCCTTCAACCCCTCTAATAGCTCTAGGGTCCGCGGGGAGCTATAAAACTCCGAGAATTTCTCCAGATCAATAAAATTTGGGGCCAAAGAGAGGCGGGACACACACTACACACACACACACCTAACACGCAAGCAAGCAAGCACGCAACCAACGCCTCAACGGAGACCAGGCTTTTTTTTTTGTACCTCAATTTTCAAGGGGGCCTTGAACAGGGGAAAAAATTTACATCAGCTCGCTTGCAGGAAATAGGGAGAGAATACCAAGAGAGGTTATTGGAAACTTGCACAAGTCGTCATCGGATTCATTTCAGTCGTAATCAAACGACCTCTTCGAAACCATGGCTTGGGAAGAACCGAGAAAGACCGGGATGCTGTACCGCCGGTTGGGCAACTCCGGCCTGCACGTGTCGGCTATTGCCCTGGGCGGATGGCTGACCTATGGCGGCCATGTTGGCGATGGTACGATCTCTATTGCCCACACAACACACCCATTACACCCTCCAACACTTTCCCCCCCCCCCCCCCCCTTGCAAAAATTAAATCAATGGCGACATTTGCTGACCCTGTGGTTCGTGGTGGGCAGAGAAGACGTTTGAATGCATGAAGCAGGCGTATGACCTCGGTGTCAACTTCTTCGACACCGCGGAGAAGTAAGAAACCCTCCAGGGGTGGTGATGACTCCGAGATTGCCATGCGCCGTGTTGCTAATACAATGTCTTCGTCATCGATAGCTACACTGCTGGCAAGTCCGAGATTGCTATGGGCAAGGCCATCAAGAAGTACGGTTGGAAGAGAAGTGATCTTGTCATCAGCACCAAGGTATAATTGGACTCCTTTTTTAACCTACCCCTGACTGCTTGGTTTGCTGCAAGTTGCTAACGACTCACGGTGTAGATCAACTGGGGTGCCGTAAATGGTGAGATCCTAGTCAACAACCACGGACTCTCGCGAAAGCATATCATTGAGGGTCTGGAGGCATCGTTAGAGCGCCTCGACCTCAAGTATGTTGATATCGTCTACGCACACAGGCCGGACCGTCTCACTCCCATGGAGGAGACGGTACGTGCATTCAACTACGTTATTGACAAGGGAATGGCATTGTACGTTTTCATTTCCACGCATCATCCGTCCAATCTTGATTGGGCACGATTCGAAATCTCAGAGATACCGAGAGGTAAAGACTAACAGAAGATTTGCAGCTACTGGGGTACCTCCGAGTGGAGCGCCGATGAGATCGCCGAGGCGGTGGGCATCGCCAAGGAGCTGCGGCTGATCGGCCCCATTGTCGAGCAGCCTTGCTACAACATCCTAGAGCGCAAGAAGGTCGAGGGCGAGTTCCAGCGCCTGTACCCGCGGATGGGCCTGGGCCTGACCACCTTCAGCCCCATCGGCATGGGCCTGCTGAGCGGCAAGTACAACGACGCGGTGGACGCGCCGCCGGATGACTCGCGCTTCGGCGTGAGCAAGGACCGCTTCGCCGAGTACATGCGCGGCCAGTACGGCAACGACTCGTGGCTGGAGAACATCGCCAAGGTCAAGAAGCTGAAGGCGGTCGCCGACAAGCTGGGCGTCACCCAGAGCCAGCTCGCCATCGCCTGGTGCCTCAAGAACCCCAACGTCACCTCCGTCATTACCGGCGCCAGCCGCCCTCAGCAAATCGTCGAGAACGTCAAGGCCCTGACCATCCTCGACAAGCTCACGCCCGAGGTCCTCGCCGAGATCGACGGCATCACCGGCAACAAGGTGCAGCTGGATCCTGCGCGACAGGATTAGACCGCAGAGTGCACCGGGGTGGGGGGCCCAAGGCAAGCTGCGCAAAATGAGGACAAAATGGGTGGGAGTAAAACCTAACAGACCGCTCTAGCTGGTAGCCGGGACCAAAAGTAAAAACAAAAATGAGAATAAATGATTTCAAGCATTAATTACGCGTTTCATGTGACATAAAAAAAAAATGTAAATTCCATGGAAATGCCGGCACCAAAAGTGCACTCCATGAAACTGTTTTTGCTATTGCCCGGCAGTCGGCATATGCGGAGCGGACTCGGCAATTGGTGCCGATCCCGGATCCACCCACAGCCTAGTTAGCCCACCCGAGTCTGTTACCAGTGAAATTTGGTCGTTTATTAACCAAGAGTCAAAAGTAGTAAACGCTGCCTTCACTTACCTCCCTCAGTATTAGCTGCTAGTTGATGGCGATTCGATCAACATGCCGTCTTCCATATCCTATGAGGAACCATCAACAACCGTCATTGTCATCCTCTCAGCGTTTCTGATCCTGCTCAATGTGATCAATTACTGCCTCGATAGGCTCGTCTACTGTGGTCTCATTGGTCAGGTCGTCCTCGGCATCGCCTGGGGCACGCCGGGGGCCAAGTGGCTCTCGGAAGCCACTGAAGAGACTATCACACAGCTGGGCTACCTGGGTCTGATCCTAATTGTATATGAAGGTGCGTTCGGAACTAGTGGTTTTATCTTCTGTTTTCTCCTTTGACCATTACGTCATGGGCACTAGGGAGATGACTTGCTGAACGAAATCTCCAGGCGGCCTCACCACATCATATAGGTCCCTCAAGGCGAACCTGCCGCTCTCCTCGGCCGTTGCCTTCGTCGGCATCGCGGCGCCCATCGGGCTCTCTTTCGCGCTGCGCTCCATCGCGGCGGGCGGCGCGTCGCCGCTGCAGGCCTTCTCCGCGGGTGCCGCGCTGTGCTCCACGAGCCTGGGCACCACCTTCACGATCCTGAGCACCAGCGGCCTGGCGCAGACGCGCCTCGGCGTCGTGCTGACCAGCGCGGCGATGATGGACGACGTCGTGGGTCTCATCATGGTGCAGGTTGTAGCTAATCTCGGCAGCAGCGGTAGCGGAGGGGCAGGGTCATCCTCTTCTTTCGACGCGTTGACGGTCGTGCGCCCCGTCGTCGTGTCGCTCGGCATCGCAGCGCTGGTGCCGCTGGTATGCGTGTACGCTGTCGCTCCGATTACGCGCTGGCTGAACGCCGCGCGCGAGAAGGCCCGAGACGGCACTCTAGATGCCGTCTTGCGGAGGCGGGAGGCGGCGCTCGTGATCCACACGCTTCTGTTACTGGGCTTGGTGATAGGAGCTTCGTTCGCAGGCACATCGAGCCTGCTTGCGGCCTACATTGCTGGTGCTAGCGTCTCATGGTGGGACCAGGAGGTTCCGCACGTGCAACCGCCGCAATCTCCTCGGGGAGGTGATACAGCTCCTCAGTCCTCCAACCGCGTAGAGTGCCTGGAGGTACCTCAGTCTGGTTCTGGCAAGGAGGTCTATGAGCACTACTACGGCCAAGCAGTGGACAGAGTGTTCAAGCCGTTTTTCTTTGTGCGTCCAAGTATCAACCTTCTCTTCGCACTAACAATCTTGCTGACTGACTGTCCTCATAGGCTTCTATTGGATTCTCTATACCGGTAACGAAAATGTTCGCCGGGACCATCGTCTGGCGGGGCGTTGTCTACTGGATTTTGATGATGGTGGGCAAGATGGTCTGCGGCATGTGGCTTCTCTCTTTCCTGAATCCGATCCGGGTCCTACGGCGAGTGTTGAGGAAGCTGCCAGCCTCGGGGAAGTTTCCC
Source organism: Xylariales sp. PMI_506 (assembly GCA_021365275.1). Lineage (NCBI taxonomy): Eukaryota > Fungi > Ascomycota > Sordariomycetes > Xylariales > Xylariales sp. PMI_506. The sequence goes on along the minus strand of JAJTIY010000004.1, from coordinate 467,531 downwards.
CTCCGGAAGCTCACTGCGGGAGGTGCACACTGTACGGGACCAACGGCCTCCACTGCCGAGGACAAACCTAGACCGGCAGCTCCGGACCAGACCCCCAACAATGATGCCCCACCAACAGAGCAACTCCGAGTCTCGCAGCAAGATGAACAACCGCAGGCCACAACCCCTGACGCCGCCACCACCCAGACCGACGCCTCCCCGACCCTTTCCCAGGAGCCCGTCTCGCGCTCCTTGTCACTTTACCCGGCGTGTATCGTCGCCTTCGCAATGGTCGCGCGCGGGGAGATCGGATACCTGATCTCCGCGCTGGCCGAGAGCAGCGGCGCGTTCGGGCAGAGCGACGACTCTGATGGAGTTTCCGCTGGGGACCCGTCCGAGCTCTTCCTCGTCACCACGTGGGCCATCTCGCTGTGTACCATCGTCGGGCCGGTGTGTGTGGGCTTGCTCGTCGGCCGGGTACGCCGACTCGAGCGGCTGAGGAGCGAGGGCGATGCCCGGGGGAGGGATGTGCTCGGTGCTTGGGGGGTTAACTAAATGTTTTCCTTTGCCATCGTGAATGTCTATAAGCCTAGTAAAGAGAAAAACTCTAACATTAGAAGATACCCCAAACGAGATATTAGATTACGCTCATAATGTTTACAAGGTAGCATACCCTTCACGTGGCGAACTTTTTCATCCAAGAAGACATCTTGTTGAATTATCATATAAGTGGTATATTGTGGTCCAATGTGGTTTTTTGCAAAGCTTGATGCTCACATTATGCTCTCTCCCCTTGTTGCTGTAGGACAGTCGTGTCCACCGGTTCCATGTCCCCAAACTCCGTGATTAATGATAAAAGCAGAAAACAGGGGGGATATCGCTGCCCGGGAAAAGTTGTTCCGAAATCATTCGAGCCGTCCTTGTTGTTTTGGTAAACCAAACTCTCCTACTCAAGGCTCTCGCGTGTCTCCTATGGTGTGTATCTATAATTCTCTAAATTTTTTTTTTTTTTTTTTCAAATCCCTTAGACGTAAGTGCGACTGCTCGACAGGCCGCCGCGCTTGTAGGCCATAAAGCCCAAGCCGATGCTGGCGAGGCCGAAGAGGAATGCGAGGAACTCGAAGACGTAGTCGGCCTGGGCGCGCTGGCAGCGGCCCACGGTCGGGGAGAAGTTGTCAGCCTGGGTGCCAGCGTAGCAGTAGAGGCCGTCGCTCTCCTGCACGCAGCCGCCATTGAGAATGGAGTTGTAGAAGCGCTGGGCAACGGCGACGGCGTCGGTGCTGGTGCAGCTTGAGACGCTCTTGAGGGCGAGGGTCATGGCCTGAAGGAAGGCTTAGGGTTAGCTAAGTGTTCTTATAAAAAGAAACCGAAAATATTGATTGTTGTATATATATATATGTGTGTGTGTGTGCACTTACAATACCGGCGGCAAGGTAAAAGATGGAGGCCAGGGCGTCAACCACCATGATGATCATCGGCGACAGCTTCTCGACCTTGAGGGAGACCAGGCCGAGGATGGAGACGAGGATGCCAAAGGCGCCTACGAAGCTGCTGAAGGAGGTCTGCGAGGGCGGGCTGCCGATCGCCTGCTGCTTGGCCAGGGTGACGGAGAGTCCGAGGACGACGGCTCCAAAGAGCAGCTATACGGTTGCCGTCGTGTTAGCCACCAGAAAGACGAAGGCGGGAAGGGGGGAATTTAGCAAGTTTTGGGGAGGGGTGCTTACCAGGAAGACGCGCACAGCGATGGCGAAGATGGAGATCATATTGGCGGTAAAGGTTGGTGGACTTGATTTGCTCTTGCTCTCGGGGTATGAGTGTAACTAGGCAGTGTGATGCTCAAGCTGGAGTGCCTTGTAGTGTAGTTGTTGTTGTTTTATATATGTGAAGTTTGGTCTTGATATGTTTCCCGGCTGTGACTCTGCTCTCACGGGATTTTGGAAGGGTGTGAAGGAATGTGGTTGGTAACGCAAACGGGCAGACATTTATACTTAATGAGGTGGGTGAATTAGAAACTGGACTGCGGGTTCGGCAGTGTATGGCTGTCTGCATGTCATGATTGTGCCTGTGCCGCCTGCGGTATCCGTCCCACCCATGGCGGAACTCTTAATCCCGTTCAAACTAGGCGCAGCCTGCCTGCCTGCCTAGGGGGTACCTGCCTGGTGTCCCCCCGCTGGGTGGGCTGCCCTGATCCCTGCCCACGAATGGGATCCTAATTGGCAGCCCCCACCAGTCCACAGCCCTATCGTCCCATCTGTCCTAGGCCATAACTCAACCTGTGCCGCTACGGAGGACGTTTGGATCCGTATTTTCGACTCTCTTTCTATTGCTATGGTTGGTGTGCAGTGAGTGCATGCACCCCTTGTCTGCTATTGCGCAGGCAGGCGGTTAAATGTTGGATGACCTGAATCGACTCAACGTCCGGTTCTCGCTTCTGGGTCTGCCAGCTAACTACTTAGTACACAGGATAACTGAAACTGCTTATATTGGTCGTGAAGGATAGCCGCTTGCTGGCCAGCCTCGCCTGCTTTGGTAAGCATGTTCGTTGCAGTAGGGGTAACATTAGCGGGGGACGGATGAGGCGCAGAGGCGCACATAGGGCAACGAGATAGGGAAAAAATAGCTCTGGAGCCCCTAACTAGGCCAGAACCGGTGCTGAATAAATCGAGCGCTTATTAACAAGCTCATTGGTGTATGTATAGAATTGAGTGATCCACTGCGAGGTTGGTCTAGCAAATGGTCTGTGGTAGCGGAGCACAAGGACGGACAGGGACTGGGTTGGCTGCGATGCACCATTTTTAGAAACCCGGAGGGGTTTGCATCGGGGCGCAGCCCTGCACAAAACATTATAGTAGTGTCGGCCGTTGCAGCGCCCCATCCGCGATCTGCAACACACTTAGCAAATGGTAGCTAGCTAACTAAAACATTCTTTGACACAAAAAACAGTTACTATGATTGTGTCCTTGTGTCCACACCCAGGTAAATAAGAGCTACTAGTGTTAGAGTGGTCCAGTCTTTCTGGTGGAGAGGCCTATCCGCGTATTGTCGCCTTTGGAAACGCCGGGTCGAAGCAAATCTCCCAAGTGGCAGCTTCAAGGGACCGGCGCCGGCCACCAACTCCGCCGTGCGTAGCGCCTCAACCATGTTATTTTAACCACATGCTCTATTTCTTGCATCCCCCCGTTTTAAAGCTCGAAGTCGGAGTGATGGACCACCCCAAAGTGCAATCGACAAGACTGGATAACATAGAGGCCGTGTTTTTGCTGGCGCCTCTCCCCTTCTCGAACTGCCCGTCAGTTCCAAGTCCCGTTTTGTTCGATTTGCGCCCAAATCACCCTACTGGACTGATTTCTCGTGGTCGCTCCACTCCATTGGGAGAGTTAGCGCAGGTGCGACCTCCACCCGATCATTATTTATGTAAAGGAGGCTCGCGAGCATATACGCGGAAAAGAGTCAGTGTTAGAATCACTGTTTTTAAGCACGCAAGTCTCCTGTTTTATGGGAAATCTTGACCAAAGTCTCGGACAAGGGTAAATTCTTCTCTGAGGAGTGTCCCATTTTCCATACCAAGTTCGGCCTCGCCGTCCATAAACCCATGTACATAAGCTACGCATACGAATCTATATACGCTCATTAGGTTTGCGGCGGATTGATCTCCAGAATCAGTTGATACCCCTTCAGCTTTGCGAAGAATAACCGGAACCTTACCCCCATCCATTACCACGACTATATCCCCTTCCTGAACCTGTTCACGAACCATCAGGAAGAGTCCATTGAGGGTCATGGTAAATTTCCAGTCCTTTCGTGTTCCCAATAATAAAATGTTCCCCTTTTCGCCGCCTTCAGGCCGACCTATAATCCTCGGCGCTCTTGAGAACGGATAATTATGCGGGACTTCACCATCATTATCTAGGACAGAAAATGTGTCTGGATACGAATCAGGATCTTTCCTCCCCATTTGGACCTCCGCACCGTGACTGACTAAGACACCCACACGATTCATCCCAGTCTGTAGGATTTTCTTATTTATATGGCCTAGGCGCACGAGCTCACTAGGGAGAAATCGCCGCATTCTTGGAGGCATGGTACAGTCCCTTAGAATAGTCCGCTAATACGCTTGGATGGCAAGCTCGGGCTTGTCCCTGCTCTATTCCTCTCACCTCGGATTTCTCTGAAGTCGATGGCTAAATGAAGGATGTGAACTTGTACACTGGAAATCTCAGATCGTCCCCGTCCCTCTCCCCTCCCGCTTCGGCTTGGTCAAGAAGAATACCAGGGCTGAGATACAATACCATAACCTCACGATCTGAAATGGCTGAATTGCAACCCTGTAGTATAGGACCAACTACACCGATTGCACAGCCGTCGAGTGTGATTGCTTTCCCAACAATGCGAGGTGGAACCCGGAAGCCTGGCCGTCCAGAACAGAATATTTTACGCTGAGTAAAGAGCATAGTAGGACCCTCTTTTGTTTCTAAGTCCGCTACCCACGTTGGCAGTCGATTATGGCCCATTGTCGTTTCCAGCATGGTAGAGCCTGATCTTAAACCCAATTTCAACGCTGATGTTGACGATATAATCGATGGATCATAGGCTTCGAAAGGATTTTGGCACAGTATGTCCAAGTTACCCAAGGAGTTGATCATGGCCACAGTGGCCTCTTGGTAAAGGTCCACGAAATCTTTGGTGTAATCTACCGCAATCCCGTGCACTTCCGTGACCAAACCAAGTAGACCGTAGACTCTGTCATTGGCATCAGTTGCCTTTTCCCCCCCGAACCGTGCCAGTACATCCAGTAGCGTTGACACCGTCGGAGTTCCTCCAGCTTGGTCTGCTGCTGGGATAACAGGAGAAGTGGTAGCGTCTGCGATCTTCTGCCGCAAGATTCTGCGTTGGTGCTCGATCTCCAGGACGTGCCGGAAAGCGACGCGCACGAACCCAGGTATCTCGTGGTGACCCAAAGACGTAATGAAAAGCGTCTGCGTAAGGTCTGTCCTGCAGGAAGGTAGACAGCACATCCCACTCCAGCGTCCCATCTTCGCACACCAGCGTCACCCGCGGGGCGTATGCAAGTTCTTGGACTACCCAGACGCGATTCCACAGAGGCGTGTCATTTAGAAGCAGTTTCAGAAGGACCACCTGGTCCTCAGATAAGATAGTTCGCTCTGCATCGCGTTCGATCACAGCTCTAGGAACGTGTTGTCTGTGATCATCATAGGGGCGTCTACGCCAATACCATTCCAAATCCCGCATGGCTTTCATTTCGATTTGGGTGGTGTCATGTTGACTTATTTGCTTCATAAGTTCCATGCCCTCCATCAAAGTCTTGCTTTGCAGCGCTTAGTCATTGTCAGTTCTGGTTACAATCAATGCTCGCTAGAGACGTTCTTTTGTGCAAGGAAAAAGATACCTACAGTACTCGGCCGTCGGCCCGATCCAAGCAAGATCTCGTGGCAGCGGCTATATATTTTTCGCATGAGCGCAACCTGCTGCGCGCGCTTAGCAAGGTCCATCTCGCTTTACAGCTGAGAAGCTGAGAAGCTGAACTTTGGAATAAAGATCTTGGCTGCACGCCAGTCGTACTCGGGCACCCTATGTGCATAAGCGCGCGCCTGTCGCCGATTCGGATTTTGTAGCATGTAGGTGCTCAATCATTTCACCATAGCATCCGCGCAATCGTGTATTGAATGAATATATAAGTCTAAACACGTACAATAAGGTGTTGTACCTACGTAATATCGTTTGACAACTTGAAATTGGCCGATTATTTGCTAAGACGAGAAGAAATGTTACCGATAGTTTAGTTTATTTAGTATTTGTGTTTTCCTTTCTGGTTGTTTTATTTAAATTACTACATTTACATACTTTCTTGATTTCATGTCAATTCAGTTCGTCACTTGTTCCGCTTCTCTTTCTTGTATTTATCATTGATCTATTTAAGAGTTTTACATAATAATACAATGTAGGACATTGTGGTAATGCCTAAAATTCATGGCTAGATTGACAGGTAATTTGAATGATTTAACTACTGATGCAATGCCAAGTGAAATACTCACGACCATATTACGATCGCTGTGGTTGTGACTATTGAATATAATGCTGTTTGATGGTTATTGCCTTTGCAAGTCTTGGTGATAGCTTGGTAACGTCAGTAACATCACCGATTCCTGCAAGTTGGTAGGTTGAGCATACCGTAGGGAAACAGCCTGTTGACATCACCCGCACCTCAAAATTTTTCTTTTTCCTCTCGAGTGTATTTTAGGTACAATTCTCCCAGTCCTAAATTTTCTCTGGCGCGAACCTTATTGTCATGGTGGCACTGGTATAGTCGCTATTTGCCAGGCACTGGTATAGTCACTAATTGTCCTACATCAATCATGAAACGGCTCACCGTGGGGAAATGTCACTTGTCACTTCATAATCAAATACTAGTCTAAGTCAGACACTACGTAGCTGGATGAATATTATAAGGAGAACAAAGACAGGCATAGGTAAAAGCATGCGTGTCAGTGTAATCCAATATCAGAATACGAAGTTAAAGCAGGAATAGGCATAAGGAAGTAATATCTTGCGCTATATGTATGGTAGGTCTGTCTGAAGAGAGCTAAAGGAGAAATAATGATACATTATCATAACTCGTAGACCCTAAAGCCGCATGCAGCCATGGCAAATAATGCCACGACAGAGGGGAATTGGTTGTGGCCACGAATTCCAGTCGTCTGGCCAGGTATCATGCCCTTACTTTCCCTGGATTCTTGTTTCTTTTGTGATTTGTATTGGAGGAAGGTAGCGTGCCCGTGTAGAACATAATAAATTGTAGACGTTGTAGGTTTAGGCAGTGTCACTATGTGAAGATGTTAGTATGACGTGACTTGGGAAAGAATTAGGGGCGGGGAAACTACTTGCAGCAAGGCCAACTCCAAATCACCGTGAATGCGAGCCTTCAACGTGACCTCGACCTCGAGGTTGAGATCCAGCCTCAGCTTCAATGTGTCGCTGCCGCCTCCGCTCTTGCCCTGCTGCTGCACTTGCTGCTGCTGCTGCTGCTGTTGTTGCATCTGCCACTGTTGCTGCTGCTGCTGCATCTGCATCTCCTGCTGTCGCTGCGACTGCAGCTGCTGGTTCTGTCGGCCTTTGCCGCGGCGGCGGCGCGGGCGGGGTGCTTCTTCTTCTTCGCTCTCCTCGAGCTGTTCCTCGGAGAGGCTGTCTTGCGAGTGGTCGCTCTCCATCTCGGCGGTGGCTGGCTGGCGGCCGCGCTCGGGCTGCTTGCTTCGGGCTGGGCTGGCAGACATGTTGGCTAGTGGTGACTTGTGCGGTTATAGACTAGTGGGAGAGCCGGATGTGATAGTTGGGGGTTGAGAAACAGAGTTAAGACAAAAGCTAGCTAAAGTCGAGCAGCGGTTTACTGATGGTTTTTAACTAACTTCTTAATATAGTCCACATGCATTTATTTACATCTGGCTCTATCAACCTCCCCCCACATTATATCATGCTACAGAAGGTGAGCCAATACAGATACAGCAAATGCTGCCGATTTCTGCCAATAGTGGAGCTGCAGAGGTCATAGATTTGATGAGTTTCACGTCACCTACTGGGCGTGGAGGACCAAAAACCAGTTTCTGACACCAAGTCGGATGGACGCCTATTGGTCCACACGCAGCAGGATGATGTGACAGATAGGAAGGTCTCAGAGCCTCAGCTGTGCAGATCGAGATGGGCACTGCTAATGTGCTGGCTGCTCCCGTGGGTCCGGACGTTACATCATCGCGGGACTCGGAACGGGTGCCCCTTGTCGTCTTGCGTCATACAATAATAAATCTGCTTGACTGGCTCGGCTCACATTGGCGGAGCAAATGCGATGGGCTGCCAGCTGCAAGTAGGTGGCAGCCTTCCATTAGACCCACTTAAAAGTATCAAACAGGACCTCAGAATATTCTTGATTGCCCATTTGCTTCGGTGTGAGATTCTAAGCATGGGATCGATCGGTCTCTATCTCCCCCCCTTGCAGCGTAGACACTAATGGCAGGGCTCATGTAAGCTAATCACACCACCAGGGAGGGCAAACCGAAGGAAAGATATCGACAGCGAAGTGGGAAGAATATTCTCGAGGTTTTCGCATCGGGTACATCCGACGCCCAACACAATTATTCTAGGGATATCTATGCTCAGCATCCAGAAGTTTAATGGCATTTCTTATAGATAGTTTTTTTTAGTGCTAGTATCTTGGGAGTTTTTGAAGGTTGCTTTACCGAGCTTTTACAGGGGTCGTTACTTTGCTACGATCCAAGCCTGTGTCTTACAAGAACGAGTCCACGTTGGGTCAGTTTCTCAGTAGGTCTTTTGCGTGCCACTAAATGTCACATCCAACAGACCAGTCCTAATGACTTGCGGGAGTCATAGTAAGCACCCAAGTAATCCAATATTCTATGTCATATCCCCACAATGTCATTTCGTATCACGTGGAATGGGCGCGGACATATAACAAATGTAAGCGATGGGGGTACAACTTTGAGCAATATCGGTGTCAGCTTCATTCTTTCTCGAAATTTGGGCACGGCCTGGGGGTAATCGAACAGATACATTGCTCTTGTTTCAGTTTCATGTGAAGTCCTTGATATCTATCAAACGTAAATTAGGGCTAGTCCAGAGAATGGGTATTTCTTTCTCCACTGTGGTATATTGATCAAGATTTTGTCCAGTTTTGTACTAGGCACTGAAATGATGGCTCCAGCGGTGGCCATGGAGCTTTCACTCTCTGAGTATCAACAAAGAGACATTGAAGACTTTCAACGGTTATTCATTGAGTGGGAAAGATCGCCTCAGGCCCCATTTTTCGAGTATGTGGGCCATAGAGTCTAATCCTTCCGCCTTGGAATTTTCCAGAAGCCATCGATAGCCATCGGGCGATACAGCAATATTCCGCTCCAATAAGAGCTTGACCATAGCAGTATGCTCAAGCCGTACGGCTTGCCAGATTACTCTCTTACCCATGCGTTCTATTCTAAGACCATGATTCAATAGCTTCTCCAGTATTTTCATACTTCCACCAGCGATGGCTGCTTTAGGGGTTTTACCGTAATTTGGGTCAGCACCATGCTCTAGAAGCAGATCTACTACATCATCGTGACAAGCGTCAGCAGCTTCTGCCAGCGGATTCCCATTTTCGTCTGCTTTCGCATCGAGGCCTGCCGTCAGAAGTTTCTTGACCATATCCAAATTCCCATATTCAGCGTATGTCGCAACAACCTGTGACGGGTAAGGCTTATATCCACCAACCAGCCGGGAGAGATGGTTAGATACTTCGATATTATTTGTCCGGGCAATTGCTCGGGAAATTAAGTCGAACTTCTGCGACGCGGGTTGGATATTTTCCCAGAAATCCCTGGCGGTGCTTGACGGCGGATGGAGGGCAAGAAGAAGGATATCCATACTGCCTCTCTGGGCAGCGCCTAGAACCGCACCTGGTGCTGCCTTGCCTCGCCAGCCGAATTCATTGTAAGGGTCGGTTATCATAATTTCAAACTCTGGTAAGGATTCCTGAAAGAGGCATAACATCTCCTTGTTTCCAGCCCAGGCCGCATTGAATATTGGAGAACCGAACAGGTAATCGTCGGCAGCCGGACAACAGCCCTTTTGTAAAAGCCTTTTAGCCAGGTCGGTATAGTTGAGATACGCCGCTGAGCTTAGAAGATTGAGATCCGGATTAGGGGGTTGGTTTTTATTCTTGCAGCCAACGCCAGACCACCCGCTAGACCAATCAGGCGCTGTCTGGAGTGCTAGCCAGCAAAGGGTGCTGAGCGTCTGATCTCGATCTGCCTTCGTTTCTGCGCATAGGCTGTCTAGTGTTTGTTGGATTTCGAAAAGCCGACCAAACCTGGAGTCTGTCGCGTTCCCGACCCGATAGACCAGGTAGGAATGTACTAATTGATTTGCGCCGAAACGACCTGGATACCTTCGAAGGGCCCATCCAAACAAACGCTCGCTACCCCATCCAAGATTCTCATCCAACAATCTCGACTGGAACAAGGGAGTTAGGAAAGCTTCGTAGAATGCCGGACATACAAGCTTAAGCCTAAGTGCCCGTGATGGTGCTCGTAACAGGATGCATTCGTACAGAATTTTCTGTAGGACCTCAACAGGGAGGTCTAAAATGTGCATTTTGCTCGCTCACAATGCGGGAAGAGGGTGTTGGGATAACCATGGACCGGTCGCTTGATTACGGCCGCGGAGCTGAGGCACTTTGTGTTCCTTTTTTTTTTTTTGGCCCTCATTGGAGCAGCTTACCCTTGTTTCATGTGTCTCTGCGGCGTATAAAGCTACAAAAGAAAAAGTCATCTTTGTAAAGGAAATAACATGCTGTTCTAGTATCATAAGAGAGACATCGTCTACCAGCTATTTTGCTAGAACAGGCTTGTCACAGCCCGGATCTGCAGAGACCCATCGCAATGCCGAGTTCTGGTTTTGCACAGATGTGAAGGCGCCCATACATGCACCTGGGCAGCTTCACTGCAACACTAACCCGAAATGTAAAGACTTTTCGGGTAAGCATGTCACATGCATGCAGCTTCACTGCAAAATTAACCCACCCTGAAGGGATCTCGGAAAAGGCTGCGAGCGGTGAACCATTCACAAGTGTCATCTGCTCGCTTTGAATTCCTGTTCTGCGATCTTCATACATCACCAAGGTCCGGAGTTGTCAGGTGAATTCGATGCGTGTTTCCTCCCGTCCGGGCGGCTTGGGTCTGGACAATTATTCGTGATAGTGATGGAGTATCCTATCTGCACCCTCCCGTGGCCGTGAACTGTGACGTGAGCTTTTGCGGACGACCTTGAAAAGTTATGGCCTGTTGAAACTGCTCGCTGCCCAACTGGTACAGCTCGAGATCGACGCAATAAATGACGAAGCGATATTGGAGACCATTCTAGACGCTGCTACGCATATCGACAGTATTCTGGTTGATGCGGTTGAACATAAAGCCAAGGAGATCATGGGTGAGAATTACGTAGGTACAACCGACAATCATGACGATGCGCATGTATTGGTAGTTCATGAGTTCGCGGAGATTTATCTGAGTCATATGAGAATCGGGGATCAGATTATCAACACGGTCGAGACGGTGGCCGCCTGCGGTGGGTCTCGGGCATCCATCGGAACAAACTACGGTGGTCGTGGCATTTTCGACGACTGATTCCGTGTAAATGCCGTAACGTGCCTAGTAGTAGATAGATCTATGCATTTCCGGAATGTGGTCACACATCTGCTGTAGCTTCCCTTAGCAATGAAGCGGCGCATTGTCCATGATCAAGAAAACCCTTTGGTTCTTTCCACCTACTGCAGTAAGACAAAAGAGTTTCGATGAAGGCCCCGAACATCTCGGTGTTGGTTTATCCTTCGAAAACCATAAACTAAATGACACCATCTTAAGTAGAAGCAGGGAGGACTTGGAATTACTGGCGATGGTGAATACATTAAAACAGTCCTATAGAAAAAGCTGGACGTGTGTGAAGAAGTGTTGTATACGTTCAACTTGTAGTCCAGTACGCATACTTGGTTGCAATACGTCCCCTGGCATCGCTTAATCTGGCAGATTAAACTCACTTCCGACCAGCAGCAGTAAAAGACTAAGAAAATCTGAACTGTTCCGGCACTAGGGCTGGGAATAATTCGAATGACCTCTCACTCCAACTTGTCCTTGTGTCCTATATTCATGACCTACGGTTAAAATTTACATAAAAATACCCACTAAAAATACGGGAGATCTGCCGTCCGCGGTGTGGCGGGTCACAAACCCTGAGCATTAGTCGATCGTGACACTCCTCCTCACGTAGGAGTTTGACTCCGTGCAGGGACTCTCAGTACGAAGTCATCCCATAACCCTCCATAACAGCCCGGCGATGGTGATTTATTGAGCTGCTAGTTTCCTGTTTTCTCCGTGACCTGATCCACCCGTGTCCGTAAAGGGACAAATAAGCCTCATGTTTTTGCAAGAAGAATTTTCTTTCTTTGTTTGTAGCTGAATTGTCTTGTCGACCGAAGGGTAAGAGGAACCCACAAACAGAGAAAATTCTCGCCCGGTCACTTGGCGGGACTAGCTACTTCGTAGACGATACCATCCCACGGCTTAACAAAGACTAGCGACTGCCGTCGCGCCAGCTTTCAGCAGTCTGCAGAGGCTGGTGTACCCGCCGCGTGGCGCGCCGCCGCCCTATGCTAATGCGTAGCATGCAGGCGGTCCCGCGCAATAGCCGAGTTATAAGCATGGCATCTGCAGCATTTGGGAAGAGCCTAGCAACGCACTACGGTACCGAACTTCTGTGACTATGCAAAGCCGGCTGGGCCTCGATCTCGGTGGGGTGGCCAATAGGCTGCTGAACATAAGTGATGGGCCTCGCGGCGAGTGATCGTGATCACCACGCACACGCGCAGGGACAGTGGTAGAGTGGGACAGGCTATGGAACCTGTTCCACTGAGTTGGGAGAGAGGTGCCCCCACATTCTGTGGTGTCTTTTGCAAATCAGGCGCCGATAGCGGCAGTGGGCGGAAGCTGGCTTACATTGCTCGATCTCCACCCTTGCAAATTCGAGTGTTAGCTACCAACTTATGTAGAAGCGTTCGGCAAGAGCTCCCGGGGTCCCTTTCATTCATCATCCGTGTCCACAGTTCTTTGCTGCCCGGGTAGCTTTCCTCCTGCGAAGCTACCCTACCTCTGATGGAATGCCTCTGAGAGGCATCAGCCAGGATGTGATGAATTTGCGTCTGCAGGTGGTGCCGGAGTAGACTCGGGGTGGGTGGCTTCTTGGGGGAAAATTACTTAATGCAAGTTTGTTCTCGAGACCGAATCCATCGATCGATTAGATTAGCAGATTGATTAGATTTGAGTTTTTTTTTTATGCTTCCCCTGAGGTGGGGCCGAGACCATCCAGGTTCATCTGACGGGTTTTCCAACACCATTGATCATTTGCCAAGGTCTAGGATTCTCGAGTGCATCGGGTGACAATGGTAAGCGGCAATTCCACCGGCCGAGCAAAGGGAAAGAGTCGTTGGCCGCCAAGGGCGTTCGTTACGCATGCACGCACGCACCAGGTTCGCGGCTCACCGATGGGTTCGGGAACGGGGTCAGAAGTTTTCGTCCAGGGATCACAAGATTACACACAATCAAATCTCAAACAAATGTCCTTGCTGCCTTGCCTGCTGAGCCATGAGCTCTCTCGACCCTCCGTTCGTGGCGCGACTTTACGTAAAAGCACCCGACGGCCTGCGAAAATTTTCTCCAGAATAGTGCGCGGGTGTGCCAAATGTGGCGATTGCGATGATCTGATAAGATAGTTAGCACGCTCTTGTTGCCCAACATAGAATCGCCTGGGCCTAGCAGCGCGACAAGGGTCCATTCATGCTGGTACGGACTCAAAGTCCGCGGTGGGACCCGAGGCTTGGCAGTCAAGCTATACTGTGTAGCGTTGTGACTCGGCCCCAGAGTGCGCGCGTGTAAGTTGTTGCTCGGGTGAGACTGCAATTTTCCCCCCCTACCTGTATTGACGTGTTTCGAAACCAAAGCGTAGATATATATTTATACATAGGCCTGATATATAAATGACCTGTGGCGCTGATCTTCGGGACTTCCTTGTTCGCGTCCAGCATCCCGCTCCACACCCTGGGCTCTCTCTTCCAACGCCAATCTCTTGCAGTAGGCTCTAACTCTTGAATTTGCGGGCTTGGTAGCATCGCCAAACTCCCTTTCTGTTTCTTTCTTCCTTCCTACACGCCGCCATGGTTCTCAAGTTCCGTGGCATCATCGGGCCCAAACCCACGGGTGCCGTGCCTGAGCTCGCCGAGAAGCAGGGTGACCCAGAGCAGGTCCAGTCGAACGCCATCCTGGAGAAGGAGACCGACGGCAATGCCAGCGTCACCCCCCGGGACTCCAGCGAACAGGAGAAGACTGAGAAGCAATTTGGCGTTCAGGTCGCTGAAGCCACCCTCCAGGTCTGGACCAGCGAGCAGCTGTTGGCTGCCTATGCTTTGTGAGTAATAGCTCCTGACTGAAGAAGATCATTCCCACTCTATCGATGCAGCTATGAATATGAGTTCTATTGTCAGAACAGTTGGCTAATTAGGACTTCTTTTCTTGTCTCTTTGAATAGAATCTGGCTGGTCAACTTCATCAATGCTTTCGCATCCGGAATCTGCGGTACCTTGACAACCTATGTCACCAGTGACTTCGGCGAGCACTCTCTCCTGTCCACCGCCTCCATCCTCGCCGGTCTCATTCCCGGTCTGACCAAATTGGCCTACGCCAAGTTCATCGACAACTTCGGCCGACCTGCCGGTTTCGCGCTGTCCATCTTCGTCATCACCATCGGTCTCATCATGATGGCCGGATGCAACACGGTCGAGACCTACTGCGCTGCCCTGGTCTTCTACTACACCGGCTACTCGTGGATTGACTTCACCGTCACCATCTTCATCGCTGATACATCCAAGCTCAAGAACCGAGCGGCGCTTATCGCCTACGCCGCCTCCCCTTGGCTCATCACCACCTGGGTCTACGGCTACGCCGTCGACCGCATCATCGCGGAGGACGGCATGGGCTGGCGCTGGGGCTTCGGCGTCTTCTCCATCGTCTTCCCTGTCGTCTGCACGCCGCTCTTGGTCATGTTCTACCTGAACCAGCGCAAGGCCATTAAGCAGGGCCTGATCCACGTCAAGCCCCACGGCCGAGGTGTCATCGGCAACATCATCTTCTACGGCCGCGAGTTCGACATCGTCGGCATCATCCTCGCCGCCGCTGGACTTGGTCTCTTCCTGCTCTCCTTCAGCTTGTTCGCCAAGCAGGCCGAGGGCTGGCGATCACCGCTGATCATCTGTTTCATCATCTTCGGTGGCCTCCTCATCATCGCCTTCGTCATCTGGGAGAAGTACCTGGCACCCGTGACGTTCATCCCGTGGGAGCTGATCAAGAACCGCACCGTCTTCTTCACCTACATGATGATGGCATCCCTGTACACGGCCTGGTACATCTGGGACAACTACTTCTACTCGTTCCTGGTGGTCGTCAACAACGAGAGCGTCACAAACGCCACGTATATTGGCAACATCTACACCATGGGTAGCACTCTCTGGTCGTTCGTGATGGGTGCGCTCATCCGCTACAACGGTCGCCTCAAGTGGCCGGCCGTGTACTTTGGTGTGCCCATGACCATCCTGGGTGTGGGCCTGATGATCCACTTCCGCCAGCCCGACGTCAACATCGGCTACATCTGCATGTGCCAGATCTTCATCGCCGTGGGCGGCGGCACGCTGGTCATCTGCGAGCAGATGACGGTGATGGCGGTCTCGCGCCACGAGGACATCCCCGCGGTGCTCGCCATGGAAGGCATGGTCGCGTCCATGGGCAACGCCATCGGCTCCACCATCGCCTCGGCCATGTGGTCGAACCTCATGCCGTCCAACCTGGCCAAGTACCTGCCCGCAGACGCGCAGGCGGACCTGCAGACCATCTACGGCGACATCACGGTCCAGCAGAGCTACGCCGTCGGCACCGCCACACGCGCCGGCATCAACGAGGCGTACGGCGCCACCCAGCGCATCATGCTCATCACTGCGACCTGCATGTACTCCATCACCTGGTTCAGCACCTGGATGTGGGAGAGCATCAACGTCAAGACCATCGAGCAGTTCAACGGCGCCGTTATGTTCTAAGAAGCAGGAAAATAAAATTGGTGTCCCAAGCACTCGGCTGCTGTGGGGGGAATACACGTCATATCCCTTTTTACTTTAATAGACTGTGACAATTCTGGGACAGGACGCCTGAGAAGATATTACGCATCGGCCTACGATTTTGATATTTATGTAATTGCATGTTGTATGGGTGGTTCGATCCACACACACACAAAGAAACCTTCCAAAATGGTGCCACGATTAGGTTAGAATGGTGGAGGCAGAAAGTTGCGTGAGATGCCTTCGGAATAGAAAATACCCCTTAGAATCGTAATATACATCAAAACTGATCAAGTTCATTTGAAACCATCTCGGAAATAATATGCACTAGGAAACCACGCACCACAGTTGTCTAACCTACATGAGAAAAGATGCAAGCTTGCCTGCCTCACTTCGGCACAGTCAGGTCTCGTCGGGTCGTGATAGGCCAAGGGGGCCCCCTGGTCAACTGCAGCCCTGTGGAGCTCCAACATGTCCAGATTCAGACATGATCGTGAAGTATAGCAAGACAAATCGATGTCGTTGTATACTCTATCAGGGCCAATATACCATGCTACTACGAGTCAAAGCCACTGAAGCGGTAGGTATCTGCTGGGAGTGCTTTTCGAGGCGACCGGCGGGCAAGCATTGAACCCCAGTGCCCATGTGCCCCAGTCTTTTGCGCCTGTCAATTCTATTCTCAAGCAGCTCCCCTGATCTCTCCTAGCCCGAACATGGTCGCGATCGTTCGAGTTGATATGTCCTGCCAAGTCCAAATCCTGATAGCACAAGGGGTTCAAAAGTTAGAGCTGCTGCCCACCAGCGATACTCTTAGAGTCAAATGAAAGCTCGTATCCACAACCATTCGATTGAGTCTACATGGTAAACGCAGCGGAACCTGATTGGGCCAATAGCCGGTCATGCATAATAAGGTAAGCTGATGCTGGCGCAAAACGGGTCAGTCAGCAATCAGAAACAAAATAGTTTAGTCTTGACCAACTACAGGTGGCTAGTAGCCTACGTCGGTTTGCGCCTATTTCTCCTCCCGTAATAACCTTAAGTAATACCCCTTCCGCCCGGTTGGGAAACTCTAACGGTGCCTACATAGGTAAGCAGCAAGGGAGCTCATACCTAACGGCTGCTGCTGCTGGCTGATTGGTCGCCTTGCAGCGGTTTGCTCGGTCGGGTAACTTAGCTTAGATGTGTCGGGATTTACTGGGAGCACTGGTGACCCTAACAAATCTACTGGTGGCTCAAACCAAAGCCGATGGCGCTCTTTGGTAAGAAAGGTAAAAACTGACTTGCTAGTAATAATCTGGGAGATGAAACAGAACAAAAAAGCAATGGGTCGTTGTCAGCCCTTGCCCTCCTTAGGTATAGGCCAAACCTCCCCCCCCCCACGGTTGAGGAATTTGCCCTATGGTGTCCCCATCCCATGCTAGCAGTTGCAATCTCATACTAACTTCGAACCCCCAGTCTGTGCAACTCTTCCCCACTTTGCCAGCTAAGCAGGGGGGGAGGTGTCTAATTATGTACATATTTAGGTAGTTAGTGCTTGCATGGCCGCCGGAAGCATTTCAGGTTTCTCGACGCCCTGCGCAAACACAGGAAATGTCACACCGTTCGAACTACAAGTAACGTTAATCACCAACTGGCTTCCGGAAAGCCGCTCGTGGAAAGAAAGAAACTCGCAACGGTCGTTCTATAAAACCCGTCGCCATATATCCTGCTCTCCTGTCCCGTCAATCCGCTGGGGTAGGACAAGGCTGTTTGGGCAAAATGGACGCCAAGATAGCGCAGCTGGCGGCGTCATTCCCTCTCGCCGCCACCACCTTCCTGATCACCACCTCTCTCGGCCTGCTCTATCTCTTATACCGCAAGGCTCTGCCCCAGCCCATCCCCGGCATCCCCTACAATGCCGACGCCGGCAAGAGCATCTTTGGGGACATCCCGTCGATGATATCGTATACCAAGCAGACCGGCAACGCCCTCCCCTGGATGTTCGGCCTCAACGTGAAGCACAAGGCGCCCCTCGTCCAGTTCTTCAGCCTGCCCTTCACGAAGCCTATCCTGGTCCTCTCGGACTTCCAGGAGACGCAGGATGTCCTGCAGCGCCGGACTAAGGAGTTCGACCGCGCCAAGAGGAGTCTCGATGGGTTCGCCGGCATCATGCCGCACCACCACATCTCCATGAAGTCGACTGATCCGCGCTTCAAGGGTAACAAGGAGCTCGTTCGCGACCTGATGAGCCCTAACTTCCTGCTCGAGGTATGTCGTAATCGGACTAGATTAGAGCCTTTGGGCGTGTGGTCTTTCCGTTCGGTCTTACTATCAACCACTCCAAAAAAAAAAAAAAAAAGGCCCCGACAAACTAACGTGCGAGCTAGGTCGCTGCCCCTCAAATCCACGCCAAGACGTTGTTTCTCATTGACCTGTGGTCTTTCAAGGCCGACGCCGCCGGCGAGCGGCCGTTCGAGGCTTTCCAGGATATTTCCGAGGCCGCCATGGACATTGTTCAGGCTGCAGCTTTCACGTTTGGCGATGAGCTTGCCCTCATCAAGCCTCAGTTCGATCTCCTCTCGTCCCAGGGGGCCGGCGACTTCAAGGTCAATGACAACGGCTCTGTGGAGTTTCCACGGCCTACACCTTCTCCTGAAATCGTCACTGTCAAGTCTGTCATCAGCTTCCTCGGCGACCAGGTCAACTCTCCCTTTCCCAAACTGACACTGCTCTACCGGACGCTCACGAGCGCGAAGCTGCGTCGCGATCTTGCCGAAAAGAATGTGCTGATCAGGAAGTTTATCAAGAGATCCCTGGACAAGCTGCAGGACGGAGACGAGACAATGCTCTCGGCGACAGACTACATCCTTCAGCGCGAGCGATCGGTCGCCAAGAAGGAGGGGCGACAACCCGATTACTTTTCAGCTCGAGCTGTGGATGAGGTAAATCCAGGCCTACACCTCAACCTTGTTGATTATTGTCGCAGTTGCTGACCACTTGCCAGTTGTTTGGCTACATCATTGGTGGTCACGAAACCACGGCAACCTCTCTCTCATGTACGGCTCCCCCTCGCACCTTTCACTGACGGAATACTCTCATCTATTGCTCGCTGTGTGTTGGGCCTCTTGCTGACTAGCGAACACTAGGGATTTTCAAGCTCATCTCCGACCACCAGGACGTGCAGGACAAGTTGCGAGAGACGCTCCGCGCCGCCTTCCCCGCCGCGCTAGCCGAGTCCCGCCAGCCCACGGCGCACGAGATCGCCCGGTCCACCGTGCCGTACCTGGACGCCGTCATCGAGGAGTGCCTGCGCGTCGGCCGCCCCACCCCGATGGTAGCCCGCGAGGCCACGGTCGACACCCAGCTCCTGGGCCACCACATCCCCAAGGGCGCGCTACTGCTCCTCGGCTCAGGCGGCCCCGGCTATTCCAGCCCTGCGTTCGAGGTCGACGAGGCCGCGCGCACCGAGTCCTCGCGGGCCCACACCTGCGGTCGTTGGGAGGACCCAAGTGAGTTTGATCCGGAGCGCTGGCTCAAGAGGGAAAAAGAAAAGGGTGGCAGCGGCGGCGAGGTGAGCTACGATCCGTCGGCGGGGCCCATCCTCACGTTCAGCTTGGGCCCGCGCGGCTGCTTCGGCCGCCGGCTGGCGTACATGGAGCTGCGCCTCGTCGTCAGCCTGCTGATTTGGAACTTCCGCTTCCGGAAGCTCGAGGGCGAGCTCGCCAGCTACGAAACGTGGGAGTCCGTCACGGTAATGCCCAAGTTCTGCTACATGGGCCTCGAGCGGGTTTGATAACCACGGTGGCTAGACGGTGTTATACAATCGGGTGGGTGTGCGTTGTGTGAAGTCTTTTTTTCTTTTTTCTTTCTTCCTTTCAATGCAAAATTCGATATCGCGCTGCAGGAATTGAGGGAAATCAGATAGAGTAAGCAAAGAGAACATATCTGAGGAGCAAGAAAGGACGATCACAGCGAAACTGTTTGTTGGGAGCAAGGGAAATGTGGGACGCCGTATTTGGATATATGCCACGGTTATATACAATACATATGCAGAAAGGGTCGGCCAGAACCACAACAGATTGCATCATTACTTGGCCACAATTTAAGGAATGCACGATGAGTACCAGCAGTGAAGTATGACATCCTTAACATGCTTAGACTTTCTCTGCCCTGCGAGGTGTGCTTGTATCATTTTGTTTTCTTCTCACCAGCATGTATCTCTGGTTTGCTGTGCTGAAGTTTTGCCTATCTGTACTCCGTTTGCGGCGCGAGGCGAAAGGCTAAGAACAAGATAGAGAAAACCGATTGCTGCCCTAGACGCCATACAAGCACTGCATTTGCTTGCCAATCACTTAACTAATAGGTAACCTGCTCGGGGTGGGTGCTTGACTTGTCGACCAGAATCCAACAAATATTTGTCGCAGGCTACACTGCTGACAGGTAACTTAACTGATGAAGGTCTACAGTGGGAAACCGGAGGTCAGAGGACAACTACAGGCCGCAAATATCAGTAAGAAAACCTTGATAGTGCTATTGAGAATCTTGTAGGATCATGTTCAACAAATCTACGGATTGATTTATTGCAACGGTCACTGTTCAGGTAATTATAATCAATAACGAACCCTCTAAGTTGGGATTCCCTTGCCTGGATATCGGGAGAATATAACTGGCAAGCCGCCCTTAAGTCGTCATTCCAGCATTTCACAAGAAATAGAAGCAATCACGCTCCATAGACTAAAGTGGCACGAATATGACGATTTGTGTGCCTTAAACAAAGTTTTGAATTATTATTAGATCAATATAGAATATGATACAACTATATCATCCCACATCAGCGCGCCGTACTTGTTGCAGCATATGTGCACAACGCCTAGCAAACTGAACACCTATATATGCCCTTCTCGAACTTACGCAAAATCAACTCTCAGGCCGCTTCCAAAAACATTAAAGCACTCTAAGAAACATGACCGAATACGACGACGGCATAGCCTATGGCGACAACCTTGGCGACACGGTAGAGGACTTGACCATCGGCGCCGAGGTGACGTTCCTCGTCCCACTCTCCGCAAAGACCTGCGAGGACATCGTCGGCGCTGCACACGATGTAGCCCCTCCGCCAACACCGACGATAGATGTCGACGACGACAACAACGACGAGGATGGCGGCGAACGCGGTAATTGTAAAAGCACTGCTGAAGAGTTCTACGGGCCGAGGCTACTCCAGCACGTCTTCGGGGCGATCGCAGCCGTCATTGCCTCCGTACCTGGGCAGAGGGCTGTCACCGCCTTCGAGCCGCTGCCGCCAAGCGACGTCTGCGAGACCGGCAGCTACTGGACCGTCAAGAAGGCCCGCTCGGCGATGCCGCCGCTGGTCAACGACAACAATAACAACGGCGTGGGCAAACTGGTCTGGGTCCCCGTGGAGATCAGCTCACCCGTGCTCCGCTGGCGCGACCCGGCTTCGATCGTCGTCATCCGCCGGGTGCTGGAGGCGCTGCAGCGTGAGGACCGCACCGTTAGCATCGGTAGCGGTAGCGATGGCGGCAGCAGTAGTCATCAGCAGCAAAAGCATCCGCTCATCGCAGTCGCCAACGAGAGCACCGAGGTGCACGTGCACGTGGGCCGCGCGGACGGCGAGCCCTTCGCGCTGGCCACCCTCAAGAAGCTGGCGGCGCTGGCGTGGCTCGCCGAGCCGACGCTGAGGCTCGTCAAGAACCCCGAGTCTCCCAACTTCTACGATGCGTACACCGAGGCGAGGCCGGTGCGGGGCCGCAGCCGGCTCTCCGACATCGTGTACAGGGGTGACCAGTTCTACCACTGCTACTTCCACGAATCGAGCGACGATGATGGTGAGCAGTATTGGAGTGCTATGACCACCCCTGTACTCGAGGACGAGAATGTTGGGGCGACGAGGAATAAAACAGTACAAGGGAACGCAGAGGCAGGGGAGCCAAAACGGGAAGAAGAGAAGAATACCAAGGATGAGACCGGGGAGAAGGCAGTTGAGGAGAATAACGAGGGGCAAGAGTTCGAGGGTGATTGGGATGGTGAAGAGGACCAGTTTGAAGGTCTATCTCACAAGCTCCTCGATTTCATCTTCAACTTCGAGACGGAAGACATCGCCACGGTGGTCAAAGTCGCCGTCGAGGACGACAACAGCCACAACCGGGCCGCCGATGCCGAGACGGGGCTCAAGCCCCCGAACGTCACCGCCGCTAGCCGCTCCCTGACCGCGCTGGCCTACATCGCCCGCGCGCAGTCGGCCACCGAGCTGGGCCAGCTGCTCTGCGGGGCGACCCCCGCGGACCGCCGCCTGGGATTCGACTTCAGCCGCTTCGGGTGCGAGGACGAGCAGGCGCGACGCCGGGCCGCCCCGCGCACGGTCCGGTGCCGCGTGCTCGGCGAGACGGTGGACCCGGGCGTCGTGGTGGGCTGGGTTCAGATCTGGGGCGCGCTGGCGGAGTTGGCGCTCGACGACGGGCCGGGGGGTGCGGCGGTGTGTGGTGGTAGTGGTGGTGGTGGTGGCACCGCTGTGGCGATAACTAACACCTCCGGCGCCGCTGCCAGGAGGGAGACGACGCCCGAGGAGGAGGAGGGCAGGGCCATGGAGGATGCCGAAGACGACGAGGTGTGCGGCTGGCGCGAGGGGGGTCGGTTCACCCGCGTGGCGATGGATCTCGTGGCGCGGGATAGGGGCTGGGACGATTACTGGACTGGGCCGGTGAATCCGCTGGCGTCTGTGCAGGACTTTACGTGGTTGATGGAGCAGTTGCAGCTGCGCAAGGACGTTTACGGACCGGTCCTGGAGATCGTGAAGGAGAGCTTTGAAGCTTACAAAGGGAAGCTTGCTAGCTTCAGTGAGGGAAGAAATTTTGCTTAGAAGATGTTTCTATTGCTTCAATTACTTTTTCTTTTTTGGTCCTTTGGGGAGGTGGATGCTCTCATGATCCGAAAAGCTTGCTCTGAGCCAGTCGACAGACTTACAACCAAGTTAGTTACCCGCATAGTTGAATAAGTCTTTGCTTTCCTGTATGTCGTGGGCTTGGGAATACATGATCATGCTTCGGTTGTACAAGAAGTCCTATGCAATATCTACATCATCCCTTCTCGAGTCCAAATCGGCTAGTTCCATCGATCTTTGAACTCAGGCAGCTCACTCCATCTCTGAGTAATCTCAATCTGCTTGAGAGCCTCTTGACATCTACGACAAGAAACGATTGCAGTGGCTCCGGTGTGGTAACAGCCCGCGCCGTTCTCGTTGTCCAGAAATTTCAGGGCTTTCTTAAACATTGGGCGCAGGACCTTGGCCATTTGGCCAGTCCCGGGCAGCTGGAGCTTCGCCAGTAGGGCATCGACCTCCTCGCTCTCCTTCTGCAGGGCCACGATGGACTCTTCGGTTTGGGCATCCTGGAGCACCGCACCTCGGCGCCCGTAGGATACCAGACTGTCTGCCGTGATGCAGTCGAGGACCATACGGGTTCCCAGCTCATTCTCTCCGATCCCGGATTTAGCCGCTGCCTCGTATAGCTGATGTACCGTCTGGAAAGTCTCATCGCCCTTCTCTGCTCGCTTCTGCACAAACTCATTAAGTTTTGTTATGGACTTAGATGGTGGCGCCAGGGGATCAAAGACTTTAGCAGACAAGCCCGAAGCCTGCATATGCCTCTTGATTAGGTCAAGCGCAGTTTGCCCTTGTCCTTCAGCTTTCGCTGTGGCCTTGGGCTCCTGGACCACGACCTTGGGCGGAGCTCCGGGCTTTGGCTTTTCCTGGGACATTTTACTGTGCTCCCATGCAATGAGAAGGCTCTGGTGATGGTACACGGCAGTGGATATGCGGTTAGCCAAGATGGTGAGGCGCTCATTCAAGAACTGGAGGCAACCACCAATCTGGAGAATGTTAGCCGCGGAGGAATCCAAGTAGGAAAGGGAACAAGGCTTACATAGTGACAAATCAAGGCGTTTTGTGCACTCCGAGACTCCTTTTTCAGATCTATCCTGCGGAGAATCGGCTCCATCAGCTGCTTCTCGACAGCCATGTGCGCGACGGGAACCACCTCATCCCAGAGAGATTGTATCTCCTCTACGATGGCTAACAACTCGGCTTCCACAGCTCGGGGATACTCGCCCACCTTTGGGGCGTTTTTGGCGTACGAACGGCAGGCCTCATTGAAAGCAACATTTAGCGATACCCTGCAGGCCTGCACCAGAAGGAAGACCTCTCTGTTTACAGTTAGAGTTTATAATTTGCTGGTTTTGAATGGGGCAACTTACTCGCTAGCATAATGGCGTGCAGCTTTCAGGATAGCCTCGTCGCTAGCATGATTGCATTGGATCTCCCACCCCAGTGCCTGCAGCTTCCTCAGCAGATCGTCATATGGGGCTGGGCCAACATCGAATCTTGTCTTCAGCACGTCGGTGTTGAAATCTTGTGGCGTGGCCATGGATCCTCGTATTGCTTCTTCCACAGTTTGAGTCAAGCTCTTAATCTCAGACTCTTCGTCTTTTATCTAGCACGTTGGTCAGCTTTGTTTAGTACGGTGAGGGTTTATTGTTCCTGTCTACGCCACGCCACGTACCAGCTGTTCAAGTCGCGCCCGTGCTTCCTCGAGGGCAGTTTCTTTTGCCTTTTGTGCCTCCGTGCGTCGATCATCCCATCCCGCACAGGCATGGACAGATGCCATATTGCGAGCCATGTGAGTCTGTAGTGCTTCTAGATTCTTCTTGATCATTTCTGTATACTCTTCCATGTCCGCAATGGCTTCACGGAGCTGTTCGGAGCCAATGCTCTGAGAGGACAAGTCAGCTGCGGCCATTTGCTGTTCAAGCTGCCCAGACTCCCTCAAATCCTTGATACTAAATAACACCCGACATGTTAGAATAAGTGGATTAAAAATTGTCAGGTTTGGGTAAGAGGAAAAGGTCAGGGAGATGCATACAATATGAGTTCGGCCGGCGTCAGCGTTTTTATCATGTTCTTGGCAGAATTGTGCTCCGCAGCAGTCTTTACGAGCGCAGCATTATCGGGATCGCTCATCAGCAATTCTCGAAATCTGGCAAATTTCTCTGGCGTGTTGCAGTTGCGCTGCTCGAGGATTTTCTTTAGAGTTGAATCCACGAGCTCTTCCTCCCTCATGGACCTTTTGGCTTTTGGATCCAGTGGCATCGTGCTGACCTAAAACCCGGCGTTGATGCTTAAGAATAGCTATTCAGTATTCGTGCAGAGTTTAAGCATGAGTAGCAAGAGGCTTAAATGAGGTGAACTTAGCTTACAGATAGGCAATGTTGTCGTACAGTAACTTTGATATATCAGGCAGGCCGATGTAGAATGTGGCTCGACAACAACACGCCCAAACGAATCCACGTGACCAGCCAGTCGGAGTGAGCGTAAGGATTGTGCTGCACGGCAAGAATTCGCACCGCGAGGTGTCTGGTGAGTTGTATGAGCGCCGGTTTGCGCCCCAATAGACTCCTAACCGTGAACCAACCAAGGCGGATACGACCCGGAAGGTGGGTGTAGATACACAAAGAGCGGTGGCCAGCAGCGCCAGGGGATTCCGGGGAGTGCCGAGCGAGATTTTGACGAGGCAGACCAATTGCGATCCTTCAGGTTCAAATTGACACTAAAATCAATGGAGTTTCCAGTCAAGTAGGAATGGGGCTGAGGTTGAGATGTCTGAGACGCCACCCGGAATGTATTCCGAGTCTGCAGCGCCGTATCCTGGCTGTTTCAATGTTATGGGATGGAGTAGGATGCAAAAGGCGTCCAACGTGACAGGGGCGCTAACGATTGTGGGCTTGGGAGAAAATAGTGGGGGCTTTGCCGTGCTGTGGACTTGGCCCCGTCGCGCCCCCTGAAGTGAGGTGGGAGCACAGTAGGTACTTGTGTAAATAAGTAGGTTACGCGACGAGAAACTCGAATCGTTGGTGGTTTCGTGTACGACTCCCAAGTACCAAACTACAGCGCGGCCAATAACCAGGCGTAGATTACGCAGTCGTTCGTTTTTAATTGTGGTTGGCGAAACTCAGGTGAGTGAATGTACGTAGCAGCGCGCGTGTAGCTACAGTTGGGGACTTTGTTGGTGGGATGTGTACGCGACTGCAAAGTTGCATGCAGGATGGGCTCTGAATGGAGCAGACATGCATGCATTCTAAACGAGCTATACCATCCGAAAGAAGAAAGAATACGTTATCGATCCCTAATCACTTTCGTAGCCTTCATCGGCTCGGCCACCAGTATCGGACACGGGTAGGACTAATACCAAGACAGCCATCCCACAGCACACCAGGTAGTAGACTGCCGTAAGCTAAGCGGGACTGATTGCCGGGATGTAGGATCCCGCTCTCCCGGTTTGACTTGTAGATATAGATGCTACCCTAAAAAATGATAGAAATAAAAAATTATTTCAGATATTTCTTCATGGAAATGCCCCCAAGCCGCCTCGGGGGGCGCAATCGCCTGAACACTGGAATTCCCCCCCGCCCCGGTGTTCCCAGCGTAGCCTGCAGCTGGCATGTTGGTATTTTCTGATTAGCATTAGTACCATCGCGAGCTATCCATTATCATGTAGATGAGATGTTCCCCGGATAGGATCTGATGCTAAGCGCGTGTAAGGGATGGCGATGTGACGAACATCTCGGAAGTATCTGTCTGAGCTTGACCGCTCCAACGCGAGGGGGCCATTGGCGTATGTGTGCGCGCGTTGATGTGTGGCTACGCACGTTTGAGCAGTCAGACTCTGTTTGCAGCAGCCAGCTGCTGAGTGGACGAAGCTTAAAGGCTTGTGGTACCCTCACACTTCGAATTTGGAGGCGGGCAGTGCTCAATGGGCACGCAAAATGCATTTATGGTTCTCGATTTGATAGAACGGGGGTATAAGGGGTCTCTCTCCTATTTGTGACATGCCAACATTCCGATCTCGAGATTCATGGAAAGATTTGCTTTTTCCGCCAAATTGTCTATTTCTGTGTCTCAAGTAGGACGCTGTGTATCTTAGAAACCAGGCACCCGCTGTATCATAGGTGTCAGCTTGTTCGTTCTCGTGACAAACACCATGACTGTCTCCGCATCGATACTATATCAAACGAACCCGTCTTAGGAAATATTCCTATATTGGCCTCAACGCATCCCCAACTCTGCGTCTCATTCGCACCGTTAAGGTTCAGCGCGACTTGTGGTTGCGACTTTGTACAAACCTGTGCTCAGCTTGCTGCAGTTAGGGGCAATCAAAAGCCTTCTATCTGACTCGCAGGTGCAGGCCGGCTCCCACTTTGTCTGGGCCTTCCCTGTTCGATAGCCCATGTAAGAAATAACAAGACACGAATAGAAATTCGACTGAGCCAACTGTTGGTTTCTTCAAGTAACGAACTTCATGGCCTGAGGTTACCGTTACACTCGTCTCTTTATCAGTTGGTAGATCCCCAGTGATCGTCTTAACTCCATGCACAACAGCCAAGGGCGATGGCGCCGCCCTTGCTTGAACGACATTCTCCTTCTCCCTTTTTGTGTGTATCGAGGTTGTCCTATTCTAGGTTGTGGTGTGTACACCGTGAACAAGGTTACCATGAATAACAATTCTCGAACAAGGTTACCATGAATAACAATTCTCGAGGGGGGACTTTTTTATATCTATTCGGAAGCCCGGCTTGTTCGTCAACCGAGGTGTGACAACCCCATACTGTCGAGGTGATTAAAGGGGCGTGCTACCTTCAAGCTCAGGTATTGTTACCTACAAACGGATGGCTGTATCTATATCACGTATTGATCCCCTCTTGTATTGCTTCGGGCCTTATTCTAGATCAAGATAATATTCCACACATACTATAACCTGTGTTTTTCTTGCTTGCAATAGCTTCGTGTCTCATGGGTTGTTTCGGTGTTAGGGTATGATTAACACGCCAGATGAGTCCTGTCACAATGTCCCGGCTCTACTGGGCTGCTGAAGCTTTTCCTGGTGTGAAACGATACACGGATGCCATTTTAGGCTTGGCTTTGATTCCGCTGATCGAACTGCTTGCCATACCAATCCAGCTGTTGTTGGATGATCATGGAGTGAACCTGCCAGCTTCAATCCTGGTCATGGTCTGTATGATTATACTTCTACTTGGCTCTACAATATTTTATGACAATGCCGATTGTTTCTACCTTACATATATTAAGGGACCGGTGAGCCCTTTTTCAAATTTTGTTTGAACCCAGTCATTTCTAATGAAGTCTAATGAATTTAACCTAGACTGAGTTTCTGAGCAGGCACATGGCTCTTGGTTTTGTCGTCCCGCTGTTAATGCTCAGCCAAGACCATATCACAAACGGATTAGATTTTGTAAGGATTGTAGGAGCTTTTGGTAAGTAATTTCGAAGTTGTGTTTTGTCGACTTTGCTGCAATCCTGCTAAATAATGTCAGTAATTACTACTATTATTGGCTATACTCTATCTTTCTCATTTGCATTGATATTCACTTGGATCGGGAGAAAATGCAAATTGTCATGGAGCGTCCAAAATAATACAGCGGAGAGCCCACCCCTGGCGATACCGTTACCTCAGGCCGGGAAGCGAATATCTCAACTTTCCAAGCTGACCACAAGCACTCTGACGAATTCCTTGCTGTCACTTGAGGCACAAGCCTCTCCATCTACAGTAAGAATAATAACTATCATCTGTCGGGCTTTGCCGCTTTGGATACCGCTACTGCTGCTCCTTGTTGTCGGCCTCCCGGTTTCTTATGTCGCTAAATACGACATGCCATTCGAGGCATTATTCTTCATATCACTCTGGGTAGGCTCAGTGTCATTCCAGCGTTTCATCAGGAAGTACGAGAGGCTCGATCGCCTGCCGCGAATACGGTCGATCCTCACGATAATCGCGAACCCCGTGCTGGTCACCTCGCTCCTCGGCACCGCCTACCTCTGGGTCAAGGCCAGCATCACGCAAAAGGACATCAATGACACCCTTAGGGCTTTTCGGCGTCACAACACGTGGGCCGACATCGTCACGCAAGCTATCAGCGGCAACAGCAGCAGCAGCAGCAGCAGCAGGGACCCGCGCCAGAACGTTGGCGCCGGCGACCTCGCCACGGCGCTCCTAGATGCCGGCATCGTGAGCCTCGGGCTGAAGATGTTCGAGCACCGGCGCGAGCTGGGCCGCAGCATGGTCAGCCTGTTCGCCACGTGCCTCGCGCTCGCGGCCGGCGGGATCTTCGCCGACGTCGCGGTCGCCCGGGCTCTGGGCTTACCGTCCGCCGAGGCCGCCGCGTTCGCGGGGCGTAGCGCCACCATCGCGCTGGGGGCGCCTGCCGTCGCCAACCTCGGTGGCAGTGTGACGCTCACGAGCTCGCTGGTCGTGTGCGGCGGGCTGCTGTACCAGATGGTCGGGGACGCGCTGCTGCTGTGGTTGCGGGTCGAGAGTCGGGCCCCCGACCATGGCCACCAAGAGGAGGAGCCGGAGAAGGAGCGGCAGCGGCAGCGGCAGCGGCAGCGGCAGCGGCATCGGGTTGAGACAGACGTGACCACTCCGGAGGTGAGGGCAGATACAATGTGTTCTGCCGACAATCGCCTCGAGAGCGACACCAGCAGAGGGACTGAGAATACTGAAAATCGTAACGATGGTAGTTTTGGAAGTAGCAATAGCTGCGGCGGTGTAGATGAAGCGCGTGTTATTGCGATGGGAATCACGGTAGGCATCAACGCCGCGGCTATGGGAACAGCACATCTCATCGAGCGGGATTCGCGGGCCGCCGCGTACTCGGCGCTGTCTATGACGGTGTCTGGTTCCCTGACAGTTGCGTTGACGGCTATCCCTGCGGTGGCCAATGTTTTGATGAAGCTCATTTCATGATGATTAAATTAAAGTCTAATGATGTAACGACCAAAGAGTTGCCCTTTTTTGATCCCATATTCAGCACGTTTCGATATCAATAATTACCGGTATGATATTCTATGTACGGTGTCACTTGGAAAGTGCATGGACACATATGGCACAAGTTATGTTTGGATTTGAAGGCGAAAACTAAGAACATAATTGATATTGTCCAAGAACAGAGCTAGAATATGGCCATGAAAAACTACATATTGAACTACGAACAAATATCTGCTGATCGATGTACAACTTTGGCGTTATTGCGCTGGAACAGGCTGTGAGTGCGTGATTATTTCGTCGACTTGAGTCTATCACTCTATGACAGTAATGCTATACACGAGGCTAAGCTCTATGGTCACAGCAAATGGTTCTCCTGCGCCAGGGATGTCGTTGATATGCATGCATATGCACGTAGTCTAAGGGCGCAATGACACAGACCATTGCCATGGGACCATGTGACGACGACCGCATTGCATAGTTTCTGTGTTGTGACAATTTTTGGCTAAGGGAGATTGAGAAATTCAATTCAAAAATACGAAAACGGTCATAACTAGTACTGGCAGCTATTATCACAAGGGCATCATTGAGGAGAGAAAACGGGTCTGGTTGGACGGTGAGGCCACAGAAGTGGGCTCTCAAAGCCATGTTAACTTTTAGTTTTTAACTTTGTGCGAGCGCTGCGATTAAGTTGCTCGCACTCAACTCTTGGGATGGGACTTCTACCTATCAGTATCCGTTTCTGAGTTGTCAATTTTTCAAGAGCGTCTCAGAAGGCCCATCCCTCAAAAGGCAATAATGCAATGTCAAACTGAGAAAACTCGATTCGGCTCGATAGAATTTCCCCTCCAATGGTGTCTCATCATCTCTCGTGCACCTCATATGCCAATCCGGAATCTGCAGTAGCGTTGCCCAGAAACTTAGCCATGCAGGCCGCCTCTACTTATTCCAATCTAAATTCGTTGTTAGCTCCTCAATCTTGCATAATGGCTCGTTGATAAATGCTCAGACGCCTGACAGATACCATGCCCCTCACGTAAAGGGGTGATACAAGGCCAATAGGAAGCAGCATTGTAGGTGTGAATAGACTAAACTCACCTTTCAATCAAGTGCAGTCCGCTTGCTGTTGCCACTACGCCGCTCATCTGGCCTGGTTGCAGCGCGAAGGCTGCCTCTTCAAACTCCTTTTGCATATCACCCTTCCCAAAGTAACCCAGGTCGCCCCTCTTACGGGCACTGCTGCAGTCGCTTTCCGTGATGGCCAGGTCGCCCAGGCTGATGTCGCCGCGCTTGATGCGGGACTCGTGACCCTTGATGATATCCATAGCCTCCTCCTTGGTTCTGGTAATTTCGCTTTCACGCCACGAGGCGGGTCGTCGACTGTCGCGGTGCTTCACGAGGAGATGTGCAGCGCGGATCTTGTCCGCAGGCTTAGCGACGGAGGCGCCGGCCACGGTCGAGGAGTGGTGCTGAGCCATGTACCTCTTGAGCTTCTCGGTGTCGGTGCTTGAAGGTGGCTCCCATCGTGAGATCTTCTCGGCAGCGTTGAAGTAGTAAGGAAGGTTCTTGCTGTTACTGTGGCGCACTTCCCAGCCGGAAGGGAGTCCTGTCTCTTCCTGCGAGGGAGGAGCTGTTAGTCTTGACCACCCTTCATAGCTGTAAATTGAGACACTGTTCAAGGCACGAAGTCTAGCGAGCAGGAATACGGGGATACAACTCGTCAGTTGGTTCGAAGGGATGGGACGGCGAAGGGCCACCATGCACCAGATTGCTGTCAAGTGTAGGTGGGACATATTTCAACTAGGAGCTTGAGCTCCAGCCTGAGGTCATAACTATCACCTAAGTAGACCACTTGGGGGGCCAAGACTTGGGTTTCTGAAGTGCTGAGGTGCTTACCATCTTGAATCTATATATTGTTGATAATCTCAGCTGAGTAGGTTTCTTAGATTAAACAATCTCAGGCACGGGCAGGTTCCTAAGGCTCCGCTCTCTGCAATTTGGCTGGTGGACTGCGTGGTGTTGGGAAAGGTGACGAGCGGCAAGAGATGCTTTTTAATATTATCGCTGGTAGCTCACAGGAACAGAGGCGATTCCTTGCCGGGCTCTAGCGTGCTGAAAATGGGTAGAGGAGGGGGCAGCACCAACCAGACGCACGTCACTGGCGGGGCCTTGGACGCCCTTGGACTAGGCAAAGCCCCCCAAGACCGTTGGCCCCCCGACAAAAACTCTGATCACGAGGCTTCTGCGGGGGGTTTAGCTAGCTGTACGAAACGCGGGGCAAAGTCACAACCTTGGAACCGTTCTCTCGTCATTCTGCTGCAGGCCATGCATGAAAAATGGAGATATTATGATGAAGGTGCTTTTGCCAAAGCACACGCTTCTTGTACAAGCGCGAGAACTATTCGGCTTCCCTCCCGAGAGATTTAAAACTTGGGATTTTTCGGCTCGTATGCGGGCGTTGACTGGCGTTGACACATAGTTATTCACTTAAGGCTATCGAGGCTCCTAGAGCTGGCCTGGAAGCTTGGGCCAGCCCTGCTGCGGGTAGATGCACAGACGTAGGAGGCTCGCAGCAGGACATTACTTGCACAGTGTGAATAAGGCTGTTAGGCCCGGGCATCTTGACTCTCGTTGTGATTTGCGTACTTTCTGCAGCAAATCATTATCACTAAGGACAGTACATATACAGTACAAGCTACTGTGAGCCGGGGCTAAGCAGCATTTCGCCTGTTGACTCAGCATTGTTCCAGTTTGCAGTGGCGATAAGCACCCACTTTTCCAGGGATTGATTGTTCCTGTTCAGCCGCGCCGCATCTGGACTGTCTACAAGGCCGCGTTTTGTAATCCATCAAACGAGGCTGCAAAACGCACAAGCAACCCAAGCCGAACACACACTCTTTCCTTCCGTAACCTTACGACCAGCACCACCATCTTGTGCAGATAACGCTCAACGGTCCAAGTAAGTCAAGCGAGAAGAGGAATTTCGCCACAAGACCAGAGCACGTCGCTTTTTGAGCAGCCCGCGCGCAGAATTTAGATCCAGCCACCACCACCACCTCCAAGGTTCCCTTCCTCTCCCATTTCTACAACCAACCCACGCCCATCGCGCATTCGAAAAAAAATCGTTCACCATGTCGTCGCCTCAGTCTACCACCAACGACGCGTCGAAGAACCTTGAGCAAATCACATTCCGCTTCTGCTCGGAATGTTCCAACATGCTTTACCCCAAGGAGGACGAAGACTCTCACAAGCTTCAGTTCACTTGCCGTACTTGCCAGTACACAGAGGAAGCCACGTCCACCTGTGTCTTCCGTAACATCATGAACAATGCTGTCGGCGAGACTGCTGGCGTTACTCAGGATGTCGGCTCGGATCCTACGGTTCGTACCCACGCTCCTTGTCTTGATACACCCACCCTTGTTGCTTCTCCCCAAGTCTCCCCTGCTGGTCATCTGTCTGGTGAGTATACCTCCGAGGACACAGCGGCCTGCGCTCATTGCGGCCGTCTACTGCCCAAGTGTAGTAGCTGCGGCAGGGTTGTGTCTACCGACAAGCCGTACGACTTCATGCCTTTTTGCAGCGATC
The DNA here is from genome assembly GCA_021365275.1 of Xylariales sp. PMI_506. NCBI lineage: Eukaryota > Fungi > Ascomycota > Sordariomycetes > Xylariales > Xylariales sp. PMI_506. Next base: position 434,426 of record JAJTIY010000004.1, on the reverse strand, counting down.
TTGGATTCGAGGACACCATCCACGCCGTGACCGTCGCAAGTGTGTACGGTTGCCTAGACCTGGAGCATCAAGCCACCTGGGACGAGACATTCATCGCCAACATTCTTCTGGATAAGCCCTGGGACAGTGACGCAGATATAACCAGTTACCTTGGCGACTTTATGACCCTGGACGCGGACGCCGATCCGCCTGAGGCTCTTGATATCGAGCCCGATTTCGGTGATCTAGAGCTCATGTTCTAGACTTTTATTCATTTGCGTCAGGTTTGTATCTGCAAACGGGCCAGCCAGCCTTGGCCCCAACCCGAGACCAAGGACCGCCGATACCCAGCACAGGATTATGTTTACATCTTCTTAGATGTTTGGTCAAGTATCGACAGCAAGCAGTCTACCGGATCTAATCATAGTATAACCATTGAAAGGCTACCTGCATTCACGGCTTCGGGCACCACTACGATAAAAAAAAATACCAATATCATTTGGGATTTTCGGCTCAGCTCTTACGGCGTTTTTGCTATGTCGGATGGCAAAAGCATCTCGATGATAAGGAAATTGTGATGACCACAGACACCAGCTTTGAAGAAACTGCTTTTTGACACGTACAGCTGTCTTTGGACGTTGTGCTGACATTGGATTGATATAGCTTCCTCGGTCGAATAGAACATGCCCTGCGTGCCAACACGAGGAAGCCGTCTTCTTTCAATCTCAACAGCGAAGTGCTGAAACTGGAATGGTACGTTGGACCGAAGTTTGATTTACTGATGGCTGTTCAATCTGGGCTAACTTTAATTGCAGAAACTCTTCTACGTGTGCTGCGAATGCGGTAACATCTTCCAATAATGCCTGAGCTCCCCGTCCTAGGGCTCTGGCTCGATTAGGCAATTGGGTTTCTTTGACGGAAAAGGGTTCTACTAGGGGTAATTTTTTTTGTTTTCAACCACTGCATGAGTTTGGCGTTGGGGTATTTTCAGCGATATGGCATGGGATCCGAATGAACAAGTCAGAGAGACGTTGAAGGATACGCGCCACGATAGAGAAAAGAAAGTTTTACATTATACACATCCATAAAGCGACTTGCTGTTGTTGATGAAAGTGACCATATTATATGTGACATACATAGACCCTGCCTTATCTTCTAATAGTGCTTGCTCACATCTGACGTCTATTAAAAAAATGCACATACACAGCGACGAAGCGATACCCTGATGAAGAATAGTAGAGTGAGAATGGCAATTACATTTAACGCCAGCCGATGCTTTTACATGCTATAATACATCCGTGCCACTTTTACATCTATCCGGGAAAATTGTAGCGCAAGCACATGTACAACCCGACGTTCGTGCCGGGGAAAACTTCCAAGTTCTGTTCTTTCTTCCCTCTCTCCAGCAACCTCGAAAAAGGTCCCGGAATCTCCCCTCTCCATCGCTCCCACCCAAGGGGCGGTTCGTGCTTCTTTTCTTCAATCCATTATTGAGACTGATTTCTTTCCACCCACCCTTTCCCTCCTTCCTTTTCGATCCCTTCTTCTTCCCCTTAAGCGTACATGGGCGCCATACTCAAGATCTTGCTCCACTTCTTGCGGCGGAGCTCGGCGCCGACGACGCCGTTGACGCGGCTGCCGATGGGGTCGCCGGCCTTGTTGATGAGCACGCAGGCGTTGTCGTCGAAGCGGACGACGGAGCCGTCGGGGCGCTGGACCTGCTTCTTGGTGCGGACGACGATGGCGTGGCGGATGTCGCCGCGCTTGACCTTGTTGCCACCGGCGCTCATGCCGGCGTCGGACGCACCGCGCTGCTTCTGTACAATGGCCACGAATCGGTCACCTGTTATAAGAAGGAAGCCAAGAGTGGTTAGTTATATTTGTACTTTTCAGAGAGAGATTTTCAAGCAAAGCTGGAAAGATTGCATCGGGTTCGGATGTTTTCCGGTCTGGGGTGCGAGAAGTGAAGCTATACCCACCGAACTTTGGGGGACCGTAGTTCGGGAGGGAAGTTGGTAGATATTGGCTGGTGAGAGGCGGATAGGGTCAATACGAACCGATGGATGCGTGACGTTTCCGGCCGACGATAAGGGCACACTCAACCAGGGCGGCGCCCGAGTTGTCGATGCAGGTTAGCATCGTCTGATGGAGCAAGCCAAGGGGGTTAGCAGCGCATACACCACAGAGATTTGGCTCGGCTGGGACTGAATGAGGAAGAGTATAGCTGCGTACCTTTAATTGAATCATCGTGGGCGGTCGCTGGCTGTGATCGTAGACCGTATGTAGAGTCGGGGTTTGGTCGTAATGCGGAGCTGCGTTGGCCGTTTGTCTTGCGATCGATCACCTTTTGGGCGCGAGGCTGTCGTCAAATTTTGGCGTGCAGTCCGACCTAGAGCTTTGCGTCCAACCAGACGCCGATTGGCTGCGAGGCTCTGCTGGGATCGACTTCCCCTGGAGCGCTGCTCGATTGACTCTTTATCGCCTCGCGGACGCTAAGCCACAAGCAGAGCAGGTGCCAGCTAGTGCTGGTCTCAGCTTGGTTAAGTGGCAGCAGGGCCGAGGGATTGGCAGCACGGCCCTCCATTGCAGTAGCAGCCAGTGGCAGAGCGGCAGGGGGGGCTACCCAGATTGGGGTAGATTGGGGGGTGTTAGGGGGGGGGCATCGGGTTGCAGGGGCCAGAGGATGGGCATAGCGTGTTGACCGGCCACCCAGATTTCCACGCCTGGGCCCGCCGTGCCGCCCAATTACGACATCCCATCCCATCTCGACCGGAGCCAGTCGAGCCAGACGCAGAGGTCATGCTTTAGAGGTTTTGCAGCTTGCTTGCATTCTTCTATTGGACTCCTGCCCGCTCACCACTCCTCCTTCACTGTCCTTTGATGCAGACTGGGGATGGCTGCAGAATAATTGGGAGACCCGTTCTAACCCTCTCTGGCTTTCTTTAAGGTTTTCCTTGTCAGCGGCAGATTGTTCTCTATCTCTCTCTTTCTCTCTCTCTGTGTCTCTCCTAGTTCCTCAGGGACTAATTAATTGGGAACTGCGGTCTCCTTAATTCGCTCTGTTCTCTCCTTTTCGAGTCGCATCCTCGCCAAATCTCGCTCGTTCCTTTCCCTTTGGATTGTGTCCAGGAGATCGGCCACTCCGTCCTGGCTTGCGGTTTCCCTCCTACCACTTCGATCGAACGAGCTGAAAAGAACGGCAGTGGTGCGCATTCTTCGCCAGCCATAAACAAACGCTCCTTACACTCGGCGTCAGCACCTGCGCCTCAGTGCCACATATTCCCGTCAATTAATTGCTTCAGCTCCGAGTACTCTAGACAGATATTGGTGCAAGGTTCCTTTGATGTGGCGGGCCATTCATCACTGGGCGCATCTAATCCACTACTGAATCCGGAACCATCTACCTGTTGTAGTAGACGTTCACCCTGACCATTCTCGGCATTCGGTCCCTCACTGTCTCTAGTACGTAAGCACAAGGCGCAGTGCATTTGAGGTTACCGACACTTCGTTACAACCTCAGCAATTGTTGCAATTCTCAATTTTTGCCAACGTTTGGCTTCTTCGGAGGTGGTAACTTTGCGACAATGCCTCCCACGAACGCTGCGGCCAAGAAGCAGCCGCTCACCCTGGGTCAAATATCGGCATACGACGATATACTGACTGATGCGCTGGTCGACCATGTAAGTAGTGCGCAAATACAGGCTGTCCTTCGTTCTTGGAAAGGGCTCGCTCCGGGAAGGTCGCAGGGTAGCATGGGTACTGACTCGATCTTAGGCATTTTACTGGACCACGATTCCGAAGAACCGCACATCGTATCACCCATCAAGGGGAGTCAAAGAAGAGGACATCACCAAGATTATTCAAAATCACCTTGTTATGGACCCCAACATGGATGTAGCCGAAGAGAAACTCCTCGCCACGACGGGGCTGCGCAAATTTCACAGCGCGCTCAAGACGGAGAAGGAGAAGGACGATTTCCGGCGCCACTTGCGTCGCTATATGCAAATATACCTACCCGACTGCCCTTTTGAGGTTAGCAGCACAAATCGCTACACCATCGTCACCCATGAGGCAGCGGTGACTGCGCGCCGGTTTATCAAGAGGGGCGAGAGTATCAAGTACTTGTCAGGCATACAAGTATTGATCACAGCCAAGGAGGAAGATGAGATGACCAAGCGCAAAAAGGATTTCAGCATTGTGGTGAGCTCACGCAGCAAGAGTGCCAGCTTGTTCATGGGTCCGGCGCGCTTCGCGAATCACGATTGCGATGCCAATGCCCGGCTTGTGATTACTAGTCAGTCGACCATTGAGATCTTTGCAAACAGGAATATCGACGTTGGAGAAGAGGTTACCGTTACGTACGGTGATAACTATTTCGGAGAGGACAACTGCGAATGCTTATGCCACACCTGCGAGAATAACTTGGCCAATGGATGGGCGCAACCTGAGGGCAAGGAGGGAGAGGTTCTCGTTCAAAGGAGCATCGAAGATACGTCCGAGGAAGGTTACTCGCTGCGACGGAGAAGAAGAGACGACAGTGCCGCGCGTTCGTCTCGAACACCATCGGTTGCGCCTGATATGCGACCCAGGATCTCCAAATCAAGATCCAAGACCCTGAAGATGGACTCGAACCGCGTATCTATGACCGGATCGCCAGGTCCCGAAATTCTACTACGTCAAAAGCGAAAGCGAGAATTCGATGCATTGAGCTCTCCCCCTATAACGCCTGCCAAGCGGCAAATGCTGGGCCACTTTGACGACACGCCCATTCCTACACCCGATGCTATTTCTAGGAGAAGCGTTGAGGGCGAGTCGAATTCTGATGCCGGTGCTTCAGCTTCGGAATCTGGCAGCAGGGATACCGCATATACGGATATCACAACGCCCGAGGAGGAAGTTTGTGAACCGCAGCTGCTTAGCTCGCCCAATCTCACTCCGATGAAGTCTACCAAGTTGGAATTCAAGACTGAGTTTTCGGACAACGCGAGCTTATCACAGCTGGCACCGGCGCCAGAACCAGAGACACCGCACAAGGCACTGCCTACTATCGAGACTGCTCCTGCTACTGGTATTCCGGCGGTCGTTGTGCCCAACTCCTCTGATCTGGACATCGTGGCCCCAGAGTCTCTGGATCTAATTGTCATCCCGCCTCCCTTGACTCCCGCATCGAAAGTAGCAGAACAAGCTCCTCCCACGCCGGCGACGGCTGAATCGGAGCGTGACGATGAGACGCCAAGAAGAGGGCGCTGGCCACACAGCCCAAGTAAGATGCAGGAGGCTTGTCAACCCAGCACTCTCGGCGAAGCTGCCGACGTGGACTTACCTCCAGCGGTGAAAGCCACCTCAAGCCGGCGCAAGTCCATGAAAGCTATTACAAATGATCTCGAGAATGAGGCGGAGGATGATGAATCAGAAACACCTAAGACGCGGACACGGAGGCCAGGCGACTACACTCTCACCCCGCTGTTGCTTTCTGAGCCTGAAACTGCGTGGATTCACTGTAGAGTGTGCGGGGATGCATTTGTTCAACACGATGCTTACTTTACCCGAAGCTCCTGTCCCAGGTGTGAGAGGCACTCCAAACTCTACGGATACCAATGGCCCAAGACCATGAAGGAAGGAAAGCACGACAAAGAAGAACGGATTCTGGATCACCGAGAGATCCATCGCTTTCTGAACACCACCGATGAGATGAAGATTCGAGGGCGGAAGCGCCCCAGCTGGACAAAGAATCAAAGCGAAGACGAGATGGATGACCAAGATGACCGCAAGCCACACACCAAGAAGCATGGAACCGAAACCGATGACTCGACCTTATCTGGAATACGAAGAAGTACGAGAAGACGCAGGGTGAGCTCAAGACTGAGCCTCGACTGAACTGGTTAGAGATTGCCAAAGTCCTAGCTACGTAGTTCCCTTTGGAGTCAGTCATATCAGTCGCATCGACTGGCGTTTGTGATCTCGGAGCTGATTTTCACCTACCGCCCGCCTTGCTTGGCATTTGCAAGCTGTGGATCCTGCCTTTAATATAAATGTACATAAAAATAGTACAGGATGCCCAAACCTAGCATACATTCATACGCCGGCGTCAGAACTTGTTATTACATGTCACCAGAAGAGGAAGTGTCTGACTTTGGTGCTCGGAGGATCGAGAGGATGGAGCACCGTGTAACTTATAGAGAAGTACGGATGAAGATTTGTGGTTTTGAGCATCCTCAGCAAAGTAATACCTCAGCTAGTTAGCGTCGACGGGAAGAAATAAAAGCCACTTGTGGAAAGGTGGAAATACTTTAAGGATTGTGAATTCTGGAGCTCTCGTGAAGGTGTTATTTCCGTACACCGTAGTGCTGAAGCTTTTAATTTAGTTGCGATCCTACCAATCCTACGGATCTACACCACGCACGCATTCACAGGTGATCATGTACCAGATCACCGAAATAGTTTAATTGAATCATCAAGGGATGGTCTCGATCTGTGGGTGGGCAGCCACGAGGTGTTGGATTTTCGTCAAAAGCCGGCCCAGACGTTTCGATAATGCGTGTCTAATGAGTGTGGATAAGAACGTCATAAGTGAGATATTCACCACTGCGGCTGAGGCCAAGGGACAAGCAAGGTGGGCCAACCAGCTTACACGGCAGTGGCGCAACATTAGCGGTAGTCAGTGGGCGGCACATCCATCGCATGTAAACGGGCGCTTCTGCGCTTTCAACCGGGACCATTTATGCCAAGGGGCAGCCAATTCTTTTTTTTGTCTAGGGTGGTTTCTTATTTCCAATTCGATGTATTGCGATGATGAATCTTGAGTGAGCGAGAAAAAGAAGCGTGGCAGCCGTGGTGAACACTCACATGCATGCAGAGAGCTGAACGTGGGTCAAAGTGTTCCAGACTCGTCAAGGCCCTTATTTATTATGTACATAGATATTAACACTTTCCTCGGCACGCGGCACAGACGAGCATGGGGATGGGATAGGGGAAAGGGGATGAGTGCGGGTGAGCATCCTTAACTTCGGCCTCCTAATGGTCGAGAGATAAAAATAAAAAGAAACTCCAACTTACCTTAATTCCCCCATATTAAAGGCCGGGAGTGCCAAGCTGTATGGTTGCGCTTAGCAAGGCCCGACCTTGTGGATGACAACAGTTGACACCACCTCTCCCTGCTCGCCTGGGGGGGGGTTCGTTCTATGCAGCTATGGCATGTTGACCTGCTGCAGCCTATCACAACCCCTGGGTGCTTCGGTCCCGTGTAGAGGTCAAATTTCCGACTCCAAAAGCTGGGCAGAAGGGCTGTTCCCCGCTTCATCTCTTCGTGCATATACGTAAAGCAGTTGCTACATGGGCTACTCGGCGATGATTTTGTGTCAGCACTACTGCTATTTCGTACGGTATACAGCCCGGGACTGGGCAGGACCGGCAGGACCGGCGCTTAAGCAAGTGCGACATACTGTAACTGGCAGCGAAACCTCGCGATCCTGAGAATAACGCGTCTGCAATATGAAATCTAATTACATAGGTAGCTAGATGACGTTGTGGCCAGAACCTTATGTACAAAGTTTATTAGGTTTTGGAGCCTGCCAACCAGCGGACAGCCCACGGGGAGAGAGCAACAAAGCATCCACCCTGCCACCCCACCGACAAGGCCCTCATCCATGCTGATGGTCAACTCGGGATGGGAGGGAGGGCTTATTAGATTGACAAAGGAAATTCCCCGATTTTCACCTCCATCCCACAATGTCACACTAGGTACTCGTGTAGCGCTTCCCTTGGATGCAAGTTAAAATTATGATCTCAGCCCCGCAATGCTGGCACACGCCTGGGCTGGGGCACTAGCCAGGGTGCGCGGTGGATCTAGCGCAGGCACCGCCTTTGTTTTCCACCCGCTGGGCCGTTCGAGCGGCTTTCTTTACCGGCGATCCCAGGCGCTCCGGCTTGTTTTCCAGGGTAGATCACAACTTCGACTCTATTTTACCCCAGAGAGCTAAGTTAAGTTGGAGCTGACAACAAGAACATCGCGTCATGGGGGAGAGAGAGAGGGGGGAGTTCCCAGGTTCCCGGCCGAACCAAAGAGCAACAAAGAGCTGGCCTGGCTTTTACCCACATCCCCTTTCTGTCCAACTACGTAACAAAGTGAATTATGAGGGCATGTGGTGTTTTAATTCAATGGCTCTGGCACAATGCACTCTCGGCTACTGGTAGTGGTAGTGAGCACAAAAGGGGGAGGAGATTTTGTTAAGTGCTCGGCTTCTTTCTTTTCGGGTACCAAGGCCCGATGGGGTTCTTTAATTCGTAGGGCGAGGGGAATCCTCATGAGAAAGAAACTGCGCATGGAATTCAGTCATTTGGAGGCTGAATGCGGCCGTGGCGATTGGATGCACAGGTCTTAGATGTCCCAGCCCAACCTCCCGTATAGAGGGCGACACGAGATGATGGAGAATGTAAGCCTATCTAGATACGGACAACTCTCCCCCCTGCAATGTGGTACATATCTGATTCACTTGTACTCCCAACTGCGCGTGCCTGGCCTGGGAGGCATGTACACCCACTTACAGTGTAGCGCGATCAAAGACAGTGCCACCCTCTTGCATCGCCCAGCTGACTAGAGCGAACCGGGTACATAACCACGGTCGCGCAGGCGCCGTTGGGATGATTCAAGTGGCTTGATGTGATCATCACTTTAGATGGGAATTCCGATAGACCCGTGCAGCTTACAATAAAGCTAATAGCGTGTACCTGCAGGAACACACAAAAAGCTTCCTGAGAGGCAGCGCCGCTCCCTTTCCCTCTTATTACTACTTACACACACTTACAACACCCTCCCTCCCCTCCCCTCCCCTCCCTCTCTTTCATCTTTCCTTTCCCTTCTTTTCCCCCCAACTCCGCTGCTCACCTTACTACTTCGAGGGATTGCTGTCCCTAGCCATTCGTTTTCAACATGCGTTTCCACGCACTTTTCTTAACCTGCGTTGCTGCCTCCACGGCACTTGCAGGATGTACCAAGCCCGGCGGCGGCGGTAGCAGTGGCGGTTCTGGCGGTTCGGGTGGTTCTAAGTCGGGTGGTGGTTCGAACGGCTCAGGTGGTGATAATGGTTATGGCGGTGGTCCCGGCGGTGGTTATGGAAAAGGCGGCAATGGCGGCGGCGGCGGTGGCTCAACCCCAGGCGCTTGCTCATACTGGCTGGAGGATATCCACCAGCAGGGTGTAGCACCTTACGCCGAGTCTGGCTACGAGGTCTTCCGCAACGTCAAGGACTACGGTGCCAAGGGAGACGGTGTGTCTGACGACACCGATGCTATCAACTCGGCTATTAGTGACGGCGGCCGGTGCGGTCCCGGATCGTGCAACTCTTCGACCACGACCCCTGCTCTCGTAAGAATACCCCCAAAACAACGAAAGGAGTGATAAGACTTTTTTCACTTACATGAATTGGCACAGGTTTACTTCCCCAGCGGTACCTATCTGGTCTCCGCGCCCATCATCGACTACTACTACACATCGCTTGTCGGCAACCCCAACTGCTTGCCTCAGATCAAGGCCTCGGCTGATTTCGTTGGTGCTTGGGTCATTGACGGTGATGAGGTGCGTCTGCTCCACCAAAGGTTGTCCACAAACATTTGAAATAACTAACCCGATTAATAGTATGGATCTACTGGCAACTTGGCATGGCTCTCAACCAACGTGTTCTGGCGCCAAATCCGCAACTTCGTTATTGACTTGACTGATATCCCGATCTCGACTGGCCTGGTCTACGGTATCCACTGGCCCACCGGTCAGGCCTCGTCCCTGCAGAATATTGAGTTCGAGATGTCCACCGAGGGCGGTGTCCAGCAGGGTGGTGTTTTCATCGAGTCCGGATCCGGTGGTTTCGTCACGGATCTGACTTTCAACGGTGGTCTGTACGGCCTGAACGTTGGTAACCAGTAAGCACGGCTTCCACGACCATGGCTAAAATTAAATACTAAACTGTCTCGCAGGCAATTCACCATGCGCAACCTGACATTCAACAATGCTGTTACTGCTATCAACCAGGTAAGATAGTCTCGCCTTCTATCTTGAGGGGGGCCATAAAAAGTGCTAACACGCAACTAGCTGTGGGATTGGGGCTGGACTTACAGCGGAATCAACATCAACAACTGCCAGATTGGATTGAACCTTAGCGTCCAGTCTGTTGGCTCCGTTGTTCTGATTGACAGTGAGATCGCCAACACCCCGGTTGGAATCTGGTCCTACCAATTTACCGACGCCGCGACCGCTCCCGTCAACGGCAGTCTCATTCTTGAGAATGTTGTCTTCGACAACGTCGAGACTGCTGTGAAGGGACTCGATGGCTCGGCAATCATCCCCGGATCGACTGGATCTACCACCATCGCCGCTTGGGGCCAGGGCCACACGTACAGCGCCCAGGGCGTTGAGTCTTCTTTCCAGGGAGCCATCTCACCGAACGCTCGCCCGGCCAGCCTGACTCAGGGCGGCAGCGCCTACTATGCCCGATCCAAGCCTCAGTACGAGGGCGTTCCGGTTTCCGGGTTTGTCAGCATCCGTGACGCTGGTGCCAAGGGTGACGGCGTGACTGATGACACTGATGCCATCAACGCTGCTCTGGCTTCTGCTGCTAAGGCTGGCAAGATCGTCTTCTTCGATGCCGGTTACTACGTTGTTACCAAGACCATTGTTGTCCCGGCTGGCTCCAAGGTTTGTTCTCAACAACTTCCACCACTACCACTGATAGACTCTTACTAATGAAAACTTCAACAGATTACTGGAGAGTCCTACCCTGTCATCCTGTCCAGCGGCGCTTTCTTTGCCGACATCAACAACCCGCAGCCCGTCGTCCAGGTCGGCCAGGCCGGTGAGACTGGCACCGTCGAGTGGAGCGAGGCCATCGTCAGCACTCGAGGTGCCCAGGCCGGTGCTATCTTGATCCAGTGGAACCTGGCCACCGAGGGTGCCCCCTCGGGCTTGTGGGACGTCCACACCCGCGTTGGCGGCTTCACGGGCTCCAACCTGCAGCTCGCGGACTGCCCCACCACCAACCTCACCACCATCACCGCGGCCAACCTCAACGAGAACTGCATCGCCGCCTACACCAGCTTCCACATCACCGCGACGGCCTCCAACCTCTACGCGGAGAACAACTGGTTCTGGGTCGCCGACCACGACGCCGACGATGCCACCGTCACCCAGATCACCGTGTACGCCGGCCGCGGTCTGCTCATCGAGAGCACCGAGGGAGGCATCTGGCTCGTGGGCACCGCCGTCGAGCACCACGCCCTGTACGAGTACCAGCTCGTCGGCACCAAGGATGTGTTCTTGGGCCAGATCCAGACCGAGACCGCATACTACCAGCCCAACCCCGGCGCCAACATCCCCTTTGGCCCCAACGCGGCCATCAACGACCCTGTTCTTAGCGCTACTGATTCTGGCTGGGGTCTCCGCGTCCTGAACAGCCAAGACATCTATGTCTATGGTGCTGGGTAAGCCAACTTTTCTTTTTTTATTTCCCTCTCCCACCACTCTTCTCCCCCTTGTCTCGATTTCTATGTGTTTTTAGTTTCATGCTGGCTAATACCTGTTTTCTTCTTAGTCTGTACTCTTTCTTCGAGAACTACAACGTCGTGTGCTCTAACCAGGACGATGGCCCGCGCTGCCAGTCCGAGATCCTCAGCATCGAGGGCACCAGCTCGGTCTCGGTCTACAACCTCAACACCGTTGGGTCTACATGGATGGCCACTATCGGCGGCAATAACATCGCCAAGTGGACCGACAATGAGAACGACTACGTCTCCACGGTAGCGCTCATTCGTGTTTAAACAAAACGAACTCGAGAAGAAGAAAATAAAACACGAAAAGTGAAAGAGCAAAAAGTTTTTGAAGCAGAGAAAACTCCCCCGAAACAAAGACAATGATGATGAAGAGAACTGCGTCTCGAGGTTCCCAAGATGCTAATTGACCTGTCATGAAACTTAATCTTCTTCATATATATTTTATAATAGTAATCTATGAATATGGTTGATATCCACTATTATCCGTTTCTGTTTGTCCTAAGTTGCAATAATGTGCATGATCTACTCAAAGAACCTTGATGGATATAGTTGTCTTTTTTGTTAGATGCTCTGACGACACACGCAGGGCGCCAGACCTTGATATTTGGGCATCGACAGATCTAGGAATCTTATTTTGACATTGCATATTGGAACGGTTAGAGTTGAAAGCGTCATGGTGTTTTTGTCCTGATGAACTTTTACTCGATGATATTGTTGTCTCATACCGTTTGGTGTTGTCCCCAGGATTTCAATACAAGGTTGAAGAATCACTAACTAGATCCGTAACTCCATCTTTCTACGCTAAAAAATTTAACAAATATACCATGATTCTCACATCATTTGGCCCTGTATTCGGATCGATTGGCTCATCAACTGCGGGATAGCTCCTTGTCTTGCTGTCATGAGTATACGAATTACCGCTGACCGATTGGAGCGGCACCCGAGGTCACGTGCTCCACCGACTCCGTTCTTGGTGGATCATCACACCTCGAGCCGGATAACGCCAAAGCACTCCACCCCCAGCTTGCTGCCCGCCGGCCTGCCGGCCATTTCATCTGCTCGTTGTAAACTTGTAAACTTTCTCTCCCCTTTTCGTTTCTTTTCTGGGCTTTCAATGCCTTGCTATGACGAAAGTCAAGTCTGAATATGGCGAGACCAAATCTCCTCTTGTGCTTTGATGCGTTCGGAACTTTATTCAGACCCAAACGCCCAGTCACTGTGCAGTATGCCGAAGTGGCCCGGCAATGTGGCATTACAGGGTTCAATGACACCGAAATCCAGTCATCTTTCAGGGCGGCAATGAAGGATGAAGCAAAGCTGAATCCGAACTATGGAAAAGCTACTGGGCTGGGCGCAACTCTCTGGTGGACTAACGTGCGTTCCCCCGTTCAGCAATTCCCTTCGTCCGTGTGGAACCCCTATACCTCCTCCACTGGGCGATTGGGCATCTGTACCGTAACTTATTAACTCTTCTTTTCCCCAGGTAATCAACAAAACATTTACCCCTCTGATCAGAAAAGACCAAGCTATTCCGAAAGACTTAGCCCCGAAACTTCATCAACGGTTTTCATCCAGCGAAGCGTATGAGGTTGAGCCAGATTTTGTGTCTACCTTCAAGGCTCTGAAGCAGAGAGACACCCGGGCGCTCTTCGATAGAGTTACCGTCGGGGTGATCACCAACTCGGATGATCGCATCCCCGGCATCCTCTCCTCGTTCGGTCTCAACGTCAGCCCCCTGCGCTTTGGCACCGAGGTGAGCGCAAGCACGTTCTCCGAGGAGGTGTACGACGTCGACTTCCACTGCATGTCGTACGACGTCGGCGCGGAGAAGCCGGAAAAGCTCATCTTCGACTCTGCTGAGCTCATGCTCGCGCAGATCCTCGCCGCCAAAGACGGCAAGAGCCCGGGTGAGGCCAGGGCGGATGCCAAGACCTGGGAGAAGGTGTACGTCGGGGACGAGTACGCCAAGGATATCATCGGGGCCAGGGATGCGGGCTGGAACCCTGTCCTTATTGATCCGAGAGAGGTCTCTAATGAAATCCCGAAGCTGGAGGAGGACAAGGAGAACCTGACGCTTGCTGAAGCATTCCGCAAGCAGCCGGTGGTTAAAGTGCTTTCTATAAAGGATTTAACTACATGGCTCACGGGATGGAAATGAAATCGCATTTACCATGCATGGGGATCTGTACGCATAGTGTAGATACTGGTAAACTTAAAAAACGTATTACCAAAGCTCTACTGAAGTAGTTGTCTACCAGGGTATGATGCAAGCAGACCACAGCTTATATTTGAGGTAGGAAACTCTCACATTCTGAGACTTAACTAACACGGCTCTCCAAGTTCAATACAGGATAACTCTTGCATCTGCAACCTTGACTTTTTAGCGACACTGTGAAACCCACAATGTCACCTTGAACTTAAGAGGGTTATCCATCCAGAACTAATCCCCCCCCCCCCCCTTTTTGCCCGTTAAGCTCGCCCGACAAGTCGCCCGCTCAACTCCCACAGTCTGTCCTCGCTTTCTGGATCCTTGACCCATGGCGCAGCCCCCGTTTCCATTGTCGAAACGAGATCCTGAGCAGGGCCCGCGATGGTGCACTCGGAGAGGTACTCGCCACCTTTGCCTTCCCAAACCTTGGCAACCGCAGCCCAGATCGTGGTTGCGGCGCCTTGCTCGGGTGTCTGCATAGATTTCATGACTTCCGGCTCCTGTTTCCACTTCTCTACCTGCTCGGCGTCGCTGAAAGCCTGGAGGCCGGTCCAGATGCCGCCGGGGTGCAGAGACAGGGCATGCACCCCTTGGTCCCCGAAGTGCCGGTCGATGTAGTTGGCTGTCCATATCATGGCCGTCTTAGACTGCCCATAGCCTTGGTATGGATCGTAGGCTCCTGGTTGTTCGTAGTTATAGTCGTCCCAGCGTACTTGGCTGTATCGATGCGAAGATGACGAGACAAACACTACGCGCGAGTTGAAGTCCGGCGTGGAACTCGACAGCAGAGTGGGGAGGAGGAGCACGGAAAGGAGGTAGTGGGCGAGGTGGTTGACTCCGAACTGTCTCTCGAAGCCGTCAGGTGTCTTGCTGTACGGAGGGGCCATGATGCCTAGATATTTTCATGTTATAAAAAGAATAAAATAAAGGTGAGACTACCTGTATAAAACCACCAGCAGGTGTGAATTTCTATCTTACCAGCATTGTTGATGAGCACATTCAACTTGGGACTTCTAGCCATGAAGTCCTGAGCTGCTTTGCGGACAGAAGATAGGGAGTCCATGTCCATGGCAATGACTTCCAGCTTTCCATTGCCCTGGCTCCTGCTCAGGATGTCTCGTCTGGTCTGTTCTCCTTTGGCCGCGTCGCGAGCGGTGAAGTACACATCGGCGCCCGTGGCATGCAAAGCTGCGGCGGTCTCAACACCGATGCCTGAAGTGCCGCCGGTAATCAAGGCAACTCTGCCGATCCATTCATTGAGTAGATCGTTGTCTTTGATGATCTCGAGAGCAGTAGGACGATGGTCCCCGGGTCCATTCTGGGCTCGGTAGCGCTCAGCATAGGGGGCAAAAGAGTCGGACATCATTATATGTGCTTGTGTGTTTAACCAGAAGATTGGAAAAAAATATTGAGTGATGACGATTCAGGTTTCTATGTCAGAGGAATTGTCTGCACATTGAAGGGGATTCCACTGGCCCTTTTATATTCTCGTCGTGGCACCGGTTTCGTCTTGATTTCTCAGCTTATTACAGGCGTAATTTGCCATCGCGCAACAGGGCCAGGATCATCAGCTGTAGGACCGGGGGAAACACACTCATGTAGGTAGCGCACATCGTGGTGGATGGAGTAGTAAGAAGCGGACGTATTATGCTGCCTGTATGCGGGTGTAAAGCAGCAAACACGGACAAACCAGGGACTAGAGAGCGGCTCAGTCCGCTCTGAGCGGACAGTCCCGCCGCTGCCGGCCCCACACCACCCTCTCCCCAGCCGCTTCAAGGATGGCGGTCTCAGTATAATAATGGATAGTGACGCAACTCTAATGCATTAGCGTAAAAGGCCAAGACTCCAATTATTAATGAGGCGTGGGCTATGAGGATCCATATCGATCGAAAGTCCTTCGACCACAATTTCGATGACAGCCTTTGGAATGGGTGCTGGAATATGGGAATCTATTTTCGAGATAACTCAAAATAATATCCATCGAGAATTATACCGTTTCAGACACAAAATTTTAACCTGTACACCCATATTTGGTTTCCAATTTAGAGACTTTTTTCCCTCATGTTATGAGCAGCCGATATTGGTATTATTTATACTAGGTTGAGCTCAATTTTACAATATGTTGCAGAGTTTGGAGAATTCAGGCGGGACTTTTCACATTTGACTGGTTCTTCAACAACTCCTCCACAAGCATCACTAACCCACACGTCCACCGCGAATACATCAAGTTTACAACTCTGATCTACTGGGCCGCTCCGAAATCCTAACCAGCAGCAGCGAGGTTTAGAGGCGACACACAAGAGAAGGAGTTCAGCACCGGGTTTTTGAACACCTCGATCATGCCTAATTCGAAACGGAAAGATAAAAAAGTCAGTATGCAACTTATTTAAACAAAAGCTTCCCCGGGGGGGGTGGTGAAAAAGGCTTAAAGCAGTTTCACTTACCATCGACGGCAGCATACATGCCCAGGCCACACATGGTCAGAGCACACAAAATGTAAATAACATGCCAGACATTGAGAGCCACCTGGAGCGAGCCACCGCTGAAGAAACCCTTGGCCCAGCGCCGGACACCCGTCACGGTCCTCGTGATCTGTCCGGTGGTAGGATCAAAGGCCGCGGCGTCAGCCGGGAGCAGGTTCTTCTGGATATCGAAACCCAGAGCAAACAAGGGCGGCAAGGTGTAGGTTAGGTTCATCAGCAGGGACGCGGATATGACGCTTACGAAACCAAAATAGTCGGGGATGGCGGCGGCGATGACAAAAGCGATGATCCACCAGACGGGCACGATGAGAGCGTAAAAGATCTTGCCGCGGGTGGTGACCAAGGGAGGAGCATTGAGGATGTCCCCGAGGATGTTGTTGTAGAACACCTTGATGCCGATGTTGCCGTAGAGGCCTGCAGCGATGAGGGCGGCGATCAGCGTGATGACGTTGCCGACGGTCTGCCAGGCGTACAGGCTGACGCCCTGGTAGCTCGGGCTGTAGCTGTACTGGCCTTGGTAGGCGTAGACGAAGCATCCGTAGACGACGTAGATAACGTAGATGAAGACCTGGGCCCCCCACATGGCCTTGAAGAAGTCCTGGGGCCGACGCATCTCAGCCATGAACTCGACAAAGAGCTGGACGCCGGCGTAGGCCAGCACGCCAGACAGCAGACCGTTGAGGGAACCGACTAGACCGTCCGGGGGAAGGGTGTTGTAGTGCATGATGGGCGGGTATTCCCCGGTAACAGGATCGGGAGTGATACTGTCGGGATCAACAGCAGAGCCAGCCGATCCCAGGACGGCGGTCGCGTAGTTGGGCGGCGAGTGCGAGATGAACCCCATGCTTAGGAAAATGACGAGCATGTTGAGCCAAACGGCCAGGTTGGCGACCCAACCGTAGGCCTTGAGGGTTCGGATCTGGGTGAGGAAGAAGCCGATGCAGGCGAAGATGACGGGGCAGACAGCGTAGCAGATGCGGAACTGCGAGAGCTGCGAGATATTCTGACCGAACTGGATGGTGACCTGGCCCAGGATCAACAAGAGCCCGAGGGCCTGCATGATGTTGGTGGCATAGCGTGCACCTTGACCAAGAGTACGGAAGCCCAGATCTCCGTAGTTGCGCGCGGGGAATTCATGGCTGTCGACCCCGAGGAAGACACGCCACACGAGGTAGCCCGAGTAAGCAGTGAAGAAACCAAAGATGGTGTAGAAAGCAATTCCTGGTCAGAGAGAAAGCAATTATTGCGGTTAGTTTCTTTTGATTTCGTGAGAAGGACTGAACAACCCATAACACCAAGCAGTGGAATATTGCATACCTGGTCCCCAGCCTAGGGTTCCTAAGGCAAATCCAACTGAGTAAGGTCCTAGAATGTCGGTCGTAATCAAGTAGAAACCTGTTTCCGTAAAAAGAAAAAAGTGTCAATGTTGAGTTCCTACGCAGCCCACAAGTTCGAGAGGAGAAAGATCAAGACAGAAGCTACTCACAAGCACCCCACGACGCCGTTCGGAACGCACGGCTAGCATTAGTCCATTCTTCGTCAGAGATCTCGAGTCGACTCTGAGCAGTGTTGAATTGGTCTCCCTTTACAGTCGCCACCGCATCAGAGCCATGGGTTGCACCGGCAGGGTCCTTCTTCTTGCGGAATAGGAATTCGCGCCAATTCGTCTTATGGTCTTCCAGCGCGTTTTGTTCCTCTCTAGTCCTTTGCGCATAGTAGTAATACTCTTCGAACTTGACATTTGTGTCGTGCAGCTTGCGAGCCTGAGGCTTGATGTATGCACCATTCTGGGAAGCATTGATAGCTCCCTGGTCCTCAGGGTCAGAGGCAGGGGTAGGGTCAACCTTTTCAGACATGATCACGGCAGCTTCCAAGAGGCTGAGAGAGTAGAATGAAGTTGTGAGATGTAGTTCACCGTTTCGGTGGCGGTTGACTCTTTTTTGTGTCTTACCCCTCACCGTGCTTATATGTGAAACAGAATAGAAGAGAAAAAAAAGAAGAGGAAGAAAACAAACAAAATACTCCAAAATTTGGGGATGCAGCTACGGGGGTTTACGTACAGGCGTCATGTGCCGATGATCCGGCCTCGAGATAGTTAGTCGAGTTCCAGACGCGGGCGATATCTCCTCATTTGACAATGATCCATACATCCAGAATTGCTGCAGCCCTAATTGCAATGTTACCCTCAGAGTCACTTGCAGCCTGGCAGTTGTGTCCGTGCTAGTCGCAAAGTACTCATATTTCTCTCTTCGGTGCCTCTCGACTGCATTATCAAGCAGCGGGCTTACGGACACTGTCACAGGTACATAACAAGAACGACAGCGGTACATCGCGCGACAGATGCGAAGGGCCGAACACACGGAAATCGAGGACCAAATGGTAGCTAATCCTAGCTAGCATTACCTTATGCAGTAATAAGTAATTTTATCATCGTTCGGTTCGTAGTTGGTTTCTAGTCAAGGGGAAACGCAAAGGTACAGCAACTAGGCCCCTGCTTGAACTAAACTATCTGCAGTAGAGAAGCATCCACCGTAGAACAATCAAGCTTTCTAGCCAAGCAAAAGCCATCGCGTGTCCATGGGGTAGCTACAGGGGGGGGGCTCACTGGGATGGGACGGGTCCACTGGCTAGGGGGGCAGGGGGGGCTTTTTTGCACTCCCATACGTTACATGACAGCAGAAGGTAAAGGCAGCAGCCAGTTTTGGCTTGGCTTCCTTATCGCTTCCTTGTACGTCGCTGTGTGGAGTCTGCCATAAACTCGCAACGGTTCACCCGGATCCTTGAAAGGTCCTACCCATATGGGGCAGTAACTCGGCCCTTGTCGATCCCCGATCTGCAACTTTCGTATATAAGCTTAGGGGTGGTTTTGCTTACCATCGGCCAACGATATTCCAGCTTTCCCGACAGGCGGCTCCATTTTACAGTTTTTCAAACCCGATGTCTTCAATACGGTTTTTTGTTTTTTTTCTTTCTTTAAATAACATCGGCTTCCCGGCTTCGGTCGCTTCAACGAACATCCATGGGCATACAAGGCGTCTCTGGAGTTCTTTATGCAGAACACCACACAACGTAAGGTCCGTGCCATGCGAGAAATCGATAAGCATGGGCACATGTTTGTCCGATCTTGTGAGCCTGATCTAATCTTACAGCATACGGAAATTGGGTCAGCCCCACCAGCCTGACGCTGTACAAACGCGGAGTACATTGTACCAAATATGTGAACAGCAGTATCCATCTTCAAAAAGACGAAGCCGTGGTTGTTATTCCACCCAATACTTCGGGTCTGGAAAACATAACTCCATACTGCTTTCATTGAGCATAAGCAGCCCCGGCTCAATTTCAACTTAGTTCAAATTTAGACTCGGAATGGACAGTTATATTCGTATTAGGACAAAAAAAGCTAGGTTTATGAGGGTTATCCATATGTCGATGGATATTTGTTCTTGATGTTTTAAACTTCGGCTTTCCTTCAGTGCTGAAGCTATACCTCGACTATACCAAAGCAAATGACAATGAGTCCCTTGTTCGGGCGTTGCCTGTTAAGCCGCTCCGTTCGTAACCTGGTCACTTTATCGTGCTCCAAACCTAAAGCGATGTGACCGACCTCCACAATGGTCTTGGCGTGCAGCATTATGAATTCACAACTGCCGAGGATATGTGCAGGCTTGGCGCCGTTTTACCGCTACACAACTTCGTTTTGGTCAGCTACCTAAGAACAGATTCAGATAACGGCAACTACAGGCTACGGCATTTACGTAACCCAGGATAGCAAAATTCGTTTGTACTGCTCAAAGATCCCATCTGGTCTAACGCTGGATATTTGCTTAAGATGTTATACAACATACAGGGGAGTCCATTATTCGTGCCAAAATCGAATGCGGCTGAGCTGCACCCCTGTCGGCGGCAAGACGCGATCGTCACGTGTGGTTGATGATGCCCAATGTTACTCCATGAACAAACGAGCAACTACAAAGAAGGTGTGTGCCTAGAGTCCTGCTGAAGCAAGTAAGGATGCCGTTAAAACAACATGCGGCTATTCCTACTCCCTATTTCAACCCGCAGGTCTCTCATCTACTGCCAGCCCACGCCAGAACCAAAAAGCTCGTCACGTTCCTCGTACAGTGATCGTCTGAGTAAACGGGTGACCGAAACATGGGGCAGGTGGGAGCAGGAACCATATGGTCTCAAGAAGAGAATAGTCACTTGGGGTAATAAAGCCCTGGCCCTGGAGCCGTATGAGGGGGTGGGACTTAGAAGTATTCCGCCACGGAGCAAGCGCTCGTCGACTGCAAATGTTGAGGTTCTGTTTCCGAGGAAGTTTGTGGATGAGGGGCTAGTACTGGTCGCTTTGAATCGATCAGCAATCAGGGGGCAATCACTGTACTTGAAAAGACTTGTAGGAAATTTCCTGTTAATACCATGGACCCTTCCCTTTGCTCTTGTACCCATGTGAGTAGACCAACTCAGCCTCCAGCAATACTATTGGATACCAGTCGTCTGCTAATCAAACGCCCGTCGGAAGAATACCGAACATCCCTTTCTTTTTTGTTACATTCAAGGCATGGAATCATTGGCGAGGTATTAAGATTCCAGATTTTCTAATAATCCTACCTCTATTTTATGTTGCTTGCTGACTATGCTTGCGTAGCTTATGGGGGAGCAAAGCAACTCGAATATCTCCTGGCAAACGGGGCTATTCATCCCTTACCGTCAACGGAATTGGATGAGATGTGCGCCTCTGGTCTCAGTTTGGCCCAAGAACATGCCGGCGGGAACTTGAAGTCTGGGTCACATACTGGCCAAATCATACCAAAGGATGATACTGTAGAACAAATGTTCTTAACAACGAGCAGCGCGAAAGCTATCGTTGAACACTACTAACTCCCAACCTTGGAAAAACATATAGAAAATACCATATAACAGGTTAAAAAAAACGTTGAATAAACCCGATAACCTCGTTAAGGAGGGTATTGAACTTAACCCAGACGAACGAAGGCTGGCGACCATGACGTTGGTAATCAAAGGCCTTATCATCATAGTCCCGGTGTCTATAATCGCCGTACTGGTATACATAAGTCTCGATAATAACTTTAGCGAGAGCCGGCGATCATTGAGGCGGGCCGCAACCCTCAGGAAACGGGCCCGATACGCCCCTTTACGAATTAGGGACCAGATTCGTTTATTGGTTCTGAAGTCTGGTACGAACGAGGAACCTATCAGAGGTGAATTACATAACGTATAACTTGATGATACGCCACCATTCGAAGCTCTATCATACGTATGGGGTGATCTTTATAAATGTAAGGTTATTATTTATAACGGGAGGGAGGTAGATGTCACTGTAAATCTTTATACGGTATTAACTCATCTCAGAAAACCCGACCAGGACCGTTTGATTTAGGTCGATGTTTTATACATAAACTAAGATGATATCAAAGAGCGTAATCATCAGGTTAGGTAAATGGGATCTATCTACGCGATAACGGAACGCGTCGTCATCTGGTTAAGAAACGAAACACGGGAAAAGAGAGGTATATTCAATATGATTCGTACTATCTACGCCAGATTCTTTGTTGAACGCTGTATTAGGGAGGCACGGGAGGGGAAGTACCTGAAAACAGACTGGGAGAGGGACTTTAGGATACTTGGACCACTACCGTCGTCAGGAGGAGATCAGACTAGTGCCCCGTCTGAGCAACAGCGGAAGCAACTGTTGACGGCCGGATCTGTCAACACTGATGGGATTACAGAATTACTCCGGCATCACTGGTTCCGGCGTATTTGGACCATTCAAGAGGTGGTAAGCGCGAAGAGCGTTGTCGTCATGTGTGGTAAAGACGAGCTGCCTTGGAATGTCTTCTGGGCCACCATCGACTTCATCTGGCCGGTGAATCCGCACCCTTACGTACATCTCTCGTACTCCCTGGGAGTGCCACCTGTGGATACTCTCCAGGCGCGTAAAAACCTCGCCACCATAAACTTGATACAGTTCAAGTATCGGAGCAACAGGGCAACGACCGGCCACACTCTTCTGGACCTCGTGCTACTTACCCGGGGGTTTGACTGCACGGATGCGCGGGACAAGATATTCGCGCTCGTGAGCCTCGTAGCTGATGTCGAGCCCACTGACTGGGAGGTGGCACCTGACTACTCTCAGTCCGTAGAGGATATGTACAAGCAGTTTACGCTCTGGTGCATCACCAAGCGGCGTAACCTGCAGGTTCTATCGTTCACACCCAACCCTTGGGTGCCACCTGTGCTCTCCTTGCCTTCCTGGGTACCTGATTTGACACGGGCGAACCGTGCGGAACCTTTACCCATCGTGCCTAATCTGCGAAGTACTCCTGAGGATGAGGTGTTGGCTGAGAACCTCGTGCTGCTGTGGAAAGAGAGAGATGTCTTCCATGCCGACAAAAAAGACCTATTCGGGCCTCGGCCCTATCCGCACATCTCATTATCGGGTGACAATAATGAGTTATACATCCTGGGCCGCCAGGTTGACACAATCAAGGAAGTAGGCTCGGTAGCCAACTTTACCATGATGCCATACTATGATCCGCACTTGACCACTAGCAGAAATCAAGGCAGCGGCGGCGCGGCGGATGGAATTGACCACATCACAGTCAACTCGTGGCTCAGCGAAACCCTGATGATCACGACCGGGGGAACAGGGGTGCTGCCTTACGCAACATTTTGCGACTGGTGGCCCACCGTCTCCTGCGGCATGGACGGCCAAGGCAAGGCGGTCTCGTGGAGGTGGCGCTACGCCTTCACCGTCAAGGTGGCCGAGCTGGGGTTCCGCATACCCAACTACAACTGGCGGCGCTTCGTCCCCTAGACGGCTTCCTCGAGCGCCGGAGACCCGCCCCATCCTCGCGGCGCCTGAAGCGCGAGCACGAGCCCGCCATCATACGCTGGACGCAGTCCCGGCGCTTCTGCTCCACCTCTAGTGGAAGGTTAGGTCTGGTTCCTAGCGGAGCGGCGCCAGGAGATATAGTGTGCATCCTACAAGGTTCGCGGGTCCCGTACGTCCTCCGTCCGAACCCCGATGATGGATCATTTCGGGTGGTGGGCGAGGCGTACATCCACAATCTAATGCATGGAGAGGCAGCGATGCTAGAAGACGCCGGCGTGAGGGATGATATTTTCGTTTTGCATTAGGTATGAGACTTCTGCATTGGTGTGTTGTGTATAAAGTAGCAGTGATATGGAACAATTTTCATGGATTTAACACTGCAGGGTGAGGTAGCTGCCAATTCATTGCCGAATTATCATGCGTAATAAGCCTTTGCCACAATCGAACGTTCTCCTATGGTTGGTTCTGGCGCACTTCCAGACGACGTTTCATATATTCATGCATCAATACTTGAGGTATCAAGTTAGCTGCACCGATGATGGCAAAATCGGGACCGTTTCGAAGCGAGACGGACTTAAAGCGCCCATGCCCATATTTATAGCAAATCTCCGACAATCATGTTGATAAGACCGAAACCAGTTCACTTTATCATCGTAGCTTTCTATGCATTTTATCACAAAATTTGTTAAAAGGGAAGAAAAAAACAAAAGACCTTCAGTAAATTAGCTGTACACTCCAATTCCAACGATCAGAATCCCCTATCCTCAACCAGACGAGCAAACTCGACCCTTGTTGCTGAACAAGGCTCTAGTATCTCCTCTAGCACTGGAATCCACCACTTCTCGTGCTCGTGGCAAAGGGACATGGCAAATGCATATTCGGCGTATTCTGGGAAAAAGCCGCTCTTTTCCCAATCAACAATACCAGTGATGGCACCGTCTTTCACGAGAATATTCCGTGGTGTCAGATCCCCATGAGTTAAGACAAATGTGGCGGGCGTGTCACGCCGGTTATGCTTCAGAACTCTTTGCCACTTCCATCGCACAAGTCTATTTCTAAGACGGGCAAGGCACCAGTTATCAAACTCCTCCTCGTCGGCGAACGGTCCGCAGTACGTCTGGGGAATTCGGTCATAAACATTGCGTACATGTTGACGCCCCACACGGCCGATAAAGGTCTGGGTGCAGGTACGCATACGGGCAAGCTGTGCACGAAGCTGATTCTTGATATTTGTCCTCTGAGTCTCGTCGAGTGCCTCCCGGATTTCAGCAAGAGGCGCTCCGGCTACTAGCTCGCTTACCAAGACACGAGCGATGGGCTGGTAGTGATGATGTCGTAGGCGCCCCGTACGCGAGGGGCTGAAATGCCATGGGTTGCGGCGTAGTGCATCATATCGCCCTCGGAGCGATCCAGCGCGTCTGGAGGCTTTACTTTGATGGCAAGGATATCGCCATTTTGTGCGACGTGCTCTACAACACGATTGCCGAAAAAGTTATACAGATCCTTCCCTTGCACTGCGTCGACATAGCTCATGTGGCGAAGTACTTTCGCTGGATCTTCCATGGCTACCGGTTGCCGGTAGAGTTGCCACAAAAAGAGGATCAATCCACTGCAGCATAAAATACTGGGGGTTTGGTTGGCAGGGGATGTGTCTTTTAGGTGGACACAAAGCCAACGTTGGCAAGTCAAGTAAGAGGGGAAATGGATTAAATTATAGCAAGGTACTGGACTGAAGTGCCCTGCGCACGGCCAGTGGTGGGCCCCCTCTGTTCAAGCCGCTTATTACAGTGACACTGACATGGGAGCGTTTTTCCTTTCATTGATTGTAATACATAGAGACCATCCTGGCCTGTCAACGCTGTGCGCTTCAACTCTGTCTATTTCTCAATCAGACGTAACACATCTCCCTGCTGTAGCAAGTCTAGATATCTCTCTACAAATCGTGTTAGTCACTCAGCGCTTCACTGGATTGATCTGTTTATTTCCTTACCTCCAACCTTCCAGAAGCTTGCCATATATCGCAACCCTGCAACAGTCTCACGCAATGCTGAGTGCATCTCCGGACTATCATCTTCGCGAATAAACCAGCTGCATTCGGTCGCAGCATGGTATAAGCAATGCGCAAGCAAGGGGCTGAGGGGGCCAGGCTCCACATCTGTCGGGGTGGTTTCCTCACTCGGAGCGCCACACATTGCGATGGCGAGCCTGGGAACTTCGCTCGATGCCATCTGACGAATTCCTTCCAGGGAAACACCTTGCATCTCTGTTTCTAGAGCGATCCGGCCCTGACCAGCTGCTGTGCCGTCAGGCTCGTTGCAGCCGTACATGTTATAAAGCAGGAAGCGAGCGGAGCTACAAAGCGCCAAAGCTATGGCGCCGCCTGGGGTTGGACAGCTTCGTGCCAGGTTGCATCGTTGAGCTAGATCATGGAGGAGGCTTCCGCTCAAGGCGTGCAGCGTTCGGTGCAGCTGAAGTGCCTCTTCGAGTAAAACTTCTATCGCCTGGTTGGGGTGTTGTTTACGTTTTCTGTGTATGAAAACCTTACCGAGGATGTGAGCAGCCTGGCAGGCCTTAGCATATTGCCCAATTGTTTCCGCTGAGTGTAAGGTTGTGGTAAGCAAGGATTCATTGGCACCAATGTCGCCATTATTCCATATGTCGTCGTTCATCGGAAGCAGGTCATCCGAGCAAGGTTCCGGCACGGCTAATGGCATGCCATTGGTAGCCATATTTACATATCTAGGCATTTGGTAAATCAGAGAGGGTGGTGAGAGAGAGATACGTGGATGGTGGATCACTCACTTGTCAAGGATAAATATAGCCCACCACGTTCTGCGCTGTTCCTCTCGTAAGGTCGGTGTATCGGCTGTCTTGAATAGCTGTTGAGTATGCTTTCGATCATGCATGCCCAGAAGCTCACTCAGGCGTGCAGCTTGGCCAATGGTCAAATAGGCGGCAGGGTATATCGAGTGTCCGAGCTCGTACATTGCAAGAAGCACCAGAGATTGGATTAGACGCAGTGATATCGAACCGCGGCTTTCACAGGTAAAAGCACATGACTTGACAAGGAAATATAGCGATGAGGCTGCAGGGTCCGTCTGCACCTGATCAGAGCCATGCGCATTGCTGAGCAGATCCATACAAAGTCGAAGAAGTATTTCCCCGTCATCAACTTTCCAGATCCCACTGTTTACAGTGCTTAAGAGACGCTTCCGACTGACCATAGGCCACCAGGTATGTACTGTTGAGAAATAATCGTCATGTATTTGAGACAATTTCGGCTCTAAGAATGCTAGGACGTGACCAAGAAAAGGTGGTTCGGCTGAAGAGAAAGTATCTGGCTTCAATGGCGAGAAGAAATCAGGATCCAGGAAGTACGCCGACGGAAAGTCTCGACGTGTACCAGACTCGATCAACGGCAAATTTGTACTTTGGCGAGAGCATAGTTCAGCTTGCCCGAGGTCATCATCGGCTGTTGGATCGGGGTACTCGCATGATTTGCTCAGCCGAACACACTTTGAAGGTCAGTGGGAGCTTGTTCAGTGGCTGTGTTCCGCCAAGGGCTACTACTTTCTACGTACTAAAGAGCAGGCGGGCAAATCTCTTGTGCACTTTCTTTTGAGCCTCCTATTGTTTCTCAAGAGGTTAGCGTTGTATTTCCATCAAACATGGGGGTTAGAAATGCATGGATCTAAACAACACTATACGGTATGCCGTAACACAATTGAACATACCTGCAATGTCGGCAGGCCTGGAACGCCTTCCTATTGGACAACGGCATCGCCCAATGGTTCTAGGCTGCAATACTGCTAGAACCAAGTCAAACACGAGCAAATAGGTGCGTAGCAGATGTTACAACTTGGTCGGTCGATTGGGTCACATGGATGCTCTCCGCGCAAGTAGGTGACATGAGAACCTATGAACGGATCTTTTAGTCTTATAGCCTGGACTTTTCGGACCACTGATAGGAGAGGGAGAGTGCTGCTGTTGAATCCTCTCCAGTTGGTTACGTCAGCTTTGTCGGTCTTTAAGCAAAGTCAGCAGTTGAAGCTAATCCGTCTCAGATTTAAACATATCGGTTAAATACCGGTAGCGCCATTGAACAAAAAGTGAGATTATCCTTCACTACAAAATATTTGCGCGATACCTGGTAAGGAAGGAGACTAAACCCGGGAAGTATGATAGCATCTTTTCGATTACATGAAAACATAATCTTTGGTGTCGTTCTTGTCGTTCGCGATCTTCAAATGAGCTCCAATGTTATGTCCAAGTCCAACTGTATCATTATCTAACTGGTTGCACCACGGCAGCCCAGACGCAGCATCCTAATATCCCTACATCTGCGGGAAGCCTCTTAACATCATAATTATAGTCGTAACAAAGCTGTCTATGGTGAGTGCAGTAATCTAGCCACTCCACTTCACATGATAGAGATGGAACCCCGAACAGACTCTACCGCTCCCGAAAGTTTGTTATCGACGTCCTTCTCTTGCTCGCTCTCGTCGTGCGATTTGGCCTCCGCCGGCGGAAGCTCGGCCTCGATCATGGCTTTCTGGCGCAACTCACGTCGGTGAAGGAATTCGGTGAGCACTAAAAGTTTTCTCTATTTAGTATTTGATCTGTGCGCGCAGGCATGAGAGCAGATGAAACTTACAGACTAGCGCACAAGCGATGAGAGCAAACGACAGGATGGATGGGAATCCTTTGGAATACTTGGGGGCGGTGGTTTGAGGAAAGATAAGGATTGGCAGGAAAGAGTCTTGAAAAAACAGTGTTAGTAAACTCAAGTAACTGACAGAACCTTAAGATCGCGCCTACTAGTTGCGTAAAAGAGTCCATTCATGCTTGATATAGTCAACGCTCGCTCCTCAGCATTGCCGTTGTTAATCTCGTTGGCCCAAGTCTGTAAGTTCTACATGTCAGCCAGAGTTTTCACTTCCTCGGAACGGGGTTGCATACCCATGCGACCGAAGTAACGTAGCCACATGCGCAGAGGAAGAAGCCAGCCATCTTGGGTGCATCTGCCTCCGGCCAAGCTGTGAGTATAGCGGATCCGATAACCGTGGTGCACATCTAGTCAGAGCAATTAGCCACCCAGCCTGCGGGTGAAAAGAGGGTGGCGCCCAGATGAGACTCACCAGCGGCCCAACCATCCAATAAGCTCGATTCTTGGTTAAATCCGACATGAAACCCCATGCGAAATCAGTCACCATTGTGACCAGATTTGCACAAGCAGGGATAATGTTGCGCAGCGTGACAGAGTACCCAGCATCGGCTACAGACGCGAGGACATTAGTACAGGCCATATGACAGAAACTTGCGGAGCTCGGGCGATGCTTACCAAGATAGATGGAAAAGTACTGATTTGCTTGACAACTATTGCCGTACTGTTGATGTTCCAAGATTTAGCTACTGGTTCTCTGTACCATCCACGAAGAGGAGGCAGTTCACTTACGAAGATGTACATCAGGCAAAGAACCCACCACCTCCAGTTGCCGAACATGCGCTTCGCCAACGCAAGGTCCATTTTGCCAGTGGTCTCGGCCTTTCCCTGATTGGCAGAGCGGCGCATGGCCAACTTCTTGTCCTCTTCGGTAATATACCATGCTTTGGTGTTGTGCGGGTAGTCGGGAAGGAGAAACCACACGGATACGGCGACAGGAAGCGACATGCAGCCACAAACTACCTTGAGTTCAGCGACGTGTCTTGAAAATTGAGAAAAAAGGGGGGTGGGAGTCAGGGGGTGAGCGGTGTTTTATGATCAATTGCGACTTACTGATATATAGCCATCTCCAGCCGGCAAGGCCCAAGTGCCCATCCAGAGAGGCATAGATTCCAGCAGCCAAGAACCCGGATGTAGCCGAGCCAAAGAAACCAGTGATGTGCCAGATGGCAATTCGCTTCGCCATCTCGGTTTTCGTGTACCAGGATCCGATGAGGAAGATGATGATGGGGCTGAAAGCAGATTCGAAAAGACCGATCATGAAGCGGAAAGCGTACATCTGGTTGGTGGACCTGGCACCAGCTTGAGCAAACCTATACATAGATTCATATCAGCACTTGACGGTCTTCAATAGATCCCAGTTTCATTTGAGTTATTTACATACGTGAATATGGTCCAGCCAATCTCGCAGGCAATCAGACATATTCTGGGAGGAATCTTAAGAGCGATCGCATTGGCAGGGACTTGCATAATGGCGAAGGAAATGGTATAGCACACTATTTGGTCATACACGGTTAGACCATCATAAGGAATCTTTCCGGCGTCCTGTAGCTTCTGGTGGGAGTGCTACGTACTAAGCATGTAAGTGTATTCGTTTGCCTGGATGTTCAGGTCTTTCTTCATTCCGCTCACGTCTGAAGGGCGTCGGATGTATCAGTAAAGCATTTGTGCCATTTCCCGCGACCTGAAATGTCTGCAAACCTACACGCATTGGCGATGTTGCTTTGGTCAATGTATTTCATCCACTACAGATTCGCTGTTAGCCTCCCAAATACATCAAATGCTATCTTGTCCTACAAGAGTGACCTTACCCAACCAAGCGTCGCACAGATGAGGATACCAAAGTCAAGCTTTCTGACGAGCGCGCGCTCCTGTGGGGACTTCAGGTGCTGGTCGGCATCCCACAAGTGGTAGACAAACTTCTTCCACAATGGGATATTCTCTGGCGGTACGTATTCGGCCTCTCCCACGGTATTGGTGCCAACTGGCTCAAGGATCTCGGTAGTCTTGGACGCCATTTTGGGAATGGGAGCAAACAGGGGGAGGAACGGTATGTTGTGACCAATTGAATGAGCAGCTCGCCAGGGGAGTCGAAAGGAACACACGAAGCACACAACCCGGCGAAAGAACGAGTAAATATGTCAAACCAGGTTCTTCTATCTATCTATCTACAGGATCTGCACTAATGAAGGGAAGTGGCGCGAGGCATGATAGGAAGTATGCCATCCGATCTTCATGGAGCTACCACGGTTCAGGGGATGGGCAGTTCAAAAGTAGCTTGGGCAGGCTCTCCAAGTCCACAGCTAGGGGCCACATGCGATGATTCACCAATTGAAGACGGCCGTCGGATGGTGGGCGACTTGAGACCTCTGGCAACGCGTGCGCGTTATCTCTGTAATCTATGCAATCTATGCTTATCTTGCGAGCCCATTGCCGCGGCGAGGATTGGACTGATTGTGGGGATGAGCCGGTCGCTTAGATGCGACCAACCGGGCGGCCAGCCACGGTGATCATGACCCTATACTCGTGCCACAGCGGAGACAGTGTGTTCTTACTCCTTGGCAAAACGGGGCATCGTCGGGCGTGAGGCCGAAGATAGGGCTGGCTTCGGAGATTACGGTGCTGGGCGGCGCCGACCCGTCCTATCAGAGTCTCCACCCCCCGCATTCTCGAGCCAGTCGCAAGCATCGGTGGGGGTGTGTATCGAAGGCGCCGAACCGTTGAAGTGATTGGATTGTGGCCGACGAAGTCGTCTAGATTCGGAAGTGGGTGCTCATCACTCTCTTCTAGCGTGATGGTATTGATAGCCGAGTCGGATTCGAAACTATCCTCTGCTGCTTTCCCCATCATCTTCATATTTTTGAGGCTTCTGGGTTTGCAACTTCTCCATTTCACAGATAGCACCATCACCATCCTCGGGCGCCTCTAAATCACACTATAACCCACCATAACGCACACATACACCATGTCGCATGCTACCCTTGCCCCGGTCGCCCGGGAGGCTGTAGATCCCGTGCAGCTCGCCGCGGCCCGCGAGGTGGTCAGGCCAAACCTGGTGAAGCAGCTGATGCTTGCAAACAAGTTTGCCCACTCCTTCGGCATGCGCATCGCCTTCTCTACCGAGATGCCCCTGGTCGTCAAACGGGCCGGCTACTCGGCCCTGCTGATGAACCTGGAGCACATGGCTATGAGCATCGAGAACATGAAGGACGTTGCCGTCTCGTGCCTGAATGTCGGGTAAGTCCACTAAAGATCCATACCCATGCTCATGCTTTGGCCCCGGCGCCCCCTCTCCCTTCTTCCAACCAATTATCGAAATAGGCTGGCTGATAGTGGATGCAGCATTACACCCACGGTCGTGGTGCCGACTTGCGCGCCGGACTGGATCTCGCGGTGTTTGGATTCGGGTGCGCAGGCAGTCATCGTGCCTCACGTGAACAACGTTGAGCAGGCCAAGATGTGCGTCAACGCTTCCAAGTTCCCTCCGATGGTACGTATTATTCTCTCAAAGTCTCGGTACACATGTATATCTAAACTATGTTGGCGTCTAGGGTCATCGTTCAGTAACCATGGTCACTGCTATGACGCAATATACAACAAACCTGACATATGATGCAATCGCAGAGGCTGTGAATGACCAGGTTCTGATTATGCCCATGATTGAAACTCAGGAAGGCGTCGACAATGTAGAGTAAGTCAACCCCGCCCTTTCTGGTAACCGTCTCTTACAGGATGGGTCGGCTTCGAGTCAAAATGAATTGCTGACATGATCTAGGGCAATCGCGGCTGTTCCTGGGATTGATGCCCTGTTGATTGGCTGTGCTGATCTTTGCATGGAGTAAGTACCCTCGTCTGTGTTCTGCGACAAGAAGCCCCACAGCAGGCTAACTCCCGCTAGACTTGGATTTCCCGGCAAGTATGATTCGGAGGCTTTCCAGACGGTGGTGGCCAGGATAGCGGCGGCTGCAGAGAAGGCCAGCGAGAACGGCCGAAAGGTGTTTGTCGGTCTCGGAGGACTGGAGCC
The DNA here is from genome assembly GCA_021365275.1 of Xylariales sp. PMI_506. Taxonomy (NCBI): domain Eukaryota; kingdom Fungi; phylum Ascomycota; class Sordariomycetes; order Xylariales; species Xylariales sp. PMI_506. The sequence continues at coordinate 402,614 of JAJTIY010000004.1, read as the reverse complement.
ACGCCCAGATATTATTGAGCTGCTAGCCAAGAGACACCCATCCATCAGGTATGATACCAATACCCAGTTTCATTTAAAACTGAAGCAGGAATAGTTGTGCTGACCAATGTTGTAGATTTGCCATGGCGGGCAGAGATCTTGCGATATTAATGGCTGGTATGCAGAAGCAGGCCGCTGCTTTCAACGCACTCTCAGATCAATTATAATTCAACCACAGGTTTCCAAGTATAAAATCTGTCAATCTAATAGAACAATCATCGATCCAATTTCCTACTGCTGCAAAAAGAGACCGATTAATTGCTGAGACGAATCGAAGCAACATTTTTACAATAGGGGTATTGTGTAAGACGAAATCGTATCGGTTTCAAGAAACACTTTATTATACTCTCATTTCGGTTAAATATGCACCCCTTTGATATTTCTATCAGCTTTGGACCGTTCTGATACTGGGTCGCGATGCGGTGGAACGAACATTCCTACACCGTCTATGTTTCTTAATATTTAGAGGACTTTTAAAGAAGAAATATGAGTGTATCCGCCAAAGGTTTTTGTGAAATCACAAAGATATCACCTGGCTAGAAACCGTCCCAAAGTATTGTGGTCTCCAAAGAATACGATATTCTGGTAGAGATATTATAGCTTCTCGTAAATAACTCCCGACAAGCCCGAAAAGACTTCAATGAATACAGTTTAGTGACATATTCTCTCTCATAAAAGAAGGGGACAGCCAGAAAAGGGAGTACTGTTATTACGTGATCTAACTCACGCTAGTTAGGTAGTGAAGAAGGACTAAACGACTACAACAGTAGAGTATGAAATATCTTGAAGTCATTTTAAGTCATTGATGGCGGAGATTTTGAGTCGAGATCCCGCATCACGAGTGTGGGCTTTTGCACGAATCCACACACAGATGCCATCTGCTTAAACGCTTTGCCCTCATGACCTATTTAGACAACGACACACACGTGAACAGATAATCTAGCTCTAACATGGACGCAATCAAAGCGAGATTTCTCAGGCTGCGTGCGCCAGATCGGCCTGCATCATCACGAAGCTCGTGTCCGGGTCTGAAGTTTGGTCCGTGAAGTGTTTCTTGATCACAGTCTTATCACTGTTGACCGTCGTGCGGAAGTCCCAGTAGGGAATCAGGTTACTGCCTGGTAGTAGAGTACAGACGACGACACCTTCATCTTCCTCGTAGCCGAAGCTCACACGCCTATGAGAAAATTTAGCGGCACGGTTATAGGTTTTCTGGTATTAGTCGGTGATTTTGTCAGAGAGATATAGGGTATATCGCCGAGACTGTTGCGTGCGGGGGAACTCTCGATGGACGTTGTTGACCTCTCGAGGAACGAGGAGAAGGCGGTTCTCGTGCACGTATATCGTATAGGGTATGTTCGTATGAGTAATACCACTCTGGTACTCTGTCCTTTCGACTGCGTAGAATATTTCAGCACGTATGTTGAAATGCAGGGAGCAGATTTAATCATCAATTTAATGGACTTCCCAGATCATCACTCACAGTCTACAGTCATTTTGGCAGAGTTTTGCGGCTGGTGAGTGGTGAGGTAAGGCGTGTTGATCAGTTCGTGTTTCGTTATGGGGCAAGGAAACGCGGGGGTTATGGGATTTGGTTGGATATAGGGCAAGTTGGCACTACGATAATGAGAAGCAAATAAAAGAATCCTGCAAAAAAGCCACATAAGCCACAGCTTCATCTGCCGTCTAATTTGTTTCACTACGGCGTCTGAAAACTAGCGATACCATGAAATCCGCAACATTCAGAATTGGCTATGTAGGGTGGACCCAAAAAAGAGTCTCTCATTTCCAAGTTTCAAATGTGGATAGTAGGGCCTATATAACATGCATGATGAAATTTGAATAGGTATATAGATACTGATCCAAGAGTATACAACTATACACTAGAAGCGTTTTCCATCTTGGATGCGAAAATAGACGCCAAAATGATCCACATGCTTAATAAACTTCTAGAGTTAGAGTGAGTATACTGAACTTGCGGCGTTGAAAGAACGGAAAATACTACATCATACAAGTTCTAATGGATGAAGGTAATCAATTTTACGATACTGTACTGCTGAGATTACATTATCTAGGACTCATAATTGCGTTTGCTCAAAACTCGATCTTAAGAACAGGTCCGTGATAATAATATCATATCGTATAGTGGCCGACATAATCTGCTTTCGTAGGCTTTGCTTCTCCTTCTCTTCAGCCTGAAAACATACGGACCTCTCGGCTGGAAGACTGAACACCTCACCGACATGGTTGTTCTGAGTTAAATCCTGCTCACCATCTTTATCATTTAGAAGTACCCTGCCTCCCATCGCGTGTATCCCTTCAAGTCGTTCAAAGACAACATATCCCTCAGTATATATCTGCTTCCCGGCTTCATGTTCATCACTATTTTGTAAGTCACTATCTAAGGGCATTGAACATCCATAAACTTTTACAATCCCGAACATGTGGCTTACGTAGCTGCTGGGGTTCCTTTGCCAACAACTTGCCCCGCCAAATTCATCAAGCTCCTACCCGAGGGCCGCGGCGACTTCGAGGCGTGCGAGCATCTACGGCAGCATCACGGTGCATGAATCGTATTCGATCGGCAGCGCCGCACCGATCGCCAACATCGTGGCCTACGCACGACGCAAAGCGCAAAATGGTCATCACGGGCGCATGCTTCGTTTAATCCCGCCACGCATGGCGAATATCCGCATGTGGCTTCACATCAATGCCAAGTAATCGGGGGATGTTTGGATGTATTTTCCACCCTTAGGGAGGTACTAGGCATACCGAGAAGGCCAAGCAAGATGGGGCCTGGGGTTTCGCTTGAAGCCTCGTGGTGAAGACGTATTACAACCTAACTGGGCTTTCTTGAAGAGACAACTGGGCACCAATTACCGCGTTCGGCAAAGCAGAGCCGCTATCGAACCGGCAGAGACCTTCTCCGGTGCGGTCTGGTTATTGCAGCCCTGAAAGAGGATATATGATCATGTGGATTATATGGGGAACGTGACTAAGAAAGTTATAATAGAGCTTCAGTCTGATAACAATAGCAGTAATTGTTAGGAATTCCGAGCAAAGCAAAAATGAATTACGGCTTACAAAGAGTGGGGAGTGGATGGAGGAAACCTGAAGATGATCGATCTGACGAACGGGAGCACAATGACCCGGAGCCCAATCCGTCTCTGGTGCTAGTCATCCAGCCCTTCGAGGCAGGAGATTGGGGTTTCTAACTTAGCGTGGTTAGTTCGACATACACCCCTGGCTATACTTATATCCGACGATGGAGCCCCATTTCGACGAAAAGAGAACGGGGCGCTAGGGATTGCTGTCAAGTGGTTACCGATGAGCCGGTACGCGCTGCCGAGAGAGAGAAAGGGTGAGAGAGAGCGAGAGGGAAAACGAGACATGGGTCATCACCATCTGGTGCAAGCGCAAGGAGTGTCAGAAAGCACATGCGTCCCGTTTTCAGTCGGTCGTCTACATGTCCTTCTGACCGGCTTTATCTCCTCGCCTTTTATTACTCGTAGGAATAACTTCGGTTACAGCTGCACCGCCTCGGAGGGCGCTCGGCTCATTATTTTGTGCCTGTGACTTAGGCTAACAAACCTGTGACGGGGTTGACTGGGGGGTTGCAGGTTGCGCTTCGACTTCCGACATTGCCGTCCCCTGTACCTTTCCCACGCCATGTTCGCGTTCGGGACGATGCAACAAATCATACTTCTCGTCTTATCAAACCCCCCTGGTGTTCTTAACGACGGCCTTTCTTTTAAGCCATCAAGTATGGCCGATGCACTCGAACAATAATCCTTTTTGGGAGGTTCCAAGTGCCTCCGAAGCACCCGCATGATGCTGCACTGGATTTTGTTACATTATGCAAGGCGATGTCTGCTTTATAAGGACAATACTCAGGAGTCTAGATCGAGTGGTTCTGGATTTACGAGCAGCGGATTTGCCAGCCCCGGGGAAAGACAACGCAGCGTAGCCTGAGCTCGTTCAAGAAACCTCTAAACAGAACCAGGATGCCTGTAGCGCGATGGACGACTTTGCTTCCCATCTTCTCGAAAGTGTGGAGAGGTGAATCCACCACCAAAAGAGACTTTGCGCGGGTCTGCCCTACCATCGAGCGGTTGCTCCCCAGCCCTATTTCATGTACCTAGGCAGTTAGCGAGGATATAGGCCAGATTAGTCAAGACAGCTATGACCGAAGCAACGCCAAGCCGGGTACGGCTTGCTTGGCAGTTGTGACGTTAGGTCGCCAAGGTTTCGTTAGATGTCCATCCACGGTTCATTCTTGTGGGCGTTTCCTCGATTTGCCTGGCGTATTCGAGTTGTTGCTTATCATGAAATATTGACGACACCGTCAATATATGGCGGTAAGCAAATGTGCACCGCGTGACTTACATGGCACGAATCCAGTGGAGAACAAAGTTTTAAATTCTGGAGCCGGAGCCACAGGCATGCACGCAGTCCAGACCCTTCAGTCTTTGGCGGGTTTACTCCAGGTTGTTGCTTCTATGGGAAATCAGAGCTGAAGGGGAGAAAACTTTGTTGACCCATCGTGCAAACCCCACAACTACAGCCCCATCCTGCCTCTTTCCGCGTTTTTGACGAAGGCATGCGATTTATAGAGAGAGGGTCTGTGTGCTTGTGACCAAGTAGTCAGTACTTCATAGGACGAGCAAGAACCGGTGAATGCAGAGGTATCTTCTCGGAGTTTACCGTTTCGCACAGGTTACGGTGTCGGACTGCGCCGCAGCTGAAGCAGGTAATAGAAAGTATACGAGCCCCCCAGCTATTAGAAGCCATTCGCAAGCTGATGATAAAAGGGCCGAATCCAGAGAGTATTGCTTGTAGTTGTCTGCTAAGCCAACTCAGATCGAAACATGACAGTCCCATCAGCGGGACGGGCGTGAGCGAATAGGGGGGCGGCACTACCACCGATTCAGAGCAATGCCGCCGTGCGTACCAAGGGATGAACAGCCGCCTGAACGCGCGGTCAGCGGCCCAGGATCGTTCAATGGGCGGGCGGGTGTGGGAGCGCAGCAAAACTTTTGAAATTTTTTTAGACTCTCTTGGAGCCCGTTGCTGCTGATGCAAGCCTGAGAGAGCAAAAGCGGGCCCCCCGAGAACGCCACTGCTTCCCCGTGGGCAGGCAATCGGAACACGCTTGCGGAGTAGCAACACGCCCCATTGGCTCGTCCATTTTATACCCGACCTTACCCCCGAGCTTCCGGTACGTGTTGCGCGCCCCCAGGATGTGATTTTCCCCCGTGAAATGGGGAGCACCCACCCCCCCTTTAGCACCGGAGGCACCTCGGTGCAACACCCACTGATCTGGGGCTTATCTGGGGCCAACGTCTTTCGATGCCCCATCTCCTGCTCCGTGAATCGTCCATTACGCCAGCGCCCGCGGGTCATATGGTACCATCTAGGAGCTTGCTGCTGCCCCGGAGCCCGACCCCATCGCATCCTCCTGCGTCGTCTCCAGATACCACCCCCAAAGAGTCCTCGTGTGGGTGGTGGGGTCCCCAATCTGCTGATCTCCAGTTTCGAACTCCGACTCATATGAAGCAGTGGAGAAGGCGAGAAAAGGAAGAAAAAAAAATGATGGGTTCTCCACATCGCGGAGATCAAGAAAGACCGATGGCTTGCTTGCCTTCCCATTATCGAGAGGAGTGAGATAGATCGACGGTCTCATCCCTGGCGTGTGATTGGGGTTTGCTTTGGGGAACAGAGGCTAATAAGTAACTTGGCCCAACAGTAAGCCAGGTAGCACTCTATAACACTACACGCTCGCACGTGTATATAAGGGCTGGAGTCCTCCGTGGTACGCGCTCCTCGATTTTGAAATGATCAGCGCTCCCCTTTCTTGATTGTTCCACTTCCCCCGGTGCGAATAGCCTCCAATCCCGTCAATATGGTTGCTGGTGTTAGTCAGTCGGCTGTCGCCCGAGCGCGTGCCGAGAAGGAGCATGGCATCGTCGGCATGCTCAAGAACCCTTATGTCTTTATGACCTGTGCTTTTGCGTCCATCGGATGTATCATGTACGGTTATGATCAGGGTGTCATGAGTTCCATCCTGGTCATGGAGAACTTCGAGTCCCAGTTCCCCGACCTCATGGGTGACACCATCCAGGGTTGGCTCGTTGCCGCCCTCGAGCTCGGTGCTTGGGCTGGTGCTCTCTTCTGCGGTTGGTTGGCTGATGCCATCTCCCGTCGTTACTCCATGATGGTTGCCGTCATCATCTTCACCGTCGGTACTTGTCTCCAGGCCGCTGCCAAGAACTCTGGCATGCTCTTCGCCGGTCGTATTATTGGTGGTTTCGGTATCGGCATGTTCTCCATGGTCATCCCCATGTACCAGGCCGAGATTGCTCCTCCCGAGATTCGTGGTGGTCTCGTCTCGCTCCAGCAGCAGTGCATCACCATCGGTACCTTCGTTGCCTTCTGGATCGATTACGGCATGCACTTCGTCGGTGGCAGCACTTGCCAGCCCATTGGTGTGCCTGAGAGCGAGTGGTACCTGTCCGATGGCACCTTCAACTACAATGCTGCCTACGGCCACAAGTGTGCTGGTCAGAAGGACGTTGCCTGGAGGTTCCCTCTTGCCTTCCAGCTTGTCTTTGCCTGGATCCTGTTCGTCGGTGTAAGTCATCAGTTTGCATTTTCTTTTCTCAGCCCCAGTAGCAATTGATTACTAGTCGTTGTCCCCACACCACATTAAAAGCTTGGCGATCCTTGGCTAACTCAATCCTATATCGCAGATGTTCTTCTTGCCTGCCTCTCCCCGTTGGCTCGCTATGAAGCACCGTGACGACGACTGCATCAAATCCCTCGCCAGACTCCGACGCCTCGCTCCCGAGGACCCCATGCTCCGCGTTGAGTTCCTCGAGATCAAGGCTGCCGTCATGTTCGACGAGGAGGTCGAAGCCGACCTCAAGGTTAAGGACGGCAAGTTCGGAGCTTGGAAGGCCCTATTCAGCCCCAACATGTTCAAGCGTGTCATGATTGGTTGCTGGGTCATGATCTTCCAGCAGTTCACCGGTATCAACGCCGTCCTGTACTATGCCCCTCAGATCTTCGAGACTTTTGGTTTCACCGACACCACCGAGTCCCTCCTGGCCACCGGTGTGACTGGTGCCTTCCAAGTCGTGTTCACCCTGCCCGCCGTCCTGTACCTCGATAAGTTTGGCCGTAAGACCTTCCTCATCGTTGGTGCCTTGGGCATGTTTGTGTGTCACATCATCGTCGCCGCTGTCGAGGGCTCTTTCGAGAACGACTGGGCTAACCACCGCAACGCCGGTTGGGCCGCCATCGTCTTCATCTGGCTGTTTGCCGTCAACTTCGCTTACTCTTGGGGTCCCGTTGCTTGGGTCATCACCCAGGAGATCTTCCCCAACTCCATGCGATCCCGCGGTGTCGCCATCGTCGCCTCCACCAACTGGATGTTCAACTTCGTCATTGGTCTCACCACCAAGGACATGATCGCCAACATGAAGTACGGTACCTACATCTTCTTTGCCGCCTTCTGTTTGATGGGTGCCATCTTCGTCTGGAAAGTCATGCCCGAGACCAAGGACAAGTCCCTCGAGGAGCTCGACGTCTTCTTCGGCGGCGACAGCACCACCATTGCCCAGGAGGATGCCGCTAGAATGCAGCGCATCTACGAGTCTCTCGGCATCGCCAACCTCGACCGACCTGAGGATCTCCTCGAGAAAGACGAGACCACCACTCAGCACGCCGAGGCCGAGGTCGAGAAGACTGCCTAAATGTTTTGCACGCTTATGGTAGCTTCTGCTAGAAATGGTCACAAGAAAAGAAAATTTTAACATTACCTAGTAGCTAATTAGGTGGCAAAGCAACTATACGATATTCAATACTATGTATTGTAAGAAACATAGTTATGACAAATATACTCACCTACACATTAATTGATCAAATTCCATCGCAATTGACTTGGTGCATGTATGGAACGTAGTTCACACAAAAGTACTAGTTAGAAAGATCTGATTCTGCAGAGGGCTTCTTAATACATAATCAAATATAAAGATGACAATCTAACCAATTAATTAAAGTCAAAACCAATTTCAGTCCTCAGAAGCATGTTCAATTTGACAGCGAAGTGTCACAGCTACTAGTTGCATGGTGGTCAGTGCTGTCAATCAGATCCATCGCCAAGCCTCTCCCTAATAGCTGTCTCATTAGTGTATAATATTTCTATAGCCCCGAGTTCCACAAGACGTGAAACTAAGCCGAGAGGTAACTGACATGCTATCGCCTTTGCTGTCTATCCTCACACTTTGACTTGGGCACTTCTTGATGCGCTGATGGATGATACGCAGGCCGTAACCCTAACCCTAACCGCGGCTATCGAACTGCTATACCCACCCGGCAAACGATGAGCGGCATCACCACCTGCACGTAGGCCGACGGTTGTTCTGTTCCTCATTATTCTGGTCCGTGAAATGTGAGAAGAATCACAGCGTTGAAAGGAAACACGTTAAATGGGACTATCGTCTAACAACTGTCTGAAAAGTCTTACACTTGTGAGACTATACTGTAACATACAGTACACAATTTTCATTTCTAACCTGTTGACTACTGTCATAATACTGGCGCAATTAGAATTTTGCAAAGTTTCACGACCGATCCAGGATATCCAGTGAGCCACGGGGCTTTCCAAGCAGTACGCTGTAACAGTATAGTAAATGAGCAATCTAACTCCCTGTAACAAAAGTCGAACTATATTTGAACCATGTTTTAATTGAAAGATAAGAATTGTATCTAATTCTAGAAGTACTACCGTGGTAGTACACCTCTTTCCCCCATGCGTAGTCTCAAAAAAAGAATTCATGCCCTCGCTATGCTCGTTAAAATCTACTCTAAGTCCCATGGCGTAAGTTCGGTTCAACCCCGAAGATATGTACCGGGGACAGGCAACTCTCCAACGCTGTAGCCGATATTACAAAATTTGGATGCCATGGTCATTCTACCCAAGTTAGTACTTTGCGTACTTGTAAATCTCCCTCTCGATGATGGACAAGCTATTCAGGTCCTCGTTCTCCTGGCGGAGGCGCTCGGCCGTGACCTTATACGACGGCGTGCTCAGGACCTTGGCCACGGCTGTGGCAATCTGCTCGCCCGAGGGGGTCTGGGTGCGCAGGTTGATGGCGAAGCCGGCGTACTCGGCGCGGGCGCACACCTCGGTCTTGTCCTCGGTGAGCCCGGAGACTACCATGGGCACGCCGTTGTTGACGGCGTGGATCACGCCGCCGTAACCGCCGTTGGTGATGAAGAGGTCGGCGTGCTCCAGCAGCGCGTCGTACGAGATGTAGTCGACAACGCGCGTGTTGGCGGGGACCTCGAAGTCCGCAGGCAGCGTGGCGCCCTTTACACCGAGGATGGCGACCACGAGCAGATCGTCGCGGCTTGCCAGACCCTTCAGCGCCGGAAGCAGAACTTCGTTGTAGTCGGTGGCGATGGTGCCCTGGGAGAGCGTCACGATCTTCTTGCGAGCGGGGTCGTCCAAGGGCAGTGCCGAGTTGGAGAGGACCTCGGAGAACCACGACGGGTACTGGTAGTCGGCCGGGATGCCGCGCTTGGGCAGCGTGCCAGCGTAGCGGATGGACGGGTGCAAGTCCGATCGCGGATAGTCGAGACTGGGGCTGCACAGTTGGAGGAAGGTGTCATACGACTCACACCAGACGTCAAAAAGATGCTTGTCGGGTGCGTTGATGCCGCCGGCCTTGATGGTAGCCTCACGGCTCATCCGGGATACTTCGGCAAAGGGCCCACCGTTGATGAGCTGGTTTAGGAGCTGATTGCGTGCACGCCCGGACTCCGTTGAGTCGGGCACCAGACCCGGCCCGAAAGGTGCGGTGTCGATGCTTGTGACTGGCACCGGGATGACGTTGATGTTGATGACCTTGGGGAACTTGTCGTAACCCTTGGGCGGCGGGGCGCCGTGCATGAAGGATAGAGAGAGGAAGGAAAAGGTCTCCGCAACGATCACCACTTTGCGTGACGGCTCACGCTCGCGAATCATCTCTAGTAGCGAGCGCGTATGTTGGGCGCGGACAACAATCTGGGCGATGAATACATGCTCCAGGTCGTAGAGCAGACGGGGTATGCCTACAGGCACAAGCTCCCGGCTCTCCAGCGTGCCAGGAGGGAAGAACTCTGAAGTCTCGTAATACTCGGCGCCGATGCGCTCAACGCTCTCCTTGAACTCGGGCGAGGTCATGAACACTACCTCCAGGCCTCGATTGATCAGTTCGCGAGCGATTTGCAGAGTAGGTGCTGTGTGACCGGTTGCAGGGCCAGCTGACATAACGATGAGAGGCTTCTTGGCGACTCCATTGGTCACTATGGGCACCGTGGTTACCGGTCCGTCTTGACTGATAGCCATTATCTGATTTGTTCTGAAGGGAATTTAGAGCGGCCGGTAAGCAGACTGAACGTCAAGCCAAAAGATAAGATGGCAGAGGAGGAACAGAGATGTGATGTCAAATGGAGAGATGATTACGGGATGTGTGAACTCGGAAGCAGCAGCACTTCACACTCTAGATATAGTCCTGATCTGGAACCGGCTTTTGACTGACGGGGGAAGAAAGCGGCCGATGAAGCGAGGCTCCACCAGTTGCGATCTAGTGATAGCCAAGGGATGGTGGCTGTGGTTCGGCGGAGTACGCGCTTTGTACATCGTTAGCGAGACCCATAAGGCGAGCTGGCGAGGCTCTCTTGACTCCTTTCAGCTGGCTAATTGTCACCGTTTCGGCGGTGTTAATTGGCGGGCTCGTTCCTGGCGAAGAAGGGGTCTAGATACAAGTGCTGACGGTGGCCGGATTACAGATCCCAACCTAGCGGTTCGGTGGAGCTTATGCTTAAATCGCCAAGACGCTAATAAGGTCGAAGAGAACCGCCTCTGGTTGGAAATGACAGATGCTTCGCCTGCTCTATCGCCATCATATACGTATGATCAGATACAAAAACATTGCGCCGACGAAACCTGGCTAAGCTGGGTCGGTTCCTGCGGTTATGATGACCTCCGTATCTCGACATCGGGGCAGTGGTCTCCAATCCAAAGAAAAGCTCTCCAGGTTGTGTCACAAGCTGTAACCTAAGATGGGATACAAAGAACGCAAAACTAAGACCCTGAACCGGGAACTACGATGTACGTAAGTCAGCAGCATTTGCCAGCCGATTCGAGCTAAGCCCAACATGTTAATATACTAACTAGAAGAGAGCAGATCGACCGGGGACATTCTGACGTGAGAAGTCCTTCTGGCTAGCGCCACTTCAGCGGAAGGCCCAAAGCGAAACTCATGATTGAGCGGGCAGGCGGAGGACGGACGAGCGAGCGGGTGGGCAGCGGGTTGGCAATAAACAGAGCCTGTTGTGATTGGGGACTAATATAGATGGACTAACTTAATGTGTAAATGTATGAGACAAACTGCAATGATTTGTCCTCGCTTAGTTACCCCGTAATTGGTACCTATGTGAGAAATTCTTACTTATAACTGTGGGACTGATGACAAATGTACTTAGTTAGGTCAACACTCAAGCGAGAGGTTGGCAATGGGCCAATGATAATGAGAGCCGGAGGACTTCGCATGACTGCTGCAAACCCAACAACCCATGAGCCTTGCGCCACGACAGTAGCTTAAATTACCTTTCAGCCCGTTGAGGCAAAACGTGCAAATATGGATACCCAATTCTGGAAGCAGAAACAACTAACTACCACCGACCGACGAGCTCACAGGCAGGTAGTATGTGCCATGAGAGAGCGCGCGTTGCGTACGAAACGTGCATCCAGCCGGAATTGCTCTGCACTGCTGGTTGAATGCTAGCAGTACGTTGCAAAACGCATTCACAGGGAAGTAATTATGCAGAAATAAAAACAAGCGGCCGCAAACGCGGCTCCACAAACCGTACCAGTCCGTAGATGGATATTCGGAAACGCCACAGCCAACTTACACCGCAACCACTTATTACGCCTCAAGCAGCATTCACGATTGGTTGAGTGAGCTTGCACCCGCTATGGGGGTCCCTGCAGTTCGGCATGGTCACCTGCAACCATAGTAACACTACATATCACCTTGTGCATGCTTCCCAAACCCGTAACATTGCCTATAGTGTATCGATTTGTGTCGCATCCTATTATTACCAACAAATGCAATCTTGGGACCGTTGGTCGAATGCGGTTCCATTTCGGGCTTGGGGTTCCCGTTACGTAGTTAACTGATCCACGTGAACGTATGCATGCTAGCCAACAGACATAAAAGAGCAACAGAAGCCCGAAACAGGAGTCTTTCCGGAAATAGCCCTCTCTCTCATTCTAACTAATCGAGAATTCCTATTTTCAAAGATGACTCTGTCATTATCTCCTTGAAATGGCCCACACAAAATCTACTCATTGGCATGAGTACTACTCCGTACTAGGTTATGAATTGGTGTTTTCGACCACCCTAACGCGACGTGATTGTGATGGCCAAACCACGCTACGGCGCGGTAAGCATCCCAGAAAGGAATAGAAAAACTCCAGGAAAAGACAGAAGTATATATATAAAGAAAAAGGGACTTCGGCCCCAATGCCGCCCCAATAATCAATCGAACGGCATTAAAACTGCTGGGAGATTTTCACTCGGCTTTTCAGCCGCACCAGGGGTCTACCAAATCCAGCTAAGCGCCATAAGCATTTTTCGCTTGCCGCTGACATCAGATCCATGCATTAGTTAGTGGGCCTACGTACATCGTGCAGCTTTAGTGAAGCCTTGGGCCTGATCAGGGGTACAATCTGGGCTGGGCACTGATGCCTCACCAAAACTGATGAAGAATATAATATGTATTAAGGAATTCATATATATGTAAAATAAATACTTTACAACTACACCACCCCCGCCTGCCTGAATCACAATGGCTGGCAGGGATAATTGTCAGCCGAAATGTCACAGGTAACCCAGTTAGCGAAAGCCGTGCCCAAATCGCACACAGGGATGGTGTTGACACCACCAGCGTTGATACCGTTTTCCCAGATAGTGTCCATATCAGTGGGATTAGTGGGATCAGCATAAGTCCATCCGTTTGCTTTGCCATTATTGGTATATGCGGTGACGGCCCTATGGTACGCGCGGGTTGTGGTTAGACTTGTATACTTTTTATTTTCCCCGAAAAATAATGGTGTAGCCGGGGGGAAAGGGGCAAAAGAGAGAGAAAGCAAAAAGACTTACGAGATAGTGAGGTTTTCAATGGTGATCCCACCCCAATTTGACCCATCTAGTGAATCAATACCAAATGGTTCATAGAACTTGGTCGGCGCACAGTCGGTGGAACCAACACCATGGACACCACTGCAGTCTGTGTTGCAGGCGCGGGCATCAACCAGATAGTAGAGGACATTATCGTAGCACACAGCGGTGGCCTTTGCTGTATCCTCGTCGATGTAGTCGTGGAAGCTGCTGGGCCATAGATCGGAACAGTCATCTCCGGTGTTCAAGATAACAGGGTGCACATCCTCATTACTCAGAGACCATGCGTAAGGAATGAGAACGGCGTAGAGGGACTGTTCGAGGGCAGTCTGTGCATCGATATCCCCAGCGGTCGATGTCGACTCCATTACTTGACCGTCGTCGATGAGTCGGTAGAGGTCCGCAACGCTGGTGTAGCTGCCGTTGAAGAGGTTGGTGTTGGTGTCGGAGATAGCTGTGGCTGCGGTCTTAATCATCTGACCCATGTAATAAGAAATCTGGGCTGTGTTATCGTCCGCGACAGCCCTGTTACATAATGCGTGTCGAATTAGCAATGCCTTCTTTACCTGGTACATATTCACAGAAGAGAAAATTAAAAAAGTGAAAAAAAAAGGGCCAAGACCTACCAGATGCTGGACGCCTTCAGGAGCGTGATGCCATTGCTCACAATGTTGTTGGTCGAGTCTTTGGCCACTGCTAGCCAGTTTTCGTTCTGTTTGCCAACCGCCTCCTTCCAGACTACATGAGCAGCGTTAGCAGGTCAATTATATCCTCCAGACAATCTGAAAAAGCAATGACTTACACTTGTTCCACAGAGGTGCCACCGTCAGTGCATAAAACAATCCGATCAAGGTCAAGATGGTGTCAATCTCGGCATCCACGTCTTCTATCTGCGCAAAGGTAGATGAAAACACGTCAATACTTGATTCCATATCCGCCTCCGCGCTGGAACAGGCGTCGTATGAGTTATACAGGAACTGTTCAACTATGGTTAGCTCATCTTTGAAGCGGCACAATATACAAGGCCCAAGGGGCTATCTATACTTACCCCGTGTACGGCCACGAACGAATTTAAGATGAAGTAGCCAGCGGGGTGGTTGACATCACTACACTCGACATTGGATTCGCAACCTGTATCGGCGGCCGTCTCTCCGCAGTTCATGTTTTCAGGCCCATTGAAATAGTTTGAGATGTACTCGGTGAAAGTAAGAGTGGTGCCGTCTTGCTCGTAAAAGTAATCGAGGAGAGCGACCTCCAAAGCGGTATCCGTGTTTACGTCGGTCCAGCGCGTCGACTGATCTTGATCCGCATTTGTGATTCCCGGGTTTAGGCAGTCAACAGTCTGGAATGGCAGGTTGGATACAGTCTCCGTGGCGGTCATGGTGCAGGCATCCTTCTCCCAGTTCCAGATAATGGTGTCGTAATCGTCTCCTGTGGCAGAGCTCTCGCTCTCGTGCGCCTTGCACCAGCTGTCGCCTTGATCATGGTCCACGATGGAAATTCCAGTGCTAGTAGTAGTAGAAGAGCCGGTGCCGGTGCCGGTGCTGCCGTCGCCGCCGGTTGTGGTGGCGGGCATGGGCAGATCGGGATCGACGTAAGGATCCTCGTCATCTCCAGTGTGGTCGCCCTGGCACAGGTTGTAAGAGGTCCAGGCGTTGTTGTTGAACGTCTCAAGGATAACATGCTGGTCGGCGCGACCATCACCATTGAGGTCAGGGTAGTAAGTACAAGTTCCAGCACTGCGCAAAATCCTCATGTTAGCAGGTGCATCCTGCACCGAAAAGGCAAAATGAGGAGGGGAGAGGGGAGAGGGGGTAATGGGGGAAAACTCACGCATTGCCAGCATAAGCAAGCGCCGGGTTGTTGTTAGCATCCACATCCCAATGGTAGCTTGATCCGGCGACTTCCAAAGGACCGTCGTTGTAATAGACATAACCGTCGCCCGAGAATTTCTCGGTCCATATGATATCATCCTTTCCATCGCCGTTCACGTCACCAAATCGGAAGTTGGCTCGGTCGTAACCTTTACTACCAAAGAATTGTTCGTTATAGGTCCAGGAGCCATCAGTTTCATGGACATAACCTGACATACGACCATCTGGTTCGATACAAACGTAATCGTCCCTTCCGTTACCACTGATATCACCCCAACGAATAGGGAGATCGTGGATTCCAAGACCTTTGGTCTGGGTACAGGACAGAGATGGAGCAGGATCAGCTTGGTACTCCCAATTCCAGTTGGTTCCGTCGTATTGGTTGATAAAGACGGACACGTGGTTGTCATTATCGGGGTCAACCCAGACGATATCGCATTTACCATCACCATCGAAGTCGGTTAAGTGAAGATCCCGGCGGTCGAGGTCCTGGCCGATAAGTGTTACTGGGTTGAAGAGGTCTTCCTGTGGCTGAGTCCAGTAGCTTTCGCCTGAAGTGATATAGTCGACACCGCCGTTACGGAAGATTATCATCTGACCGAACGAATAAGTCCATATGTAATCCATACGGCCAGTACCCCTCATATCACAGTACTTGTCACCGTCAGCTTTCAGCTTGGCCGATCCACTGCCTTGGTTCTTCCACACTCTCATGTTGAACGTGTGTAGATCACCATCAGCGATATGCTCCATGTAGACGTAATCTTGGCGGCCCAGTAGTGAGAAGGCCTCGGGCTCTCCGTAAATACGGGCAAAGTGGATGCGGTCCCGGTTCACATCGCCGTCGAATGCTGCGAGATGAGTCGGGCCGCTGGACGCGCCGGTATAGAAACCCTGACGCCAGGCGACGTTGAGGCCATCGCCTTCGACACCGATCTTGCAACTCCGGGAGTTGGTGTAAGTGTAAGTAGTTCCGACATCCGCCGTCCACATCCAGTCATCACGCCCGTCCCCGTTGATGTCCTCAAAGTGAACGCCGGCGAGGTCATCGTAGTCGCCGCCAGTCCACCTCGTGCCGAGAGACTGCCATTCGCTAGGTACATCACCGGTGCCACCATTTCTCCAAACATGAGCGGTGCCATCGGTGTCGAGGCCGATGAAGTCAGCACGACCATCTCCATCGATATCACCTAGACGCACCTGAGCCTGGGGGAAGTTCGGATCGGCAGCCTTGATAAGCCCGATAGAGGTCCAAGTTGGGCCATCGGAGCCCCCACCATCGCCGTTGTTGATAACGCCGTAAAGTGCACCGTCCGGGTTGGAAATGCAAACGAAGTCATCGAGACCGTCTCCGTTGAGATCGATGAAACGTAGGCCACGGGGGATACATTCGTTTGGAAAGTTTGTCATGTCGTTGATTTTGGTCATCACACCATCACCGTCGTTTCTCCAGAGAGCATAGGTGATAGAACCGTCGGTCTCGTTGATCCAGCCCAATAGATCGTCACGGTCCCGGCTGAACAGGCGAGCGAAGCTCCACTGGTTTCTATCCCACTCGCTCTCGATGGTCAAGATGATACCCATGTCGTCGCTATCGTGGTAGTATATACCGTCATCATAGCCGCTGCCAGTCTGCGTATAAGAGCCTGCACTAACGCCAGTGCCGGCGGTCTTATCACAGTCGGTGGTCACGGAATCCAAATCAGCGTCCTGGGGGGCCTTAATCGCTCCTTCCGAATCAGCTAGAGCGATTGTCTGCCAGAACGCGCCAGCCATCTTTTTGTAGCCCTCGTCGGTTGGATGAGTGCCATCAGAACCGATGTCGCTAATGGTTATCCATCCATCAAACTCAGTCAAATAGATGGGTTTGCCCTGAGCATAAAGAGATGCAACGAGGGATCTGTAATTGGGATTGATGATGGCACTGTTGGCGTTAACCGATGCGACTCCATTGGTTAAGATTGTTGATACGATAATGACTGTTTCATCTCCGATATTGGTCCATAAGTCGTTGATCATGTCCTCAAGACGAATATGCGCGTTGTCTACGTCAATATTGTCGACGCAGTCATTGGTCCCGGCGTTAATGATGACTAAGTTAGGTTTGTAAGAATAGTCACCCGCCGCTGCCGCATGGATTTGGGTAATAACATAACCCGGAGTAGCTTCCACGTCCTGTATTCTCGGTTAACGCCAATGTCTTATTAGGGCTCGTTCCATGGAAAAGAGACTATACATTATCTTTCATGGTACCATTAGACTTTGTGCCAACCATATTCACGTTGTAGCCCTCCCATCGTAACTGGTTCCTCAGGGGTAGACGAAAGCTATAGCGATCACATTAGCCTTTTATTCCTCTAGCATCAAAGAAAAATAAAACATCTTTTTCTTGTTCGTACCCATTCCCGTCAGTCGACGTGTATCCGTAGACGATGGAGGCTCCCAATGGCAAGATTCGCAGGTCAACGAGGTCTCTCTTTGCCAAAGATGTGTCGCGGGCGGCTGAGGCGGAAGCAGTGGGTGTGGGTACGGGTAGGTAGGGGTTGATTGGGCCGGCCTGCACCAGTGTGAGGTCGGTAGCCAATAGGGCCCCCAAGAGCGACAAAAAGGAATGGACGGCTCTCATCGTGAACGATGATCACTCGGTATTAGGTATTAGGACGATGGCTACACGCTTGGCGCCTGTCTCAACCACGTTATTCGAGGCATAGTGGGCGTTTATTATCCTTATATACACTCAGAAGGCACCCACACACACACACTCTCTCTCTCCCTTTTCTGCTCTCCCACTCTCTATTCCCGAAAAGCTCAAATCTCGCATTGCGAATTGGCAAATTCTTCAATGTTCACTGTTGGACGAAGATATGGCCTGTGCACCCGAGCCAAAGAGGAAATTTATTCTATGTAGGGACTCAATCATCTATAGATGGGGTCTGGCGATATGAAAAAGATGGAGGGAATGCGCTAGATTAAGCCACTTTTACCCTACCGAACGGGCCTAGAAGGGCTAAAAATAAATCTTGTCACGCAGCATCCCAGGCCTCCCGAGGGAAACCCATCGCCTAAGGTAGAGAGACGATTGAAGGATGAAAATTGAGTCTATAACGGCTGATTAGCAGCTACTAGTGGGACTTTATTTTGAAGCTATAGGCTTGGCACATCGGTTCCTGGCGTCCACCCAAGAACAGCCAGTCAACAGCCAAGAGCCACGCACGGGGACGTCCCGAAAACAATCATTTTTTGTGGGGGTCATGCTAGTGCTTATGAGCTTCGTTCGGCGATATCCCAGTCTGAGGTCGTCGGTAAACCTAGATCTTCTTATCCCCGGCACTTAATTGAATCTGTTAAGGCATTGGTCCAAGGCGACGCGCCATGGGTACCTCCGCAGAAGCCCTCGGTTGTTGGTCAGATTGTACACAGGTCTCTTCTTCTTTCTTTTTTTCTTTTTTTGTCTTTCACGGTGTTGCAGTTGTGTAACACACAGCAAATTTACAGATCATGCTCAGAGATATGAACATCTGATAAAATTGGTTGCTCCTTCGTGGATATTGCGAGGTAAAGTGGACCAAAGGCGTGCTCGATTTGATCCGCTGTGTTACGCAGGTTGGCAGGGTTTCCTGGCAGCCTGGCAGCACTGGTAACCAAGTTGGTGGGTGGCCCAGTGGGGCGGGCAGTTCACGATGAAGTAAGCGGTCCCGTTCCTGAAAGTAGGGCGGGGAAAGACGTTAACGTTTACGTGATGAGGTGAATGGTACCCACTCTCAATTTCCTGATAATTATCGAGTTTTGTATATCTACTAGTCGTAAGTACGTAACAGGCGGAACAGCGTGGTTATATCAAGCCTGTCTAAGGCGCAGATTCAGGGTAACGGAACTAATGTGCCAAGCCAACGTCGTGTGGATACTGGTATCCTAGCTCGAATTTGCAACACCGAAATCCAGCTCCAGCTCTCTAATAGGACGGCCTTTTTGTTAATGCATATCGATCAACCGACAATACCATCTTCGCTTGAAACCGACTTGCTCTCTCCGATGGGTTGTCTATCATTGCAGTGGTCGCAAGTACATCTTTGCTTATCGTCTTCTTCCCCACTGTCTCCATCTTCACTATATTCCGCTTCGTCACTCTCACCCTCACTTGTATCTTTTCCTGAGGTCATGTCATCATTGAGTCCAGGTGACCACGGCTGGTCATCCCAGTAAGGACAAAGATGTTCCCTCCCTTCCCATAAGGACTCAAAATCCGCTCGCCTATACCACTCCGCGTATACCGCCCTCCGTGGTTTGATCCGGCGATTGGAAGTGATGTTATAACCATGGCTCAGCGACACTAAGTCCCAAAGATCTCCTGGGTAGCTTCCCACCTTGTCCTTATATGCGGAAATCGAGTAGTAAGCTAAGTCTGATGCTGTATCGCCGTAATTGTCGCGAATAACGATAATATCCACGCCACGCCTAAAACTGATTTCTAGAACTTCACGTTCTGCCTTAGAAACAAAATGCAGGCTGTAAATGAAAGTGTGCAAGCAAGTCCAACCATGGGCATCACGAGCGTGGATATGTGCACCTAGTTCTAAAAGTAGGGTGACTGATTCAGGTTGGCAACCTGGGCCGTAATTACTACAAATCTGGTGTAATGCAGAGGAGTGTCGGCCGGAAGGGCCGCTGCTTCTATAGCTGGACACAGTAGCAAAATAACCAGTTAATTCGGTGTTCCATGCAAGTTGAATTGATTCCTGTTAACATATTAGTAAGGCATTTTAAGTAAGGATATCGCGTATTTACTGACCGCAGCTGAATCATTATTTACTCTGTCAAAAAGGCAATTGCCGTATTCGGATTTTATTGTAGGGCCTGCTCCATATTCTAAAAGTGATTGGCGGCATTGATTTATGATATGAAGCATTATTTCATCTTCCTCGAGATCATTCATTTCCATCAACAATGCAGTACTGTAGAACATTAGCATCGGGGCTTTATTTTATAAATCAGTGATGGTTATACCACAATAAGTTATTATCACAGTTTTCTACGGCTTGAGATCCTCCCATAAGGTCAACATCCAAACCAGATTCAAGCAAAAACTTGCACATTTCTGGTTGTCGAGTTGAATACTTCACCAATTCTTTAGGTATTAGTAACTACTTTTTTTGAGTGTGCCAACGATAAAATGTAACTTACCATCAATAAAGAAGCACCAAACTCATCGTGATCCTTTAGAGAAGCTTCGCCTCGTTGCAGCATTTTACGGAGTTCTTGTACATTTCCGCGTCGTACTAAATCAAATACTGGTGACCCTGAGGGTATAATCGGATTAATTGCGAGTTGAGAAATCGAACATGAGACCCCTGGAAACACTTCTTGCTGAGAGATGGATGCGACAATTAGTCCAACTCGCTTTGAATCTGTAGGAATTAGCACGGCCTTGGTAGTATTGCATGAAAGTTTGTTGTAGTGGTCTCTTATATCATCGTTTGCAGTTTGAGGTTGTGTACGACACTCGCTACGAATGAGTATCAAATGGCCAAAATCCGTCTCGGACTCGTAAAAAGTATGTTTATTCTGTGCTAAAATCCACCCCTTACGAGTTGAAACCGAGTCTTGGGAAAGTCAGATATCGCTTAAGCGTTTTGTTATGAATCGGCTTCACTTACTTTAGGTATTCAGGTCTAAAGATGTCTCCCCAAATTCCTGGCAAAAATGCTGGAGGCTGGTTTGAAATTTCGTGTTCCTATGTTTTGTACATAAGGCTTGATTATTCCTGAAAATTTGTAGCTGCAGATTTCAAGATATGTTGTACAATACTTATTACAGTGTTCCTGTCATTCTCAGAGAGGTGTGCTTGGCGTGATATCCTTCGTAACTCATCGAACTGCTTCGTACTGCACCATCTTATATCAGTATTAAATGTATGAATGATGGTTACGCGCGACTACGCACATCAGGCTCGTCGTTTCGAATAGTGCTGAAAACAGATTGTTCTGTATTGATTCCACCCGACACATTTCTGGCCATTTCAGACATTTTATGTTTGTCTAGATTATCTTTCGATGATAAGCCTCATTTTCAACTTTTCCTGTCTAAAGCAGGGTGACATACCGAACTGACGAACGACACGGCTTTCTTCCATACGGTCCCAGTCGATCTTCCTTTTGGACCCGACACGTGGGGTTGGTGTTGGGGACTCCCCGACACCATTTGACATAGAGTTGACTAAGTCAAATTCGGCCTTTGGGGTACAATAGGTAACTCCGTGCGGTGTAGCTAAGGATATATGCCAGATTTGAAGTAAAGCAACATAAGATAGCACCCAAATGAACGCATACGTACACTATATGGTAGTGAGGATATGCTGTCGGTGGCAGGCTGTTTCCCGAAGCTCGCGAACCGATTTTCCCCCAGTTCTTGGCCACAATAGAAGAAAAGGGTGTCTTTGCCTTGTTCACGACGATGTTCGCGTTTCGCCACAAGGATTTCCATTTCCGGCTGTCTGAGGTTTTTATTCAAATTCCACTCCTTTAGTTTCATTTAAAAGGGAACGAAGACTAATTAGTAATTAGCCTTTGAATCAGCGAGTTTTCCGGAGCTGTTCAACAAAGAGGAAGGGATCTTAAGGCAGTAAGTACCTTGTGTAAACTCGCAACTTTCTTGGAGTTGTTGTAGCACTCTTATGTCTTTCTCTTTCTTCAGAAAGAGATCCCTGATGATTGGCCGAACCTTCTCCCATTCTTGTGCTGTGTGATGGAACCGTCGATCGGTGTGGGAATTGGAGTCAGCGAGGGATGTATCCAGCATAGCAAGGGCTGCTCCCGGTTTTGGGGTGATAACCTGGTGATTAGACATCTTTGTGCGAAGGGTTTGCTATCACTGGTAAACGGCGAGGAAGAAAGAGGGATGTGTATGAAGTCGCTGGATGGTTATTAAGGCAGTGGGCTGAGCCGGCATTAATACTTTCGGGACGCCCTCCATGCAACCAATAGATCACTCCGAAAAAAGTGCATTGCAACATTTTGAATCGGGCAAGGAGGCGGACAAGTAAGGAGCAAAGCCAGGGTGGCTTAACGCCTCATCTGTCGGGCAAAGATAACAGGGGATTCAAGCCAATTAGCCACCACTGTATACATGTACAAATAACCTAGATCTGGCTGCAGAACGAGACAAGCCCCAGCTGAAATTCTAACTGGGAAGTCCAGGCAGGGAAGAATGGCGGTAAGCCAATGAGAACCATTAAGAAAAGTGCACTGGAAGCAGCAAGCGAAATTCAGGTGACGTATTCTGCACAAGATTGCCGCAGTGTAACCCATCGCGCCGATATGTCATGCCTGCGGTAAATATGTCATGTCAAATTTTAAAGCATGTGGCATGAATAGCGATCCAATCAAACATTCACAAAAGGTGTATTAGACAGGACCAGTGAAAAAGTCCAGAATAGTGCAGTGAAAAGAAAATGCGTGTTCACCGGCTTAGTCTGAGCAATAGGTGTGCGTTGCCTAGCAGGATTTACTTGCCATTACAGTGATTCTATCAAGGTGGTTTGTTGCTACGAAGAATAGACATCACGTTTATGAGACCTTTTATTGGTATTTTGTGTTCTAAGATGATTGAAGCTAATTTCCAGAGCCTAGGAGATATGGAATCTATTACAGGGGAAGTGTTCCTTCATTCTTCTCTCCTTGTAAAATGACATGTGTCTCTATTCAATAGCTTTACCTCATTATCAATGATTTTATTTATTTGCCCTCTTCTCTGGCAATATTGAATCTCCGGGGGTCATTTTGACATCTTCCTCTTACATTCTCTCCCCCAAATCCGCCAAACATGCCTGATGACAAAACAGCCACACAGAATGCTCAGTCTCATGAAGCGTAATATGTTCAACTATACACACAAAGTATTGATAATAGCTAATCTTTTAGTAGGAGCTATCATCAAAAAGATGAACTGGTGTTTGGTGTAGGGTCTTGGGTTGACTCAGCCTGGTTTGGGAACTCTGCCCATTGGACGCAGGATGACCTGAATCAGAGCATCGCGAATGATGGGCCAAATACTAATGAAGATCCCAAGAGCTCTAAACTTGCGCGAAAGAGCAAGAAATCAACAAAAGGCATCTGTATTAGGAAGCATTAGACAGGACCCAAAAGGGTTAAGAATCTTACTAGGACGAGGATGGGTCAACTCGCACCTTCAATAGGGATCAGTTCGAGCTTGCTTTGAGGAAAATTTAAATTAAAATCTCAAATAGAAATTTATAGCAAAGGGCGTTCCTTGGATTCATTGTGGGAAGCAAAAGATAGCGATATGCTTAAGCAATAGGAACCGCCTCATGAATCTGTGCAGTAAGGAATGAACCATTCCTTCAGTCACAGATTGGCTCTTTTTACACTAGGAGTAGCTGATGCTAACAGCGATAGAATCCAACCTTGTCACTGATCCAGACCAAGACCATTGCCTCCAAATGCACTTTGACAAATATACTTTAAGCAAATATCAAAGTGACTACTTAAGCAGCATTTCTGCACACAATCAAAAGTCAGATGTCCGAAATTTGAAGCGGTTTAGTAGATATTGGTTAAACCGCAAGACCCAAAGCCTCGCGACGCGACTGGGATGTCGGATCGTAATACGGCTTCTCTCCCAAAGAAACAACCCGGTTGCCCTGTCGTTTTCCGACGTAGTCACTAGACAAACTTGTTTAGAGCTATTGTTCCCAGAATGTTCGGTGATATGCAGAAACTTACTTTGTTGCTGTGTGAAATACAGAACGACTAAGTGTTTGTTTAACGTTAGCTCTCTGCCAGCTGAATGACTAAAGTTTGTAGGAATGTTCGTACTTGTCCCATATTGCAAGGTCATTCTTATTCCACCTGAACCGAACCTGTAGGTCATGGTTCTCAGATATGAGTTGGAGGACTTTTTTCCAGGTACATGTTAGCGGCTGCTGTAGAAACGTTTTGGGACGTTGTTGGTAAAATTACAATATGCTTTCAGAATATCACTCTCACGACTGGTGACATCGTTGATCCACCCGGACTCGATTTGCGATCCAGCGGAGAAGAGACTCTTCCATCCCGTTACCGGGTTGGTCCGGACGACAGGGCTAAACCAGTCGTCAGCCTCGAAAAGACATCAATTTTTTAAAATCACCAGAATGCGTACTGGACTGCCTTGAAGTCAAGACCCTGATTCTCGGGGGCACCTCGATTGTTGTCGAGCAGCTCTTCGCCAAAGTCATTCTGCACCTTGACGAAGCTCGGCTGATAGTGAGTTGCGGTCAGCTCTTCTGCAAGCTTCTGTATAGCTGGTGAGAGGCGGTCATAAACTTCGTATCCAGAAGCCCACAGAGTATCACCACCAGCATCTTCGGGAGGCTGAATGATCTTGAGAATGGCATAATCAGATGGAATATGCTCAAAGGTAATGCTGGAGTGAAAATCTGTCAGTCCCTTCAAACTAACCTGGTGTTCCTAAGAACAGAGCCCCAGAGCTTATTTAATTCTTTTAATAGCTTACTCTGCGTGCCAGCCAGTGCTTGCGATGCGCTTGGAGACTGCTGGCTGGGTATGCCGATCTCCATAAAACTTGCGGAACTGCTCAGATGATATGATCGAGACCTCTTCATCCAGGCGGCCATTCTCGTCGACGGCGATTCCTCGCTTGCTATTCAGGAGAGCATGGCGATGGAGTTTTGAAGTCTCGGGCTTGCCTGTCAACTCGCCTAGGCGCTGCCCAAGTAGCTTCTGGTCGTCAATCTCGAGATTTTGGTTCCGAAAAAATACTACACCCCGCTCCGACACTTTGATGGCTGTCAGTATCCCATGTACACAAGCACTCAATTCTTGGAGAGACATCAAGGCATCTCAACCCACCAGTAATTGCAAGATCCCGAATCTTTTCATCATCATGTAGAATCTCGCTAAGCTGAAGCTCAGGAAACTCGCGACCAATCACGTTGGCCACATCAAAATGCTTGTACGAATCTAAGGATCCAGAGTATTTCAAAGGCGCGTCAAGCTGGGAGCTAGATGATGTTTTGGCATGATCTTTCACAACAGGCTCAATTACTAGCTTAGTTGAAGAACTAGACAAGGTATCAACATCTGCGGATGGAGGGGCCATGATGATAGTTCGAGTCTGCTAGATGAAGAAGATATATGAGGAATGTACAAATGATACTGTAGCCTTGGTGTGGTGTAAGGGGGAATTCCAGCTGAAAATTGTACTACAAGTTACAAATTGTGAATTTTACCAGATGTTATTGTTCTTTATATGACTTATAATCTTTTTTCTTCCAAAGCCCATCTTGTCCCTTGACTGTAGTCATGGTGTAGATATTCAGAAGAGCAATCGATTATGAGCTCAGATACCCCGCACATGGCGTTGAACCTCTCTGTGAAGTTTGATTGCATCACATTTTCCACTATCGTTATCAACACGGTCTAGAGACAAATTGCGTCATTGGGTTTGATGCAGAATGCGAATGAAGAGGCCAATCCGGATATGTAGCAAACACATAGTTGGTGTGGTGGGTCAACAATGACCAGCATCCCCGAATGAGATGGCCTCTAAACCAAAATCACACCATCTGGCGTAATAGCTTGGTACCTCTATGAACTAAGGATCGGGCTTCAACTCTTATCCTATTATCAATTGCACATGTTGCATTTAAATCGTCACGGTTAAAATAACTTGATGCTCCTTTGAAACTATGTAGAAGTGGTAATCGCTGCATATTTCCAAAACCCTCTCAGTTAGACACGTTCTAACTTGGTGTATAGAAAATAACCATCTTCTCCTTATTTCAACCACTTTAAAGATTGGAAAAGGGGTCGTCGATGTGTTATTATGCTAACACCATTCGACAAGCTCGAGTACCATTAGGTCTTTCCAATCAACTACAACGAAATACCACTATGTATGAGGGGTATCACATTACAATAGGAGAGAAGAGCTTATTATCATTCTTATGATTATTTGACCCTGCGGCCTCATATATAAAACATACACCGGCAAACAATAACACGTACCTGAAACCCTTGTGGCCTTAATCAGTCTGATAATCATCCATAATCACCTCCTGATTTACTGTATTTATGGCAGCATCATCTATGTTGGTCGACAAAGGCCCTGGCCTATTCTAAAACATACAAAAGATCGCGAGGAGAGTTAAGGTGAGAATAGCAATGGCAGAACTAAACATCTCGGCAACAAGGCTAAGGTGGCGTTAGAGACAGTAATTGGTAAACCATGATAAATATTATATATATAAAGTGTATACATTACAGTAATAGCATTATTCTGTATCACTCACTCTGTAGCCAGGGAGTTGAGATGTGATACAATAACAACTGGGACCCAGCAATGTTACCAACGACGCAGATACGAAAGAGAAGAGACAGCAGCTTGGTGCGGTTTGTGAAGCTGGCGGCGTTGACTGTGATTGGTGAGAGTGAGAGGGGAAGGCTATCGATATGGGCCACCATAAGACGAAAACCGGCGAGATGAGCTTGCTAGTAGGAATTGACGATGGCAAAAATCATGATTGTCCCAGTTACGATGGAGGAGAAGTTGAACGTCAGCTTCTTGATCTATCCATCCTGTGATAAAGTGATACTTTAAAGGTTGTGGATTCCTACCACATTGAAGCCATTAAAAAACCTAGTTGGCATCCAATCATTCCTGACCTGGTTTGTTCGTGAAGCTCTGTCGCTTTCTTTTATAATTTAGGAACTAAAAGGATAGCATACATGGAATATTATTGTTGTTAAGCTGTGTTAAGTTGCGTAACGCTGTGAGCACTTGACCATGAATAGGTTGCAAATGCCAATTAAAAAGTCTGTTCATGAAAGCTTCTAGAGCTCTAAAACTGGCCAATCACTACTTAGTCGCTATACTTTCTTATCATTATTTGCTGGACTTTCATCACCCGCATTACCCGTCGGCTGGAAGTGGTAGCCGAACCCCACAAAGTCTTCCTGGGACCCCACTGTTTCCATCCCACAGCTCCAGGCGACTTTCGCCAACGAGTCTCCACCCCTCGGCCGAATCGACTCCGTTGAATCATGCCAGCAGAGCCGACCGATGGCACTCGCCAATTGGATATCATAGTATTGTTCCGATGAATCTTCCCACGGGAGATTCTACTTTAGGCTTGAAGTGCATAATGAGAACCGATTAAATATATCATTTACCCTGTATTGCTGAATATTCGTTGGTGGTTTCGTGTATGTCTATACCAAGCCACAGAGAATTTATCCGGGCGCCCCTGCTTCTTGATATTAAAAAAACGGTATACTCGGTCTACTCCAAGAAATGGACAATAAGCAGGACAGCCTCCAAGTGGAACACTCTGAAACTGTGGCTGCACATGACCTAGAGCAGAATCTTGACTCGATACCGCACTTCCCTCCTACTTCCTCGAGCAGCTCCACAGAGAAGATGGCCACACCTGAACACGCTGTGGAAAACATGCCGGAGGTATTGGAAGAAAACAGAGCCAGCGATAACGAAATGTCATCTCTGGAGGCCAGTGCTGATGGCGGCGGAGTGAAGCATAAGCTTCAAGACCAGACCAACTTATTGCCCATGCGACAATTATTTATCGTCTTTTCCGGCTTGTCTACGGCTATGCTATGTGAGTTGCTTGAATATTTGCAATACAGCGATTCAGAAATTAGCTGACGTTCTTATCAAGGTTCCATGCTCAATCAGACCATGTAAGTATGCTGAATGATTGATTGATTATTGTCACTACAGTGCATCATTAGTCTAACCTAATCGACTTCTCTTCCCAGTGTTGCAACTGCTCTTCCCACCCTCGGGGCAGTGTTTGATGCCGCTGATATAGCCTCTTGGGTCGGAACAGCCTATCTCCTGACTAGCACTGCATGTCAACCACTATATGGAAGATTAACGGATATATTTGGTCGAAAGGTAAGACTTGGACTATCTTTGTCAAATTCTATCCTTTCCTAATTTATATCATAGATCATCCTTCTCCTCTCCCTCGGAATCTTTCTGATCGGGAGTATTCTCTCCGGAGTATCCGTTAATATGATTATGCTCATTGTATCACGTGAGTTCATGCATGAAACACCCAATGTGTACTCCATTATAGATAAGCTGATCATTATCAATTTACAGGTGCCTTTGCTGGAATCGGTGGTGGTGGTATTGTCACCATCGTCAGTATTGTCGTATCCGATGTTGTCTCGCTCAAAGACCGAGGAAAGTATCAGGGAATCATTGGTATCGTCGTGGCTGCTGCTACCGCCATTGGCCCCGTAATTGGCGGCGTATTCACAGAAAAGACATCTTGGCGCTGGTGCTTCGTAGGTTACCTGCTGTTCGTTGTGATTGGTGTGTTATTTCTTCGAATAGACATAGAGCTAACCTGTTCTATAGTATATCAGTATTCCGCTTTCCGCCGTTGCCATGGTGATTATTGCATTCGCCCTACCTCTGAAAAAGGTCGAAGGAAATGCCATGGAGAAAATTAAAAAGATTGATGGCTGGGGCTGCCTTGTCAGCTTCATGGCATCCATTGCCATATTACTCCCTATCTCATGGTAAGAAATAACCACTATCCTCCGTTAGCCTAGCTAGATCTAAGTGAATGCTATTATAGGGCCGGCACGCGCTATGCTTGGGCTTCGGCAGCGGTACTTGCTCCTTTGGTAATAGGAATCGCGTTGATCGGGCTATTTCTGTTCATTGAGTTCAAAGTGGCAAAGCTACCTTTGTAAGTGTACCTTACCACTCACCAAAACTCATGAGAGTTTATTTTTGGTGCTAATATGCAGTATCACAGGATCCCTTGTAAGCACACTGCTTCGTGGCCATGTGCTGGTTGTCACAAATCTATATATTGACGATTGTGATTTTAGTACATATGTTCAAAAATACTCACATCTCAACCTGTATTTTTACTTCCTTTCTAACCGGATTTATGACGTTCGTAAACTTGTATTATGTGAGTAACTGATCTTTCATGCAAGTCTTGCCTGTTACTTAACTTGGGGATCATTTTCTCACGTCATTTTAGTTACCACAATTCTACCAAGTTGCTCGCGGCGATTCGGCTCTCGAATCAGGCATTCTAATCTTGCCGTTGATCTTGACGCAGATAGTGACCTCGTTCACCTCCGGTTTTCTTGTCTCCAAGTGGGCTTGTTATCGTATTAACCTGGTTGTCGGTTACGGACTTTGGACAATAGGTTCAGGGCTATTCACCACCGTGACACCATCGACGTCTTCGGGTAAATTGGTGGCGTTCCAGATCCTGACTGGTCTTGGAAGCGGTCAAACTCTTCAAACCACTCTGGTAGCCATTCAAGCGGCGGTAGAGAGGCATGAAATGGCTGTTATTACCGGTGCTCGAAATTACCTAAGGATGATGGGTTCTACGCTGGCAATCGCGGCCACAGCAGCAATCGTAAACAACATTGTTCAGTAAGTTAACACATATATCTGTTGTGAAATCTCACGACATAGATCTAACAGCATATTTTTCACACTCATTTTACTGATACAATTTCCAGGTCCAAACTTGAGAGTCTTGATTTTGAAGAATCAATGATAGCCGAGATCGTAGCTGACCCAACCAAGATCTCATCCATGTCACTTACCTCGACCCAAAAGACTGATGCCTTGGATGCATATGGTATGTAGCATTGGATTGCTCTGCTTTTTTAATATATTTGGAGATATGGGGCTGACTTGCAACTCAACTCTCACAGCAAGAGGCGTTCAAGTGACGTACTACATGATGACAGTATTGGCCGGGGTACAGTTCTTACTTTGTGTCTTTTTTGTCAAAGAGTACTCGCTTAAGAGGGCGGACGATGAAAAGCAGAAAGAGGCTGCCAAGGCTTGGTTGAAAGCGCGAAAGGAGAAGACTGTCGTAAGCACGGCGAACAAATCAGCGGCAACAGGTCAAGCACAGGGGACGGTTGTTCCCATCGTGGACACTGAGGCAAAATGGGAAGCGGGAGAAAAAGTGTAAACATATAGACAAAATAGAGTACCATAAACGCAACTAGAAACACTCAATTTCATACCAGCATATGCAACTAATAACTTCAATAAATTTCTGGCAATACGTTCTGCAATCGACGTCTGAGCCGGTATATGGCTGGAAGAATGCAAATTTATCATGGTTTGCTTCTATCATGGCCTCAGATCCTCACAATGTCACATATGAGTACATAATCCACGACTGGGGATAAACAAGAGCAGAGCTTACTTCTGTCAAATCAGCACAGTTGCAGGATTGTGCAACCCATAATTACCACAACATATAATTCGGGGTTTTTTTAAGTGAAGATCCTGCAAGGAAATATCTTTTTGTGGCTGTGCAGTACTTGTAGGCACAATATCACATCCATTTGCCAATATTGATAATTATAGACCAGTTTTATTCTATGAAAGTATTGTTCAAGGATAGATATTATCCTTTCTATATTATGCTTCATCTCAAAATTATTTACTTTTGCTCGACAACCTTTGCCCTCGCATCCCACCAGAACTGCAACCCTTCATTGTTCAAGCCGCCGATGACGTGCTCGGCAGTATGCGGAGCCCCCGGGATGATGGCCTTGGTGTAGGCGACGCCGAGGGAGTCCAGCGTGGCCCACATGTGCTCGTGCGCCTCGCGGAGGCGGACGTCCTCGCCGCCGATGAGCAGGCGCAGCTCGGGCTTGTCGCGCTTGACCTGCTCGAGGATCCTGTCGAGCAGCGTGAGCGCGTGGTTCTCGGTGAAGAAGGTCTGCGAGCCGTTGTACGTGTCGTACGTCACCTCCCAGCCCTCCTTGGCCAGCTCGGTGCGGAACGAGCCGGCGAGCGAGGACAGGGCGCCGCCGAAGACGTCGGGGTACTTGAGGCCTAGGTTGAAAGCTCCGTACCTAATTTTTGTTTTGGTTTGCGGTTAGCTGAAAAGTTCAACACGACACGTCTTGAGTTCGGGCGATATTGGAAACATATTGGTGTGCTTACCCTCCTGCAGAGTGCCCCTCGAGCCAGCGAGCGGAGGGGTGTTTGATAGTGCGATAGCGCTCATCGATGACTGAGACTAGATCATTGCGCATAATATCGCCAAGTCGGCGGCTACCATCGTAGTTGTTGATCCATCGACCCTTGGGTAAAGCCTGTAAAACCACAAATTTAGTCCCGCAGCATAGAAGGACACAGAAGAAAAATGTTGTTAAAAAATTACCTGTGGCGCGACCAGAATCACCTTGGGCATCTTACCCAGCTCCATCTTCCGCGCGTAAAATTGCAGAGACCAGACTGCATGTCTGGAGCAGGAGAAACCTCCGTGCAGCCAGTACAGCACGGGATAGCGCTCGCCGTTGATGTCCAGGTCATCATATCCGGGAGGCAGGACGACGAGGTATGAGCCTTGCTGGCCCGGGCCGCGCGTGGGCTGGCTGTAGAGCTCGTAGCTGATGTTATCTGGCAGCTCCCACACATCCGTGTCGATCCACATGTGGTTATAAGCTTCAAGCAAGCTCTTCGGCGGGTGCCATCTTCCTGGAAAATGATACAATTTAGTCAATTGATCATGCGACGGTTATGTCTTTTACTTTCCCCTGTTTTTGCTTTCCCTTCGAGCTACATTTCACAACCCTCTATGTTGTACATACCTGGGTAAACTGGGATTGGAGGGTAGACGTCGTCCGACTTCGTGTCGGTTGCTGTGGATGTGGCCGCTGTCATTGTGTAGAGTTATTTGGGTACTGTTTCGAATAGTCGAGTTATCTTCGAAGGCAAGGAATGTAGCTGTCTCGTGGTGTTCAATTGATGGTGAACGGACTTATTACTTTGTCGCTATTTTCCCCATCAAGGAGGGGTCGAGCCGCATTTTGTCACTTATAAGGAGACATGGTGGGGATGGTGGGGTAGTGGGGGAAGCATAAAAAATGGTCGCCAAAGGACGGAGGGCGGTTCCGGAAGCGGGCAAGAATGGCGAGCTTCGGATCGGGGGTTGAAGCTTAAGCCTATGCTAATTGTTCAAACGGTCAAGGTTGTTTCACGTTGACCCGGTATCTAAGCTACATGAATTCACTCACAGTGGCCACCAGCGCTCCAAGGGGAAAATGCAACGTGCACGGGGACCACCAAGTGCGGTGGAGTCAAGTCGGGCCAACTTACTTAGGCGAGCGTCGCCTCGGGCTCAGTCGGCTTACCTAGACCGAATTTCCCCGCGCGTCGTGGCAGGCAAGATGCGGAGTAAACAAGGGGGAAAGGGTTCTAGATAACGAGGTGGGGCTGTTCACTGTGGGAAGGAGTATGAGTGTTATATGGGAAGTGCGTGATTTCAGGCATTTGCTGCTGGTTATGCTATTTTACTTTGTGGATGTGGATGGAATCTAAATCACTGTGCACTGCAAGCGTGTAAATATCTACGTGATTAAATTAATGAACATTCAGTTGAAACCCTAGTTGACTGCTGTCGTTACGCGTTCAATTCATACATAGGTAATTATATACTACGTGCCCATAGGATTATATGTGTATGGTCCAGTAGAAGGAATTAGATCTGGAGCCACAGAAACTGCGGCATAAGATGGCATAGTAACTTTGGGGAGGAAGGGATCGAAACGCGGGATCTGTGAGATATTAATTATCAGCCCGAATGGAAAAATGCTGGATTTAATAAAAGCCCACCTCTGTTTCCGAGCTCATCCTTCCCATCGTGCCAAGCTCGGTGCTTGTCAGACCGGCAACTCCATTAGATAAGCCTGATGTTTGCCAGTTTGAACCTTGAGACACCGACTGTGCTTATATATATTGTATGTTAGCTATCATACAAAGCTTACATACATGAAGGATTGCAAGCCTCAGAAGCTGCGTGAAGAGTAACGGGAAGGGGGGTCAACGCACGTTTAAATATGACCCTTCTACGTCGTAATCTCGAATCCAAGGCGCGGTAGCGTATGTTGTACAGTCAGGTAACAATTCAAGTAAAATAGCTTCAAGATTTGCAGCATCCTATAAAAGCATGATTAGTACAAATGGTAGCGTAACAGTTACAGGACGGCGTTTGACTTACGATTGCGGCCTTCTCGGCCATTCTCTTGGAATCAAGGGATTTTTGGCGTTTGAACCACGGCAAAGGGGGTGTCTCGGGACGTCTAGACAAAAACATTGGTCAGTATGCAAAGGTTCCACAAATGGAACTCATATAGGGAAAAACAACGTACGATTCATTGTCTTGGAACTCTCGGGAGGACATGTCGTGAACAGCCAACATACGACGCATCTCTTTAAGCTGTATTGAAGGTATTAGTCATGATTGGTCACCCGAGGTGAAGAGGTCCACAATAACATACCACAAGATACACAGGTCGGAAGTAGGCACTTATTCTCTCTACAAAGCCAAGCATCATCTCGAACCGATCTTTCAGCAATTCCCGCGCCGCAGTATCCCCAGATCCACTGGAGGTTAGTTCGAGCTGAACTCTGATGGAAAGGTAGACTGCATGTGCTATCGTGTGATCGTATATCGTCATGGGTTGTTGGCCTGCCAACTCTTTCTCAACCAGGTCGAGAATATCTGTAATAGCCTGCGCATGCCGTAGACCTCTTTGGCGCGTCTGATCTACCCACCCTTCGGGTGCTGTAGACAGAATATCCTCATCCAGAGATTGAGGATAGCCCTGAAGAACCACGCTGCATAATTCAATGTGGCATTCGTTCCACCACAGATAGAACATGACCATTTGTCCCAAGACTGGCGAGTCGTGCCGTCTCAGAACCAATTCGCGAGACAGCTGCAGCCTCGACGGCAAAGACTCGCGCAGGGTTGCCAGCTTTTTCATACACATATCGAACGAGGAGTTTGGATTCCACGGAGCGACTGGGGAAAACTGTATGCTATTGATGGAGTTAGGTGAAGCTGTCGTTCCCGGCTGTGCATGTGTGCTCTGAAGCCCTTCGCGACTCTCCATGACCACATTGAAGTACCGCTTGATCATGACCCTTGCTCCAACTAGGCGTACCCAGAAACCCATAGCCCCAACATTCTTGTACATCCATTCGGGCATATGGGAGTCATCTGTCTCCAACACCGCATATGGAGTCTCCACACCGATATCCATCCGGTAATTGAAGCCGTCGCAGGGTAGTCTCAGTTTTATGCGCGAAGCAGGACATTGAATGGATTCAGGGGCGCCATTAGAGATGAATCTGTTGACTGCATAGCAAGCAAAAAAGAGTCGTCGGTCGTACTCGCTTTCTACGAATGTTCGAGTCCCCGGTGCCGCCTCATGGTGTAGAGAGAGGCTGAGGGCTTGGTTCATAGCGACTGCGGCCCACAAGTGTGATTGCGCGAACCGTCCAGCTTGCTGCATGTAGGTCGTTATCAGTAGCGCTGTGGCCACATTATGCCTCGAGGCCTCGATCGAGGTGGTGAGCCTATTCCCGGCTTCCGTTGCCCAGCCCATTGCTAGCTCCTCGGGCTCTGGGGGTACGGCGAATCGGGCGCCGACAGCACACAACGCGAGCAGAACCATTTTATTTATCGTTCCTTCGCGGATGGCAATAAGTGTCTTGTCGCGGTGGAGGAAAGCATTGGCGCGGTAGATGTGGACATGCTTGAAGAAAGAAGCGGCCAATTGCTCTATCCGCTCCTGGCTGGGAAGAGTACCAAGAGAATCATCTCGGAGAGATTGATGCTCGTTGACACTAGACTCGGCAGCTGAGTCCAAATGGGATCCAGGTGTTGATGTAGTCTGAAACTGGAAGTTATCGTTCAAAAACGGGTTGAAGCTGTCATATGCTGTCGAAGGTCTGACTGCCGATCCTGGGTGATGTTGGAAATCATGGCGAGGAGAAGGAGTTGTGCGCGGCGACCGCACCGCGGTATCAGATTGATTTGGGAAACTGCCTGTAGCCTGGTCATGACCACTCTCAGCTGTTGCCGGCAACACGCCGTGCCGTGAGACTTCGTTTCCGTTGGAGAATCTTTTCATCCAGGACTCAGCGGACGATGTAAGTACCCGGCTACGTTTAGGTTCGGGATATTTACATTCGTAGCCATAGAGTAGACACCGTGCACATGAGGGGTGGGTCTGCGAGCATTTAGACCGGGCATACCGGCATGTGAAGCATGCTGGAGACCGAATTCCACTTCCTCCGGCCTTTATGGTATTAGTGTGTGGCTGGCTGGGTAGAGATGAGCTCGTGTTGTTGAGAGGGTGTGTGGCTGAGATAGCATCAGAATGGTTAGCGTTTGATGCAACGGAGAAAGATTACCGGAGACCTAATATGAAAGCCCAGGGTACGGCAAGAGCTGGAAACTGCATTGGACTTACCATCTAAGGATCTAGGCCCACTGCCCTCTGGCCATCTGCACTGAACATCCAAGTTCAGACAGTTATTGCACTTAGGATGCGTCTCATCACACTTGACCTTGCGGGCGCGACATGTCAAACAGCCTATATCACAGAATGCTTAGTTGGCTTCTCAATTAAGACCCAGTAACCAATCAGTTTTATGGGAAAAAAAGAAAAGAAAAGTAAAAGAGCCTTACCAGTCTTGACCCGCTTCCGCTTCCGTAGCGGGGCTATAGAGGCTTCTACGCTTCCTTCATTGGGTGGTGGAGGTATTGAAGCCACATTGACTTGGTCGTATTCGTGTTCATGCTCATGTTGTTGCTGCTCTTCATCTGGCAGTGGGTGCATGGAATGCCGAGCCACGGCAGCCATGCCTCCAGTGACGCGAGGTTGGCAAGAGCTGACACCTATCTGAGGAACAAGCAGGGGGCCTAGCTACGCAGGCGAAAGTAGGCGTTGAAGGGGCAGCACGGCGGGCTCCAAGCTACAGGGGGACATAGGACTTGAGCCAAGATGGAAGAAGCATAAAAAAAGGCGAGCTTCGGCTGGGAGAAAAAGAATAAATGAACAGCCACACAATTTGGATACGATGATGTGAGAAGAGAGATAGTAATTGCGCAGGGGAAGACCAAGATGGATCTCGGCCTTCGGGGCAGTCATATGACCTTGGTGTCCTCCAGAAGAAGCGTCTTTGTGGGGGGGGCCTCCTCGCGTCCAACATTAGGTGCCGGCCTGCCCACAATTCCACTGGACCCCCCGTGGGCAGAACCCACCCACATTCCCCAAACTTCTCCAACAGCTGGTCGGGGACCCCTCCTCTCCCTGCTACCCCGCCATAACCTGCGCCGGCTTTCCCGATTCTGGTTCACCGCGGCGGACCTCGCCTGCCGACGCAGTAGAGGGGATTTCGGTCTTTCCATCACCAGCTCCGGTCTCTTTTTTCGAGATGGAATGATAGAATATAGAACATGCGTCGCACGGGGAACTCAATTTTTAAGCACCGTAATATCCTTGCGAATGGAAGTCTGATTCAACCACGTGTAACGTCAATCAGTACGATCGTATCATCGCTCGCTTGCCTGCGAAGGGTCAAACTGCCGACGTACTCGAGCCCGTTTATATCCTTATTACACATCTTTTAGTCTTTTGATACCTCAAATTTAGAAAATGGCCGCGCACTCGGACCCCGTGCAGGTCACTGGCGGTCTTATTCAGGGTGTACCATGTCCGATTGACTCCAGCATCACTCACTACAAGGGCGTTCCGTATGCCGCACCTCCCACTGGACCCAACCGCTTCAAGCCCCCGCAGCCGATAGTTCCCTGGGAAGGGGTCAAGCTTTGCGATACCATCGGCCCCAGCTGTCCTCAGGCACCACCAGACCCAAAGTATATCGACCTGCTGAAGGGTCATCCCCAATCGGAGGACTGCTTGTATCTCAACGTCTACAAACCCAGCGATGCGCACGAGAAGCCCTACCCCGTGTTCGTATGGTACCACGGTGGTGGTTTCCGCGAGGGCAGCAGTGCAGACCCCAATTTTGACGGAACGGGCCTGGCCAAGAAGGGCGTAATTGTCGTTGTGCCAACCTTTCGCCTCTGTAAGCTTCTACTTGCTCCTCTTGTCAAGATGGATCATAAAAATGCACTTTTACTAATTCGAGGTTCCGTGAAAGCAATATTTGGATACTTTGCTCACCCGGATTTGAGCGCCGAGTCACCATCGGGGACCTCGGGAATGGTGGGAATGCTGGATGCTGTTGAGGTCCTGAAGTGGATCAAGAGCAACATCGCCGCGTTTGGTGGCAACCCCAATCAAGTAACCATTGCAGGCCAATCTGCAGGAAACGCCATGAGCCACACCCTTCTTGTATCTCCCCTAGCTAAGGGTCTGCTCCACGGCGTCATTCTGCAGTCAGGACCTCGCTCATTCCACGAGCCATCCACCGCCAATGGTCCCATGTCCTACCGGCCCCTCAAACAAGCCGAGGAGGACGGTGTCGCTCTCCTAGCAGAACTGGGACTTAAGAGCATAGAAGAGTTCCGGGCTTTTGATGATCTCGACAAGATGCGCGAGCTGTCGACCCGGAGAGATTATCGGTGCTGGGGGCCTCCCCCATTCTTCCGCCTCATACTCGATGGCCACGTGATTCCCAAGCCATGGAGCGAAATTGTGGCCGAGGGACCCAGCAACGACGTTCCCGTCATGGGTGGCATGAACAGCGATGAGGGTGGCACATACAACGAGCCAAGATTCACGTACGAAGACTTTCTGGAATGCGTCGAAGGTCGATTTGGCGCTAGTTCGACATACGGCCGCGGCGATGAGAAATGGGTCAAACGATTCTTGGAGCTGTACGCACCTGCGGACAAGGACATAGGCAAGGGCCCGCTGGAAGCTTGGAATCAGGCGTCGCGGGATAACACCCGCAACAATATTTCTCTCTGGGCTCAGGAGTACCACCAAAAGACCAAATCGCCCGTTTACGGCTACTACTTCACGCACCCGATCACACCGTGGGCCAACTGGGAGCCGGACTACAACCAACCGAAGATTCCGGGGTTCACGAATCAGAAGGGCCCCGTTACCGGCGCGTTCCACGGTGCTGAGTTTGCCTATACTTTCAACAGTCTTCTCACCAATAATCTACGACCCTGGACTGAGACGGACCGGATTGTAGGCGACAAGGTGTCTACTATCTGGGCCAACTTCATCAGGTACGGCAACCCGAACGGACCCGAGGGGGTAAACAAGTTACCCGAAAGAGTGGCTAGCTGGCCAAACCTAGTTGAGCACCCCGACACTATGCTTGAGTTAGGTGGTTCATGGCAGACGATCAAGACAGTCGAGGACCCCGAGAGGGTTCAATTTTGGAATGATTATGTACACAGCCAGAAGGCATGGTGATTACGTTCGCCATTATCAATAGATTAAATGTCATTAAGCTTAAAGTAGCATTAAATCCAAGCAGTACAAGGTATTTTGAGTGTGTTAACCTTCTTTTCCACCAAGCTTAAATGACAGATGGTTGTATTTTCCATTGAAACGGCTATATAATACTGATAGACTCGGTGTCATATATCTAAACGGTTTGGTAAAACTACACAACTTCAGCGCTACTTCCCAGCTTTAAACGTGCTGATAATCTCTGTGATCTTACTAGGTACAATTTTTAAACTTAGTATATTTCCTGTTTTTAAGTACGGTAGAAGGAGAAAAAGTAATTCTTAATTAAGCCGTGGAAAACTCTACTATTGCAATTGCACTAGGCCGTGGTACTGCGATCTTCATCGCAGTGGCTGTGAGGATCCCGTCTTGACCAATACTCCAGGTTTGAACCTCGTTGCTCACTGAAACCGCGACGTAGAGCCAACGACCGTCTGGGCTGATGGCACACCCCTTGGGCGACAAGCCACCTAGAGCTGCGGTTTGTATCCGTTGCAGGCGTCCCGTTTCGGGGTCTACGGTGAACCCGCTGACCACGTTGTGGCCTCGGATGAGGGTGTAGGCGTACTTACCCGATGGGTGCACCCGGAGATCGGACAGCAGTACTCCTGGGCCTCCCGCAAGCTCATCAGGCAGGACATCGACAGTCCCTACAGATTCATACTCGCCCCCTTGGGAATATTTAAATGCCTCCACGAGAGGATGGTATTCGTAATTCACATAGAAGATGGGAAGGGTTGGATGAAAAGCCGAGTATCGTGGTCCGCTACCTGGTTGTGTATGCCGAACGTCGAGTATGCGGAAAGATTTGCCGGCTGTGTCAATAGCATAGGTAATGAGCCTGTCCTTCGCCATATCACACTCAACAAGGAAGGAACCGTCTTTTGACAGGGAAATCGAGTGTAAACATGAAAGGGGCCCTTTGTTGTCTAGATGATCGTCTCTGTGAATGTGTATATCGCATGGGGGGTCTAGATTCCCCTGTGCATCTAGCGGAAAGAGTACTGTAGTAGCGTCACCGTATCGCGGCTCAATCCTGTAACTCCCCGAGCTTTTGTCGTGAACAACGGCCGTTGTGGTCGCCCGGCTGGTAAAGTGCGACACAGCAAGGAAGTTCCCGCTGGCATCAAGCGTCAATCCAGCAGGCTGGGTGCCATAGCTTGACCATCGACCCAGCTCGGAAAGAACACCATTGCGGGAGACATCTATGCTGAAAGCGAACACCCGCCCTCCGTTAGATTCGGCAGTGCTGGCGACCTCATCGGTGACATAGAGGATCCTCCGCTTGGCATCCACGGCGAATCCGCCCACGTTTAGCCCGGTCACATACGAGTCCACTGGTATCAAGGCCCCGGTTTGAGGCTCCAGGCGAAAGACGTGTAATCCCTCGTGCGGTGGAGGGTTGGGCATAATAAAACTGCCTACAAACACGTAGGTCGATGTCTTAGTCATCGTCGGGTCAGCGGCTATTGGCTGAGCCATCCTTGACTGTGTGCTTGGTCGCAGTGGGTGGGTGAGGGGTAACAGGGGAGAGGGGAAATTTGGGGTTTCTAGGTAGGGGCTTGTTTGCTCGAGATTTCTCGGTATGGTTATGTGTATGTTTCGCGCTTGGGAATAAAATTTCAAGGCTTGTCGCTTCTAAACTGTCAGCTGGCGTGTTTCCAGCCCGCTTGGTGTTTCTACGTGGAAGTCGGTATTGATAGGTAGCACATGAAATACATTATCTTTCATACTCCGCCCTGATGATGGCGTTTTGGTAGCTCTGGACCTTTGGGATGCCATCGCCTACCCCGGCCGGCAACCGGCGATGCTCGGCTCACATGGCCCGTTATCGTTTGTGTGGGGTCACGCGCGCGACTAAGACAGAGTGCATGTTACATTTTGGCGAGAGTCGCCTCACGGCAATTCTTTCTTGCCCTAAGCAACTCCACAATCATGCCAAGAGCATTTCCCCAAGATTGTGGGTTATAGCTGGTCTCACCCCATACGGGGACAATTCTGGGGGGGCCAATCAGGGGAAATCCGGGGTTGAAGGCAAATCAAATATGTATATCATCCACATCGCCATCCACTCCCCGCATTTTTGATACTGCAATCGACAAAAGCACTTTGTTCATTCTGATCAACATCGACTCTTCCTTTACCTTACTCTTCTTCTTTTTCTCGCAGTCATCTCGCCCAGATATCAGCTGAGCGGCAAACGATGTCGTCCAAGGCCGCGAAGGAGCCAGAGCTGGAGGTCAAGGCAGACAGCAGCAATATGACCGCTGCCGAGCGCGAGGCCATCCTTCTCGAGAGGGCCCATGCGGCTAATGCTGCAGATCACGCCCTTACATGGTTCCAAGCCATGGTCAAGTACCGCAAAGCGGTATTTTGGGCCTGCATCTTCTCTTTCACGCTGACTATGCAGGCAGCCGATGCGACTTGCGTAAGTGCACAATTCCCTTCTACTTTTCTTTTCTTATATCAGGTTCCTACCTTGGATTTCTCCCTTATAGAATGGGTTCTAACCGGGGGAAACCGGATTGGTATAGACTACTTCATTCTACGGGCAAGATCAGTTCAAGAAACAGTTCGGTACGATCGATAGCGGAGTGCTGGAAGTCTCCGCCACTTGGCAGACTGGCATTCAACAAGCTATGGCTGTCGGCGAGCTTATTGGGCTGGCCATTGCCGGTGCATTGGCAGATCGGTTCGGATGGAAACCTATTCTCAGTGGCATGATGATCATGCTCACTGGTTGTCTCTTCTTGTTCGCTTTTGCAAAGGATCTGGGCATGATCGTGGCCGCCATGGTCATGTGCGGTAAGCTCCCCTAATGAAAGCCTGCCTATATAAAGCGTGTGCATTATGCAGCAGCTGACTTCATCATGAAGGAATACCTTGGGGTGCTTTCCAGACGGGATGTATCGCATATTCTTCCGAGATGGTTCCAACCTGTCTCCGTCCATTTGTCACGGCCTGGATCGGGATATGCTGGGGTCTCGGCTTCTTCATCGGTTCTTTGATTATTCGTGCTTGTCTGTATCTTCCGGGTGAATGGGGTAAGTACGATCTCTTCATATTCCCTAGAGGTCGTTCTGACCGACTACTGCGATATTTGAAAATGCTGATCATCGGTTTACCAATTCAATGTAGCATGGAGATTGCCGTTCCTCATTCAGTTCGTTTGGCCGGTTCCTCTTTTGATATGCTTTCTCTTTGCTCCTGAGTCACCATACTTCCTTGTACGCAAGGGTCGTTTAGACGATGCTCGTGCCACGCTTCGACGCATCCGCCACAAAGACACTACAGATGAGGAAATTGAACAGACTATTGCTTTAATCGACTACACCAATAAGATGGAAATTGAGGTCAACAAGTCCAGCAGCTATGCTGAGTGTTTCCGAGGCAAGAACTTGTGGCGTACTGAAATTGTAAGCCGGTCACAACCTTTTAATTTCTTTACCCCTTTCAGGACTAAATGCTTACACTATATACTTTAGGTATGCATTGTTCAGATGGCCCAGACATGGGGCGGCAATGGCATCAATGTTCAAACTGTGCAATTCCTAGAACAAGCCGGCCTTTCGGAGCAAGGCGCCTTTGATTTGAACCTCATCCTCAACTCTCAATACCTTACCTTTGGGCTCATCTGCATCTGGCTTATGACCAAATTCGGCCGTGCTACAATTTTCACCATAGGCCTCATGATAAGCGACGTCTTTTTGTTTGCCATTGGTATTCTGGGATGTGTTAAGCAAAGTACTGCCGTCTCAAATGCCATTGGCTCGCTTCTACTGGTATCCAGTGTTGTTTACATTGCTACCGTTGCTCCGTCATCCTACACCATCATCGTAAGTTCAGCAGTCATATGCTACACCTTTTTCCCTTTGATGAGGTTATCATTATGATCCACATAAAGATTGGCAGTTGCTAACATATTGATTAGGGTGAAGTGCCTTCGAGCAAGCTCCGTGCCAAGATGATATCTCTGTCTCGCGTAGCTTTCAATCTTTCGGGACTCGTATCAAATGTTCTCATCCCAAGAATGCTCACTGGTGGCGCCTGGAATCTTGGTGCCAAAACGTCCTTTTTATTTGTAGGTCTTTTATCCATTATGTCTGAATTTGGTTCATCGTATCTAACTTCGCTCCCCAGGCCGGAACTAATGCACTTATCTGGGTCTGGTGCATTTTCCGTTTGCCAGAGACCAAAGGTCGCACGTTCAGAGAGATTGATTATCTCTTTGAAGAGTCTGGACTGCATCCTAGGAAATGGAGGAAAGCCAAGATTGACGTATTTGAAGAGGTTTCGAATAGCTCTGGTGATGTGAAGGGGGAGAATGAGCATGTTGAGTTCAAAGTTTGAAACACCAGATCGATATAGTTATCATCTCTGGTCGTGTTTACACTTCCATAGCCTTATGCTCTGAGACTGGGAATCTTGTGGCGTGGTAATCCGTTACTCTAAGGTGTAATTCACAATTGAGCCGGACTGAGTAGCAAAACCCATTTCCCTGTCCCAAAATACTTCATGTCATAACAATATTTAAAATGGGTTCGCCTATCCTAAGGTGATTCCTTGTTTTGGGATGGCCTATTCTATATAATGCCAAGTATGGGACAACGCCACGAGAAACAAGCACAACCTTTAACAATTGTCAAGGTAATGTCAACCCTGTTCGATTTTGCATCGCTCTAGGTAGGGTAGCTGGCATCACAGCTACGATAGGAACACCCATGGAAACCGACTATACCACCCGTTTCATTGATTTTTAGATTCATCGCACCCAGAAGTTGTGTCGCTTGGTGCTGCCGTTTACATGTTAATAAGCTAGATAAAACGGTGCTATGGAAGGTTCAAGAAATCGAGAAAAAGAGGTCGACATCTAATCAATCGTATCTACCACGCTTAAACCACCAAATCTCAATATCATATATATCCACAATAGTAAAATAAATCTTGGAGTGTAAAAATAAAAATTAAACGATAGATAATTGTTATAAATAAATCGGCAAATAGGTACCA
Source organism: Xylariales sp. PMI_506 (assembly GCA_021365275.1). Classification (NCBI taxonomy): domain Eukaryota; kingdom Fungi; phylum Ascomycota; class Sordariomycetes; order Xylariales; species Xylariales sp. PMI_506. Next base: position 359,180 of record JAJTIY010000004.1, on the reverse strand, counting down.
GGGAACCCATCACAAGGCACACTTACAGGTAGGACGAATCGAAATTTCGGGTCTATGTTAAATTGGACGCCCAACAATACTCAAGAATGTATAACCACTACTGTCCCGTTGCCAATATCACTGATATCATTTGTTTCTTTGTCGCATGGATAACTGGGATAGTTGGAGTCAAAACCCGAGACGTAGCCAGCTGCAGCGTCCCAATTCTTGTGGGCCTCATCCCAACCACATATGGGCAGGCGGAATATGCCAGGAGTCTGGAGATTGATTGTATCCCCTATAGCAGCATCAAATAGCACACGGTCGGACGCATCCGGTAAACTGCCGCCGTTGTTGCCTGCATTGGCCAATTTTGTTTGTATGGACCTGCGATCGGGGCAAATTCCTATTAGTTTAGCACATTCCTGAATATGTGCAAAACGCAGGGGGGATGTATTGATGATCAATGTTGGGGGAGAAATGGAAATAGGGAGGCACTACTGACCCTAACACGATGTCTTCCACAGTAACACCACCCCAGGCAACACCATCCAAGGCGCTGACACCGTTTGGGCTCCAGAAATCGGAGTCCAGCGGACATATATCATCAGTGCAGCTGTAAGCAGTTCCAGTGAGACTAGCGAGAAAGTACTTTTCGCCGCCGAAGCAGACTGACCTCAGACCGTGGTCGGTAAACTCATAGGTATCGGGTTGGTCGCAAGGAATACCGCTCTCAATGATAAACGCTGTTTTGCCGGAAAAGGACCACGCCGTCGGAATAGCAAAGGCATAGAACGTTCGCCAGATCCAAGCCTCGAACTGTGATGCGCTCGGTGGCTCGGGGATGTTATTTACCTGCCCTGCGGCGCTACCCTCAATCAACTTGCCATCGGAGATCACGCCGCTAAGGTACTCAATCGCCTCATCGGTTCCATTGAATATCCACGTGACCGTCCGTTGAGCCGAGTCTTTCCAGCCTAACAAAGTCGCACCTAGGTAGGCCGTGAGGTTGTTTTGAGCTTCAGCATCCCAAGTAGCCCTGAAAGCAGTAGATTATTAGCAATCATTTCTCTGATGATGTCACAGAAACATTGGAAATAGGTTTCACTTGCGCGCTTTTGGAGTCGGCTATAAGATCCTTCGCTATGGCTATAATACCTGCTATAGAGGCATATGCCGCATCCTTGGCGTTGTCGAATACAGCATCAGAGCGGGAAGCAAAATATGGAAGACTCTTGAGAACTAGAATGGCAATATTAGCAGAGGGACCTCGATAAGAGTCAACGAATTCACTTACATCCATTGAAGAAGGGCGCGCCCACAAACATGGTTCCGACTCCAACCAGATCCAAGAGAATCTGAAGCATCAACTCGTTTTCCTCTGGATCAGGTAGTGGGGCAAAGGTAGCATCAAATAGGTCGTTCTGCCATATCAAGTCGCTCGTAGCCTGTGATATAGCATCATAGTAGCTCTTATGAAGCTCGTGGACTTCGATCAATGACGCCATAACCAAATATCCTGCCGGGCCAGAACCTGCGGTGTTATCTACGCACAGCGGGATTGAATCGCAGTTACTCTCATCCAAAAGGGAGCCGCAAATTGTGAGGTCTGAACCGTGGTACGTATTCCATATTGATTCAATAAAGTTAAGGTTTCCTTGGTCTCGATCACCGCCAGGTGCCGTCCATCGATTTACCGCATCGGTCCAAGCGTTGGGGGCGTCCATGACAGCCCAACGGTACGCAGGTGTGTCCTCTTTGGTAGTGGTGTTTGTAATAGCGGGATCTGTGCAAGAAAGAGTGGTCCAGTTTCCGGTCCGGGCTCCCCAGTTGCTGGGATCGCTACCAGCTTTGATCTGTGTCTTAAAATCAGACCAAGTCAAAGTAACTCCACCGGTGACACCGTTGTCACCGCTTGAGCTGTAAGGTACGTCAGTGTAGTCTTCCAAGTCAACGGCCCAGTTGGTGACGCCGCCGAAGTTGAGAGCTTTGTATAAATTGACTCTAGCAGCTCTGTTGCTGGGACTCATCCAGCCCACCCACTGGTCACCATCGTAGACGAGGATATCCGTGTCACTCTGGGGGTCAGTCCCTGAATACGTCACCCGGTCTGACGCTAATATCTCCTTGATCTCTGCGTCCGAGATATAACCAGCAGTATCGGTACAGGGACCATGAGTAGCCCCGGATTCGGGGCCAGTAAAGGTGCACATTTCGCCCCAGCAGCCCGGTGTCGTCATCTGATAGGATCGACCATAGCTGGTCACTCCAACAATTACCTTGTTTGACGGAACACCGGCTTTGGTGATCATAACAAGCGAGTTTATGGTCTCGGTGAGATTCACCCCACTCCGTAAACAATTCCCGCCAGGACAGCCGGGGTCCGACCACTTGTTGTTGTAATCCCACTGGCCATGTAAGTCGTATGTCATGTAGATTATATAATCGACAACCAAGGACATCACCTCGATGGGATATCCCTTCAGGTACCAGTAAGAAGATGGAGCAGCAATAGATACAGACCTGCTGCCGAGAATATTTTTGAGGATAACGAGAAAAGAAAGATAATTGATCCCGTCGCTTTTATCGGCTGGTGGGATGTTTGGGATATCAGGCGCCTATAATGCGTCAATAAAAGGTCAAAATCAACCATGCGTAACTGAGGGGCACATACTCCAGGGTACTCCCAGTCCATGTCAACACCGTCCAAGTTATTCGCAATGATAAAATTAGCGATGTTGGTTGCTGCAGTCAAACGGTTCGAAGCGGTGGCGACCATGTCACGGAATATAGTATAAGTGCCAGGGTTTGTAGAAAAGTCCCATCCGCCAAACGACAGAATCTTTTTGGGTCCTTTCACCGCTAGAAACGCGTTGAATTCGTAGGTTGCTAGATCATCCCCGATCACGACTTGGAAATCAGGAGTTAGGGTTGCGAATGCAAAGTGAAGATGCGTATACTGAGCCATGTCCAACTGACGAACATCCATATTGAGACAAGAGCGACCAAGGTTGTAACCCTCAAAATAGCCAACACTCATGTACTGAGCAGGAGCGGGGCTGAGGATGAGGTTGGTACCGCAGTTGGAGATGCATCCGTTTGTCCCCTTCGCCGCCGTTCCAGGGGCTCCAGTGTTTGTGTCGATGCAGAACTCGACGGTCGTACCGCACTGACCCCAAACGTCACAGCAGGCATTGAGAAGACATGGGTTTAGGTCGGTGAGTGTTGACATATCATCAGGCTTGGCTGTGCCGGGAACTTGTGGCCCACAGACGGCATTTGAAACTGGGGCCGGCATAGGAGGGCTTCCTGTGCTCAAGCACATAATGACGCCTACCCAGAGGTTATCACAGCCGTTCCAGGCCCAGGTGTCAGTATTGAAGTTCTCAAGATCGTCCACTGTAAGGCTGTTGCTGGCGGCGATTGAGTAGCAGTTGTCGTCAGCTATGGTCGTATATGTGGCACATGACCCATCACTGTTGGGTTTGGGTCTGAAGTCAGGAAGAGTTCCTGCCGAGCAGCAAACATGTTGGCCTGGTTGTAGGGTAGAGCAGAGGGTTGAAGAAGGATTGTATGAAGTGAAGGTAGCCCCTGAAATACCACACTTGACAGCTAGCGAAGCGCAACTGTCGTTCTGGATTACTTGAACAGTAGTGCAGTCGGCCCTCTTAACTCGGGCCCTGGCACTGAGTTGACTGGGTTGGGTGGTGTTTGTGTAGTCAGTGTAGTTGAGGAATGTGCTGTTACCGTTCAGGATTGGTGATAGGGGAGGACTAGTGACAAATGCAGAACCAGTGATGTTAACTGTGTCGGAGAATGCCCTGCTGGAAATGCACTCGGCCCTCGACCACAGCGCCATTGCATCCTGTATAGCACCAAAACTACCGTCAATAGTAGCCATGAAGCCAAAAACGTGGTCAGCATCCCATCCAGGCTCACAAAGCTGCACTACAAATTCAACAGTCAGCATATACCTATCAAATACCGGATGCCTTCAGGAACAGTTCTCGTTCACTTACTCGCGACACCGCCTGAAACTCCTTCCTTGCCAATGGTGTTTAGTATGTACTGGCCAAGAGCGACCTCTGCCATACCCTCATTTTGCAGGGCTTTGCCTATGTAGAGACCCACGGCAGCAGAATTGGCGCGGCCAAAGACAATCGATGTTCGGTTGGTTAGCCCATGACCCTTGCCAAAGTAGCCACGCATCTGTTTGATCAACGATAGAGTGTCCACTTGAGTGATAGTTGCACCACCATCACCATCCCACCACCCTACTTGATAGGTGGTGTTCACCTCAACAGCAGGGACGGGCAATTCACCGATCGGTAGCCGATACAAGTCTGGAGTCCACATTGTGCACGCGCGGATGCGATGCAGACTTTTCGGGTCATCGACATGATCGGCGACTGAGAAGTCAAGGAACACCTGCTGCTGGCAAGAGGCAAGTTGGTCCAGGTTGTGGTAGACCGACCAGTTCCCAGGCTCTGGCCCTACGATACCACATCGTTCGGGGCAGCGGCTTTGGCCACGGTAAGAAACGCCACTGCGACGATTGGCTATCTGATCAGCCGAGACAGTAAGATATTGGAGACAAAAGAAAGCTACCAAGAAACCTGACCACCATCTTGGAGCCATGATGCAACGATTGCGGTGAAGGCAATGACCGTAGAGAAGAGAGTGGAAGTGCAGTGGTCTATAAGTGATAAACTCAGGATAAAGTACTTAATTTTATATAATATATCATCTTGTGTATTTCGCCTTGGGAGCCGTCGTCCTGTTGGCCATCGTATGACTTTTGCCTCCCCCAAAGACATGATATCTACGTTCTAAGTGGACAAAGACAAACGGTACCCGAATCAGTACCCCTGTATAGCATCACAAGATTTCAAATCTGCGCCTTTATGCTGCCTAGTATTGATAAGCTGATTTCCAATACCAAGACCTGAGAAGATATCACAGTGAGATCAAGCAACAATAGTTAGCATGGAGAATGCAAGCACTAGGTTATGGATGACGATATCTCCTCCAAGACAGGATGATTAGGCTTCATGGCCAGGCGGTTGATGAGTCTGGAGCCTTGGCGCCAGGGCCCCGTAGTCACTATGATATTAACGATCACGACATAGTCAGAAATGTCGATAGAAATGGGTTAACGAATTCGATAATTCCTCAGGGTGAAGTTGCCGAATAGTAATCCCTTTTGGACTTGTTACTCTTTTAGGGGCTATTGATTTATTCGTAAAGGGTGATGAAATAAGCTTTATAACATGTGCATAGTACTAGGTCATGATCCCTATACATAATACACCAAAAAAAAAGCCAAGAAACGCCCCCATCGCTACTCTAATTAAACTTCTGCTGACGGATAGCCCTGCATCTTTGGCATGAACATCCAAACCCATGCGTGCGGCTCCACTACCCTGTTTAGCCATGACCGCGGCACAGCCGCTAGTGAGACTTGGCGTCGATTGTGCACATGCGTCGGCAGTTACCGATGCCCAAATGGATGATGCCGTGACCTCGTCCACCTTGACGGCACATGCGTTCGGCGTGGGTGGCGCCGCAAGAAAGACCGCGCACTGGTCGTTGTAGTAGTCGTCGCTCCCGAGCGGCACAGGCAGCAGCCCGGTAATATTGAATGCGGGCGCTGCCCCATGTTGCGCATGTAACTGCATCCGGTTCCGTGACTGCCAAATCCGGCAGTTTCGCCCCGTTTGTAATCGTGAAGTAGTTGAAATTGGACACGCTAGTACTGCCAAGATGCGTTATACCTGATGGGTCGGAGCAGTTGCCAACGGCTACCTGCCAGAGAATACTTAGGTCCTTTCCTCTCGGATCTTGTTGGTAGAAGAAATGAGGGATGCCGGATTGGCGAGTGTGCTGATATTTGGGGTGGCCAATCCAGCTCCAAACTTTTGCGATCCAGTCCCGAAATCGATATACCCCGTCTCTAGCCAGTCTTCGCCCGAGCCCACTTTGCCAATGAACCATACAATATCTAGGACAAGGGAAATGGAAACATTGGGGTTCTGCAGGGTGAAGACAATGGGAAGCAGGTCCGTAGGCGCGTAGGTTTCGTTACGTGGGAAAACCACGTCGAATTCCACGATAGTTGGAACAGTATTCATGCTCTGTGCCGCTACTCCGCATGCCAAGGCGAGTAAAAGGGCAACGGGCTGAGAAGAGCAAGCCATGGTTCCAGAAATTGGTTGCAGCATCCTAGCAATACTTCTTGCTGACCTGGTTGTTGATGGTCACGAAGGTAAGAAGAATGAATCAAAGTGTTGAAGGGAGAAACTCTTATCTGGTTATAATGGGCCCCCATGGAGGCAATGTGCTCGGTGCATGCAGCCTATTACAGAATACCAAGACTTACGCCCCCTGAACATACCTCCACGCTGGGCTAGATCGCGCCTCAATATGCTTGCTTCGGTTACACCTCAGCCTCCATGGCGAAGAAGATTTGCAATTTCAGCAAGCTGTTTTCCCACGCCTTTACAAAGTGGAGCATAGAACGATGGTATCGTGACTTTGAATGTAGAGTAATCAATATACTAGATTAGTTCGCCTATAATGTGGACGGATATAGAAAACCTGCCCATCGCGGAGTTTTAGTTTCTACTAGTCACTGCACGCTCATTCCCACATACTAGTACTCGTTAGGAGATGCCAAGACAACTACTCAGAAACTTGTCTTCTTTCCATGATGGCACAGTTGTAAAGGCCCAGGTGAGGATTACTGATAAATAACGACCACGACGTACGCAAAACCACGGGCTTGGTTCGGATAACATAACTCCATTCAATCGCAGCCGCCTAACTTGTGACTTTCACCCAGAAGCTACTCCAATCGTTATTTCCCGACTGTCTCGTAGAATGTCTCTCACACGGTCCTTCACTCTCTCTCTACTTGCAAGCATTGCTCGTGCTGCCGTTACATGCAACTATGCTACGGTTGCTGCCAGCGGTGACACCTGCACTTCTATTGCAACTTCATGGGGCCTCAGTGTTGCAGCTTTCCAGGCCCTTAATCCTTCTGCCCCTTGTCCAACACTGGTAGCTGGTCAGTCCTACTGCGTGATTGGGACTGTGACGACTGCCACCACGTCGTCAACTACATCTACGAGTACTTCTTCAGCGACGACGCTCATTACTAGTACAACAAAAAGCACTACCACCACTAGCACCACTACTACTACTTCCACAACTACAGCATCCCCATACAGCCCCACACAGGCTGGCGTAGCAGCTGACTGTAAGTATTATCAAACAATATGGAGGATCATGTTACATCAAAAACTAATCTGGTCAACAACAGGCAACAACTGGTATTACGTCAATGCAGGCGATACTTGCAGTGTCATCGCTGCCAAGTATGGCATCAGCCTAACACAGTTGTGAGAATACCTATTCTTCAGTTCACTAAGTCTTTCGTCGTCACGCTCATTTTGGCTAATAATTTCCTTCCCCATCAATAGCTATACCTGGAATCCGGCCGCTGGCACAGATTGTACAAGTCTGTGGGCTGAGTACTGGGTATGTGTTGGAATTCCAGGCGCCACGACGACGACCACCACTTCCCATGCAACTACTACCACTACAGCAGTTGCAACCGGCCCAACTCCTCAGATGCCTGGTGTTGCTTCCAACTGCAAGACCTACTACTTGGTGTCGTCCGGCGATAGCTGCTACACTATCGAGCAGGCCAAGGGTGTCACATTGACGCAGCTGCTCGCTTGGAACACTGAGGTTAACTCGGATTGCACAAACCTGTGGCTTGGGTACTATATTTGTGTTGGCGTTTAAGTGTCTACTCCAGTATATGGATTTGAATTAGCTATGGTGCCCAAATTCTCAGTACACGATTTGTTGGCTAAACGGATGACTGCTCCACATTTTTCCTCGACCCCTACTGTTGGGACATAATCTTCAAGTTAATTAATATTTAGTTCTCTCTGGTAATTGATATATAGTTGTTCCTTTTCGTTTTTTTTTTCTTTTTTTTTTTTTTTAAAAAAAAAAATACATTGCGCTCCTCTCTTACTATGTTTGATCTTGATACGTAAAAAATTCAGCAAGCGAATCGGACTCGTAATCCCAGTAATCTGGCTCTGGGAGAAACATGGTACCAATGTCGGTGAAGAACTGATCCAAATTTAGGTTATCATCGCCAATTCCGACCGACTCGGCTAACCCAATTCTCTGAGGAAACGGATCCCAAAGTCCTTCGTCCGCGAAAGATCCTGCGGCGGAGGTGTCGGTCGATGACACCGCAGCGGTTGAGCCCTGGGAGGACTCCGCAACAGAGGAAGCTTGTCTTCGTCGAAGATGCTCTATGGGAGTCTCCCCGGCAACTTCCTTGAACACCCGGTGGAAATGCCACTTGGACAGACCAGCCTGTTTTGCTAATCCGGCTAGACCTCGCGAGTTCGAGGTTGTACAGCGACCCTCCGCTGCTGCTGTGGACTCTGGCTCTGTGGACTGTCGAATGATTAGGTCCTTGTCCAGCATCGCTCGAACTCGGCGCACGGCGCTCTCCTCGGGCATTCTCCCCACCGTACTGGGTTTGCATCGCTTGCAGGCGCGGTACCCAGCCGCTTCCGCCTGTTGGCAGGTATTATAAAAGGAGACGTTGGAGCGGTTTGCGAGTCGTGCCTTGCACACGGGCCGACAGTAGATCTTGGTAGTCCGGACGGCATAGACGAACATGCCATCGGCCACGGGATCCCGCGACTTGATCCCGTTCCATCTCGCCGTATCGGTGAGAAACGAAGGGCCCATGCCTCTCTTATAAACCTTGGGCGCAAGTGGATAATCTAACAGGAATTATGAGAAAGTGTAGCACTCGAGGGCAACTTGAGTCATCCCTTATCAAGCAGCGTAGGGACTTTTTATGTGGGTTGAAAAGGTGGGGTCGCCACTAGCTGGTTGCTTTAGAAGTGACCAATCACATCAATTGTCGTTAATGGTAAGTGGAGATTGCTTTCTATGTGACCACTGTGGACGTTGCTGTTGATATTGAAATGGGGCGTCCAATAGCCCGAGGGCCAGCTCAAGGATCGTCCTGAAATGTGTATATAAAGACCGAGTTGATCGAATCATTGGGAGGGTGAATCTGCTAAGAAACCAGAGAACACATTGAATTAAGAGCAATACGTTGGCCGCTGCAGTCATTAAGTCCACAATCTTTTATCTGAAAATGTCCACGCAAAGTCATTCTATCATCTCCCCTGCTATCCTTTACTGGGGCACGCCAGTTGTACTTATTTCATCCGAAAATGAAGATGGATCAAGCAACCTTGCCGCCATGTCCTCCGCATGGTGGTTAGGCCACGGGTGCATGCTAGGTCTCGATGCCGAGTCTAAGACAACGGAAAACATGCTACGCACTGGCCAGTGTGTTCTCAACCTGCCGGACGATACTATGGCGGCTCATGTCAACGAGCTTGCTGATACCACCGGTTCCAACCCCGTCTCCGCTTCCAAGCAGTCCAGAAACTACAAATTTATCAAGGACAAGTGGACCAAGGCTCGCCTGACTCAGGAGCCGTCCGACTTCGTGCGGCCTTCTCGTATCGTCGAGTGTCCTGTGCAAATGGAGTGCGAGGTAATAGATTCCAGTCCGCTTCGCAAGGACCTGCCCGACCGCGTGGGCCTGGTACTGGCCGTCGAGGTCCGCGTGCTACGCGTGCACATCGTGGATCGCCTGCGCATGTCAGGCTATCCGAACCGCGTGGATCCGGACAGGTGGCGGCCGTTGATCATGTCCTTTCAGGAATTCTATGGGATGAAGGAAGGAAAGGTAGCAGAGAGCGTTCTAGGTCGGATTAGTGAAGAGAAGTACCGCGGCATCACCAAGAGTGATGTGAAGAAACTGCCAGGGGATGATGACGATATTGAAACCATTGATGCAACGCCTGCCAATTGATTTGACGTATAGATAGAATTTTTCTATATAGACTAGACTCTCATATATTATTGGCCCAGTAATAAAGCTAGTAAACTGGGTGTCATTCTACGTCGGAGTCATCTTTCGTAATGCAAAACGGAATGAACATATGTTATAGCAGCGAGAACAAACCTTAACTGGCTCAGTTTGCTTACTAGAAGACTTAAGGTAGCCATATAGTTTCCATCTTCCAGTATGATTACCCGCAGCATACTTTGTGATCAGTGCACGATAAATGTTAATAATAGAGAGACGAGAGCCTGCCTTTCATCAAGTAGAGTTACAGTGGTGGCCTTCAAAGATGAATAATACAAAAGCGGAATCGAAAGCGGGATGTAAAGCAAAAGCCTAAATTATCTCCCGCTAGGTCAAGATGGTGAACACCTGCGTCCCATCGTTGGCACACGGAGCCACGTCCAACCGGCCGTTACCAGCGATGATACATGTAGCGTTTGCTGCGTCCTCTGGAGCCATCACAAAAGTCGTGCCGCTGGTATAGGGGATCAACTGGCCGGTATTGGTCTGACCACCTAGTTATTTGAAATTATGTATCAGTGCTATGTGCTCAGGGTGTCGATTGTGTTCAAAGATAGGGATATCACTTACTTCCGTCTGCACGTCCTCCGCAAGAGAACATGTTGATGGTATCTCCAGCTGCACGTCTACCATCGTGGCTGACACAGCCTTGTGTCTGTTCATGCGGAAACCTTTGTTTTAGTCGAATTGCACTCAAAAAGAGGGAAAGTCAGCTACAGGGCGCGTTATTGGCTTACCAAGCTGCTCACGATCAGCGCCGAGCCCTGGGCGTTGTTGTGCACCCCCGCGGTGACAAGGTCGAACTTCTCGTTGGGCGTACCGCCGCACGTCACCAGCGACACGGGGATCAGATTCTCTCTGAAGTCGCCAGCTGTGGGGTCGACGAAGAGACACTGGCCATTCGGGGCCTGGATGGACACGGAGGAGAAGGCGCGCGTGGCCGTGTCATCCCGTTGCTGTGCCTCGGCAACGGCCGAGGGCTGCAAGGTGCCCCCGGCACCCGAGACCGGGACCGGCGTCGTAGGGTTAGGAATTCCGGCCCCTGACGCATCGTTCGTCACGACGGCTGCGCTTGACGTAACAACTGCTGCTGCTGCTGTTGTATCGGTGGATGCTGCAGAACTAGTAGTTGCTGCTACCACACTGGTAGTGCCAGTAACCGTTTTACACTTCTTCTTCTTCTTGGATATCGTCACAGATGCCAAAGTGGACAACGCTGTTGATTCTGTTTCCGATGTTGTGGCAGCAGGAGTGCTTACCACCGCGGTTGCGCCATCGGCAGCTGCCCCGGCAAATGTAAAGACCTGCGTGGCATCTCCAGAAGCACAGTCCGCGATATCTAACACATCACCAGTGACCACGAAGCAAGACCCTGGCTGGTTCTCCGGTGAGAATGTCACGGTACTTTCTGTACCGTTGAAAGCGAAAAGTTGAGAGTTGGTTACCTGGCCACCTATAGCGGTAGTTCAAGCCGTCAGCAGCATTACCATACGTACGGGTGCAGGAGTAGGATCACATACTGCCGTCAGCTCGACCTCCGCAGGAGAAGAGAAGCACTTGATTTCCTGCTGCCCGGCGAGGATCGAAGTTAAAGCACGCTCCCGTCTATGGGAGCACACGCGGTGTTAGAACTCAGCATTTGAGAATATGAGCATTGGTTTGGCGTCCGCCTAGGCTTACTAGTGTGCTAACGATCAAGGCCGAGTCCGCCACGTTATTATGAGTGCCGCTGGTGATGACATCCCATCCTTGACCGTCTGTGGCCCCGCAGTCCGCGATTTGAATTGGTGTCAGGTTCGCCCGAAAGTCACCAGAGAGCTCGTCGACGAAGAGACATGTTCCATCCGAAGTCTACAATGTCCCGAGACCGGTTAGATCGCGTTATCAGACACTCCAAAGTTGACAAGGTCCTATCTATACCTTTATTTGCGTGTTAGAGAATGCCCGTGTTGCAGTGGCGTCGCGCTGTTGGGCCTCCTCAAAAGCCGCTTGGTCTAGCTCGGTCACATTCCGCGGACCGAGAACCGAGAGTACCGGGCTTGCAGCAGCATTGGCTGAAAGCACCGCCACGACTGCGACTAAGCTAATCATGATTCGAAATGCGAGAGAAACAGTGCAGGTCAAGAAAAAGAAGTGAAAGTGATTTGCAGATTCGAAATCAGTGGTAAAAGAATGAATTGTTTACAACAAAAAGAATGTGAGTACCAGGACCTGCCCTGCAGAGAATGCCTAACGAGAAAATCAAAGAGGTAGATTATCCCACGGGTGAAGGCATTATAAATTACCACGAGGGAGTAGGAACAAAACCACTGCTGTTTTCTAAAGGATACACAAAGGGATGTCTCCTGCGCATAACACCCTTGAGTGCTCATTGAATCACAGTATCAAAGGTCATTATCTTGGCTGCAAAGGGCTCTGCAGGAGGTGCGCCTCGTTGATCCTAACAGTTTCTCTAAAGTTTCACGCCCAGGACAGCGGCCAGACCAGGGATAGATTAACGGGCGTTTCTTTCAAATAATTAAGCTTAAATCAGTCCTAACTCCCAAGGCTTCCCCCCGGCGCAGATTGAAGTGCTGAGGTTGATGAAACCGTGCCTGTCGCAGGTGTCAGCGGTTGCAGGTTGACGATGAGACGAAGGTGGCGGCGGGGGGGGGAAGCAAATGGAATCGGGCCAATAAGCTAACCCTAGCAGGCGATCAGGGGAGTGGCAGGGATATGACATGACAGGGCCATCGCCAAATAGAAACATGAGTACAGAAAGAATAGAAATCTCCGGTATGCAAAGTAATTAGCAGAGCTGAGAACCCCCTAACCCGGTGGATCTTCTAAAGCGGACAAGCCTACATAACCCATCCAGCAGCACAATCAGTTACTTCACCTGATCCCCACCACGGGAGCCGACCTATGGGAGTCGCCGGCCCTCCCCTTCAACACCAGCCTCATTCAAAATACCACACATTTTCGGGAACTCCGCCTCTTCATGATGTTCGCATGCATCCCTTTTCGACTTTTTGCATCTACACTGGTCGTATCATCATCAGTGCAACTGCGGGCCATTGTTATTATTTGTACTCCTGTGAGTAGCGAACGGCTGCCCCGCACGCTATCACATTGCATCTCCACCTGGGCAATATTCAGCTGAAAGCTACCTGGTAACGGCTAGCCCGCCCATCCAAATTCTGCTGTGATTGGCATGAGGGAAAACGTGGCACTCGTTAACGGGAATTCCTAGTAATGATCCACAGTCCATGGCTAGCTGAATGAACGTGACCCGCGAACGGGGGGCATTCACATGTGCATTTCTCTGATATCTACGGGGTATCGTAAAAAGAATTGATAAATCTTTCTCCTATCGTGTAATAAAAGACATGCCATGGTTTTAGGTCCTCCATGAGAGTAACACTATAATCATTTTAATCATTTCATCGACAAGCTGCGATTTCTTCAGGGCTACAAAATGGTAGTTGCCAAACGTGATCTATTCCCGAACATCGTGAAGGACAGAGCAGAGCTGGGACAGATATTCGGCTATGTTGCAGATCTTAGCGGGAACCCTGAAGAGGTCTCCTTCCGAAGGCTTCTCAATGCCGTCGACAGGGCAGCTTGGTTCATCCGAGAACGGCTTCCGGAAGACGTAAAGGTGTTTGCCTGGATGGCAAAGAATGACTTTCGTTATACGGTTTGGATGATTGCGGCGGCAAAGGCTGGGAAGATTGTAGGCTCCTTGGTGCCAAGTCCCCACGTGTTTCCGTATTTTAATTGTTGAAACTCTGTATGTAGGTGGCTTTCCCTTCGCTGAAGAACGCCCCGGCAGCCAATGTGGCTCTTTTGTCCAATATGGGAGCCACTACCCTGCTCTATGGTCCGGAGTCCCAGGACATCCTCCGCCCGCACCTCGACGCCGTTAGCAAGACGACTCAGCTCATCCCAGCCTTCGATTGGGACCAAGCTATGAACGATGAGCCGGTGCAACCGTTTCCCTATTCGGATACCTATGAATCCAGCAAAGATAAACACTTTGTGGCAATTCACACATCTGGGACATCTGGTATGATATGCTATTAATTGAAAAAGAAAATCCCAACCCAAGTCTGATGGTGTATTGCTAATCAGTCAATAATATGAAAAGGCAATCCCAAGCCGTTATACCTCTCAGCCTCGTATTTCAAGTCACCGGCTCTCTTCGAATCGTACATCCGGGACGACCCAAAGCTGAAATCTCTCTTCCCCAGCTGGTTTGATGAAGAACAGCGCGAATTAACAATGTTCAGCATATTCCCCCTCAACCATTTTGGCGGGCTATTCTTCACATCTATGTCGCTGGGGGTTAATATGAAGCTAGCTATTCCACACCCGGACGTGCCATTGGTGCCAGAGAATTTGATCAAACTGATGATTCCTAGCTTTGATTTCTTCTGCATTGTGCCTGCTATCCTTCGCTCTATGATCAAGCACGAGGAGTGCGTCGAGCGTCTGCGACATTTTAAGTATATCCTTTCCAGTGGTGCGCCGATGGAGGAGAGTCTTGGAACAGCCGTTGCTGCGATCAATCCTAGAATCCAAACCGCATATGCTACCAGCGAAATCGGTGCGCCTCCTTTTATTCGCACCGACGTATTTAAGGACTCAAACCCAAACTTCTTCAACACGGTTCACATCTTACCTTCTGGTCATAGGTTCGAAGAGGTGATTCCCGGATCGTTCGAGCTTGTCATCCCCCGCACCAAGGAAACAGAGTACTTCTATTGTGTTTTTAATGTACTTCCAGATATAGACGAGTTTCGTACCAAGGATCTCTTTGTACCGGTTCCTGGACATCCAGATGCATGGATTTACACCGGCCGACGTGATGACCTGATTGCCCTAGCAAACGGGCTTAAGTACGACCCAGTTCCTATGGAGAATGAGATCGCCACCCATCCAGACGTGCGCGATGCTTTGGTAGCCGGAGAGTATCGATTCTCGCCGTGTCTGATCATAGACATGATGCCCGGGAAAGTCCCTCAGACAGCCGAGCAGCGAGAAGAAACCTTGCACGCCCTTTGGCCGACGATCGAACAGGCGAATCGAAAGGCCGCAAAGTATGGCAAAGTTCCGCGCGAATTGATCTTGTTCACCACAGTAGAAAAGGAATTCCAGCGTACGGCCAAGATGTCGATCAAGCGGAAGCTGACTGTTGCTCTATTTGAGCCAGAAATCGAAGCTCTTTACGAGCAGAACGAGGCAGGACTATTGACGAAAGACCTCCCACCCATTACAGAGCTATCCGCAGAAGGCATTACAGGATGTCTGTTAAAGCTGTACGCGGACGCTCTGAACTCTCCACAGCTAGGAGATGATGATGACCTCCTCGCGCAGGGTATTGACTCTTTCACAACTGCAATCATCCAGACCAGGATCAAGGCCGCACTGAGGCCAATCTTATCATCCCAGGGAAGCAGTGAAAGCAAGCTCGACATGATCAATGCCCGACTATTATATGGCAACAGAAGCGTGCGTTCGCTTGCCGGGGCTGTCTCTGCGCTACTTGGTGCCGCAAACGGCCACGTGAGTGATCACGGCCAAGCCACCAACGATTCCTCTATTATCGAGATTGAGAGATTACTGGAGGAATTCGAGCCTTTAGTACGGCTCCCAAGGCGCGAGGTCCCTACCAAAACGGCCGCTGAGCCTGCAAAGGTCATCGTTACCGGGACCACGGGATCCATCGGGACGTATCTCCTGGCGGCGCTCCTTGCCAAGCCCAGCACCGAGGTCGCGCACGTGTTCTGCCTCAACCGCGACCCTCGCGCCGGTGTTAACACTCAGAACGCGGCGCTCCGGTCTCGCGGCTTGGCGGAGATCAGCGACCGCGACGGCGAGGAGCGCGTATCGTTCATCACCATCGACGCGGGCAGCCCGCGCCTGGGGCTCGGGGAGGAAACCTGGGAGCAGCTGCGCGGCGAGGCGAGCCTGATCGTGCACAATGCGTGGCAGGTTAACTTCCTGCTGCCGGTGCCTGCGTTCCGTGGCCAGATCGGCGGGCTGGCCGAGCTGCTGGCGCTGGCGCACTCATCCCCGCGGGGGCCCGAGGTGCTGTTCGTGTCCAGCGTGGGCGTCGCCGGCGGCGACCCTTGGGGCGACGGCACGCTCCGCGAGGAGATCCACCACCGGTCCGGGGCGACGCTGCGCCAGGGCTACGCCCAGAGCAAGTACATCGGGGAGCGCCTGATCGAGGCCTACGTCAGCAGCTCCGGTCTCCCCGCCGCTGTGCTCCGGGTGGGCCAGGTGGCGGGCCCGGTGAAAAGCGCCAAGGGATCGTGGAACGCGCAGGAGTGGTTTCCTAGTCTCGTGCGCAGCTCGAAGTTCATCGGTGCCCTGCCGCAGCAGAGCGGCTCGCTCGCCTACATCGATTGGATACCCGTTGACGAGCTGGCAACGGTGGTACTAGAGATTGCCGGGATTTCGGACATCTCGGGGCCGAAAGATGGCGAAACAGTGAATACAAGTGTTGGTGGGGCGGCTCAGGCAAAGCTGGTGTTTAATGTGATGAACCCCAACCCTACCAGCTACGAAGCTCTGCTTCCGGGCCTTTCCAAGGGGCTTGGAGCAGAGATTGTTCCGGCCGAGGAATGGCTGGATCGGTTGAAGGAAAGTGCAAGAAAGGCGGGAGGTGTAGTGTCTGAGAAAAATCCAGGAGTGAAGCTGATAGATTTCTATCGTGAGGAGTTCCTCGATAAAGATGGACATATGCCAAAGGTAGCCACGGACAACTTGCTGGCGTGCAGCTCGACAGCGAGAAGTTTGCCAGCTGTAAATGACTCCTGGGTGGAGCTATGGTTACAGCAATGGCAGTTGTGAAAGGAATCCTTTTCATTATCAAGAGGTTCGGAAACATTCATGTGAAAAAGCCTTCATATTTTATATTTTGATATTAGTTATGGATCTATGTACCTCTAAGCAGTATAGTAGACCTTGGCTTGGAGAATTCTGGTCCATCTCCGAAATGAACCAAAAACAAATATGTATAACGTCCACAGCGAGCATCAGAATCGTAGAGGCAATGAATTCGGGTCGAAATTGGACAATCAATGAAATAGTAGGCCACTTCAAACTGGTGAAGAAAAGTGCATAAGAATTGAAGCATTCTAGAGGACACCAATAACGTCCCATATATCTCGACCCTAACCTGAAGTGATGGCGGAAAAAAGAAAAGTTACAAAAGAAAAAAAGAAAACAAACCATGCAGCAAACAGACTTTTAACGGATATGTACAAGTTTTTCGAGTACTTGGTACAATTACGAGTTGTTACACAGAGTACTTACGTAGTACAGAAAATGAAAAGAAAAGAATACCCCACTTCATGATGGCCCTCGGGAAGCATGTGGAAGGGCCGTTGAACTTCTATGGGGCCCAGGCTCCCCAACTTTAAATACCTGGACGCATTCGAACGCACCCGTCCTCGCCTTTTATACCCCATCTCTACGGTTGATCAGGGTGCTCATGGTGCTCAATGTCCATTGCATGCTGCTTAACACTGAAATCTTGTGCCTACCACTGTCAGAAACCTTCAAAAATTACTGGTTTCAATCGGTTACTCACTCTAACGGTTTTAGACCATAAAACTTGTGAAAAAACGCCAATTGAGCCAACTTGAATTTTGTCACAAAATACAGACGTATATCGTGTACATCGCTCTCCAGCGACAAATCCAAGATGGTTTATACTATGGTTTTCAACGTTGATGGTGCCTGCCGGCGAAATGGCCAAGCTAATGCCATCGGAGCCGCGGCCGCTTGCTTGCATTTACGCGGTGGGCACAAGCTGCTCTATAGAACTAGAAAGTTACGCACCGGATACTACGATCCAGCCCCAACCAATCAGCGAGCCGAGATCGCAGCCATTATCTTAGCTCTCAAGTGGGTGTTGGAAAAATACGAAGAGCTCGACGGGTACCCTCGCCTCGATGTCACAATTCGTACAGACTCGCGATATGCCGAGGGCTGTATGACCGAATGGATCTACAAGTGGGTGACCAATGGATGGACGAACGCCAGGGGTGAGGCTGTTGCAAACCGTGACCTGATTCAGAAAGCATCCGATCTGGATGATCGCGTTGCGGAACTGGGTAAAATCAAATACGTATGGGTGCCACGTAGTGAAAACACTGACGCGGACCAATTCTGCAATGAAGCGTTGGATGAACAGGAATAATGTGATCATGCGCAACGGTAAATGAACGTATTTCTTCTAGGCCAAATCGAAAAGTGTGCAATTTATCCAGCGTTGGTCTCGGGTTGTTCAAAAGCGTGAATGTAACACCTAATTTTCGTGGAACTCTCACCTTGGCCAGGTCTATGATATCGTACTTGGCCATTGTATCTTATCTCACGGAGTTATGAGGTTACGAAACATGAAATAGTGATCGAAAAATCAAGAGTATTAGAAAATCAACAGACTTGAAAACTTACCCAACTTACTCATTCTGGATTGGTTATACCAAGGTAAACCATGTAATCAATTAAACGTAATAAAACCTGGAACTATTGTCTCAACCCTTTGGGCTCGGGTTTCAACAGTGAGGATTCAGTAGCCTGGAAGTTGCATCATTCCACTATATACTAGACGGCTATTAATGACAAAACTAAATATTGAAAGAAAGAGAATTTCGTTGCTATCCAACATGTAATGCGGTAGCTAGATGGCTGGCCAATCTATCGTTGAATTTCGATTGCGTCAGAGCGGCCCTGAGAGTCCATTGTAGGATTCACAGTTTTTCGTCGTTGGGAAGATCTTCAGATTTACCCTCGGCAATGAATATCATATTTGGCATTTGTCATCTCATCGCCTTTATAAATATGGACAGAACCAGAAAGGGACGATTAATTACTATCCGTTCAACTCCCGTTCACTGCTGTTTCTTTTATGTGGCTTGGCTCATTGAGAACCTCCTTTAACGGCCTATTCCAATTGTCAGGCTCAGTTAATAGGCCCATAAACTTAAAAACGTCTCCCTGAGCTTCAATTATCTCCTGTATATTGGCAGCACTATCGTCACCACCAGAGATGAGGGCGAGTGTATCACCACCATATACACTGCACTGCCAATATACGCTCCGCCCTACCGGAAACGCGCCACCGCCCTTTTGTAAAAGCAAACCATTTGGACCTTTGTATCCAAGGAACGAACGCACATCAAGCGTCAGGTTGAACTTCTGCGTCGAGAAGTACTTGGTGAGTAATGCCGCCTCTGCGCCGAGCTTGGCGACAACAGCGCCCATTGGCGCATGGCACCGCTCCACCACCTGGGTCATGTGCTCATGCAAGCGGGTCATGAAGGAAAGACAGGATTCGTCCATATTTATGTCGATCTTGTTGAAAAGAGGCGCATAGGTCGGGCCCATGACCGACCAGGGGTTGGGCAGTCGATCCTGCACAAATTCGTCCTGGAAGGGCCATTGTCGGCCGGCGCTGTTGTCCATGAAGAGAGCATGCGGCTGTCCAGTCTTGCGCCAGTTCATGAGCGAGACAGCAGCCTTTACGGCTGCGAAAGGACGAATGCCGTGCTGCGTATGGAGCTGAGGCAAGCCAGGGTACGTGCGTTCCTCGAGCGGAGAGAACTTTACGAACCCTTTGAACTCCTCATCGGGCTTTGCGGATTTCACCTCCGTCGTCTGGCCGTTGATGGCTGCGGCTGCTGGCACTGGCTCCTTTTCGAGAGGCGGCCAGACTGCAGCCGAGAGCTTGGAAAACCCGCTAAGTACTTGTGCTTGGTACTCAGCATGCGCCATTGCTGTGCGACTTGTTTCAAAGCCGTGGTACATGTCGGCCCAAAGTTTGTAGTCCACGTGGTCAATGTTGAGCGGAAAGTTGAGGTCTTTGAGTAGATTGTCAAGATCTCCTAAGAGTGGTTCCATCATTGCTGCATCAAAGAGCGCATGGTTCATGGACATGACCAGCAGCGTGGTCTCCGTCCCTGCTACCTGCACAATCTGGATTCTATAGAGAGCATGCGGCGGCTTCGGACCCTGGCCGCAGTGATTGCGCGAAAAGTCTTCATAGAATTTGGAAACCTCCTCCGCAGCGATGGTCTTGTAGGAAATGCATGCATTGCGGAACTGGATGCATGGTCGAACCCGAGCAAGAAGCGTCTGCCCCTGGAAGAAGACTCCAAAGCTGCGGAAGATGTGCCAGCGGTCGAGCAGGCGGCTGACGGCTTGAGTGATGTGGCGAGTGCCGATATTAGAAATCTCAAAAATACGACGTATGTAGCCTCGATTTGGGCCTCCAGGGAAGATGTTAAGCGCATAGATTGGAGGTACTTTGAAGATTTGTTGGACATGGCTTTGCCAATCCATTCCAAATGGAGCAAGCATAGCCTCAGTCGTGGCACGCAGCTCCACGAACTTTTCGGGCGTGAGGCCATCGATGCATTTCACATCACTGAGACCGGGCGGACCAGCGTAAACCGGTGCCAATGCCTTGGATATATGCTCCGTCGCATGAGCATCGCAGAGTCGAGCTTGGTCTTGGACCGTCTCCGCAGACATAACTGCGTTCAGTGGGATCCGTCGTCCCGCAATTCTCTCAAGATCTCGGCAAAATCGTGCAGCACTAAGACTGTCCATGTATCTGCGCATAGGTGAATTTGGCACAATGTTGTCAAACGGTATATGGAAGTGCTTGGAGACTAGCATGCGAACACGGTCAACAGTTGAGCGTAGCCCGTTTGTTTCGGCGGCCCCCTCTTCAGTTTCTGAAGCGGCAACTTTATCCAGTGCCTGCATCGCGAGTTTCTGAACCTCAAACTTGCGGATCTTCCCACCGGGCCCTATAGGGAATGCATCAATCCCTATATCCTCCAGAGTCAGGATAGCCGCCAGTCTATAATCAGATCCAAGCTGAGATACCAGAAACTCCTGTATGTCCGCTTTTGTGAACGACTGGGCCTCCTTGGTGGGACTGATGACCGCCACTGGAACCTCGCTTGCCACAGGGTCCGATATGCCAACAATGCAAGCCTAGACAGAATTAGGCCATGAATAATGCACGATACTAGAGAGAGAGATTTGACAAAACTTGTAACTCACCTTGATACCAGCTTTGCTCAGAAGCTGGTGTTCCGCCAGGGCGGGATAGCAGTTTTCACCACCACGCTTGATGACATCCTTGTATCGGCCCAGCATGTGTACTCGACCATCATTGTCAATCACGCCCTGGTCTCCAGATTTGAACCAGCATCCGTATTGGTCCTCGTAGAACGAGGCAGGTGATGCATCGTGCATGTACCTAGCGATGACGGTGGGACCACCAATGTGCAGCTCTCCTACTTCATTTCGTTTGCAGACAGCGTTTGTTTCGGGGTCGGCCACTCGCACTCTAGCTCCGGGCTGAACGAAACCCACCGCAAGAACTCCTTCCCGTGCTACCGAATCGTCCTGAAGCCCATTTGCAGTCGTATACATGCCCTCGGTCATGCCCCAGAGTGGGAACACCTTGGCGTCACCGAAAGCTTGCGTGTAACGCTCCAACAGGTCAGTGCCTATAAGGGCACCGCCGACCTGAAGGTAGCGAACAGAAGCAACGCGGTGAGGCTCAAACGCCGGGTCTGCGATCAGGGCATCCGTCATGCTATGGTGAACAGGGAGGTATGTGACTCCGTACTGCTCGATGGCTTCCAAGGATGCCCGGGAATTAAAAGTCTGCCCGGGAAGTATGACGGCTGCTCCTGCGCGCCAGGTGAGGAGTGCTGCAGCACAGGCCATGATATGGTGGCAGGGAGACTGGATCAAGGTGCGTGATCCCGGGCCAAGGTCGCGCATAGTGCTGTAGCCCGCACTCTCGGCATCGAGGTTGGACACGCTATGCTCACAGGCTTTTGGCTGACCTGTTGAACCGCCAGTGAAAAGGATTCGACCCGTTGGGGATTTATTGGCGTCTTGCAAGCCATTTGTGTGAGGGATTGCAGAGCTATCCGAAGAATTCATGGGATTCAGGAGACTGGTGAGCGGAATCCAGCCCGTACCTGGCACTTCAAGAGACGAGCATATGACTTTGACCTTAGGTTGATGGTTCATGGTATGGAGGATGATGTCCAATTTTGTGGCAGCGTCGCCATCATGTACAATAATGATCTCGGCTTTCAATAATTCAAGGACAGCCTTCACATCTTCCTCTCGTGCCAGCATACGTGGGTCGAGTGGTGCAAAAGGCGCTGCCAATTTGGCGGCCGCCCATTTGGACAACGCCCATTCTGCTGTGGGAAACAGGAAGGCTGCTATGGCGGAATGGGTTGTTCCACAATGTTCCAAGCCGGAAGCAAGAACTTCGGCCGCCTGTTTCAAGTCCTCGAAGGTCCACTCGAGGTTCTGGGCCGGCAGGGAAGCTCCTTCTTTATCAGATGGCAGCAATTGGATGTGGTTGCGATCCTGATGTAAGGCTGCAAAGGCAAGACCATGAGGATTTTTGATATAACCTTCCAGTAACAGGTCCCAAAGACTTGTCACCTCAGGGTGGTACTTTATGCCAAAGATTTGCGCAATATCATACTCTGAAGACATGACGGGCAGTGAATTACACGGATTTTGAACAGGCGAGAAACAAAGACAAGGCAAATCTACGGAGTTCGCAAGATTGAGGTAGAAAATGGAATATTAGGTGGCTTGAGACGAAGGAGGCATATCACTCCATCACGAACTAGTTTCATGCCAGTGGCATGGCCAGCTGCCAATGCCCCAGACGGAATCCATCAGTCTGACCTGCATATCAAAATGAATAAAATCAGCCCCAGAGCGGAGCCTAGGAAAAGAGACGGATACGTGGCAAGTGAGCAGCGAGGATGACCTGACCTGGCTTGGAAATCGTTACATGAATACGCCGCAGCCTCTATTTGGTGTTTGTTTGCTATACGGGGAAACATACTGCTCATTCGGAACCTGTTACAAGCAAGATGAGAAGCAAACACAGGCTACTTATGCGAAGGGTATAATGATCACTTTTTATATATATAAACAGCAGTTTCTAGGGTTATAGTACAACTTTTGTCGGTACCGTAATTGTGGGGCAGTATGTGGTCCGAAAGACCCCTGTAATAAGGTGCTTGCATATTATACGTAACATCAGCCCATATCAAATGTATTGTTACGGCGTAGTCGGGACTGACTCCATAGTACTAGGCCCGGCAGATGATGGTCCGTGGGTAGTGACAGCGGGTGAGCCAAATGTAACATGGATCTTTATTTAACTAATTACCAAAATTTATGATTTTATGTCTGGTTATCAACATAAACAAAACTGTTCCTACGTATGTATTATTTTGATATTTAATACAGATAAGATGTCCTAATAAAAAATTCAAAATTAACTTTCAGCTCAATGATTGCATTGATCGAAGTAGTCGGGAATATATCCTTGTGCATCCGAATGGGTCAGGCCATAGTCTTCATGTTACACAGACCCGTAATTATGCTCGGCTTGTGCCCCCGCTTCCGTTACACCAACCCCTACCCCTATTCTCTTGAGCTCCCATGTCAACCAAAGCAGCTATGCACTTTGCCCTTGCCAAGGTGAATTTTAGAGCTTCGTCGGTACGAGCTGCTGCCCTTTGTTCGCTATCTCGACAACGCAATGTCTTCAGAATCCCGAGGACCAGCCCAACGCAGCACGAACGCTGCTCCAGAACCTACAGCCGCCATGACGACACCATCAGAGTCTTCTGTGGCAGAGATTACAGCGGCGTCACAGCCTACACCACCGTATTCGGCTTTCACAGGGTGGAAGAAGGCGACCATTCTGGCCGTCTCGACATTTTGCGGCTTTGCTTCACCCCTAAGTGCGACTATTTTCCTTCCAGCCCTCGACGACCTTGCGCTCGACTACCATGTCTCGATATCAGAAATCAATTTGCTAGTCACCGTGTATTTGATATTCCAAGCAGTTGGGCCAATGTTTGTGACGAACTTCGCTGAGCGTGCGGGATACCGACCAGCAAACATTCTCTGCCTGGCGCTGTATGTCATCGCCAACATTGGCCTTGCTGTGCAGAACAGTTATGCAGCATTTATAGTCCTGCGTTGTCTACAGAGTTTTGGCAGCGCTGTCATTGCTCTCAGGAATGCTGTGATTGCGAGCATCATTCCCCCGGCCGAGAGAGGATCCGCTACGGCCATAGTCGGCCTTGGGATGCTCATCGGTCCTGCTTTTGGGCCTCTTATAGGTGCAGGCTTCACGGTAACCGTGGGATGGCGCTGGATATTCTGGTTCCTGGCGATTCTCAGCGGAGTCGCACTTGTTCTGCAAACCGTTTTCATACCAGAAACGAACAGAACACTCGTTGGGGACGGCTCGATTCCGCCTCCGGAATACGAGTGGTGGAATAGAACGCCGCTAGACATTAAGCGAACCCGCCCGGTCGACAAGCAGAACTACCTCAAGGAAAGAGAGCAGGCAGGTCTTCCACCAAGACAAAGCCCAGGTTGGCCTGATCCACGGGCGGGGCTGAAGATTGTGCTGGAGAAAGATACGTCCATTGTCATGCTTGCAAATGCGTTGAATTTCGCGATTCTCTACTGCTTGATGGTGAGCCTGCCCACACTTTTTGCACAAACTTATGGATTGTCGACTCTTGGCATTTCGCTCTGCTATGTGTAAGTTTTGTGTGTTTCTCTGCGTAGTTATACGACTCTGCTGACAACGAGCCGCAGTGCCATCGCCGGTGGGGCTGGACTGTCTCTGTTCCTGAGCGGGAAACTCCTGAACTGGAATTTCCGGCGTCTCGCAATACAACAGGGATTGCCCGTCGAAAAGCGTCAGGCACAGGAACTTCGCAGATACCCCGTAGAGAGGGCACGCCTCCAAATGATATTGCCTATCATGGCAATGGGCGTTGCCGCGCTGGTCTCGTACGGGTGGGCACTCAGATATGCAGCACCTCTAGGCGTCTCGATATTTTTGCTGGTGTTGATCGGCATCGCAGTCGCCTACAGCTTCAACTCGCTCAATAACCTTCTTATCGATCTGTATCCCACGGCGCCCTCGAACATTACAGCAGCTTCAAACCTGATACGCTGCCTTTTGGGAGCAGCTGGTACTGCCTCAGTCAATCCGCTAATCAACGCCATGGGAGTGGGCTGGTGTTACACATTCATTGGTGGACTCGTTGTGGTCGCGATTCCGCTGCTGCTCCTTGAGATGAGAAAAGGACCGTACTGGAGGGAGGAGAGGTTTCGCCGATTGGAGCGTCTGAGGCAACATGAGCTACGATAAGTAGAATGGGCGACTTGCTGGAATGATATTGTAGCATGATTACGTTGATTGCAAACTAGACAAGCGTCACTATCTAATTTATTTGGTGTATCCGGTCACGCTGTCAACCACGCCCCATCGGCTCTACTGCAGCATAGTCGCTGTTTCGATGGCCCGGCGCATAACGTTCACCGTTCGAGCCACTGCCTCTCGACCCGTGGCCCCTGACCCAGGCACCTCATGTCCACCTGGGTGCTGATAGACTGACTTGAGAGAAGACCTGCAAAGTGTCGCAAGCTGGGATGATGCCGGACCCCATTTATCGTCCCGCTCTCCCCAGATGTGTGCCGTGGGGATCGCAATCAGCTCACCATCTGTATCAGCGCTCAACTTTCGTACCTTGCCCTCGCACAGAGCATCGTAATCTATAATTGGATAGCCGCAGCCAATGAAGATTGCACACTTGAAACCTGAATCATCACCGTCCTTGCTGCCTTGCTTACACTTCCGTGCAATGTGGTTGGCCGCTAGTCCGGCGCCTTGGCTGAATCCGATGACGCCGTCAAATGGCCCTTCTGCCGCAATGTACTCATCCAGCTGGTTGAGCGCATTGCGATAACTCTCAGGGGAACCCTGCTCGAAATATTCAAAGAATTGATCATCCGCAGGGAATGTATCCCTTATTTCTGTTAAGAATCAGTCGAGAGTCTAGCATGGACCTTTTCCTGTTCGACTCACCGGGGGCCATCTCAGCTCGCACCGTGCCCTCAGCCCAGTCGTAAGTATGATAATCTCCAAGGTCGTATCGTAGGGCAGCTTTGACAGTTTCAGCGGGTTTTGAGTATTTGGTTGGGAAACTCTAACTTACCGCTCTGCATCTCAAAAATCTGCATATGATATAGAAAAGATGTCAGTCATTACCTAAATCAGGGATTCGAGATATAGAGACCTGCGAGTTCGTTCCCGCTCCATGAAGACTAGGTTTTAGTTAGCTCTCTCGCTGAAGTCATTCGGTAAAAGGAAACCACAATTGTACCAGAGGAATTTCATTGTAAGGAGCTTTGTGCACCAGGTTTCTCGAATACCTTTTGGCGCAGTTTCTAGGGATCTCAAGGTTGACTTGTGTGCAGAACTGGAACGTACGTGGCAGGGTCAACTAGTGGGGTATATTATGAGCTTGACGCAGCTTCGAATTCTCTTTCTTCCCCCGAGTCCTCGGGAATATGCTCCGGGACTTATTGTCATTTTTAATTACCGACAATATAAATAACTCTTTTGCGGAGAATTGATTAATTGGT
The DNA here is from genome assembly GCA_021365275.1 of Xylariales sp. PMI_506. Classification (NCBI taxonomy): domain Eukaryota; kingdom Fungi; phylum Ascomycota; class Sordariomycetes; order Xylariales; species Xylariales sp. PMI_506. The sequence goes on along the minus strand of JAJTIY010000004.1, from coordinate 332,692 downwards.
ACAAATTACCTCTCTCCGCCGCTTGGAACGAGTCCCTCATCAGGTCTTCGCCCCCTTGCTGCAGCCGAGGAATTATCTTTTATTATCGTTGCATACGTATTACTGTAGGGGAAACGTATGAGGCAGTAGTGAATGGATACGTAACCGGGCCGTTTCGCCGCCTTCCTGCAGCGGCAGATCATTCTCTGACAGTATCGGGTGATTACTGCTGCCTCCCATAATTCGATAGTCATCCAAATACAGATACCTTTGCAGCCAATATGCGCCAAGAAGCTCGTAATCCACGCAACGTCCCAGAGCCAACCGTTTGAGCGGGGATTAACGCTTCAGGCATTGCTCGCTCCAGCCTCTCTTTCCTTGGGTTGTTGAGCTGACGAGTCTCACTGAACTCAGACCCACTCTAATGTCGCATTATTGAAACGGTGGCTACTCAACCTGTGAACCACTTAATAAAGAAATACTGCGCCGTTTGACAGCTGGCAGGCAATCTTAGATAGTAGCTGGTAGACCGTGTCACCGCCGGTAGTTTCTCTCCCGCGGTTTTCAGTAATCAACGGCATTATTGCTTTTTATCCCTACGTAGAATATATAGTGCTCTATTGTTGAATATACCGCATTCACCCGTCACTTTTGTAACTGGCGCACATACCTAACTCGGAATTCAGTCAAAGCATCAAGATGAGTAGCTTACCTCCCATCGCGGTCATTGGGTTCTCCCTGCGGTTTCCTGGTGATGCAATTGCACCGGAGCCATTCTGGAAGATGCTATTGGAAGCTCGTTGCGCATCAACCACGTTTCCGAAAGATCGTTTGAACATCGATGCACACTACCACCCTGAAAAGTCTAGACTGAATTCAGTTACTGTGACAGGTGGTCACTTCATCACGGGTGATGTTGCAGCTTTTGATGCTCCGTTCTTCTCCTTAACAGCGCAAGAATCAGAAGCGTTAGATCCACAGCAACGTCTTATTTTGGAGACGTCATATCGTGCCTTGGAGAATGCGGGATTGCCGATGCAGAAGATCGCTGGGACAAACACTTCAGTGTTTTCTGGGTCCTTCACGTTCGATTATACCATGCTCTCATTACGGGACCCGGAGGTGCCTCCCAAATATCAGGCCATGGGAACCTCATTGACCATGCTGGCAAACCGTATTAGTTGGTTCTACGACTTACATGGACCCAGCGTCAACCTGGACTCAGCTTGCTCAAGTAGTATGATGGCCATGGATATGGCGTGCCAGTCGATTTGGAATGGGGACTCATCGATGGTGCGTTTTCACTTATCCTAACTGGCTTCTTCTCAGTAATAGCTGACACCTTAACTCAGGGCATCGTTTGCGGTAGTAACTTAATTTACGCACCTGATTTCATTCGTGGCCTCGATAATCTAGGCTTTCTCTCAGCTGATAATCGCTGTTTCAGCTTTGACAATCGTGCCAATGGTTATTCCCGCGGTGAGGGCTTTGGAGCTGTTATCATCAAGCCCCTTGCGGATGCTCTCCGGGATAACGACACCATCCGGGCTGTTATCCGCTCATCTAGCTCTAATCAGGACGGCAAGACACCTGGCATCACTCAGCCAAGCTCTCAAGCACAGGAGAGACTTATCCGTCATACATACCAGAAAGCGGGACTTGATCTTGCCGCAACCCGGTACTTTGAAGCGCACGGTACTGGAACTCCTGTAGGCGATCCCATTGAGGCGCGAGCCATAGGTTCCGCATTCCGTGGGCACATCTCGCCTGAGTCTCCTATGTATGTCGGTGCTGTTAAATCAAACATTGGCCATCTGGAAGGTGCCAGTGGCATCGCAGGTCTCATCAAGAGCATCATGGTCCTCGAGAAAGGCATAATACCTCCGAACTGCAATTTCGAGACCATCAATCCTAAGATTGATGCTGAGTTTTTGAATCTCGTCTTCCCCAAGGAGGCGATACCCTGGCCTAACGATACTCTGAGGAGAGCCTCGGTGAGTTCGTTCGGCTACGGGGGTTCCAACTGTCACGTCGTACTGGACGATGCCTACAACTTTCTGCGGCTGCATGGGTTACAGGGCAGGCACCGTACACGAGCTCATCCACCAAGTGTGATGGAACTACGAAAGCCCCTGATCGATGCCGCCATTAACGGCGAGGTCAGAACAAATGGCGCGGTGGATGCAACTTGTGTACAAATTAATGGTGAGCGAAAGCCGGATGATACTGCACAGGTGAATGGCATTGCACACGTAAATGGCATTGCACATACGAATGGTAGTGAACACACGAATGGCGTTGTACACACAAATGGTATTGAACACACGAATTGCATTGCACACGCAAATGGCACTGAACAAACGAATGGCGTTGCACACGCAAATGGCATTGAACACACTAATGGCATTACACACGTGAATGGTTCCGAGTCTCCCACAGATATAGAAGAAGATGCAACACTTCTAGTCTGGTCCGCTCACGACGAGGGCGGCATCAAGCGCCTTGCGCAGAGCTATGAAGACTACTTTTCATCTATGCATATTCAAGGCTCTGAAAAGACCCAATATCTGAAGAACCTCGCATATACCCTTGCGGAAAAACGGACCATGCTTGGATGGAAAGGCTTCTCAGTTGTCTCCTTCGTTGAAGAGCTGACTTCCTTGTCTAACCATATGTCAGTATCGGTACGGTCATCGTCTAATCCAAGCACATGCTTCGTCTTCACTGGTCAAGGCGCTCAATGGTTCGCAATGGGACGGGAACTATCAACCAAATATCCCATTTATGCGGCAGCACTGCTCGACGCCAGCGTGTACCTCAAGACTCTTGGTTGTTCATGGTCCCTGTTCAAAGAAATGATGAGGCCTAAGAGCGAGTCCAAGATTGATGATCCTGCTTTCAGCCAACCTTGCTGCACTGCACTCCAAATCGCCCTCGTCGACCTCTTGGAGTCATTTGGAGTCACACCTGCGGCTGTAATCGGTCACTCGTCAGGGGAGATTGCTGCAGCGTATGCTGCGAAAGGACTTTCAGCACATTCGGCTCTAAAAGTGTCTTATTACCGTGGTTTGTTGTCTTCTAGGCTTAGTCGAGACAGCGCAACCAGGGGAGCCATGTTGTCGGCAAATTTATCGCCTGATCAAGCTGGCATCTATATCGAGCGAATGGGGAATAGCAATCATGATCTGAGACTCGACATCGCTTGCATCAATAGTCCACTCAATGTCACCTTGTCGGGCGAACTTGAGGCTATAAATATGTTGAAAGAAGAGCTCGACAACGAAGAAATCTTTGCTAGGAAGCTCAACGTCAACGTCGCATACCATTCCTTCCAGATGCAAGAAATCGCCAGTGAATATGCAGCTTCGATTGCGGAGCTCCATACACCTGCTGAGCAAACAAAAGCACCTGTCATGGTATCAACAGTAACAGGAGACTTCATAGACCGCGGCGAATTCCTTGATCCAAATTACTGGGTAAGAAATATGACCTCGACTGTCAAGTTTGCTGAAGGGCTTGATAAACTTTGCTCGCAATCGAAGACCAAACGGAGGAAGAAGCTTGACTTGGCTCACAGGAAAGAGCTCTCGATCCAATCGCTGGTTGAAATTGGTCCACACTCAGCATTGCAAGCCCCATGCAAGCAAATTATCGACAACAAGATCACATATATGCCAGTTCTCAAGAGAAATCATTCGGCAACCAGAACTTTGTTGACGACAGTCGGACGGCTGCACTGTCTGGGCCACCAACTGCGTCTCGCGGTGGTTAATGGTCTGTCAACGGATGCCGGATCAAATACGAATGACTCAGTGCAGATGCTGGTTGACCTGCCAGGTTATTCATTCAACTATGGCCAGCCATTGTGGTTTGAAAGCCGTCTAAGCCGGAACTTCCGCTTCCGAAAGCATGGCCGACATGATCTGCTCGGTATTCCCGATGTGGACTGGAATCCCTATGCAGCAAAATGGAGGCACATAGTGAAAGTCGCTGAGATGCCTTGGGTTGAGGATCATAAGGTAAGGCGGATGCCGACCAAATTTTTTATATACGAATACTAACTTAATTTTCCAGATAAACAACACCGTCTTGTATCCAGCAACCGGGATGCTTGTAATGGCCATCGAAGGTGCGAAGCAGCTCGCTGATCCCGAGCGGGAGATAATCGCTTTCACCATTCGAAATGCAACTTTCAATTCGGCCATTAATATCCCAAGCGACGCTACCGGAATGGAATTACAGCTCCTCATGAGTCCGCAGAAAGATTCTGATGAACGTGACGGTGGGTGGTTCGATTTCCAAGTTTGTAGCTACAGAGACGACAAATGGATTGAAAACAGTCGCGGAAGTATTCAGATTGAGTACGAGCCTCTCTCTCAGACTGCAGTCGATCAAGGAAAGGAGGCTCGCGAGTGGAATGATCTCAAGCGTGATGATTATGCCGCAGTAGCCAGCAAATGCTCGTTGGAAATTGATACCAAAGACTTGTACGAGCACTTGAAGGACTGCGGATACCAATACGGCCCTACGTTCCGCGCGCTCGCGACTGCTGCGTACAACGGAGGTACAGAGGTGGTAGCAGAAATCAACGTCTTCCGCTGGTCGGAGCAAGAAACTGCAAACATTGCCCAACCGCACACCATACATCCTGCAACATTTGATGCTATCTTCCAGATGATCCTGACGGCCCTGACCAATGGTGCAACTGAGATGATGGCGACGCAAGTTCCCTCAAGGCTATCCCACATCTGGATCTCTAACAAGGGCCTGGATCACCCAGCTGCGGATTCATTCAAAGCCTACTCTAAGTCTGCAAAGGTTGGCCTGCGAAACACGACTTCGGATCTTGTGTTGTTTGACAAGGATGTGTCGCGTGTCCTGCTCGAGCTTCGAGGGGGCGAAACCACGGCAATTGGGGCGCTCACATCTTCCGTAGAGAGTACCGCCGTGAGCAGGATCGTCCACAAGGTGGACTGGAAGCCAGACCTTGACCTCCTTACCCGTGACGAAATTCGGAAATACTGCGTACCTGAGGGGCCTGATTCCGAAGCTGAGGTCACTTTCTACACGGAATGTGATTTCATCGTAACTGGCTTCTTGCTCAGGCTTCCCAAAGACATTACAGATGAGGACTACCAGAACCTGAAACCACATCTGAAAATGTATGTTGATTGGGTAAAACTCCAGAATGAAAAGTTCACCGCGGGCGAACTTGCCTTCAGCGACCCGAAAAACAAGACTCTTCTGGAGGATGAATCCTATTTCTGGGCAACAGTGGATCGCATCGAAAGCCAGAACAAGCAGGGTAAGATGTTTACAACCGTTGGGCGCAATCTTCTCCGATGTCTTCGGGGCGAGGTCAATTTCCTTGACCTTCTATTTGGAGGCACACTTGCGAAGGATCATTATGAGGAATCGGTAAGCAAATCACTCGTAGCTTTTGATACCAAGAGAATTGTCCGCTGATTTTTATTTTTAGTGGGAGAATGCCCCCGGTGTCAAACACTTTCAAACCTGCTTGGACGCGTATGCCCACAAGAATCCCAACATGCGTATCCTCGAAATCGGTGCCGGCACTGGCGGAATGACGGTTCAGATACTCAAAACCTTGGGCGGTCAATGGAATGAAATTCATAGCATGCCGCGCTATGCGGAGTACAATTTCACAGACATCTCTCGATCCTTCTTCGGCCAAGCCCAAGAGAGATTTGGAAAATACAAGCGGCTTGACTTCAACGCATTGAACATCGAAGAGGATCCTGAGACGCAAGGATTCGCATGTGGGACGTACGACATCATTGTAGCCGCAGCAGTTCTCCATGCAACACCAGATTTGATCAAAACACTGAAGAACGTACGGAAACTCTTGAAGCCCGGCGGAAAGCTGTGCTTGTCGGAGTTGACCAGGCCCAATCTCTTCAGGACTGGATTCGTCTTCGGCCAACTGGAAGGTTGGTGGCTAAGCACCGAGCCATACCGCAAGCATGGGCCATGTGTTGGAGATGAGAAATGGGGAGAGCTCCTGCTAGAGACTGGCTTCTCCGGCCTCGACCTCGTGTTGCACGACTACCAGGATGATGAACATTGTCATGAGGGCGGCTTCATCATCTCCACAGCAGTGGAGCTACTAAAGTCCGAGAGACGCATTCCTGACCTGCAAATACTTGTGGATGACAAGAGTGACGCACAGAAGCAATTTGCACAAGAGCTGGTCAAGCAACTGACCTCCGCGTCTGAGGCCGCCGTGGCGTCCATTGAAACGTTGGAAACGCTCAATCGAAGCGCCGCTGGCAGTGAACAGACAATTGTATCTCTCCTGGAACTTGAACAGCCCGTCCTCTACAACCTCAGCGACGAGTCTTTTACACCAATACACGATCTCTTTGTCAACTCGAAACGTATATTCTGGGTAACCGGCGGTGGGGGGTCTCATCCGATTCCAGAATTCCATTTGATCGATGGATTCTCTCGTGTGTTCATGAGCGAGGATGATAGGCGCCACTGCACAACTCTTGCGCTGGACTGGTCGGGCGATGATCTTAGCCGCCAAGTTCACTGGACAATTAAAACCCTTCAGGCTAATAACGATTCCGAAGTGGAAGGACCAGAGACAGAATACGTGATTCTAGATGACCGCCCGCAAATTGGTCGCGTTGTCGACTCCCAGCCTCTGAATGAGCACGTCCATGAGCTGTCACTTCGCCAGCAGAGAAAAGAGCTACCGTTCGAGTCTGGCCCGGCTCTGAAACTCGATGTTGAAACTCCAGGACTTCTGGACAGTTTGCGCTTCATTGAAGACAAGACTGTGGCGCAACCGCTGCAGCCGAATGAGGTAGAAATCGAGATCCATGCGGCCGGTTTAAGTTTCAAGGACGTGCTCATCGCACTGGGCCGGATCCAGCAGACGGACATTTCTGGCGAATGTGCTGGCACAGTTCACCGGGTCGGCTCAGCCGCGACGCAGTTCAAACCTGGTGATCGTGTGTTGACATGCATCGTCGGCGCCATTGCAACATTTGCACGAGTCGATGCAAGAGGAGTCATCAAACTGCCGGATAATATGTCTTACGTCGATGCCGCCGCGATCCCTATCAGCCATGTTACCGCATGGCACTCCTTGCATGAGGTGGCTAGGCTTCGTCGAGGCGAAACCGTCCTAATCCACTCAGCTGCGGGTGGTACTGGGCAAGCGGCAATTCAAGTGGCTCAGCATCTCGGCGCCGAGATTATAACAACAGTTGGCTCAGAAGCGAAGAAGCAGCTGCTCACTGATATGTACGGCATCCCTGCCACCCATATCTTCGACAGCCGCGACCTTTCATTCGCTAAAGGTGTGATGCGGATCACAGGGGGCAAAGGCGTTGATGTCGTTCTGAACTCGCTCTCTGGCGACGGGCTCATTGCTTCATGGGAGTGCATTGCCCCTTACGGCCGCTTCATCGAGATTGGCAAGAAGGACATCTACGGCCATAAAAAGCTGCCGATGTATTCGTTCGCCAAGAACGTCTCCTTCTGCGCAGTCGATGCCGCTGCTATGAGCTTGGAACGCCCCGATATGGCCATCGCGTATCTGAACACGGTCGTTGCCATGATTCAGGAGGGCAAGCTGTTCCCCAGTCAGCCTCTGCACGTATACGGGATTTCCGAGGTTGTCGCCGCACTACGGTTCCTGCAAAGCGGCAAGAGTACCGGTAAAGTCGTTATTGAGATGCGCAAGAATGATAGCCCTGTCACTGTAAGTGAATTCTATCACGATATGGAAATGCCAGCTAACTCCCATACCAGACTGTCCTCGACACCCGCCCGACGTACAGCTTCGATGCAAAAGCGACCTACATCGTTGCCGGAGGCCTCGGCGGTCTCGGGCGTAGCATACTCACCTGGCTCGTCGATCGCGGTGCACGCCATATTGTCGTTCTCTCGCGCTCTGGCGCTGCTTCTCCAGTCGCCCAAGAACTCATTAACACCCTTCACAACCGCGGCGCCCATATCTCCGCCATTTCCTGCCACGTTGGCGACCGCGCCGCACTCTCCACCGCCCTTAATGATGTATCCCTTACCATGCCCCCTATTAAAGGCTGCATCACCGGCGCCATGGTTCTCAAAGACTCGGCCTTCGAGTCCCTCACTTACACCGACTGGGCCACAACCTTCTCACCCAAGGTTACGGGCTCCCGCAACCTTCACGACCTTCTCCCTCGTGACCTCGACTTTTTTATCATGCTCTCCTCACTCTCTGGCGTTTGGGGTTCGAAAGGCCAAGCAAACTATGCCGCCGCAAACACCTACCAAGATGCCCTTGCACGGTCCCGCGTCGCCGCCGGCCAGGCAGCCACTGCCATCGACATCGGGATTATGCTCGATGTCGGCGCTGTCAGCGAGCACGCACAGTTGCGCGCGAATTTCGCCGCCAAGAACTTCTTCCGCAACGTCGAAGAGGGCGATCTCCTGGCGCTGCTCGACTACCACTGCGACCCGCGGAGGGGCATCGCCACCCCAGCCGCCGCGCAGACCATCCTCGGGGCCAGCATCCCCGCCAAGTACTTCCAAGAGCGTCTCGAGCGCAACGAGCACGTAGCCGCCGAGGCCTACTGGCTCACTCGCCCCTTTTTCAACCACCTCACGCACAGCGACGGGCTCGACGAATCCCTGAGCGGCGCTGCCTCTACCGGGTTGGACTTTGCAGCGGTGTTTGCGTCCACTGGCACGCTCGAGGAGGCAGCTACCGCGGTGACGAGCGCGCTGATCAAGAAGCTGTCAACTACGCTATTCATACCCGAAGACGCGATCGATGCGAGCAAGTCAACGCTGGAATATGGCCTGGACTCGCTGGTGGCAGTGGAGTTGAGAAACTGGTTCGCCAAGAAACTGCAGGCAGATGTGGCCATTTTTGATATTCTGGGAGGCTCCACGATCAAGGCCTTGGGGGAGACGGTGGCCAGCAAGAGTCGATTTAGGAAGGCTGGGTGGAAGGATTGAACAACAGAGGGTTGGGATGTTAGCCTAAACAATTGGAACGACGTTGGCACGTTACGACTTCGAACAATAAGTTCCAGGGTTCAAATATACTGAGGTGTATTCTTGTTCTATGTATTCTTTCAGCTGGTCGCATACTAAAAAGCCCTCTGCTATCTTAGAATCTCATCAAGGTGTCAAGATACTGAAAGAGCCTTCAAGACGGATGGAAATATTTATTTTACAGATGCAGCTCAAAATCTCCCAAGAACATTCCTTAAATTTATAGCTCTAACACCCACCGCTATATATATGGAATCCACAATGTGTTTCGGAATGCAATCGCTGTCTATTATACATCCCACCATTTATGAGCAAGTACTTCTTCGGCAGTTGGTCTATCTCTAGAATCTATTTTCATAATCCAGCAGATGAAATCTTTGTCTTCACCAGTCATCACCTTGTCTTGAAGCAGATTAAACGGCGTAAGTTTGTCATGCGTTTTATCGAGCCTATTGATCACTTCCAGGGCCTTGTCGTTGGTAATTTTGCGGAACCCCGATGGAAAAGGCCCAAAAAACTGAGTTTGTCGCCTGAGTACCAGAAAGTTGTATTCTGGGTCATCCTTTTTGAAGGAAACCCCGGGTGGCTCAAAGAGATTAATGTTGTCGCCGTACATGAGACTAATGAGCTGCGTTATTGGTAAGTGAGAGGCTTGGATCTCGGCATTGGTGCAGCTGTGGGCGTGAGGACACCATGAACTCACCATCGCACCAAACGACCATATGTCCGCCTTCGTGTCCCACGGAAGCTCAAGTAAGATTTCTGGACTTCGCCATGGTGCTGTGCCAAGTGGCAGCCCTTCACGTGCAATCTTACTCTGCACTTCAAAGGAGCCTCCCATATCAGCAAGCTGCACGTCACTGAAGCGATTATCATCGGACCCGTGAGTATAGTTCACCATTACGTTTCGCGGCTTTACATCTGCGTAATAATTAAGTAATCTTTCGTTAACTCAACGTTTTTCTTATGTGTGGGGAGTATAAGTGAGAACAGTTTTGAAGAAAGATGTTTACCTGCATGCACAAAATCTTTACTGTGCATCACTTTTAGGGCTTGCAACACTCTGCGACTCACGTACTTGACCTCCTTCCTGGTCAATTTACGCTCGGCAGAGGCCTTGGCGAGATCACTCTCCAAGTATCGTAATACAATCCTGACTGGACCGTTCGGCTCTCTTATCTCATCGATCATAGGTCGAATGTATGGCGATCTACCGTTGAAATGCTTCAAGATATTCCGCTCGTTAACAACACGGAAGTGGCCAAACACCCCCTTGACTATAACGGGTGATTCGTTGCCCCCTAAGGTCCTGTTTGCGACAATTAGACTTTAGACCATTGAATTGAGCCCGAGAATTGTTAACAGAGAGGCTTACTTTGCTACCCATACTCCGGTTTGAAGTTGCTGGCTGAGAACGTATTTGTTCGAGCGTCCTCCCAGGGTCTGCCCTAGGCGAAAGAGCGATGATGACATGTGGGGCGAACGACCTGAGCCTGCACGTTGCCCTTCAAGTGGTGCAAAGTAGCACGGAAGCGACAGGTTCAGCTATGATTCTAGATATATACCGACTGTCATTGATGTAAGGGTTGAGGTACTCGAGTGATGTGGTTTGTGGTAATAATGAGCGTAACAATGGAATTCCAATGTTAATGCTGTCGGATGACGTACGTTTTGCTAGGGATGAGTTGGCGGGAAACTTGACTCGTTGTTACCCACAGCTGGTGGCGGACCGTCGAGAGCTGTGTCGCACGTGATATGCCTAGACATCAGAAGAGTGAAAAGATCCAGCTGGACCGAATGGAATATGCGACGACGAGGGGGATTTGAACTATATAGGAAAATAACTTCGGATCAAAAGAGGCAATATTTGGAACGAGGAAATTATCTTCCCAATTGGCTAATTCAGAGATAGTGAAGGTGGGCGCATTCAGGGATTAGGGCTGACATTAACATCCATAGGATGAATGCAGATCAGCTACCTCACGTTAGAGCCTTAAACATCATAGCCTGTAGGGCTATTGTAGGCAAAGAGATAAAGAGGTACGTATACTGGTTGTCTTGACAAGCTATCGATAACAATTGCATTAACTTCTCCATTAAAGCTGTTCATAGTGATAATTCCTGTCAACTGTAGTCTCGTGTCAAGCCAGATCCACTTTAAACACAATGACCATTCTACACTAATTCGGCAAAATGTTGATAGGACCGGTCTTGATAACTCCATTTGTTGATATACTAACTCATCCTGATTAAAATCTAATGATACGTGCGGAATCAACGTTTGCCTAACCTCCAAAACAAGCCACTACACTGCGACATACATTTTAAAAAAAAATGAAAATTAAAAAAAAAAAGAATACAAAAAAACATACAACACCGAGGATTCGCTGGTGGTCACCCACCCAACTACTAATTCGGCGCTTCTCAGCTTATCTATGGGGGAGCGGACGGGACCCCGAGTTTTCTAAGAGCTATGGTCGTATGTGATAATCCCTCTGTTCAATAGAGGTTATGTATGACATAGAAGTTCTCTGCCGGGGAGCGGTTGCCGATCTTCACAGGGAAGAAGTGCCGAAACTGGGGGACGTTACGCCTGAATATGCCCCATTTAGAATTTCTAATTGGCTTTGACTTCTATTTTATGTGTAACGGATATCATATAACATCTTAATTCTGTTATTACTTACGTTAAGAACCACGCATCTGGGGTCAAGTTTTATATTACACTGGCAATTCAGATCTATTGACTGGCCCCTATTTCAAGCCTGCCCACCCGCCACCTACAGCGCCGAGAACATACTTAGGCCCTCTCTCTAGGCCTTCTTTTGGTTACGGGGTTTAATTCTGTACTTTACTAACGAATTAGACCAAGACGTGGGAAAATATTGAAATAAAACGAATGCCTTCACCTGCAAGTGCTATGCCACTTTGAAGACGGTAAATTTTGAATTTTCGAAGGTTATGTACAAAGCCAGAACGTCCTGAGCAGGCTCCACGTGATCTAGCTACAGACTAACCAAGATCATTTAATTTGAAAGGAACCAATCTATCTTTACCCATTACGCAGAACGGTATTGTGAGCAGTAATAGGAGGTGTTCATCTAGCTGTTATTGAACGATTGCTCTGAGTGAAAGCAGACACTGATGTTGTACTATGGAACTGTGCAGTACGCTATACACCGTCGGTTTGTTTGCGCCACCAACTATTTACCTTTTTTGAACTCTAAACTTGACTTAGTATTAAAACCTTCCATTTTCCATCTTGTAATCTACGATTATGGTCGTAGCCTAGGAAGATTGCGTTTTTTATCTACAATTTTGCGTTGGCCAAAAACACATCATCAATGAGCCAGCCATCTTCCAGGTCTAGAATTTGCAGTTTTTAGGTCTTCTAACATCGGAATTGTTGTCTCTTAATGCCTTTCTGTTTTTCTGGTAGCTCTTGATCAGATATTATTGCCTCATCCCTTGGCGCCATTACGGCTAACTATCAAAGGGTCTCTGGCATTTGGTGGTACGTCTCTAAGTACTACAGGTATCTTCTCTGGCCCGCTTTTTCTGCGGCCTGCTTAATTAGTAAAATAACTAGGTGGGTATATCAGCCGAAAATTAGCGACTGATCGACAAGCTGACTCTTTCCCCCATCCTGCTGGCCTGACCCGTGGTCTGCCATAGGTCGACATCATCCATTATCCATCATAAGACCCAAATACAATCTGACAATAAGCTGAACCCTTGTACCACGCCGCCATAATCCAAATACTGTCCCTCGTAAACACGAAGCCGTGATTGGCCAACCCCCGCGGCGTAAACACGAGGCCGTGATTGGCCAATCCCCCGGGAACCTGCGGCGATTGGAGGAGCTCCTATACTATCGTACATTAGAGTAAGCAAAAATCGTATGCCTTTACAAAGGTAATATTCCTTCACTTAGTATCCTGTCCCTACTTATAGCTGCTTGCCAGCACCATAGCTCAATAATCAGAGCTCTCTCTTTCAAGCTCCATCTCTGTGAAATTAGATACTGCATCTCACCTATCTCACCCACCCTTGAGATTTCGCCATCTTGCTTCTTGGTCAAGGATGGCATCCTCCGACGCAACTCCCAGAATCGTTGCACTGGCTGCAAAGATAAGCAGCTCAGTTGCAGAGCTGCAAGAATGTCTATCAGCCCAGGGAGTGGAATCCCCATCCTTTGCCGAGAATAGCCCTCCAAACCTCCCTTCTAGTGTGTCCCATATTCGGGATGATGTCTTAGACGCAACTGCGGAGCTCCATGAGCTTCTTTTGGAACCCCTGATGCTGATCTATAAGTTTGCTGGTGTAATGATCTCCTCTGCTCAGCTAGATACTCCGAAAAAAATCTAATGTTCTCAAGGCCTCGAATGTCGTCAGCATCGACTCAATTGTCCGGTTCAAGATTCTGGACATGATTCCTTCTGGTAGCCAGGTGTCCTTTGAAGATATTGCTGAAAAAGCGAATCTCGATAAAGGGCTTGTCAGACGCCTGCTTCGACATGCAATAACCATGCGCATCCTGAGAGAACCAGAACCAGGTTTGGTGACACATACCAAGATCTCCAAGTTCTTAGCCATCCCATACATCAGTGCCTGGGCCACGTTTGAAAGCCACGATACCTGGAAGGCTATTCCCAGAGTAAGGGAGCCTCATTTATATGAAACACAGACATGCATCATCCTAACACAGATGCTCTAAACTAGGTTGGAGAGGCGATAGAAAAATGGCCGTCTTCCCAAGAAGCCAATGAGTCTGTGAGTCTATACCGTCTTCCATGTCTGATATCTGGTCTAATTTTGAGCTATCCCTCGTACTAATCTTCACAGGCTTTCGCCCTTGCCAACGGGGGAAAATCGGTATTTGAGGTACTTGGCTCAGACCCTGAGGCGGCGATGCGTTTTGCAGGCGGGATGAAATCCCTAGACCATGTTCCGGGTTGTGGGGACGCATTTGTTGCTAAGGCCTACGATTGGGCTTCCCTCGGAGATGTATTCATCGTGAATGTGGGCGGGCAACGAGGCTCAGTCGCGATAGACCTAGCAAGTAAGTTTGAGAACATCAAGCTGCTTGTGCAGGATGCGACTATGGTCATTGAAGGCGCCGACTCCGCCGTACCCAACCAGTTGAAAGAGCGCGTCCAGTTCATGAAACACGAGCTCTTTGAAAATCAGACGGTACAAGCAGACGTCTATTTCTTCCGCATGATCCTCCGTTGTTGGGGTGATAAATACGCTGTCAATATCTTGAGAGCCCAGATTCCCGCCCTCCGGCCCGGAGCAAAGATCCTCATTCAGGATGCATGTATGCCAGGGCCGGACAGTGTTAGTCCATTATGGAGAGAGCGAGTTATGAGGTACGCAGCTGTGTTAGATATAACAGGTGAATCTGTATATTTACTGACAAAATCACACTAGGTCGGTTGACATGGCGTTGAAATTCTACTTCAACAGCTACGAAAGACATTTGGACGAATGGAAATCGCTTCTCGCAACGGCAGATAAGCGATTCATCCTTCATCGGGTGTATGAGACCATGGAATCCCAGTTATCGATGCTTGAAGTTCACTGGGATGTGTAACTTGCCATGGTAGTCCATCGATTATAGGGAAACCCACACCTTGCCTTTGGGGTAGGAATTGAAAATTTCGAGTTTTCCTACATTAGTTTTGTACCCCATGGGACAAAAAGTTCTTACCTGTTTCCAAATCCTAGATCTTTGAACAGAAAAGAACTCTTACTTGCCCATCAGATCTTGTACCTTAAGGTACACAGGTTCCTATCTGTTTTCCAAATTTAAGATCTTAAACAGAAATGTTGTAATATGTCTGCTGAAACGGTAGCCCAGACCTTCAATTTTGGGAATATAAAGCCTCACTCGAAAAGTACACTTTTAATGGGGCATAACTATAATATTTCATGAATTTCCACCGGCGAGATAGGTGGCATTATTAACATTAAAATACCACTTATTTAGATTCGGGACACAGAAAATAACTAGTTAGATGTTTAGCTTTGCTAGAACCTCTACCTATACGTCTAGAATTATAGTATCGTTTAGCCGCAAACTTTATCTTATAAAGAGCCTTCCTCTGACATATCCCAGCATTCGAACCACTCGTAACACCGCTCTCCACAGAGTAGCACAACAGCGCCTAAGCGGTGCGGCGATACATGATATCAGTACGAACCGTGAATTTGGTGCCTCTACGTACGGCTTCACCGCTATGCTCGAGCACCTCGTGCTGGAAAATAAGGCATGTGCCCGCAACGGGGTCTACGTCGAGCTGGCGCATCTCGCCTTTGGCGTCTTTGCCGTAGAAGCGCGTAGCTCCGCCCTCGAGGTCCGCGGAGCCACCGAGGTAGATGTGCACCGTGAGGAACGACACCTCGTCGCCGCTCGGAGTTGTGTAGCTGCCGTCGACATGCGGTCGGAAGTACATCCCCTGCGAGTAGCGCAGAAAGCGCAGCCGCTCGTTGAGGCGCGTTAGCCGCCACGCGCCATCGCGCCACCACGGCTCGTCGCCGACGATCTGCGGCTGGTCGATCAGGTCCACGATATCTGCCGGCAGGTGCGGCCGGATGCGCGCCAGCAGCGCTGCCGCCAGCGCCGGCTCGTCCCACAGCACGCGGTCACACAGGCGCACGTCGGTGCGCAGCACTGCAACCATGGGAATCAGTAATTGTCAATATGAAGTGGGGTCTTGGCTTCTGAGATCCGGTCCTGATCGCAGTGCGTGCGCAGAAATCTGATCTAGGAGCTGAGACGTTGCCAAAATAAGCAGAAAATGACACCCCGGTTTACTTACCGTCGTGCCCGCCGGCGTTGATTAGCGCCGCCTCCCAGCTTCCGTTGGCCGCCGCATCGGCTGCACACAGCAGCGCCTCGCATTCTGCCGCCGTCAGCAGGTCTCGGATCAGCACGGCGAACGAATCCTGGTATTCCATGAGCTCGTGGCCCACGAAGTCCACCGCCTCCGCCCGGCAGGTCGCCGGCGCCGGCTGCCGTAGCGCGTTGAGTGCCAGCGGCGGACACGGCGCTTGTGTCGTGGTGGGAGTGATGTGAGTCATTTGTCTTCGTTTGTTCGCTCGCTTTTAGGCCGGTGCGCGGGGTAACGTCGTAAATTTGTTGAGGACCTCTTAACCTTTCGAGTGGCCACCCATAGCGGCTGTTAAAATATATAAAGGCATGTATGGCATGCTGGAACAAGCATTCAGCATTTCGCGCGAGGGCGCAGCATGGGCTGATGCGGCGGGTCGCCGATGAATCCTTACCGCGCCTCTCCCCGGTGATGACTCTTCGCACTGTTGTGCCGCTTACATTCAGGCTCGCCTCGGTCAATCATTCAATTACGTATCATTCAGTTCCGGACCGAAATGACCGGAGCTCTCGCCATTCATGAATATTGACACAGACACTCGTTTTTTCCTTTGCTATGCATAATCTTATCGATTAATCAATTGCATTAACTGTTTGCCGATTTCCCGTCTCCATCGCACCAGTCAGTTGGGATGGATCCGCTCCCCAATTGATAATCGCGGGCTTCTCAGCTTATCGATGGGGGAGCGGACGCGACCCTGAGTTTTCTAAGATCTATGGTTGTATGTGATAGTCCGTCTGTTCAAAAATGGTTATGTATGACGTGTCGCGTGGGATCGAGCTCTTAGATGCTTCATCTATATTCTGCTCGTTAGGGCGACCCATATTAATGGTTCCCCTACAACGACTCGGGTTCCGACAAGGCTGACTATGATATCGAAATTGTTCTTTAAAACGGTCTTTTCAAGTTTCATAACTGATACTCTTATCAATCGTAACGCCTTAGAATATATTCTGTTCTGCATCGTCTGTCGTAACGATAACTATATCAATAGTTGGATATAAGACAATTTGTCCGAATATTTATATAAGGCCATACACAAAATAAAAAATGGTCATCTTTCTGAAGAGCTAGTAGACTAGAGAGACACGGCAATATAGTAGAGGATACCTCGAGCACTACCTCTAACTGCAATAATACTAAATTTGTCTGTATGGGTATTATGTTTACTCGGCTTTATAACATGATGTAGTACGTTAGTAGAGTGATCCGCTATCAGTCCATTACTTGACGTGAATCTGGAGCAATGTGCACAGTCTAATTCTCGGTTCGCCTCAGACACCAACTAAAGCATAGTTAAGACTATGAAGAACAGCCCCATTTCCGGTTCGATAAAGAGAACCCTCTCTACTTACTGTTCCTTTGGTAAACACCGTCTTCTGACTAGTGGTTCAGAACTCGCATGCTGCCCTTCCCTATGCTGCATGCTGGCATGAATCCTGCAGCATGTCGAGCGAGCACTTCCGATAAAAGAAACTTTCGTGGAAGTGCTGGTAGTTGATCTGCTTCTTTTCCTCAGTCAATTATAAGCCTCTAGAGATTGAGAAAATATAGCACCCAAAATTTGTTTGATGTGATTCAAGTGTGTACAAAATGAAGTTCCTAATACATAATCGGAAAGAAGTTTTGGCCCAAAAAGGAAATACCTTAGGATCCGAACGTTCCGTTCTTGGCGTGCTAATCCCGATGATGGCCGGACTTTTAAAAACGCAAAAATATAGATAGAAAAGGTCATTCGTCCCACAATTTCAGGCTGCA
This sequence comes from Xylariales sp. PMI_506, assembly GCA_021365275.1. NCBI lineage: Eukaryota > Fungi > Ascomycota > Sordariomycetes > Xylariales > Xylariales sp. PMI_506. Next base: position 315,041 of record JAJTIY010000004.1, on the reverse strand, counting down.
AAGTCAAAGCAATTAACAATTATCATACTCGAGAAGCACGCGCAATAATGTCTTCGAACAAAATCTGTAAGTGAAGCGTACATTCACGACTTCCTTACTGATATCCAATGGTCCTAACCATCCCAAGTTCCCAAGAGCTTTGGGCTTCTTTTGTACCCAGGATTCGAGGCTCTCGATGCCTTCGGTCCAATGGAAGTACTGAACGATCTCTCGCGTGAGAAAGAAATGACTTTGTCGATCATCGCGGCTACGCGTGATCCGGTGTCGACCCTGTGGAAAGGCACGCACACCGTGGGACAAAGCGTTCTGCCCACTCACACATTCGCAGACGCCCCCGACCTCGACGTTCTCATCATTCCTGGTGGATATGGTGGCATGGAGCCGGGCGCTGACCTGCTGGACTACGTGCGCAGCGCGGCATCCAAGGCTGGCCACCTCATTACTGTGTGCAACGGTGCAGCGGTGGCGGCGCGGGCGGGCATCCTGGACGGCAAGCGGGCCACTACGAACAAGGCCTTCTGGAAGACATGCGTGTCCGATGGTCCGAGGACACACTGGATCGCCAAGGCTCGCTGGGTACAGGACGGAAACACGTGGACTTCATCAGGCGTCAGTGCTGGTATTGATGTGACGCTAGCCTGGGTTGCCTCCGTTTTTGGGGACCAGCTGGCAGACAGTATCGCTGACGGTATGGAGTTTATACGGGCCCCTTCTTCATCTGACGATCCCTTTGCCCAAAAGTACGGATGCGAGGATGTTCCCGCAAAATATTGAGCTTAATAAGAACTAAGCTATTGCCCCTTGACTACTACAAATATTTCATATAATGAAGGCTGGTTGATCTAACAATACTCAGAAGACTGCCTAATGCATCAAGTCTTTTAGTTACGAAAAATGAAATAAGCGCCGTGTGCTGGGGGCCCGTTGTGGAGTTGGCGGTGAGCTACAGTTACCCCAGAAGCCGGTCTCCAAACCTCACAGCAATGCTCTTTTAAACTACATTTAAGCTGCAAATATTAGCGCGTATAACGCTCTGCGTATTCTCCAAACCATGCTAAAGGATCAAGGTAACTTGGGGGTTGAAAGCCACCACTGCGGTAGGAGAAGGAGGCAAAAAACCGACACCGCACGGCCGATTTGTGCACCATAACCCCAGAGGTCTAAGTCGTGTGTAATTATAGCGAGTGATATGATTTCCTCTTGGCCTGAGAGGACGGCATTAATAAGTTATGGCTGGCGTTTTAGGAGATTTTAGGGGAGCAACAACCCAATTCAAGTCGAGCCGCATGACAAGGACTACGTACTTCTTAGGTGGGTGCAAGTTCTCGATTCTAGGAACTTGCTTAAGGAGGATAACTATACACCAGGCGTATTTTACGTGGTCGAATTGTCTGGTACAAATTATGCCAGAGCTAGACGTTCTTATTCAGCTTGATTTCAACTCGGCATCAATCGTTTTGTGCTCATTTTGCGCTTCGCTTTTCTTACCACAGAGATGCGATGCACGGATCTTTGCATCCTGTTGAAATCACGTGCTGTGAGGTCCCTTAATCGATTCATTCCACATTCATGAACGAGCAAGCTTTACCATAAATCTCTACAATAGACCTTCGGTCTAATTAACCGATCCGTATTCTTCAAACTCTGCATTTGTACACACACACTCTGCTAAATCCTTCTATTCAGACGTCGGTAGTCATGGATAGAATACTTCCCACTCCAGATCAGCTTGAAGAATATGGTTATCGAAAGTCGAGAGTTGTTGACCACACTTTGGCCGATGCCTGCCTCGAAACTCTGTGTCCTCTTGATAACGGATGGCACTACGGCTAACCGGAGCATCCGGCAGGCAGACTAGATCTGCTCCCCGCGGAACTTGTCACCGAGGTTCTCTTGACGCTAGATCTGCCGTCCTTGACTACCTTTCGGCGCGTAAATCGCCGGGCCATGGGCCTTATCGATTCGTTGCACCAGTACCAAATGTTATTTCGCCATTGTCCCGACATCCTTCGTGCCATCCTCAGCCTCGACGCCAAGCATTTTGATTGCGTGACGCTATTCAAGACCCTCTCCAACACCAAGTGCGTATCCTGCGACCGTTTTGGGAACTAATTCTACCTCATCACCTGCAGACGTGTCTGCTACTTTTGCTTCACCGAAAATATTTTATACTTTCCCGTGTCCGCCAGAATTGGGACTAAGCACACTGGTCTCGCAAAGAGAGAACCGAAACGTCTGCCTCATATCCTCAGTTTACCGGGACGCTTCACGGAGCGCAATAAGCTGGCAAGGAGCAGGATCATGCTGTTGGACCGCCAGTCCTTGCGCAACAGGACATCGGAAATTTCCATGCGGGCATTAGATGAGCAACTAGACCTTACCACGAGAGAACCTCGAAGATACATGTCCATTATTTCCGCGCCCTACTTCACCTCATCAGGCCACTCAGCTGATTGGGGCTTCTATTGCACTAGGTGTATAGAAAATAAGGAGGTGGCGACAAATTTTAGGAATAATTACACAGAAGATGCCTTCGTGAATCATATCATGCGGTTCGGGATCAATCACGGTGGTAAAAGGTGAAAGGAACATGAATAATAGACCCCACTAGTTCTGGCTACTTCTCCTGCCATAACTCTTGACGCAAATTCACAAGTTGAAAAAACAGCATAATACCCTCCCATTTTGAACATGCTCCCTTAACGATCTCGAGCTGCAGAAAACAGGAAGAATAACGCTTCATCGAGACGAGGAATTATGCTTTGATTGAACGTATCAAATAGCTTTCCCGGTCCTTTTGGTGGGAATCCCGGCCAAAAATGTCCAAGTCCAGCTAGTTTAATTAACCTGTACTTGACTAATTCTATCATGTTACAACACTTCAGAGCAAAGCTTCTGATTGCTGCTGATAGTGGGGGAGACGACGCGGGTGGGCGAAGCCACTTAGAAATGGCTTAGGAAAAACCATAATCCGCTGTTTTCCCGGACGGATATAAGTCGTAGTATACTAGTATTATCTCAGCTCCATGGTGGAACTGCTTAGCGCTTCACAGCATTATCTCCGTTGCTGCTGGGGCCATATTGTCCTTGAGAGAAACACTATGTCCGTTGGATTGATTTATTTATATTGTCGGGTTCTTAAAGGCCGTCTTCATTCTCGTTCTCCCAGACCAAACTCATTTCCACAGGTATACCAACCAAGAACCCGGTTTATCAAATATCCATCTTCAGCCTCGACCAAAGTAAATTAGTCATGGTCTCTACCCTCTCGGCCGTGTTTCCCCCTTCTCCGTCATTCACGGAGAAAAATCTACCGGATCTCGCCGAAAAGGTCTACATAATAACAGGCGCGGCGTCTGGCGTAGGTTTTGAGCTGGCCAAGATGCTTTATGAGACAGGCGGAACAGTTTACATTGCTGCTCGCTCGGCTTCGCGCTGCGAGGTCGCCATCGCCAAAATCCAGGCCCTGACAAGCGGAAAGACGTCGAAAGGGAAGCTGAAGGCCATGATCCTCGATCTAGCCGACCTAAGCACAGTGAAGCCGGCTGTCGACGAATTTCTGCAATGCGAAACCCGGTTAGACTTGCTAGTTAACAATGCAGCTGTGATGAATCCTCCTGGGGGAAGTAAGGGAAAGCAGGTCTGTTTTAATTGCCCACTTTGAAGCTCTGTGGTCATGATACTTATACGAGAATGCGATACAGGGTCACGATCTTGAAATGGTCACGAATTGCGTTGCACCGTATCTCCTCACGAGACTCCTCGAGCCGATTCTTACCCAAACAGCTGCATTGAGTCCTCCATTCAGCGTCAGAATTGTGTTTGTTGTGGCACTCATGCAGTTCTTCACGCCTGACATTGCCATGTCTTTCGACGGCGATGGCAACCCCGAAGCCTTCCCGGGAGACAATTATATGAAGAGTCAACCTGGGGATAATTACATGCAGACTAAAGTTGGGGGCACGTGGCTGGCAGCTGAGTTTGCCAATCGCCTTGGGGGCAAAGGGATTCTTAGTTTGGTGAGTCTAAGGAATAATGATTGGTTTAGGATCTGTATAAGATCGTGCTAATTGATGAATCTAGTCCGTGCATCCCGGGTTAATGCGAACTGAACTGCAGCGCAACTTGACTGGCGCGGCTCGAGTGATGATGGTATGTCTTAAACCCCGAACCCCCTTCTCCTTCTCCCTTGCTTCCTCCAAAGAAAAGCTTTCGTCGCTGACACTTTTGGTAGAAATTGCTCTTCAAGGGGCCTGTCTATGGTGCCTACTCCGAACTTTTTGCTGCATTCTCTCCAGAGCTCAAGGCAGCGAATAATGGTGGATATGTGCTGCCTTGGGGAAGGATTGCGGAGCTGCCGCCATATATTACCCACGGCTTTAGGGGCAAAGCAGATGGTGGGAGTGGTGGAGCAAAGATGTTTGCAGACTATTGTGAGCGGGAGACGATCAGTTTTCACTAACTACAATCTCCAAGACGGTCGATGATCTGAAAATCACCTTGAAAAGCCATAGTTTGCGGTTTAGATGTTGTAATTCTACTCTCCAAAATTCAAATCCTCGAAAGAAATATCTGGCCAAGATTGGCTATCTCCATGTGAGTTTCGAACGTGGTTGTCGAAAACATCCTGGTAAAACATTAGTTTTCTCAGTTTTAGACTCCTTGGATCAGGGAGCTCACTAACCCAATCAAAATCCATTGGCGTATCTGTTCTTTCCCCTATAATATGAATGGGCATATATCCGAAATCGAGAGTCGACTGTAATGGATGACTTGAAACCGGAGTGTCGTCACCTGACGCGTCTTCGTGCAGTTCCCCATTAATCCAATCGATGGTACCAACTGATAATTCCGGAAATGGCACTGGTTCTTAAGTTTATTTAGCAACCGAGTTTTGTATTCAGGGTTCCACAGCTGGGTACCCGCAACACGGCGTAGGGTGGAGGAGCAAGAAGCACATACCGGTAAGCGAGAGCCTTGACATAGATTTCTTCGCATCATTTCTTGGGGCATTGTCTATCTTAATGCGAACACTTGTCTCTACGTCATGGCGCTGGAAGATGGAATTGAGTCGTTTCAACATATTGCCTAGCACATCACAGGCTTTTCGTGTATCAAGAGACATGCTTCTCGTCTCGGACCAAATCCTATATGAGCCTTCCAGAGCTGCTATCATCTCTTCCTGATGGGTATTTGGTATTCGCTGATTTTCCAGGGTTAGAGTAACTCCCTGGCATTCCTGGGTGAGACACAAGTATATTATAACCGCGGCGAGCAGAAGGTCGTGCATTGCTAAGGACGAAATAATCCACGTGTCTTTGCACAGGACACCCCCTGGTTGAACAGCGTCGTGAACTTCGGATTGGATTTGAAGCAGCTCCCTCGAGGCCTCTATCGCTGCTTTTTGGGAGAATATAAATTCGACATTATCTTTCCCTTTCATGATATATCTCCGATGCAAGATGCATCGAGACTTCTGATACAGCACCGCTAGACTTATTCGCCGTATAATAAGCCCAGGAGGATCGGTGATGCAAAGATCCATTGGCATGACACGAAGGAAAGGCGGCATTGTGGAAAAGATCTGCTGCAGTTCCTGATCCAATGCCATTACATCAGCATAGTCGGGCAGGGTTAAAAGATTTACCTGTTCTATTATTTTTCCAAATACACGAGCCAGTCGGCCTTTGGCGAGTGTGTAAGACATTCCGGTGAATTCGGTCTCCGGTCTGGAAGGTGGCAGTTCACTTGAATCTTGGTCGAAATCCTGGTCCTGCAGATTTCGTGGTTCTCGAGTATCGCTTTTGACAGCTTGAACCATTGATGGTAGACCATTGTGGAAGCTGACTAGTAAATCCATCTGTACCAAAAGATGCCAGATTCGACGCCGCATCTCGCTCTGATGTGGTGTAATCTTGCCATTGATGTTGTCCGGCTCTCGATGGAGGCCCATTCGCAGGGCTAAACGGACTGCAACGCTGATTATCAAATAACAGCTCATCTGATCACCCTCACTGAGAATGAATTCACACTCCATATATAGGAGAAACGTCTCCAGAGTATATGGCCCGGGATTCTTGGTGTAATTAGATAGTGCCAGGCATTGTGCACAACATCTGCGATAAATCTGTATCATCTCCATTGGAGTGCCACTAATATGAACGTTTTCTTCACCGGCCCAAAGTGCCGCCATGGTTCCCAAGCATATAATAGAGTATGTTAATGCAAGAAAGCTGAACGGTGCACTGTTGGGATTGGCCCAAATCGTTTTGTACTATAGCCAGATGAGCGTTGTGACGGCTTGATGTTGGATGGCCCTACTGTTACTTACGTTTCTTTGAAATGTTGGCTTATGAATGATATCTGAAAGAAATTAAGCAAATACCCACTCATCTTAAACCTCAAAATGCAACTAGGCATAACTTACGCATTGCAGAGCTATTAGAATTAAAGTATCGAGATACCAATCGATTCATTATGCTTTTTTCGGGAAGCGTCGCCAAGAGGTATTCTCTCGTAGCGGGTGATCCAGTGTTGGTGAAGAGCAGAGAGAGGTCAGCTGGCACACTCTCAACACTCTGCGAGGTTTCTGCCTCCCCAACATCATTGAAATAACTATTCATTTCTTCGATCTACAAAGCATCAGCCCAATTTGATCCTCCAAGTGGAAGATGCATAACAATCTTACATCGTCAAGCATTGCAGCCCAGTGGGTAGCCCCGATATAGGTAGCGTCATTCGGTCCCAGAACTACTCCGCCGGAGGCGTCGGATGCCCCCATCTCGGCATGGTCTTGCACCTGTGAAGTGAGACTTAGCGAGGGGGAATGCGATCTACCGCCATGATCAATGGGTTCATGCGGCGGTTGGCTTGCCATTGCTCCTTTGACAAGGCTTTCCAGATGTTTCAACCGGTTTTGCATGCTAACAGCTGGCCTTTTCCGGGCAACGGGAGGGAGAAACGTGCATTCTGAGGAGCGCCCTCTTTTAACACACTGCGAACATGGTCTTTCTCGATCGCATTTCAGCTTGGCGTGGCGACAATGGGTACAACTGAGCTGGATCCGGTTTCGCTTGCTCAGCAGTTTGATCGGAATTTCTGGATCAGCTGCTCCCGTGCCATCTGGATTATAGACAGGCATGCTGGATGCATTTGGCGACATTTTTTCCACTGCTTGACGGGGCTATGCTGCAGGGGACATTGGTCAACGTTGTTGTGATCACCAACAAAGTTGAGCTTACCTCAGGGTAGTGTTAGCGGTATCCCGCAGCTCCGGTCGGTGTGCCGGCTTCCCATAACGAGGTCACGTGCCAGCCACCGGTTGTTCCTCCGAGCACATAGCTAAGGCGTCCCCCTTTTTTTCATTTTATAGGGATTGATCAATGAGTAATAGATGTAGAGCCCCCGTCAAAATATTGATTTAGCTTCAAATATTACTTTTCAACTATGACCGTCGACATAAGGACCAATTTTGTAAATATTTCCCCCCAGTACCACAGTTTGTTCTAATATATATTATCCAGAACTAACTAGAGCTTTGTGGTTTGGGCGCCCGTTTATAGCCAGGAACAATGCAAAATGCTAGGAACTCAGGCGGTTCTTTTTACCGGACTTATTGGGGAAATCATAGGCTGCCGTGTTTTCATTGGCGGGTCCCACCAGAAAAGTTAGCTACCTCTAGACTACCATGTTATGTCCACAACGTTGAATGTACGTACCGTACCGTCTGGGTCATAATTCTGCTAGCTGAGCCTGTGTTATTGAAAATTAATGATTGATGACCCCGGCGGGCAATCTGGGATACTGGAAGGATGGTCAGGCTCGAGGCGTTTTACAGTCTAAGAAGTTTCGGCTCGGGTACCTGGCCATCTAGTTCGCGGCCAAGATGAGTTGCCGCGTGGTGGTGGTGTCCGGGCCCGACAATAAGAAGGAATACGCCATGTAACTCGGCGCCCACGAACTCATCGCTACCAAGGTAAGAAGGAACTGACCATCTCGCGGCCTCTGAACCGTCTTATGATTACCACCTCGGCCCAGCACAGTTAGGAGCAGCTACTCCTCATCATGGCACCTGGCGCTACTATTCAACCGTTGTCTATCTTTCGTAAAAATTTTGAGATTCCCTAAATGCTTATACTGCTAAACGGCATCACCATCTAGAGATCCGTGGCCGCTCCCAGGCATCTGTATCTTCAGATATTCGAGTTTGCCGCATCTCACGGCATCGTACCCATCACCGAGATGTTCCCCATAACTGAGGAGGGGACCAAGGAGGCTATGGATCACTTGGAGAATGGTACGGTACATTTCCGCACTGTACTCAAGGCGCAGCAGAAAGATTGATTTGAGAGTGGCAATGTACAAAAATCAAAAGTATTATCCATTTTGATCTAGCCCTCATCTGCTCCAATATTGTATATGCTCATATCACACAGGAAATAATAATACCGGGCCATTATATTCTAATATGTATTCGGACAATCGGACAATATGTGTAGTCGGACATGGCAAGGATTCGTTACCGATTGGAGCTTTATCGAACGAGTGGAGAAGCATCGTATCAAAAAAAAAAATTAGTAGCAGTGTTACTACGGAGGGCTTTGTTTATGGTGTTGGTGGCGCTCCTGGCCAGAGCTGAAAAGTTCGATCTAGCGCGTCACTAACCCTCATAGTCTTCAGCTTTCAACGGTCGCTAGAGCAGGGGAACGTTGCGTGGAAGCGGGACGGTTGTATTAGGTATTAAGTGACCCACTGCAGTTTGTATAATACAATTGAGCACATCGTCATCTACTGCAAGAGCCTACGGAGATGCAGCAAGATTGTGAGCGATTTGGAATACGGCACTTCTACAGCCCTACAATCTGCACTATTTTCCGAGACTCTTACGTAGTACACTCTGGCTATATGTGTCAGAACTGTGGCAATTTGGTAGAGTGGAGTTAGCTGAACAATCCTTGATTGGTTTTGTTCATACAGTATAATTTTTGCCTGTCCAAATTGACGTGCAGGGCTCGTGCAGGGCCCCCTGGTTGTACCCGGAAATACGGAACCTGCTGCCTCTCAGGTTCGATTACTTCTAAGGGAGATTCGTACGATCGATCAGAGCGCTACGTTATTATTTAACTTAGTACTTTGTCATAAATCCCTTTCTCTCTTTTTTTTTCAACTTCAGGTTTTGAGGCTGTTACCGTGTATCTGCTTGCTCTAACTTCCCGGCTCCAGCTATGAAGTTCACAGTCTTGTTAGTGGCCGCGGCGGCCATGATCGGAGAGATCGGAGTCGGTGCCGGAGTCATTCCTACGTCTAATTCCGGCTCTGGTGCAGTTCCAACTACCACACGCAGAGGCTGTGGACGTCCATCTACCTACAGCGTCGTCTCATTGCCAATTCACACCGCTCTCTCTTCCACGTATCCGCAATCGACGGCCAGCTCGACATCAAGCAGCTCCACGGTCGTTTCTTCGACTTCATCTTCAACCTCTTCAACCTCTTCAACCTCTTCAACCTCTTCAACCTCTTCAACCTCTTCAACCTCTTCAACCTCTTCAACCTCTTCAACTTCATCTACTACAACTACTTCCACTACCTCCTCTTCAACAGTAACTTGCGTATGTTCAATCTCGCCCAAATTTCTTGTGTAAAATCTAACTGAATGAGTAGCTTCCGGTCGTCGATGGAGATTTTGAGGAGACCTCGGAGGAGAGTGTGTGGACACTTAGCTCGTTAGCCCATTTCGCATCGAACGACGATGACGCCTTTTCAAGCCAGTCTGGCGAGAACTTTGTGTAAGAAAATCTTTAAGCTTCTTAATGGCGTCCCGACCTTTAACCCCTACGATATTTCGGCACCCGGATATTATTTGAATCTCGCTAATGATGCACAACAGGGTCTTGGTTGGGGAAAGATCCTCTACAGCTAGCATTTCTCAGGACCTCACCGGTGTTGGCAGCAATATCACCCTATCACTGGGTCTCAGGATTGAAGGACTTTTGACTCTCCCCACACAATCCTGCACGGTGGTGATCGCGTACGAAGATATCACGTTCGATACGATAGTTGTTACGTCCACAAACATAGCCACATATCGGGCTGCGTACCTTGACATGTCGTTCACTGCCGACTCTGATGTACCATCAAACGGCACTTTCTCAGCTTCCATCACCTGCACTACATCCTTAACCACCGTAGTGGATCTCCTACTCGATAACATCGTCATTACGACTAATAATAACCAGGCTTGTTCTTCATAATTTAAACATAATAAGAAGTATGAATCCAACGGGTTATGACGTTATCCTATTACCTTTCGCATCCTAAACAATACTGCTTAGACTATGGCCTAAGCTGATATCTACTCTTAGATAATACTCTGCGTACAATACAAGTTTTGTTCATGTATAAGTCATTTCAGACCATTCGTGGTGTTGATTTCTTTTAAAAGGTCCCTTTAAAGATGAAGATCAATCTAGTTGCTCAGGGAAGGAATGTTTGGCGCCTCGGTAGCCTTAAGAATAAAAGTATTGGGTTTAGCAGTAAATAGACATTTACGATGTTAGATTTACTGAGCATGAGCTTAAGGGAAATTACGCCGTTGAACGGGCCAATTGCTCTGAAAAGAACAGCTGCTAATCCCAGTAAACTAGTGCCATTCAGACTTGTAGAAAGCTGAGTTGCACAATCGTTTTGTTAATTCACTTTCGAACAGTAAAGACAAATTCTGTTGCAACATTTGGCTCGCGACCACAAATTTGTTAAACCTAAAGTGACAACAAGGGCTGCGATCGTAAAAGCCGGGTTTTAAGACTATACTTGGTAGAGGGTTGAGAGATGTCATATTGACGACACGGCTCGCCCGTAGGATGAACCTTGGAGATATTGTGACCAAACCTTTCCTCTCTAGAAGTATTTGACTGGACATTAGCCAAGCGTGATGAAAAGAAGGAAAAAGGGAAAAGAGTTGGTTGTTAAGACTTGACTTGAATAACTATGGACCTTGGCTATATTATAACGGTCGGACATATATGAATTAGGACGAATGGAAAAGGGACAAAGGTAAAGATGATAACAGATACTGAATGGGAGGACAGGTTTTACAATTGGCTGATAATGTCCGATCATCTGTTACTTGAAGCGCTTAATAACCTTACAGTTATGCCAAATATAACTATGGGTGCATATCCTTTTAGGCAGAAAAATCGTCGTACTTTCTCTATGCTTATTTCTTTTCCCAGGGAAGCTAGCTCGTTCCCGTCTAGCACTTATCAATTTACAGGCATTTTTCAGCATTGTGGTTAGCTGTAGAAAATTGCCGTCGTACCTGCGATATTATGAATTGCATCAGTATAAACCCAGAATACGCAGGGCGTCAGCAGAAGGTAAAACCTGGAAAGGCCCTTGGTCATGTAGAATGGATCACGGTGACCCTGTACCGACACCCCTGTCTTTAATTGCTGTGTTATATATAAGTGTGCGTAGCTTAGCCATCTTGACTAAGCTCAAGATAGTATTCAAGGACATAATGTGGCTTCTAGCATAGAATGGATGGAATTCAATATACATGGGGTTTCTGCCTAGCCACGGTGAGAAATCTGAGACATAACGGCAGCCCTAAGGTTGACCAAGTACACAGATAGTTGTCACCTTATCACAGAATAGTGGTTAGACTAATATCTTCATTTGTCATTTACGACGTGCCTATATTATGCTCAATCAAGATACCCCTTGCTGTACGCGTACTCCTCGAAGCATACCCAAAGTTCGACGATGCGTTTCTGTGTTATTTTTGATTAAGATAGTCCTCATTCGAGTTTTCAATAAAGTTCCAGCTCGGTTTACTTAAATGAGATGAATGAATACCAAAAGTTATCAAGCTCAGGCGCCATGATATGGTACCAAGAGTCCTGCCTTGAAACATTGACCGAGCCGTTACTAATGTCGTCGAAAAACTCTCCATTAGACCATGGTGCGGGCGTTTGGCTCAAGGTTGGATTATCCATATCCACACGAAACACATTGATTGGATCTTCTGCATCCGACCTCGCGGAGGGATATGGCATTTCTGGTAGCATATCAAATGCCTCATAGACCGCAGTGGTACAGGTTTCGACTACTTCCTTTACTGTCTTTTCATCTATCCTGAAAGCTTTAAGCCGTGTTTCCAAAGAAACTATCAAGCGGGATAGGATTTCGCGGCGAAGGGATGTCTTCTGCTGGGCTATATAACCAACCGGATCGGCATTACCTTGTTTTGGTTCAAGGTCGTAGACTATAATTTGACTATAAATATATTCCATGTTATGAACTGAGGCAGGATGATGGATTACTTACAAGGGGATGGAATATCCTCAGGATTAACCAAAGGGAACAGTATCATATATACCTTGCGCATTTATCGTAATCTGGCAGCTTGTAGAAATTCGTTTTCTTCCGTAGTTGATTCTCTTGATCCTCATTAAAGCCTTCTGTTTCTTCGACGGGCTTTATACGGCATTGGGGCTCCTTCCGTTGATGGCTGCCAAAATCCTTTACCTCTTTGAAAGGTTGCCAACAACGCTGACATATGTTTTTTGGCTGCTTATGTCTCCTATATAAGTGTTCCCCAAGAACTAATTTAGCCTATACAGAGTTTTTATCATGTAAGTTTGATGGTCTTACTTGACGCGATGGACATCTGGCCATCCTGGCCCACAACAGTGGTGCCTTTTCCCATATTTCCACCGATCGAATTTATAATAAGGACATGCAAACATTGGAGTTTCCTTCTCCTTGCCCTTCGAAGATTGTAGTTGAGGGCAATCTTGATTCTCTTCGCCATTCTCTTCATTTTCAGGATTATCATTCACCTTTCGCTTTTTCTCTCGCCCCGTATATTGCGTCGATCTCTGAAGTGGGTGAGTGGATTGGGAGTTAGAACTTGAGGATGTTGAAGGCAATGACGACTCGGGCTGTTCGTTTGGTTTATCTTCATGCGTGATTGCCTTTTTAGTGGAACTTGAGGCGGTTATGTACTTGATTTGGTTTTTGAGCATGATTTGTTTCATACGCTTCGCCACTGAATGATGAAGGGTCTCTATGTGAGGAAATACGGCTGAGATGAATTGAAGGGCTGAATGATTCTGACAAATCTGATGCATGGGCACTATATGATTTAGCAACCTCTGAGATGTCTTCAGTGAATCTCTCATTCACGTCCATGGCAGAGTTTTTATAAGTTAGAACTAGCTTCCGGCTTGTAATGGTACTACTTAGCAAATCGGCTGGACTCTTTTCTGGTGGAAGTTGTGGCTTTTCATGATTCTGTGAATAGTCTTGGTCGTTATGAATCGATATTAAGCTGATCTCTTGGTCTTGCTGAGACTCATGCTCTAACCTAATCCCGAATGATCCACCTGGAAATTTTCTATGGTGGCAACCAGGTCCTACAGAAGTGCGCAAGCACCTCTACCTGCTTTGTTACCCGAACGTACCCAAATACCCCATTATAGCATAGAATACCTGGCAGGTAGACGCAAATTTATCTCTGTTACTAGCATCTCTAACTCTATATAAGTTGATGTTTCTATATTAGGCATAAAGGTGATTCTAAACCGTAAAGATATATACCTAAAATGAAAAGAGAACGGGTAGATATTTTCTTCATGATATGATATTGCTTTGTAATAGTTATTTATCAGCCGAGGATGAGGACAAAAAGTTAACATACAACACCGAGGATTCGCTGGTGGTCACCCACCCAACTACTAATTCGGCGCTTTCCAGCTTATCTATGGGGGAGCGGACGGGACCCCGAGTTCTCTGGAAGCTATGGTCGTATGTGTTTGCTTTTCGTACAATAATCATAATATAGGAAGGTGATATTCTGTAAGGTATCGTTTACTCTACAGACTGACCTGCAACGGCAGTGTCATCTATTCGTTGGCTACAGTATTCAGGCACCAAAACCGGCAAGTTCCTCTTCATGCCTTTTCTCGACAGGTTAAAACTACCCTCAGTCATTCCCCCCTTCCCCCATTTTTCTTTTTTGCGGAGACTACCGATGTTAGTAGTGCTTGGGGAACTTAAATCAAGTGGTATTTTTCTGCGATAAACCCACACTATCCCTGCTGATGAGAAGATTCTGGTTTGGACCTTTAGTCTAGAAAAAGCCTACAAACAAAAGTCGAAAAGCAGGCGCCTATGTCCATCTAGTACATAGAGATAACTCGTGGACGTGTACCTCGTAAAGAGCTCCCGTTACAGATGAGATTCTTATTCAGAAACGTTTTACTTAAAATATAGGAATGGCAAGTTTCAATTCCCCGTTCTGGATTGAAATTGCGGAAAGATTGACCATGCAAGTGAGTGTGGAAGGATCATCCTCTCCGACTTGGTTTTCAGAAGCTACACACGGCTCCGTCTAGATCGATGTCGCGGCTATCCAATTGCCGTGTTCGATACGCTGGGAGAATAGTTTTGATATGTTATCAAGAGCGTTACAGCCAAGACCTTTAGGGCCAAGCAATATGGACTTCAGTTGGTTGACCATTGATAATGAATTGCGAGCACGGCCACTTTAAAAGAGGTGAAGGGGGTTGAGACTTCAATTGTCAGCCCCGTATCTGGCTCGGAAGCAGGGTAATTTGGCTGGAGAGAGCACTTGCCTGCAACAGTTGACTAAGCACAGCTGATTGCAACCGTAGAACAACTGTGATTATTCATGTACCGAGCACAAGTGGTTTGCCATTTTCTGTTCGTAGACGATGAAGCCGTCATTACAAAGTCTGCCTGAAACCATAAGCTATCTTGTAACCGATATATTTAACAGCTCAAGAATCGGGCTCTCAGTCTGGTGTTTTGATGCCATACAAAAAGTTAAAAAAAAAAGTCTGACGAAGAATGAGTATAATAGACCTAATCCGCCACCTGAGACACAGCCCTTCTCTTCAATCAGGTACAGCTTTCCAATGCTCGGAAGTTCTTATCATATTATCGGACAGTAATTTAGCTAAGACTATGATTTAGTGGGTAAATGGAATCTCAAAATGCCTGGATTTTATACACGGAGTCGTTTAATTTTTACACAATACAGCAATCCTAAGCTCGTGCCATTGTTCCGTTCGGTGCTTCCTTCGATCATCTTAATCTATAATATCCCTGGTTTAATAAACATCTCTTCAGTACCAAGAACAGATGATACTTGGATATAATACCCAGGAAGTCGGGAATCCAGGACACTTATCAGTGGGGTTATTTGTAGTCGATTTGCAGACTGTATTCGCCACGCTCAGCTGATCACAGAAGAAAAGGCCAATGCCGTCACCCCCATCAGAATCATAGACGCAGTTGGTTAGGCCAAACTTTGAAATATCGAAATACCCGAGCGGTACGGATGGGTACAACGTGTCGGGGTTTACTGAGCCCATTTCGACTGAAGTGAGCGGGGTGCCGCAGTAGTTGGCTGCATCGCCGTAATCCTCTGCAAAGGCGACCCAGCTGAAATCATACGTGTCCGGACCGGAATCAAGATCAAAATCTTCCTCCTCCTGAAGGAAAATGCTGAGCTGGGCAGTCGGCGTAGGAGCTGCTGTGGGCGTGACGGTGACAGTGCCAGTGATCGTGATATCGCATGGCAATGTACCCGTTAATGTTGAAAATGTGTATTGTCCCTCGCACAGACAATAGGTGCTCGCGTCTTGGGTCTGTATGGAACATTCTGGCGAGGCTGTAGGAGGAGTACCTGTGATAATGGTTGATATGGTGCCTTCGCATAAGGTTGCGGTAAAGCCGCCGACCAATTCCACAGAGCTGCTGGAGCAAAGATACACGTCACCATAAGGATCAGAATAGGTATATCGCGCTGGTGTCGTTGCTGCCTTGGTAGTAACTGTGGGTAGTACTGTGTAATGGCAGGGCGATGTACCGGCTATGGTCGATAACGTCGAAGGGTAGCCGCTGCAGATACAATAAGCACCAATGCCCGCATCGGGATCCTCTTCGATGTTGCAAACTGGTGTGGATGTAGCGCCACCCCATCGTGTAGCCTGGAGAAAGTCTTATTAGTGGCCATTGATGAATTATTCCCCAAAGAGTGTGCCCACCACTAGGGACAAGTGTACGACGGATTCTTGTCAACTCTGAAAGCGAGAGAAGGAAACGAAGAAAATAAAAGGGGGGGGGAGAGACTTACATCCATAGCACTCTGCTCGCTGCGAACGCTCGATGAGCCTGAGCTGAGTTCGGCAGCATTGGGAGTAGCAAAGACATAGTCCCAGAGACTAGCAGTTAGGGTTCCGTAAACGCCAGATGTGGTCTCCGTAGTGGTGACCGTAGATCCCACAACGGAGCATCCCTCGGTTATCTCACAGTGGGTCTTTGTCTCAGTAGACCAAGTGCCAGTCGTCGTGAAGCTCGTGATAATTTCGGTACATACAGTAGCCGTCACCAGCTCCGAGCAGTCATCGTTTTCGCCGTCACCGATCTCACCCGAGGTGACACAAGCACCGTCTCCGCATCCAGGACCACAGTCGCCAAGTCCGCAACCTCCGCCGCAGAAGCCCAAGCCGCAGCCTCCGTCGCACCCCAGGCTTCCGCAGGCACCGCTGCAGCCAAAGTAGCTACAGTCGTGAGTACCACACAGTCCGAGCAGATGTTCTGCCTCACTGCAGCCACCCGTATCTGGTCTCTTTCCCTTCGTGTATGTGATTGGCACGGGGCTCTTGCTTGGTGTTACCTTTGTCACAGTAGGTTGCGGAGAAATGGTGATTTTGTGGGATGATGTGTAGAAAGTGGCTGGTTTGGTTGTCGACTTAACGGTAGAGGTAGTGGATACTTCGACACAGTAATATTCGCTCAGCCAGAAGTTGGTGCACTCGCTTCCAACGGCAGGGTTCCACTGGATGAACTCGGCTTCGGTAATATCAAATGCCGACGCGACAGAATCGCAGCTATCTCCAGTCACCGAGAAATAGAATTTGATACAGTTGGAGGTAATTCCAGTTTGTACGGCGATAGGAGTGGAAACCCTGGTGGACGTTGAACCGCCGGTTATGGAGACGCAGTAGTAAACACCAGCTTCCAGATCAGTACACTGGCCAACAGCAGGGTTCCAGTCATAAAACTGATCAAGGCTGATGCCGTAGTTTGCAGCTATTCCATCACAAGAATCCCCAACCACGGCTTCATAGAATTCAGTGCAACCCGAGACAATTCCCGTTTGTACTGGCGACGGAGTAGCCATCGAAGATGTTGGTGCTCCTGCTGTACTGGTTGGGGTCTCTGCCAAGGCGGTATAGTCTGTGCTAACGATGGGGAAGGTATTTATGCTACCAGGGAGATCGATGGTGAACGCAGGCGGTGCGATGCTCTGCTCCGGGGTGAAAGTAGCTAGAGTGGGGTCCGCGTCTACCACTGTGACTGCCCACCATGGTATAGCAGTAAGCACAAAGGGCTCCACTACGATAGTGGTGGTCAGAGTCGAGGTGGAACCACCAGCACTCACTGCAAGCGACGTGGTTATGGCTGGCCAGGAGATGGTAGTAGTTGAGCCGAGTTGGTAGGGAGGAAGCACAAAAGTGCAAGGAGGCGAGCAGCCAATTGATTGAGTTGCGTTGGTCCAAAGGTCGGGCCCGACATAGACATCTCCCGCGCCCTCTCCGCTACCATCGTCAGCAGATGTGATGTTGGTAGTATTGCGTAGAGCTGTAATTGCTAGACCAGTGGTGTCCAGGTCGACAGCCCATACCATTGTGCCACCTAAACAAACCGAATTGGCCCAATCCATCTTCATTTGAAACGTGACGTTATTATCGAAACTAACCCATTGATTCTCGTCCCACGTAACCACTTGCACAGCTGCATCTTCGTAGAGGGTCATAACAGCACCATTAGAAGGATCCGCCAGAAGTGCCTCAATCTCATCAAAAGATAAAATTCCGGATGTCTGGGTACAAGCACCTGGTTCACCTCCAACAGTGAAATTACAGACTCCTGGAGTGATACAACTGTCGTCCAGAAGAGTAAAACTGCGACCATAGAATCCAAGGCCCATATTGACCATGGAGGGATCAATATCATTCCTCCAAAGGAGGTCCATTGCCTCCTGGATCTCGGTAAGGTTGGTATGAGGGTTGATGACAGAACCGACATAAACATCAGTCGCATCCCACACTCCGTGCATATCGTAGGTCATCATATTGAACCAATCTACGACTCCAGATAAGCCGATAATATCAAACCACTGTAGGTACCAGTAACTTGCCGGGATAGTAATAGACAAGCCATAGCCGTCACCTAATCTGGCCTTAAGCTTGGATAAGAAGACAGGGTAATTGGCGACATCGACTGACTGGCCCCCACGATCAGGGGCGCCTGGGTATTCCCAGTCAATATCAACTCCGTCAAATCCATACTCTTCGAGGAAATCAATAACGGATTCGAAAAATATCTCCTGGAGGTCATCTGAAGCGGCAAGTGTGGTAAAGGTCTCTTGAGTGGCTCCAGGGTCGGTGAAGCTCCATCCGCCGATAGAGATCCAAACTTCCAGATCGGCAGCGTTGGCTTTAAGAGCGGTTGTTGCGGCATAGAGATCAGTTTGGTTAGATGCCATTGGCGTGAGTTCGTACGTATTGGGATCGATGTATAAAAAGGAGAAATAGATATGAGTATAAGCGTCGACGGGAATATCTTCGGGTAGCATCGTATCACATGGACGTTGTAAGTTCCAGCCTTCGTAGTAGGCAATGGAACGACCGGAAGACGCGGAAGTGCCACTACAACTAGGTTGTACGACAGTTTCTGTGCCACAGAAATCAGAAGTTGTCCCACCTGATAACCCTCATGTCAGTATAGTTTCCCAAGGAGTATGTAGGTTATTGAAAGAGGAAGAAAATCATAATTTACAAAATCCAAATTTGCTACAGCAAACGTTCAATGGACAAGTTTCCACTGAAGCATAATCAGATCCCCAGACAGTTCCCCATCCAGGATTCACACCAGGATCACATTCAGCCAACTGAGCACAGGACCCGTTCGTACTGGCAGCAGCAATACAGGCTGAAGCTCCACAGTAATCGGGACCATACCCACAGACGCCACTGATGGAGCTGCAGCAACCTTCTGTACACGGATCAGCGTCACTGCACTGTCCGTTGACAAAAGGACGGGTTGCCAAAAGACTGAGCAGTGCAGGCCAGGAAAGCCTAAAAGGGCGTTTCATGGTTGCTTGAGTTTCGCTTGAGTAAAGTCACCAAATAATGAAGGAATGATTAAGAGTAACTCGAATGAGAAAGAAAAAAAAAGAAGCGAACGACTAGAAGTGCTTGTTCCAGGCTCAATAAATAATAGAAACGAAAATGGACAAGGCTGCAGTAATAGGAAATCAATCAAGTATCAAAAGTTGTCGCCGCTCGACGCCATTCATGTAACGTAGTCTTGAAAAGGATTTATTTCATCAGCCCTAATGCGCAATATAAACAATTAGGATTTTAAGCCTATATTCCTTAATATTCCGGGGTATCGCTGTAGTACTATGTTTTCATTTGTTGAAACCACGGAGATATGTCAGCAATATGGTTTTGTTCATATCCCCTGATCTATGATTTGACCACTCATCAAGGGGGATATAATTAGGAAAGTTTAGACGACCTCGCTTAGCGATATAACTAAATAGGAAGTACTTCCCTTGGATTTTATACTGAATAGAGCTAGAAGATCTTGTTTAGGCGATATAACTAGGGTTTGATTGTATACTGAATGGAGTTAGTCTACTTAGCTATGGCCACGTGCGTGCCTTTTCTTTTTGTCCTTCATAAAGACCAACAAGGATTAAGATGATGATGATGGTTAGCACCCCTACTGGTAATCCTACGGCCCTTTTCTGTTCAATAATGGCCGAGCTACGTACTACGAATCAATTCTATAAGATCTATTGATTAGAATATGGGTTGGTAGTGGAGCGCTCTCCTGCATCTATCACTGTCACTCCTTGTGCCACCACCACATCGTGATAGATCGCGTAAATTGTCACTCTTTTATTTTCACTCACTTAATTCTGATCAAAATGGTTCTTTTACGAAGATCGAACATAGCTACGGCTGTGAGTCTTATCGTGTTGCTGGCTTGTAACACATTCACGGTTCCAATTGCAGCAGCTCCGCTCACTACGCCAGCAATCCCGATAATCGACTTCGATAAATTTGCCGGCTCTGATCTGCGATTCTCGGAAGTGTCAAAGCGAACTGTGGATATCAGCACTTGCGACTCGTCGGAATCGGCTGCCATACGCTTTGCCTGGGGCGAGATTCAAAATGTCGTCAGTGCCGCTCAGTCAAGAACCAATGATCTGTACGATTACTTGCAAAATATCCCGACTGCACGTCCAACAGACCCCATCCTACTTTCAACTTTCCAGACATTTGAGGCCCTATTTGGACAAGTTTTTTACGGTCTAAGTAGTACTGCGAATAACTTGGCTGGTCTCAATCGTGTCTCCCAAATTGCTTGTACGTAATTACACATTTTCTGAAATTGGTAATAAACTAAACAAACTAACTCTTCCCCCCCCTTCCGCTACAGCCCTCATCAGTGCTCTTCAATCAGGACTGAACGATGCATCCCTCTCCTACCTGAGAATATACTGCGATGACTCTTGGCTGTCTACAACGGATGCAGACGGAGATGTTGCGGTGACCACAGGTTTGTTTCCCGCCTGTTTGACTTATCAATACCTACAAATCACGATAAAAGATTCGTGATGCTAACTCAAGTAACAAAAACGTACAGCTACTTCTATAAAACTATACGCTGAGCCTCTGGAGAAGTGGCTTGAGCTTTCCAACCTCGGGGGAGGTTGTCGTTCAAACGCTGCCCTTAGTGGTTTTGCTTTCCCATCCGCCACCTTCCCGAGTACTGGTGTTGTTGGTGACATTATCACATTGGTACGTAATCATCTGTAAAGGAGGCAGAGGCTCTTTGAATGATCCTTGTCGACTTTGTACTACCCATTGTTTCATACGCATCCTATCGTACGGGAAGCTTACTCTCATGCAGTGTCAAAGTATGTGGGATGGTTGGACATCGGCTTATCAAGAGGGTGATTCCATGAGCAAACTGGCCAGCGCAACAGGACTCGCCGGTTCAACCAATTTGGGTTCCGTTCAAAGCATGTTGCCTATCACTCTTCTTCACGAGCTTACCCACGCGCAATCATTTCTTGGTGGTTCTGGTATAATGGGTAAGTATATGTCCATATTCCTCCTCTTTTATTATTCCAATATTTTATATCTTCGTTTCACTATTTTACTTAGTATCAAGAAATATCAATGTTCACCTAAATGCTAATATAGAATAAAAACAGTTGATGTTTCTTGCGATAATGGCGAAACAGCCTACAACTTCATATGCGTTAATATGCTAGCTTCAAGCAATCCTGCCCAAGCCGTGAAGAACGCCGATTCCTTTGCCTTGTATGCTGCAGCCATGTACATGTCGAATTATGATTGGTCTACAGGTATTGCTGCGGAACTACTTTGAAGCAAACAGAGCTTGGTATATTCATGGTTACAAGAAGTTTATTATAACTTGGAATATATACAGACCGCTTCTTAATTAGCTGCCTTTATAACGGATTGGATATATTTAATTACACAGGTTAGTTTAGTTAATTAAACTGTATTGCATAATAATATATTCTTATTTCGAACCAAAATAATTTTTTTATTGATTTAATTAACTTGGAAGTCTCGGTGAAGTACTTGAACTAATAATTATTATTACTTTAAATTGTTTTTTATTTATGTATTTGTAACGATGCCAGAGGCCGGACCATTGTGCTGGGTCCGAGTGTGGCGCAGCGGTAGCGCACCCCCACCAACACGTCATTTAGTCGGTGCAGATTCGGCACCATGGTGTGAGACCTTCTTGAAAGGTCAAGAGTTAGTCTCTGTAGCGAATTAAGTACGGTATCTACTGCTAGAAGACCTGGTTGGCTACCTAGTGCTGGTTGATCTGTGACTATCTCTTTACAGTACTATATTATTAAAATTATAAACTGGAAACCTTAAAATAATATATTATATAAAAGGTATCGTGTTATGTAAAAGGTATACAGATACAGATACAGAAGGAAGAAATAACAGTTTTTCCTTTTAAATAACTGAACCAGACCGACCTTACACGTTACCAGTCTATCGGGTCACCTACCGTCGGGCTACGAGTATGGTCCGGCAATCTGTATGTAACACTCGTGATGTTTTGAAGGCACAGTGTGTTAGATTAAAGTAAAGTCAACTGGTCAAGAATGAAAAGCAGCTTAAAAAATAAAAAAAAGTTCTGTCTTTCTGTTCTGGCGAGGAAAAGCGTTTCTTTAAAATATAGGAATGGAAAATCGGTATAAGATTGTTCTTAATAAAGCAGTGTTTGTCCTTGCCCTGTAACTCCCGTGATGCCTACTTTCTTAATTGCCCCCCCCTTGAAATCCTGTAGCGAGATTATCATCTTTTTCTGCTCAAAATCCCATTCCGAACCGCACCAGGTGAAGCTCTCCAACATGGGCTTCGAAACATTTTGTTCTCTCTCTTGCTCGTCTAAATCTAAAAGATACTGAACGCCCTTGAGGATGGCAATACTATGCCAACGGGGACTGTGCGCAATTATCTGGGCCATCAGGTCGACTATGTGTTGCCTTAATATTCTATCCGTGCATATCAGTGCTAGTAAAGAGATATGGGGTATCAGTTGGACCTCGAGCATAAAGCTGAGATGCGTCCCCGAGATATCTTGAGCTAATGTCTCAAGAACCCCGGCAACCTTTCGACAATCCTCTATATGTAACGCCCATAGTTGTGGATCACCACCGACTTCAAGGAATATGTTGGCTGTGAGTATTTCAACCTTGATGGCTAGAAGCTCCTGGCGGATAGATGTCTCCCACAACTTCTTGAGCATTGTGTTAATGAATGCTTTCCATTGCCGGATATGTTCTAGATAGGATTCTTTAGCTTTGTTGATGTGGTAATATGCAGGCCTTGGTAGGTCAACTCGAAGGAATGGCGTGGTGGATTCGAGATCTAAGCGAAGCCAGTATATGAAAGTCTTCAACCGTTGACTTGTTGTCTCCCATACACTGCGAACAACGTCAAAAGAGCTCCCATTGCCTGGTACCCCTGGCAGATCAGCGAGTGATGTCGGTAGATACATTTCTCGACGGAAGTCGCTGTACGGGAATAGCGAGCACTTGATAGAGAGGTGCCGCGCCATGCTTTCTAGTTCGGCAATCCCGGGGGTCCTCTCCGCGCCGTGCAGCTCTGTGTATCGCTGGACAAACTCTAGAGCTCGGGAGGAGAGCTGGCCTGCTCCCACGATATTTCCTTGGAGAATCTCTAGCACGATAAAGGCGATAGTGCTGATCAGGAGCGGCCGTGCTGCAACGGTGTCTAGATCTGAGCTCGCTAAGTTTTGGCGGCATAACGTAATCGCTTTTGCGTAATGGGCGAGCGCCACGATATGGTGATGGGCTGGAGGGTCGAATGTGGAGAGGTTGTCATTCGAGATGAAATCCCGGGCTGTGAAAATCCACTTGAATTTCCCGGGATCCGAGTCCGAGTTCGCCTTGAGCGGAAGCTGTGTGGCCCTTGCCATCGCTGCCAGGGCCAAGACAGCAGACCGCACGCATTCGTCATGCATAAATTCGTAGATGGCATATTGGCCAAAGCCCGTGGTCTGGCACCAGCCATTCAAGCTCGAGAGGATGTGGTGCCGAAATATGTCAAAGTATGAAACATCGATGGGATCCAGGCGGCAGGGATTGAGTTCAAATGTCGAAAGTGGCGCTAGCCTGCTCCAGTCTGCGATGACCTTCTTCGTCGTACTCCTGGCCTTCAGTGTCGCCTGGGGCCGTTGTGAGTGTTGATTAGGCCCCAGTCCTTGCTTCGTACTAGCCCTTTGGGGCTCTTTGGCTACCCAGGAGCACTCGCGCCGCGATTTGGTACACCGGTTGCATGCAGGCTGGGCCTCGTCACATTTGATGTGCCGCCTACGGCAGGTAGCACAACCTATGGCTAGAGTTAGTGGCAAGAACGAGCGGCAAAGCCCCGGTTCACATGACATACCACTGCTCACTTTCGGGTGTCTGGCGCGTCGAGACTTGGGCCTGTTAGGGAGCAGTTCCCACAAGCTACCCGAACTTTTCATCTTTGCCTTAACCTAACTAACGCCGCCTCCAGGGCACGCACTGCGGGCTATATGATTTTCCACACGGGTCTTCTGTGTCAATGGGCAACAAATATAACACCATTGACGAAAGAAAATGTGTTTCTTAAGCTCCTCGATATCAAGGAACGAGACAGGCTGTTGTTGGATTGCAGTGAGATGCTCAGTAAGGGCATAACGGGACTCCAAGCCATATCTAATGATCACCTGCGCTCACTAAGTCTTAGAGGCTATGGCTCCTTGGAGAATAGCCAGCATCAATCAAGCTCGTTGTGTGCGACGTCACTATTCTCAGTCCCTCTCCTCTCTGTTTTAGCGGGGAAGTTACTTGCTCGGGTTATGCCTACACTTGTTCCTGGTAGCAGGAAAGCCTGGGGCATGGAGGGGGGCAAAAAGGAAAGGGACGGTGGGTGAAAGGAAGTACCTCCTTTGAGAGATCTCGCTAGCCCTAATCACGCTTTGCAGCTGTAAATGTCGTTGGCTGTTCCGGGGGTGCATCCGTAGAAAGGTGGTCGAATCGCTCGTGCTTCTTCGCCTGATTTTGGCTGAATAAGCAGTTTGCTTCAGTGTCGCGAATTCTGTGCCACATTAGTCCAACGACCGTGCGCCGTCAACAGCCGCGAACCATGCCTAGTTTGTGTAGCTGCAACGATTTGCACGCTCCGATTGGTCTAGACACTACGAGATTCAGGCAGTGGTGGAGACGAGATATGAACATAACTAATTAGGTAATTAGGGATTTTCTTAACCGCGCCCTGGTCTGATGAGTGCAGGACCCATGTATTCACTGCAGCTAAGGTAATCAACTCATGTACAGTAGCCAAAGCGAAAATGGAAAAACACAAGGTTACTACACGTAGACCAAACCCTAAGAGGCAATTTTGCCCATCTATGTACCGAATCCATACTCTTCCTCCATGACCACCTTAACCTCCCAAATACCCTTTACCGTATTGTGCAATCTAGTCTAGGCCCATCTTCTTGTCCTGCTTTCATCTATCTCTTGCTGTTAGTTGTAGTGACAGCTCAGCTTAGCTTAGCGGGGGCCTTGGTCAGTGTTAACTTAGCTCAATGCAGGATAACCGTGGCTTTGTCAACCCCACCAGCAGCAGGATCCGATGTGAATTTAACGGAGCAGCTCTATTCTCATATCATGTCAGGATCATGGAAGCTCGGTGATCGGTAGCGTGGTTTCCACACAGTCGATGGGGGCTCCACGTACATCGCTATACTGCTCGAAGTCTTGGCAGCGTCGGGCGCATGGCCCGGCGTGAAGTACAAGGGCATTAACTAGATACCTAGTGGACCACTGTTTGTTCAACTATAAGAAGGGTCATTGCCACTCTAGCATCGCTTGTGCTCTACGAGAATACAGTTAATACATTGAGTCACAACAACCATATTCCTTCCCTGTTACTTACTTACTCGGTACTACAGCCATATCTTGTTAGTATTACTCCGCATTTGTTGTTCTGCTGTTGTGTTTCACCTTGTATATCCAAATGGGTCGCCAGCCTACAAGTGGTAAATTACATATCCTAAGCACAAAATATTCAGAAGCTGAGATAGCTGATCAAGTCGTCTTACTATTAGGTTATTGCCACACATGTCGGAAACGGCGGATCAAATGCGGTTTGTCGCTGCTTCTGAATATATTCGGACATTGGAACACTGACATTTAAAGCAAGACGGGCAAATACCCGGATGTAATCGATGCACCAAGTCAGGAAGAAAGTGCGATGGCTACGAGCTGCCGCTTCGGATAGAGAACTATGGTGTGGCGTCACAGCCAAACGGGGCGCACAATTTTATCAAAATTAGTGCAGCGACATCGTTTCCCTTAATACCTGGAAGAAGTCTAGTATCATTAAGAGACCGAGCGGCGGTCAACTTCTTGTCCTATTGGGGAATGAACTTCCTGGGGCCATTGATATACGAAAACGCCAACGTTGAACTGGGCAAGCTTGCCCAAGAATGCTGCTACGCACTCAGCATGGGTCTGCTAGCTAATACGACCAACGATCCTGACATGAGACTTAAAGCATGGACCTCATACGGCAAACAGCTTCGAGAGGTCTCTAAGCTGCTCAACAGCCAGGATCCCGTTGAAATCGCTCCGTTAATCGGACCCGTTTTGATTCTTTGTGGTTACCAAGTACGTTATCAGAGAAATAAATAAATAAAAACACCCATTTAGGCTGTTTTCAATCCTATCATTATTTTGCTAATCAGTTTCATCTTGAAGACTTTTGTAGAGAAGGATAGAGAGAATCTACACCATGGAGAAGGACTGGCTAGTATTTTGCAGCATTGCGGACCGGCTGCCTTCCAGACCTCAACCAACCTTTCCTTGTTCGAATACGGGAGAGTACTATTAGTGGGTGTCATATTCCGGTCCGGCATATAGAAAAGATGAGCTAATTGAACTCCAACGGCAAAGGTCGGCCGAGGATTGATGACGCATAAACGAACATTCTTAGAACAAGATTGCTGGTCTAAGATTCCATGGCAAATACAAGAAAAGCCTAGTTTACAGTATCTGATTGATATCTTGACACAAATACCGGGCCTTCTGGAGGATATCGATGCCGATCTTCACCAAAGCGAACAAGGCTCCGGCATACTTCACGCCCATATAGAAAACCTGAAAGAGAGGTTAGAACAGTGGAGGTTAGAATGGGTAATCCAACATCCTCATGCTATGGTTGATGTCCAATATTGCAACCCTACCTACAAGATCGATGATCCGCTTTTTAGGTATTTTGGAAATTCCAAATTGCAATACCAGGCTATCGAACTTGCTATGGAGATAATAACCTATAACGCCGTACTTTTATGGCTTATAAAGTTATGCAACATCTTCAACCGATTCGGATCTCCCGACAATTACCTCCACTCCCCCCAAGATTTACAGAGCATTTGCTACGAGATGGATTTACAGCAGCGACTCGATGATAACTGTCCGCTGCTCTTGTCCCCTTACCAGGTACGCTTCTTCTGCCAGCCTGCTATGGGGATCATTCGGTCGGCAGCCTTTGTGTTTGAGCAAATCAGCTGGTCTGGAGGCAGGACCGAGGTGATGCTCGCACCGATAGGTATCGCGTACAAGGCCTTGCCGCAGTTCTCGGCATTGGCAACGTGGCTCGAGATGGAACTGATAGACTGCGAGCCATACGAGGGGCTGACTGAGTTCGTACTGTGGAATGGGCCTGTGTTTTGAGTAGAAGGCAGAGCGATGACGGGATTTGCTGCCTCCTGAATGAGCAAATGTTTCTGTGGCTCAATAGAATCCAAGCAGGGTCTGTGCGCCTCCCTTCATAATATATATAAGCAAGGTTACCTACGAATTTATAGCAGCCCTATTCACCGCAGAACATATCTTCCATGTAAGAATGTCATACCCAAATTTGCTATAAAGCTTAGTTTGTTGTTTTATCCACCTCCCCTACTGAATTAACTATTTCAGGTTCACTTTTGGTCCCTCAGCTGGAAAGCGGGCCAAAATACCGCCCCTGACTTAGATTGCACGAGTTGAACATTTTGGCGCGGAAAGTGAGACACAGACGAAGTCCAGCAAGATCTGGTACTGCAGTCTCATAAGGACCAAGGAACCGGGAGAAACCCCTTTGAAAATGCGACAAGTGCCAGGTAAAAATAAAGTCGTCTCGGTCATTATTTTACCTACATGCGACGCGCGATATGACTCGAATGGGATAAATCTCCGAATCGCAGCGATATACATGCGTAAGCTTTTCAATGAACCGATTCAAGGAAAACATTGTTGTAGTCATTGCCGAAAAGATTTATCGGGTTCAATGATTCAACAGAGTTTAGTTTGTCTGTAAAGATCTGCCAACGGTGAGACATACCTACGGCATCACTCTGTTAAGCAATGGAAAAAATGACAATGGCATCTACGCTACAAAAGTGTTAGTGTAAAGGGATTAAGCTTACAAGTATTTAAGGTAGGCTAAATACCATCCACATGATGCCTTTAGCTACCATTGCCTGCATACTTTTCAACTGTTCTTCTTTTGTTCTTCACTGCCTATACATTTTATGCAGCAACCATGTTGACATTAAAGCTTTCTATTCCCTTTTTTGCCCTTGTTGCAGTTGCAGCTGGCCAGAAATGCGATACGGCAGACATACAGTGTTGTCAGCAAGTGGCCGCGGCAGATGATGGAGTTGTTCGACAGCTTGCTTCTTTACTCGGAATTGGTGCGGAGCTCGATGCCGGCCCGGTTGGCTTGACATGTTCGTTAACTTATACCCCGCAAGCAACTGCCGCTAAGCTCGACGCCAACGACTAATATATTTTGCAGGCACCCCTATCACTCTTTCTGAGGTTCATAAAGATGGCTGCTCAGCCCAGTCCGTCTGCTGTAAAGGCCAAAATTTTGTACTTGATACCTCATAACGATCTTCACCACAGAGACAAAGCTAACTGATCACTCTATATAGAACGGGCTAATCGCCCTAGATTGCTCTCCCTTTGAGCTGTAACTCAGAGTCGTGGCATTTGGTGGTAGCATAGGCACCAAGACGATCTTGGAAGGAAGGAAGGGAAGAGTAGTGGGAAGCGTGAGGGTAAAGCAGATGCTAAAAGCGAAAAGCTAGGACAGGAGTTGTATTTACGGTCACGAATTTTGGTGTTTATCGCTGAGTCTGCGCCTTTTTTGGGCATTGGGTAATACTGACCTACTTTCTATATTATGTATAATAAATTAATTCTCTTTCAATTTTGTCTCGGCATGACGTCAATATAGTCGTTGCAAAGCCGTATGTTGGCGTTTTTGCTGCCGGGCGAAGGTCACCTCTCCAAACTAAATCCATTGTTGGCATCGAAGCTCAGCTAGCATTAATTTGGTATATTTGTTGGTTCAGCTAGGCGGTCAGTTTGCAAGGCAACTATCATGGCGCATCTTTCCATACGCAAGAAGCCTCTGTGGTACATGTATTGAGCTCATTGGGGCAGTGTAGTCCTTAGAATATTAATTTCGGTCTGACAGATGGTATGACACCATGCGAGCCGGATGTTGTAGTTTTCACAACCTCATTTCCTCGCTAGATACTGTAAATAGTCTTTCTTGTCAGGTTATAATCACAATGTGACCTTGGACGGATTCATTACACTTGCCAAGGTATCAATGTTGATTGCCATTTACAATATCCACCTTCACTCGCAGCACATGAAGTATGGATCTAAGCACACAAATTTCTCATAGATCCAATTCACCTGAATACAGCGGGAACGGTATAGATAACAACATAACGAAGTGAGAAATTATCGAATTTCATTCAAGTTGCAGTTAACATCGGTTCACTGGGATGCTCTCTCCATCGATACTATCCATCTCACGTTCAAATCACCGGTATAACAAGCGTAGACTCATACTGCCCTCCAGTATGAACGACGTGGAAACCAACATTTTCATCCTCAGGCTCCGAAAGCTTCAGATTTTCGAATTCCGGATAAGCCATCTCGTGACCAGAGATCCTCAACATCAAACCTTCACCTTTCTCAAAGACGATACCAATTGGCCAGAGCGTCATTTCCAAACGCGTCACGGCTCCGGGCGCAATCGGCTCCCGACGATCGTGAGCGTAGAATACCTCTTGACCGTTACCCCTTGCACGACTCTCGTCGATCGATACTGCGTGAGAGGCACGCAAATGGCCTTCGGTGCCGAGTATCTTAGCCACGTTGGTGTTAGATACTTCTTCGCAAGGGACCGGGCAAGGATAGTTCAGATGCTCCAGCAGCTTGCCAGACTTGTCAATCTTGCGCAGCTGAACTACGACATCCATGTCATCCTTCTCCGCGCAGGACATCCATAGGATCACCTTGGAGTATCCTGCAATCTCGGTGTGCTTATCAATGTACAGCGTAAAATCCTTGTATTGACGTTAGTTTTTATCATCGATGTATAAGTTGATGGATTTAAATATTTCCTCTCTTAAAGAGATATTGGGATAGCAACTTACCGTGGACGCTGTCAGGTGGTGCGACTCGTGTCTCTATGTGGCTGAAGCCGATGGATTTTCACCCACCAGTGAGTTTGTGGCAGCATCCAGGTAATACGTCACCAACTTCTGTCTTGCAAGGGGGTACTCCTGCTCGGGTCGTTCTGTAATGGTCTTCGCAAGACTGCCATCGAAGCCGATGAGCGAAAGTCTGACGGGTGGAATATCACGCTCCCAACCGTTGTCATTGCCCTTGACGAATCTGTCGAAAAATCGCTGGAGCTCGTCGGTGACATCCGGACGGTACAAATCGTACCACTCCTGGTGGGGGTGTACTCGCAGCCATTTGTGCTCGGTCTTGGCTGTTCTAAACGTGTTGGACGAGCCAGCGATGTGTAAACCAGATGAGTAGGACGCTGTTATGTATAGCGGCACGTCGATGTTTGCTGTGTCTATGTATTTGCTCTCCCAGTAATTATCAAATAGCGGTCGACGCTTTAGCATTCCTGGCATGTCTTCGACAAAGCCGGGACCAACGAGCCCCGACATGATAACGTTGAAGAAGCCGACATGGTACGGTTTCCCCCCTCGCGCAACGAAATCACGGTAGGGGTCGTTGAATGCTTCCATGGGGGCCAGAGCTTTGAGAGCGGGGTGCTTCAGGCGCGAGGCAAAATTGATCTGGGCGACGGCGAGCCATGAGTTGCCAACCATGGCGACGGAGCCGTCGCACCAGGGCTGCTTGGACACCCACTCGATGGATGCCGAACCAGAACATGTTCCCTTGAGACATGCCAACTCCGCGAGGATCAACATTGATGATGGCGTACCCTCTACCACACCACTCTGCTGGGTCTGGTCCTTCGAATTTCTCGTATGCCGAGGTCCTGTCAACTTCTATCCCGCACCGAAATGGCCCCATGACTTCATACTGGCAAGGACCGTCCCCGTCTTGCCGTAAGGGCTCCACGGGATTAGCGCAGGAACTCTGACAGCATCAGAATCGACAGGTCGGAATACGTCAGTGTATATTTTGACACCATCACGAAGCGGTACTGTCACATCGCGCTCGAATATAACATCTACAGGAAACTCTCGACGACCAGGAGACTTGACATGACCGTGTGGGAGAATAGTTGTCCCAGGTTCAAACCCTTGGTATTGGAAAAATGGTGCCTCGGTGACGGAAGGTAGTTTGGAAAACTTCAAGTCTGGAAATTTTGTCCGAATCTGCTGCTCAGTTGTGGGAGCCATGTCGCTGAGGTATCAAGTCGATTTAACGGGGAACAGAAATTGGAAGTAAGTATGCTATAATAGAGCTAGAGATGGTGAGGATCACAACCAAGAGAGAAAGAAGAAAGCAAATCCCCAAGTTAATGTATGCAGGATTCAGATTATGCAGAATCAATAGAAGCACCAATGTAGGTGAGATATCTTGACTAATTAATTACCATAAGCACAAAATGCTCAATGGGGACAATGGTGTACAGCAGGTAGCCTATGCGGAGACGGTTACACAGCTACTTTGTATAACTAGAATCGGAATCTACGGGGATGATCGCAAAGAACTCTTTAAGAGGGATGGGACATACCCAGTAAACGTTACACGAATGGTTACACGTGTAGCCGCAGTCACCAAAATCTGGGACCTCTACGGTGGTGGTATGAATAAATGATAATTTAAAGTCTACGGAAATTTCACATTCTGATATTTTACTATTCCCTCGCTCGAAGATATAAATGGATACTGGTACGGTCAGTGGCAGTTTACCTGTGTGGTTATATAGAGTGAAATTAACACAATTCATATTTGTCATTGCATATTTTTGTGGCACAAAAGAGGTGCCAAAGTTTGGTGTCACGAGAGATTAAACGGGTCAAATTTTATAATAATTTTACTGATTTGCTCATATGCTAGAATATACTATCGATCTGCTATGCCCGATTGATGAATTGTACCCTAGCTTACTATCGTAAAGCTCCCTGAGTCCGGTAGACTTGAATCATACTCCGCGCGCCATAGAAACCAATTTATAGACAGATGTGAGGGGGAGATCAGTTCAGTAGCACGTTCTACCAAACATCACTCTTCTTGCCTCCAATGTTAATATAAACCTTACAATTAAAGGTTTCTTAATACGCCACCATGGTGCTCAAACCATCTAGCTCGCGCGCCCAGTTACGGTGCTGCGAGATCTGGTACCAGAATTTTTCGAGGAAGTTGGTGCCTTCCTTGGCAATCTTGACGACGTCGGAGAAGTGATCAGGCTCAGCCTGACCCAAAGTGACCACGCCGTACGACTCCACGGCGCGCGCGTCCTGCGACACGGTGATCTGGGCACCCGACTGTCCTCCGAACGCCAGCTTGAAGAGCTCGACAGCCTCACCCGTGCCGCCGATGGCCTTGAGATGGCCGAACGCCTCGCGCAGCCAGTGCAGCACACGGCCGCTCTTGGCCATGGTGTTAATGGAGGCCGCGCCGCCGGGCACAAAGATGGCATCGAACAGGGTCGAGCGCATGCCCTCGTAGTGGTGGTCGGGCTTGATGCCCGAGCCCGGCTTCCTGCTCTCCTCCTCTCCGGCGGGGAAGACCTCGCTGCGCTTGGGTCCGATGACGAACGGCAGCGCCCCCGAAGCTGAGAGCGCGGCCTTGACGCCGTTCAAGGCTGTGGCGTCGTACCCATCGGCAATGAGAATGGCCACGCGGCGGGTAGCGATGGTGGGCTCCTTGGGCGGGAACTCAGTCTGACTGAGCTTTGACGCGCGCTGGCCGTGGTTCGCGCGCGACTCCTTCTCGGGCACTGGCCCGCCGACCATCTCGGCAACCTCTTGGGCGAGGTCTAGGTCGATATCGGCCAGACGCAATGACATGCGCTCGTAGACGATGGGGTCGTCGCAGTGATCCAGCTCGAACGCGAATGCGCTCATGAGATGCGCTCGCTCTGGTGGCGACAAACTGTTGAGGAACAGCTGTGCCTGGTTGAAATGCTCCTTGAACTTAGGGCCTGCAGCCCGCGCCTTAATGCCCGCAACACGCTGGGCGAAGTCTGGGTAGGCGCCTTCCTCGGGCTTGGCCGGAGGCTGGATGCCAAATCTATTGGGCCAGTAGTTGACAGTGCCCTTGCTGATCCGGTGTCTGCCTTGGCCGTCACGGTTGAAGTTCATCACTGGACAGACGGGACGGTTCACAGGCAGCTCCTGCCAGTTGATACCCAGACGAGAGATTTGGGTATCAAAGTAACTGAAGTTACGACCCTGTAGTAGAGGATCGTCGGAGTGGGCGATACCGGGAATGAGGTGAGCTGTGCAGAAGGCAGCTTGCTCCACCTGTGGGAAATACTCGTCGACGTTCTTGTTGAGTTCCAGCTCGCCAATGTTCCTCACAGGCACGAGGTCTTCAGGCCAGACCTTTGTTGCGTCGAGGATATCGAAATCGAAATCGTGCTCCTTCGACTCGGGAATGACCTGGATACCAAAGTCCCACTTAGGGTAGGCTCCATTGTCAATGGCGTCGCCTAGGTCCTTGCGATGGAAGTCTGGATCTTGTCCAGCAATCTTGAGAGCTTCGTCCCAAACCAAAGAGTGCACACCCAGGTGAGGTGTGAAGTGGAACTTGCAAAAGTGTCTCTCGCCCTTTTCATTGATCAGGACGAAGGTGTTTACACCGAATCCCTGCATCATACGGTACGATCGAGGGATGGCACGGTCAGACATGGCCCACATATACATGTGAGTAGACTAAAATGGTGTGAGTTCAACTATAACAGTATTACTTTGGTAGAATATGCTACTAACCTCAGTATGAAGGTTTACGAAGTCCCAGAAATTGTTGTGTGCTATAATAAAATTTTCAGGTTAGCATTACCATTTCCTGTAACCCGAATCCAGTGCAAGAAGAGGAATCATACCAGATTGTCCTTGGGGAACCTCGTTGTGAGGTTCGGGTTTAACCGCGTGAACAAAGTCTGGGAACTTGATCGCATCTTGAATGAAAAAAACCTGATTTCTCGTGGTCAGTAATAGTTTTTGTAAATAAATTAAAAAGTTGTATACTCACGGGGATGTTGTTCCCTACGATATCCCAGTTTCCTTCCTGGGTATAGAACTTGACAGCAAAGCCGCGGACGTCGCGCACCGTGTCGGCACTACCGCGGCTGCCCTGGACCGTGGAGAAGCGGACAAACACGGGGGTCTCCCGAGAGGTGTCGGTCAGCACGGGGGCGAGGGTCACGTCGGCGGCGCTCTCCTTGAGGCGGAAGGTGCCGAAGGCGCCGGCGCCGCGGGCGTGCACGACGCGCTCGGGGATGCGCTCGTGGTCGAAGCGCGAGATCTTCTCGCGGGCGAAAGAGTCCTCCAGCAGGGCCGGCCCGGGGCCGTTCTCGCCGGCGACCTTGAGCCACTGCTCGGCCTCGCCCTGCTTGACGCCAAAGTCGGTGGTCATGCGGCTGTCCGTCGTGGGCGTGGACGACTCGCGGTCCAGCTGGGCGGTCTTCCGCCCCTTTTCGCCGGTCATGGTCTCTTCGGCCTTCTGGAAAGCGTTGGATATGATCTTCGAAGCCATCAAGCACACACTTTCAAATAACTGGGTAGTGCAAGGGTTACTCCGTCCCAGTGCAGATAGTAGTTATGAGGAGAGTGAAGGTTCACAAGAGTGCATACGAGAGAGGAGTTCCAGCAAGATAAATCAATTGAGCCTCCCCCGGGGATATTAAATACGATCTCCATTTTATCCAAGAATACGCAACAAGGGCGTACGGATCGTGGGACTGTGGGTATCGAGACTGGGGTGCTACACAGTAACGACGCAGTCATGATGTCACTAGGCCATCATAAAACATCACGACCCGGTTGCCACCTACACAATTCTCCCACATCGGGAAGCCTGGTCTCTGTTCCTTTCGTCCCCCTGGGTCAACAGGTCCGGTTGTGGATCATTGCCGTTGTTGATTTGTAATTCATAATTTGCTTTTGTTCTCGCTGCAAAACACCCACCTTGCCGCCCATCGATGATGCCGACATCGAGTTTCGTTGCCTGTCAGAGCTTATTGATCCCTGTGTTTTGAGTGCCCACAGCGATTTCACCGTCCGCCCGCCGAGCTACCCCACTAGTTTTCTATTCTCCGCTTGGTCCGCTGCGATCGCCCATTGGCCAATGAATCCATCCGGTTTTGTCTATAACTTGACTGATTGGACCAGTAGAGTGTCTAATCAGCAACTGCCGATTGACAACATTTCCATGACGCGTTGAGTTTGGCCATACCGCATACTCCCCTCCGGAGGAAAAGCACCGGGCTTTCTCTACGCAGAAACTCAAAACCACGAAGTTCAAAACTCAAAAGTCCAGACTATATGTGGTGGCGAATGGCGAACTAACCCCTGGCGGATATGGACGGCAATCGTTAAAACATGCTGGGTGGGTGGCAGTAATTCAACTTTCCCATAGTGGTTTCTCGACAGAGCGCTTGATCGTGAATCGACAAGAAGCCATGCAGACCACTATCTCCGCTTTCACGTGCTCCCCCTGCAAGATGTTTTCTTATTTTGGCGTCAGCACAACTACTAGTGCGGCAATCTACAATTCGTCTTATGACTTAAGGTCCCGCATTATCTTGAAGGCGTAACGGTGGTGTCATGCAAGGGCATCGACTTCTCTTAGAAGCTAGTCAGCCCGAAGCATCATTGGTATGTACTATATTCACAATTGAGCTATAAACAGCACACCAAACAAGCATACATCTTATACAGCAAGCACACCTTTCAGCATTGATCCGCGCACAGTTCCCATACTATAAAACTGGATGTTCAATATATGTGCTGTTTAATTCGTTGAGTGATCATAAACCGCGCTGGATAGAGTGCCAGCTAGTTGCAATACTATACTGCTTACGATCACGGGAAGTACTGGTCATGATACCATTATCACATCGTTAACCCTGGTTTTTAGGAAGCGATGAATACCCCCTCTGAAATCTGGCGGATGCCACCTTTATTGGTTGATTGTTTCCATGGCTTAGAAACCATGATGCCGTTGCAAAATTTCCGGCGACATATGCGCCAGTAATCTAGAGATTCAGATTCTTGACACAGTATTAAAATTATCCCCAGTTTCTGAAAGAGAATTGTTAAAACTCCGATCAAAAGACCGCGAAGAAATACAAATGACAGAGAAAAAAACTTTTATTATCGAGGTTCAGTGAAAAGTTTTCAGGATGGCTGTCTCAAGCGGGGGCCTTATTTCTTAGTGTGTACTCACCAACCCATGATAACCCTTTACCGCAACTTTGCTTTATGATATTGGCATTCGAGTTGAATTTTCCCATAGAGCTTATACCATACTTTGAAATCACCAAAACTATGGCCTGTATCATTGGATTACTGACATACATGCCCCAAAGGTTCAAACGGCTTGCCGGGATGCTCCATGTGGCTCCGTCCCAAGTCCGGCCCGAGCGGATTGGCCGGAGGAAGACGCCCAATCTTGGAGCCCAGCCGAACCCACCAGGTCAACGAACCATGAATAGAAAGTGAAAAAATTTTCACTTCTCGGACGGCGAGAGTCATGACCATTGGCCCAGCATACACTGCCGATGCTGTGACATAACAGAGGATAACCACCTCTCCTTTCATCCAATAATGTTCACGCCCGGTTAGCTCAATCGGTAGAGCGTGAGACTCTTAATCTCAAGGTTGCGGGTTCGACCCCCGCATTGGGCTCAATTCCTAATGCATCTCAGAATACTGAGGTATGAACAACCATTCTTTTTTACCTTTTTTCACCTTTTTCTTCGCCTTTCTTTCCTCTTCTTGTCTTGACTTATAATGATTGTGATTCTTTTTTTTTCCTTTACTACCATACTTCCTCTTAGGGGTTCTCGAAATTTCCTGCATGAAGTCAAGAGTTGTTATTGACTATTTGTATATGTTCCGTCAACTAGAACGTACAAGTTCGCTTTAGTCCTCTTTTCTTCAGCGATTGAACTGCCAACCACCTCATGCTGACAACTCTCCTCCCAGCCTACCCATTAACAACCCCCCCTCCGAAGGCTTGGCGGCGTCGCGGAAATGCTCATCTAGTTTATTAATCAGGTGGCAAGTGTCTCCAGCTTTGGGCTGATGTTCTCCTAAACCCGGTGCACCACTTCCCGACCAACCATGTCAACTTCAACGCTTGGCGGGCCGGATTAAAAAACGTTGGTAAGGTTGCAACGTCCCGCCGAGCGCCCTGGAAACCACTTACCTCCAGGGATCTGCCGACAAGCGAGGGGCGGGGAGGGTGAAGAGGAGGGGGAAGCTCGTACCAATGGTCCACTGGAGAGCCTGCATTTGCCGGGTCATGCGGCTGACAGAGTCCCATCGCCAACCACGCAGCTGAAGCACACGAGCAACCCAGGGTCCGCCAGGATGCGTTGATCGCACTGAGCGCAAACACCTGATTGGATTTGGGGGCCAGCCCTGTCCGCTGGGCTGCGTCTTTAAAATTGCTGCGCATTTTTTCGTGGGTCCAACTTGCGTTGATTTATTAGGCTGCGGGGGCTATTTTAAGCACTCAATTCATTGTATGCATTTTGTAAGCTCATGGGGTGCCGGTGAGGGTGATACATGCATCCTGATCCTTGCTGAAATGAACCGCACTTGATATACCTTACAGAGGAGCCCCTCTGTGATGTCTCTCGGTTCTTGCATTCTATGCCTACTCGATAGGTAGTAAATAAAACTTGTTATTGTTCAGATAAACCCCCAGTTCTTGCCGATGACTCTGTAAGAAAGCCACCGATGGATTTCATGGAAGATGGAAACTCGGATATCGGCGCCATCTGGCACCAGGCACTCGAGGATTACGCCACGGAGTCCGGCATCGACCTGCGCAGCGCCACCCAGATGCAATGGAATATAAGCACAATTGTCAAGGATCAGGAACAACAGGTCTCCTCCTTTACATCTTGGAGGCACGACAAGACCAAAGGTAAGCAAGAAGCCTGTCCGGCCAGCTCTGCAAGCCAAACAGCAGCTATCCCCGTCACCACATGCTTACGGTTTTTTTTACCCTCCCGCGTTGAAAAGTCGACAAGATTCGGAGCGTATTCGCAAAGAATGCCGACATTATACAGAGCATTGCTGGGCAGGTCGCCAGCGCGGCGAGCGCCAGCTTCCCACCGGCCGCTACCATCCTAACGGCGTTCACCTACGTGATGAGCGCCGCTAAGGGCGTCTCGGACGACTACAACATGGTCGAGTCGTTCTTTGACATCATGAACGGCTTCCTGGAGCGCTTGTCCCTCCTCGAGTCGAGGCTGCCACCAGAGAAGGTCTATCAGACCATGCTGGTGCGCGTCTTCGCCTCGATCCTCAACCTCTCTGCCATCGCACGGAGCTACCGCAAGTCTGGCCGCTTCTCCAAGTGGGCCAAAAACCTGGTCGAGCACCAGGATTCCAACCTAAAGAGTGCTTACGACCTGCTGCAGAAGCACCTGTCTCGCTTGGAATCCATGACCCTCATGGCCACGCTGAAGCAGACTATGGTTATCAGCAAGGATGTGGGCGCCCTGGGCGGCGCCGTATCCGTACTCGGGTCCAAGATGGATATGTCCCTCAGTCTAACCCAGCAGACTATCACCCTCAGCAGTCAGACTCTAAACATAGGTTTGGACGCACGTGCACAAGCCGAGCAGGCCGCTCTTGCGGCACTGGAGGGCAAGGAGATGAGCGCCGAAACCTTGGCAGCTTTCAAGGAGCAGCAGGAAGAGTTTAAGGACCTCGCCAGACTCATACAGCTTCGGCAAAAAGAGGAGCGGAAGGCTGATAAGACGGTCAATGCTACGGAGCACGTAGACTCTGGTGACAAGAAGACATCCGCCATGAGCAAGCTACGCAACGTGCTGGACTGCCAAAACTATGTGAATCTGTTCTACGAGCAGGAGAGCGATCACAGGGCCGTGTACGTGCAAGGTACCGCCAATTGGGTCGAGACAGAGCAGGTGTACCGCGACTTTGTAGATCTTAAAAAGAAACTGCTCTGGATCACAGGAGCTCCAGGGATGGGGAAATCTATGCTCTCCTTCCAAATCGCGGAAAGATTAAGGCGGGAGTTCTCTGATGAGCCGAGCACTTCAGTGTGCAGCTTCTACATCCGAGAGGACTACCAGGATCTCAGGAGATTGGAGTGGATATTGCGTGCATGTGCTCTACAAGCCGCATCTAAAGACTCCAAGTATCGTGACCGTCTTGTCAGCGATATTCATCCCTTGGGCTATATGGATGACAATATTCCAGACATATTCAACCGTCTTTTCATTTCGAAGTATCCGAAAACAGCCGACAGTAGAGTCATTATCATCCTAGATGGCTTAGACGAATTAATGGAGCCAGACGCGCTTGCTTGGAAGGAAGCTGTTGTACTTGCTCTGAAGGACGAAGCGAATATCCAGCTGGTGCTGACGAGCGACCCAGAACACCTCTCACGATACGCTGACGTAGAGGTGAACCGTCTTGATATCTTCAAGGATAAAATAGCCAAAGACATGTGGAAGGTCGCGATTGGCAGGACAAAGACTTTGTCGAGGCTTCGGAAGCTCCGACCCGAAGTACGCAAGAAAATAGCGAGCCGTCTCAAGCACAAAGCCGACAGTATGCCAACCCCATCCCACCCCATCTCACCCGCCCTTCTGTTACAATAACTAACATCAGCTAGACTTTTGCTACATAGAGCACATGGCGCGGAAGCTGAATGCTCTGGGATCTCGCGAAGGTCTTATTCTCAAAGAGCTCGACAAGCTGCCGGAGAATACCTTGAAGCTGTACGAGATGCTGATTGAGGAGTGCGAAAGGCACCGCTCGCCGGAGGAGCGTTCTGCGCTTAAAGTCTTCTTTGCTTGGTTGGCATACTCGAAGCGGCAAGTGAGTCTTGGTGAAGCCAATAGGTTGATACAGATCATATCCGAAGAAAGTGGGATCAGTATCGATGAAGAGCTCGACGGCAAGTCGTCAAGGTTCGTGGCCTCAGCAATAAGCTCTATTTTCCATTAAATAGATTCCTCATCTCTGACTCGATCTTAGGCTATTGCGACTGGCAAATTCGTCAGCATTTGAAGGACAAGAACGAGATACCGAGGCAAGCGATCTGGAAGCTGACGACCAAGAAGAAGACGAAGAAGATGAGCCAAGAATGCGAGAAGACCTCTCGCTCCTTCTCGGGTTCCAGGAGCGCTCCTTACGGGCATACTTCCGGAGCGATGTCTCAGACAAACATGGCCTCAGATCACCGGCTTCGATAGCGCACAAAATGATCTTCGACACCATCTGCCGCTTCTTTGTGGTGCTGCGTGACGAACCCTCGGCAGAGGCGGAAAGGGGGTTGATCCAGTACGGGGCCAATTTCTGGCGCGATCACTTACGCGCGATCAATATCGACGATCTCAATGAAGATGAGGTCAGGTCCGTGATCGAGAGCCTCTACATAATTCTCGACAACAAGAACAATTCGATGAAAAAGATCCAGATGTGGACGGGTGAGAACTCGACCTGCTTGTCCATCTTTGGCGACGATGATGAGAGCTCAGAGGAGACCTTGGAGGTTATAAAACAATTGGCAGTCCGAGCTATCCACTTGTCCTCGGCGGGTGGGCAGTTTTCCACGATTCAGGAGTGGTTCCGACCACTGATACAAAACCCTTACCGTATATACATTGGCAACGCCCGATGCCATATCCGCAACTGGTTCCAGACATCCGAGTACATGGATCAAGCAGGGATGTCCTTCCGCTTCGCACATGATGCTCTTCTCAAGGGGTATTCTAAACAGCTTCCCGAGTTGCAGCAAAATACTCCGCTTAGGCAGTATTTTGAGAAGATTGATCCGGAGGCCTGGACCGAGATGACAGCAGAGTCGATCTTAACGGTTGCCAATGCCTTCTGGGATGTTCCCAAGTCGTATCGTGCCTACTGGTCCATCGCAATGGCAATGAAGGACCAGAAGCTGGTGAGTAGCAAAACCTCGAATGTGTGATCCTTCGCTCTAACAGATGACCGTAGTTTGAGGACGCCTTGACCCAAAACCATATTGCCCTGGAAATGGCCAACGATGATAGCGAAAGAGAAAACCTCTACGTTAGTTTAGGAAACACTCTTCTCGAACTTAGACAAGATGAAAAGTACGATGAAGCACAACGAACAGCCTGGGGGCTTCAAGCGTGCGAAGCATACCTCAAGGCGGTGTCTATCCGCCCCGCGAGCTCCATCAAAGCAGAAGACAGCGACGATATTCGAGGTGACTGCGCCGGTCTGCATCTTGACTACGCCATGGCAGAGTTCTTGCAGGGAAACACCGAAAAGATGATCGCGCTGGTGTCCGACGCGGTCACCATTCCAGATGTGAGTCTCGAGATCTACCGCCTGGTGGAGCAGATTGCCGCGGCGGGAAGCTGGAAATATGTGCTTGAAGTATTACGTCTCGTGAAGAAGGCAGACCGCGCGTGGTACCTCAACATCGCGTCGGATGATAAACATATCGGACTTCAAAAAGTCTCACTAGAGCTCGGGGTACAGGCCGAGCTCGTGAAGATATATTCGGAGTCGGTCAAATTCCTCGAGCAAGGCGGGTTTGTCAGCATGCTTAGAATCCATTGGGCCGACTACCACAACAAGGTGCTTCAAGAACCAGAAAAGGCCAAAGAGTTGCTGTACCGCCTGCCCGACTGCGTGGGCTCCGGCCAGTACTCCACTACTGGGGTAACTTGGGCCATTTGGCGCATCGTGGACATCCTCCTGGAGCAGTTCCGCAGCTCCACCAACCCGAAGAGCAAGACGGCCATGTTGGATGAAGTCAAGAGCATCCTGCTCAGACTCAAGGACATTTCTGGGGAGGACTTTGACCCCTCACAGTCACAAACAACAATGCCACTTGCACTCATGACCCGAAAGCTAGGACCGGCCACCGAGTTTCAGAGGATACTACAGGAATCATTTGAGGGTTGCGTCGCCAATCTAAGCGATGACTCGAGCTGGAACGACTCGTCGAGCCTCAGGACTCTCGCCAAAGTGCTGTCATGTGTCGAAGGACTCGAGAAAGAGGCTCAGATCGCTGCCAGCTGCCAAGTCTACGTGATGGACATGGATATATACGTAAGTCGCGTCTTTCTACCATGCTTTGAACGATCGGATGACTTACCTTGGCGGATATAGATTCGCGATACGACCCCGCATGAAGAACCTGTCGAAGAAACAGAAGATGGTCATACGTTAGCCAAGTCCATCGATGAGCAGGGTGCTCTCTCAGAAGGTCCATCGGAAGCGACAACCACGGAGTCTGCAACTGCGACTACAGCTAATGATTCGTCAAACTCGGTTTCCACTTCTGCCACGACAGTATCGGAGGGAGACGTAGAGGACAAGCCAGTGTCCGCTGATCTGCCGCTCGATGGAAGTGCCACGAAAGATGTGGCAGAGGAAAAGCCCGCATCCGTCGAAGGGAGCCCGGACGCGGTTGCCGAAAACGTGGCGGAGGTGGAAAACGCAAATCCAAACCACGACTTCAATAAAAACCAGTCAGCAGCTATTTGCAACGAGTGCGATGCCCAAATCACGAGCTGGGAGGATCAAAGCGTCTACATGTGTCTGCAGTGCACCGACATTGACATCTGTGGCAATTGCTACGCCGAGAGGCTCAAGAGGGAAAGTGGTGAGCTTCCGCCGGTGTGGCGCACGCTTTGCCCACAGGGCCACAAGCACCTTCGGGCTCCCATGGAAGGCTGGGGAGGCGTCAAGAACGGAGTTATCACGGTAGGAGAAGAGAAGTTCGTGTTTACCGACTGGTTGAAGGAGTTGAAGGACGTCAAATGGCCAAAGGCATGGGATGAGTTTTGGACGAGGGAGTCTATTTGAGGATATACCCTTCCGACTCTGCCATTGGGCCCACAAAGGAGCTTAACTCGAGACAGGATCACTTGAAGGAAACCCGAGTAGTATAGATTTGATGTAAAGTAAATTGGATATTGATGCTCCGGTTTGTCTTGATAGCATGGTAAAATATCTCCTTGGTATGACTTCAAAGGCTGCACGAACAATAATGCTTCGATAATATGTGACTTATTGCATTCCATCATAGGTCGAAACTAATCATAGACCGGACATTTGTGGAATTTCTGATTGCCATAGATATTCAAGTTGACAATATCTAGTCGATCCGTTAGTAATTCTAATTTTTCGTTTTTTAAGATGACGGATGTCCTCCAGTTCCCCGCGTGTTAGTATGTTATCGAATTCGCAACTGTTTAGTCGCGGACTTCTAACGAAGATACACATTTCTGGAAATAACTGCAAAGAACATTGTCACGCAGAATATCTCCCAGTGCTCGACACATACAACTTCACAGAATAGAGGTCTCGCAGGCAAAATTAAGGCAGACATAGC
This sequence comes from Xylariales sp. PMI_506, assembly GCA_021365275.1. NCBI lineage: Eukaryota > Fungi > Ascomycota > Sordariomycetes > Xylariales > Xylariales sp. PMI_506. The sequence goes on along the minus strand of JAJTIY010000004.1, from coordinate 271,486 downwards.
CGCCATCTACCTACCAATAAATGCAGCGTTATGAAGACAACAATTTGGAATACTGGTACAATACGTTCTGAGAAATAGAAAGATTTAAAAAAAAAAAAAAATTTGAAGAAGAAAAAAAGAGATTCAAATCAATGCTGCCAGAACTCCCAAGTTTGATTATTGGTTCTATGGGCTGTGGAGTACAGTGCCGACAATTCGAGGACTCCAGTTCTGATTCACATGCATGCCTTGCTTATACGTACAGCCCAGCCAACACACGAGGTGGCAACAAGCCCTCCCCCAGTCGAAATAAACTCCCCACTTGCCCCCACTTGGATTGGTCCCGGCGATCCGGGCTGGCTCCCATATGGTGGCCTGCGGTTATTGCTTTCCGCCAGGGCGCGCGCTGGTGCGGCCCCCAAAATACACTATCACATCCAATCGAATACTTTAGGTTGATAGCCAAGCACCCACAGGTCTTCCCTACTGTCGTAGTGGTGGCTGTAGAATTAAAAGCAGTGGCCGGTCCATGAGTCTTTTGAACCCCCCCCTTGGTCTAGCGTCATCCCACTCAGCAGCCACAGTGGGAGGGAGAGCAGCTCTCCGCGGAGAGAGCGGGGGGTCGGAAAGGGGGAGGGACCGCCAGGCTCCAAGGAACTGGGGCAATTTACTGGTTCGCCCCAGGTTGCATGCACGCACTTTGCACGTACATACATAGGTATATGTGTGTATGTATATATATGTATGTAATGTAATGTACAGGACCCTTCCGCCGCCCTGCTGTCCCATCCCATCACATACCATACCATACCATACACAGCTGTGTGGGGTAACCCAACAGGCCCAGGCCCCCCCCACGGCCCGGTGTGTGTTAACTTGAATGACATGGTGGGGCAGTTCAATGCTCCAATAACTATTAGTGAACTTTTACCCGAAACTTGTGTGCCTGGGCACCACAGCTAGGCCGACGACAGATCTGAGAATACGACGACAAACAAACAAAAACGAATAACTGAATGAATAGACCTAATGCAGTGAGGCAGCACAATCCCTGGAAACCAGGTTTTAACTTTTGCGTTGTGCGAGGCATGCATCCCATCCCCGACTTTAGCCTCGCTCACCCCTACACCGTCTCCTCCGCCTGGTACCGTACATGTGCCCGGAAGGCGGTTTCCCCCCCTTGACGCTAGCAGCACTAGGCGGGAATCTCCTATGCGTCAGGCCTACGTAACTTCCCATGTGTTGAAATGTTTCTCAAGTCGTTGGGGATGCTGCGCAGGGACTCCCCTCTCCCCTCGACAGTATTGGCGCCTAGGAAAGAAAGAGAGAAAAAAGCGACAACAATTGTTCAAACACGCCTCCTGTCACAAAGTTGGTTCGGCCGCCTGTTTCACCTTTCTCGGTGGGCGGGCAGGCGTCCCATGTAGGAGACAACCAGACCTTAGGCCCGATGCCTCTTTCTTATTCTTGCCCCCCCCTGACCACCGGCTCAGACGGGCTTAAATATGTCGACCGCTCTCACTCCCCACCCGAAGCTGTTCAGGGGGGTCGGGGAAAGGATACAAAGGTTTTAGTTTGGTGCACGACACATTTGGCATTCGCCGGATTGTGGAGTACAAAAAACCCCCGTGTTCTGGTGAGAGACGTAGCCACGTAGGCACTGTTTGCAGTATCCAAGGTTCTTATGGAATGGGAGGGAGGCTTACCCCACGTGGCTCTGTGCTTTTGTTTCTCCAGGCTAGATAGGGGAGGGTTTCTGCAGACCTCTCCTTGCTTGCCTGAGGAGGTAGAAAACAGGGTTCGAGCTCGATGTATGTTCACGACTTTGGGACAGAAAGGTACACGAGTGTGCGACGCGCTCCTTGCATAGCTTTAGGGCGAGTTAGACTCTATTGCAGTTGTGAAAAGAAGAGGCGAGATGCGAATCAGCGAGCCTATCTACACAGACGTGATCCCGTAATGAAATAAATGATCCACTATCATGCGAGTGCTACATGCAAGCATCAAGCAGGATCCTGCTGTGAGCCTCGCACAATGCTTTCCATGCGCACCGGAAACCCCAAACGCCGGCCATCATAACCAACCAGTACAAACATGACGAGGAGGGTAAAACAAGGCTTACTCAATAAAAAAAAGGTGAAAAAGGTAGAAAAGAAGAAGAAGAAATAATACTCCGTCCCTATGTACCATACAAACTCCGAATCCTGTAATGATCTCATCTTGATGCCATAAATCCATACCGAGTAGAAACCGTAGAGTGCAGTGTGCAGCATCCGTTCATACCATATTCATTGTTACGCCACAAGTAGACACCCCCAGACCAAATAAAGCGGAACCGCCGGTACGCCCCGGCTGACCTGGACGCCGATGTAATTCTCGAGGAGAGCGCGAGCTCTGTAAAATGCAAGCCGATTTCAGGGAAATTCTCAGCTGCTGTTGTTGGGTTGATGACCCGACATGTTCACTGTGGTAGCATGTTCTTGATCTCGTCATCGGAGAGGCGGATTTCGTGTACCGGCTCTCGACGGTTCTCTAGAGGTGTGTAATCGCAATCGAGGTACGAAGGTAGAAAAATTTCGGGATTCCATGCGAACCCTTGGCTAGACGAAAGGTACGAAATCTGGAAAGGCAGAAACCCGTCAATACTTTATCTTTTGGGGGAGCTCGCTGTGGTTTACACCTCCTAGGCAGGGAGGCAGGCTGCTAATCAGTCGAGCGGGGTGGGTAGGTACTTACCAGACGGGGCGGGCCATCAGGGTCAGCAATGTTGATCACAGTGCATTCGTCCTGGCAAAAAGCAGTGCCTAAGAAAAAGAGAAAAGAGTTAGGATACAGAACATAGTAAATCAGAGAGAGAGAGGTTATGTATGGCACAGCACGTACTCAGGAGACTTGGTCGTCGCTGATGCAACATCTTTGGGCGGTAACCCGCCGACGACGGTGAGGCCTTGTCCAGGTCGGGAGACTGTGGCGAGGCGGACCAGGACGATGCGGACGACGAGCTTACATTCGCCTTAGACCGGTCCCCGTAGCTGGAACCGGGAGTGCGGGCGACCGGGATGGCAATAGAGGCAGACATGACTCTTCTTAACTCGTAATGGTAAAAAGTGTAAAACAGGAAAGCAGGCGAAAGTTTCCCCCAAGTGAGTTTCTCTTGATTACAAGTGCGAGTGGTGTATTGTCTGCGTATGTACAATTCGGCTAGATAACGCTGGGCGGGCGGGCGATAAGGGAAGGTGGGCTAGGAGAGGGTTGCGAGACAAAGAGGAACGACTGCTTCGACTGCAGGAACATGAAAGAATCAAAGACGGCGCGAGCCCTACATAAGAAGACGAGGCGAGGCAAGTCACGGTGCTGTCTCTTTGCGAACGTGTAAGGCAGAAGTAAGAAGACAAAGAAGTTTTGGAGTTGAGTGGTTGTTGAAATGCAAGCGTCACCTGAACGTCCGATCTTCGAGACGCAGGGCAGCCTGAATGGGTTCACAGTGCGTTTGGCTGGCGGGAGTTGGTTGGTTGGCCGCTAGCCCGAACCATGCGTGATGGGAAGCTTTATCAGCCCGAGTACCCTGCGGTACAGTACAGGCTTGCGCCCGATCGACGGCCGCTCGCCAGCTCACCTATCGGCGCCACAGGCTGGCTGCTTCCCGTGTTGCCATACTGCCCCAGTTGAAGCACCTCAAACGCAGATGGGTTCCCAAGGGTTCCCATTCTCCACTACGTAGTCAGTTGCATTGCGCCCCAGGAGCCACCGTTGTTAGAGCGCGCGGCGCCAACTGCAGAGCTACCTATTTGAGCAAGAGTCATCCCTCAGGCGGGTCCTGGGTGGATAAGCACAGTGCATTTCGGGATTCTGACTCACCGTCGTCTAACACACAAGTCGGGCGATACCGGACACGACGACGTAACTTAAGTGACAGACGTGCTCCCACGGTGGGATTCCATCATGGAGCTCTCAAGCTTTAAGCTATCCCCGAGAGAAGATTCAACCGTGTACTACGCCGTGATAGAGACGGCAGGCTGTTGGATTGCTCGGCGGACCGTGGCACAGGTACGGTAGGGGTGCACGACACTCTGCAGTAATGGCGGCGAGGCTTCTGCCCCCCAATCATGGCCCAACTTGGCCTTCACCGTTAGTTGGTGGAGGCTCCTTTTTGCCGCGCAGAGGACAACCACTCTCTCGTATTGTCTGTGGCAGACGGAAATTCCAAGACACAGTCATAAAGTATGGCCCCGTAAACCGGATTTCTTCATCTCCCACCTGCAGGATTCATACAAACCGTATGTATATGTATGTATGTAAGCAATCAGGCCCCTCGGCATCAGGATCCAAGATAAGTAAGCCCCAGTTGCCCACAGAGTGTTCTATTACTCTTCAACCTAGCGCTGTGCTATCGAGTTGAAATGCATGTGGGGAGAGCACGGGTCTGGCAGTCATAAGTGGATACCCGGCAGTACTTGGGCCTCACTGATAAGCGCGCACTGTAGCAAGTGTACCTCACCATGTACCTGCTGAGTTGGAGCTTCAACGCACTGGCCACCCTGCTCAAGGCTGAAAGGCTGTCGTAACTGCTGGAAGCAAAGGGCAGCTGAGCTTTTACCTTACCTCATCAGAGTCGACTACCAAAGGAACAGCCAACACAATCCATCATCACACTTGGCATCACCTCCCATCCGGAAACTTGCGCCTCGCCTCAGACTCATCAAGTTCGTCTCCTGAGTCCGAATCCGTCAACAACCTACTAGAAAACCCATCAAATCCCCGACATTTCACACCATGGGCGACGTCGCGGTTGAGAACCCGGTTGGCGCCACCGCCCTGCACAACAAACCCATCCCATCCACCATCCCGAACGTTGAGAACATCGACGGCCTCTCCACGCAAGGAGGTGACGACTATGCCACATTAAAGAAGCTCCAGAGACATCTGGAGTACATCCAGCTGCAAGAGGAGTACATTAAGGATGAGCAGAGGAGCCTGAAGCGCGAGCTAGTTCGCGCCCAGGAGGAGATCAAGAGAATTCAGAGTGTGCCCCTAGTCATCGGCCAGTTTATGGAAGCCATCGATCAAAAGTAAGTATCACTGGTAGCCCCCTTCGAACGTTCTCGTCGCAATATTACAACGGGTAGACCTTTTGCTCTGTTCGCAATTGTCAAGCTTGTGTGTGTGCTAGTCGATGGTTCTAACAATTTCGGAAACAGCACCGGTATTGTACAGTCCAGTACAGGCTCTAATTACGTTGTGCGGGTTCTGTCGACCCTCGACCGCGAGAAGCTCAAGCCGTCTTCCTCCGTCGCCCTCCACCGCCACTCCAATGCCCTTGTCGACATCCTGCCCCCGGAAGCCGATTCGTCTATCGCCATGCTTGGAGCTGATGAGAAGCCTGATGTTACATACGCAGATGTTGGTGGCCTGGATATGCAGAAGCAGGAAATCCGGGAGGCTGTAGAGCTTCCTCTCACGCACTTCGATCTTTACAAGCAGATTGGTATCGATCCTCCTCGTGGTGTTCTGCTGTACGGCCCTCCCGGAACGGGAAAGACCATGTTGGTCAAGGCTGTGGCGAACTCTACGACCGCTAACTTCATCCGTGTTGTTGGCTCCGAATTCGTTCAGAAGTACCTTGGTGAGGGTCCACGTATGGTCCGAGATGTCTTCAGAATGGCCCGCGAGAATGCACCCGCGATTATCTTCATTGATGAGATCGACGCCATCGCCACCAAGCGATTCGACGCTCAGACGGGTGCCGACAGAGAGGTGCAGCGTATCCTGCTCGAGCTGCTCAACCAGATGGATGGTTTCGACCAAACTGCCAATGTCAAGGTCATCATGGCCACCAACAGAGCAGATACCTTGGACCCCGCTCTGCTGCGTCCCGGTCGTCTAGACAGAAAGATCGAATTCCCCAGCTTGCGCGACCGCAGAGAGAGGCGGTTGATCTTCTCCACCATTGCCAGCAAGATGAGCTTGGCACCCGAGGTGGACCTGGACAGCCTGATCACCCGAAATGACCCTCTCAGCGGTGCTGTCATTGCTGCCATCATGCAAGAGGCGGGTCTGCGCGCCGTGAGGAAGAACCGCTACAACATCATCCAGGTTGACCTTGAAGACGCCTACTCGAGCCAGGTCAAGGGCACGACCGACGAGAACAAGTTCGATTTCTACAAATAAAGTGGTACAGCATTGGACATGTCGGCGTTGGGTTTTGTTCTTTTGAGGCTCTCTTGCCTGATACACAGTAGGGGAGGAGTGGCCACCTTTTCCGGGTTGCCAATGGGCGGGGAGACGACGGTAATCGTGTGAAATGAAGAGCACCATTAGAAACATCGGAACGGAGTCTCGCTCAAGATGAACCGAATTGCGTCTTGGGGCAAGCGTTACTTGTAAAGTGTACCATAGCTAGCAATCAAGAATCAAGATGGCCCTAGATCAGAATTAGGACGGGGAACTTGACACTACGACCATACCATGCATGCCTTTGCAGGAGACTTTCTATATTATGTATGCTAACCAGCCGCCCAGCCTTGACATTGCAATTTGTATACACGCTTGATGATAGATACCCCATGATCCACTTTTGTAGGGCCCGGTTCGACATACGCTTTATACCACCAAACTTTACTGGTACCTTGGAGGGCGACGGTTGTCCTATTTTGATGTCAAAATTTTATTAAAATGGCTTTTTCGAAAAACAGAAGCAGAATTCCCTAGAGTGGTAACAACAAAGTGATCACATGTATATAACAGATATGAGTTGGCACCCTTTATTTCCCCGTCTCGTTTTCCCCGGAACCTTGCAGTCCAGAAAACCCTCTCACTTGAGGGCTCATTAGGTTCCCCCTTCGAGAGAGCGAAATCATGGGCCAGCGGAGGAGCACAGGAGAGAGAACACAGCTCACGTTTTGTGTATTCCGATAAGGAAGCATGAAGCTGTAAAACAACGCTCGTTTGTGTGCACGGATCCGTACATAGAATACATTGCAATGCACACACACACACACATTAATTATCTAACTAACTGCTTACCTATGTAACTACCACTGGACAACTCTCGCTCGAACCCACCACCACAACAAGTGCATGAAGGGAAAAGAAGCACGGCCCAAGCAACACCCAACACGTGTAGCAATACATGAGAAGATATGGCCTGTTTCCTCATTTTCTCTCTATTGTCTCTTCCACTCCCGGCCTAACCATTTGGGGGGGGGGGGGGGGGGGGGAAGGGGGGGCTGAAGGAGGTGAGGTGGATTTCGCCAGAATGGAGCCATCGCTCGCCTCACTGCCAAGTGTTCGGCCTGCGTGCGGTCTCTCTCACTCTCTCACTCTCTGTCTCTCTGTCTCTCTGTCTCTCTTTTACGTAAAACAGGCTCTAGGCTGCTTTGCTGGGCCGTGCAGCACGCAATGTCATCGACGGTTTAGCTAATTGCGCTGCACGATTGATACAATGGTCAGAAAGCTTTTGTGGCTAGCTAAGCAGGCCAAGCAAGCAAGGATCCAGAGGGATCGGCCGCCAGGGCATGGTAGAAATGTATATGTATATATATAAACCCAGTGAGAGAGCGCTGGTGACTGGCCTGAACCACACACTCTCAACAGCCATCCCTAGTGGCTTGTCAAACAACGAAATCAATGCTCGGGTCAGCTCACCATGTTTACGGCCGATGACAGCAAGCTGAAGTTCTCTCTCTAACCCGAAGCTGTTGCTATTTGCAATTTCATTCATGAACTTGATTTTCGATTTTGATTTCGCTCAGGCGTGTTATGCCTAGTCAATCCGTTATCCTTTATCTATACCGTTGTGTGTACCCAGTGTGCGCCCTTTTCCCACCGTTTTCCCATCTGCCAAACAACCCCAGGAAATTTGGCATTTAGTCTATGATACATTCCCTCAAGCGAGAGATAAGAGTGCATGACGCTACCGAGAGCACTGCACGCAGCAAAGTTGAGACTCCATGCTTGGTACGCTTCGTTTTCCACCCAATACCTCTCGCCGGCCATCCATAGAAGCGGATGGGTACTTCCATACCTTTGCTTTCATGGCAAATTCTTTGTCTATTCCCGTGAGCTCTGCTCATTCCTTATATCATGCTCCTTTATCCAAATGTTGAATCATAAAGGCCCCCTTCAGATGTTGTACAACCCATCGTCTGTCTCAATTTGAGGCTCTCTGCAAGCGATAAACCCCTACCGAGAACAGTCTTATGGTAATTCCCAAGCAAAAAGCCACGAAAAAAAAAAAAAAAAAGGCTCAAACAGGATATAATAGACCAATCCCTAGTAGGTGGTCTAAAATTTCAGTCGCTCGCTCGCTCGCCTGGGTATCTCTTATCTTTCCTCGCCAATTCTTTAATCCTTGGAGGGCATACCAGCCATATCACTCTTCCGAGGTCATGGGGTTCGTCAATAATCCACTTCTCCCCCCTACGGTAGCAGCCTTCTAAGAGCCAAGGACAACACCAAGCTCCAATAGAAGTCTCACAAAGCGGGTGTGCAGTTCAATGAAGAAATCAGGTAGACCAACCAACTCCGCAAGCCCTCTGGACTTGGGCGCGAATCCACCTGGCCCCATCGAGCCGCCCATGCCTATACGCTGCGAGAACCCGCCACGGGCGCCGCCAGTTAGGAAGCTGCTCCCGCTGTCACGATCTCTCTCCCTGTCGCGGTCGGCGAGACTGCCACCGCCAAGGCCCAAGCCCACACCACTGTCTCTCGGGCCGCGCTCATATCTATTATTGTAGGGGTGATTCAAGCCAGGTGCAGAAGTCCCCTCTTCCTCCATACGGTCGCGCTCGCGCTCCGCCTCGGCCTCGGCAAGCTCTTGAACCCACGCGGCCAGGTCGCGGAAGGCAGCGGCAACGAAGCCGAAGACCTTCATGGCGAGGCGCTCGCGGTGCGTGGTTAGTGCCAGGAAGGCGTAAACTCTCTTGCGACCACGTGCATGCATATCGGGTATGCGGAAAATGTACGCTGTGGTGTAGCCGTTGAGGGAATCGCCAAAGAATATAGGGCCACCGGAGGCAGCCGATTGCGGCGTCGGCGGTGCACTAATATACGCTGGGTTTATGGATAGGGCGGGCGAGATGTACGGCTGGGGTATGGAAGGCATATGACTGGAAACTGGACTGCTTGCAGTGGAGCTAGCAGAACTATCGGACCTTCTAGGAAGTGTTTCGAAGGATAGAGTCCGTAGGCAGGAGTTGCGCACAATAGAGTAGGTATTGGCGACTTGAGGCTCATGGGTACTGGTGTAGTCGAGGTAGTGTGTGTGGGTATTCACACTCGACTTGGACGAAAGGCTGGAGCGGGAGGTTGATGTTGTGGGTCGGCGCGACGAACGAGGCCGGGCAATATTAGTGGGTAGTCCATCACCCTCGTCTTCTGAGTTATTCGAGGACTGCGAGTTGGAGTCTGGAGGGCTGACGTCTCTGCTGGCTCCGCCGTAGACGCGCGCATACGGTGCGCGTGTTCTCAGGGTTGGTCCTCGTTGGTCCGCCTTGTCGTCAGCTGCGTTACCCGAGGGCTTGCTTTTGCTTTCCTTGCTGCTCTGACGCTTCGGTAAGGTGAGCGCACAGTTCTGGCAGGGGTTTGCGCGCTTCGTAACGTAGTCGTCGTAGGTCCGACGGAAGCTGGCATCTCGGCGCAACCCGCCGGTCATAGTGCCGTGATTTGATGACTCTGAGCCATTGTCTGACGCCTTTCGGGGGCTCTGCGGCGGCGTCTCTATGGCGGACGAGCTAACTGCCGAGTTGATGCCGAGTTTCGATGCCTGACGCATCGCGGCCCTCTGGATCTGGGCCTCACCTTCGTGCTCGGAAGCCGGTGAGCTTGAGCTTCGTTGACTGTTGAGAGTCATCTTGCGCAGGGCATGTGTAACCGAAGCTTGTGGGCCCGTCGTCCCGCTCGTCTGTGGCCGGTCGAGCTCTGTGTGATCATCGTAGCATTGCTCACATGGTACAGGGATACCTTCTGTGACCATAAGAGGGGTCGGGCCGTGAAGGTCGCAGTAATGCGCTAGGCATAGCTGGATTTGCGAAGTTAGCAATAATGGCCTTCGCGCCTTTCTATGAGTAACGACCATGATCGCCACGTTGGAACAACTTTTTGGAGGGGTTTTGTGTAAGTGGGTCAGGTCATCGTCGTTGACATGGGGATGTGGTTATGGAGGGGTAGTTTTGGTGGGATATTTTGGGGATGCATTCAATATAAGAATGTTCAAGGGGGGTGCAAGGGGGGTACAAGGGATAAAGTCGAGAAAGTGTGGGGGCTTGCAAGAGTTGCTGCCAGGCCGTTCGACGTCGATATTGCGTATGAATAGATGCAAGTAGAATAGTCTGCGCATACAGACAACCGAGATAACGGAATAGGGAAAGGTAAGTCGAGAGGCTTCCACATCGTGGCAGAAATGGAGAGATTGCGACGGAACCCAAAGATAGAGTGAATCAGTCAGATCCAGGGTCGTATGGGAGGGTAATCAACGTCGTGGCAATCGTGGCGGTCTCTTGCTCGTTAATCCATACACGCAGGCGTGGGAATGGTACACAACCCACAGCGCAAGCATCACTCTCACGTTAGATGGGTGGGCTTGACGGGTTGGCACGCGTCGTTCCGCGGCGCGGGATAGGGTAAGCAGCCTGCCGTGTGCGAATAGAAACGCGAGCTGAGAGAACGCGGAGCTTGCAAGATGGCCATGTGCTCGGGTGTGCTACGTGGGGGATGTGGCAGCACAAAGTTGGAGGCGGTGTAGGATATGTGGGATGCAAAGGGCTGAGGGCAAAGGGAGGAAAGGTTGCAAAAAGAAAAAAAGCAAGCATCTCGGTCAGGACAAAGCAAAGCAAGGCAAAGCCAGGAAGCCAGAAAGCCGCTGCAACTCACTATGGAAGTCATGACGTCTGCGGCAACAGGAATTGTGCTGCAAACGATCGTTTTGGGGTTGTTGCCGTTGTCCCAACATGTGTCCTCGACTGTGTTGGGCAGGAGTCCACCTTGGCAGCAGCCAATCCCAAAAAAAAACCCGTTTGGATGCTTCTGGTGTGCTCTGGGTGAGCTGGGCGTACCTATTCAGAGGGCGCCACGGCCACGGTTGGACGAGTCGGACGGGGGAACGTAAAGTGTATGCGAGCGTCGATGCTGTTGGCTGGCTCTTTCCAGGTTATATGGGAACCAACAGAACAGGGTCATGCCACCTTTTCGCCGGTGCAAGCTGAGTGAAAAGGAAGTGCAGAGGGGTTTCGGTTTTTTTTTTTGCCCTTCTTTTCTTTTGTGGATTCGAAGCTGGTGTCCCCTCTCTTCCTATAGATTTAGGAGTAGACGGAGAAAAAACTGGTTAAAAAAAATAAAAAAGACCTCAAGAGGTCAAACTCTCCCACAGACAGACAAGACCGCGGGGGGTGGATTCTACTCCGCCTTAGGCAAAGTTGCTAGTTAAAAGCCGGCTTCTTATTTGGTAGTATCGAGGCCAGGAACGTCCTTGACTCGTACCCGCTCCAAATGAGTAGTGGCTCCGTTTTGGTTGCCGGAATCCGTCCCCGAAAGCTGAGGACGACAGCCGATGCTCCAGCTTGATGAAAATAGTCTGTTTCCGACCGAATGGGATTGCTAATTAGACCCGCTCTTGGTGTGTCAACCGATTTACCACGATGGGTCCGTAGTCCTTGGGCACCAGGCGCGTCCGGGATCCTGGGATTACGTTTCCTCCTCCTTCTGATCTTTGCTGGTGTTATGTTGACAGCATGGGCCGTGATGATGGAGAGTTTGCCGTGGAGAGCCAATGGCACGCTACCAGCTGCGAGTGAAGAATACGATGGAGACGCTTGCTCGCCCGAACCCAAAAATTAACTTCCACAGGGATGGGATGCTTGGGAGGTTTTATGCTCTGACGTCAAGGTAAGGGGAGTCAAACATGTGAAAGGGGGGGGCGCTAGTGAGGTGACGACAGCTCTTCAAAAATGCGTAGTGGTATGTAGTAGAGCTTGGCCAGTGCTGTGGAAATAGGACGCCGTGTCAATGAAGCTTTCCAGTGGGAAAAGCGGTCACGTAGGTGGAAAAGCGAGATCACCGATGCGAATCATATTCTGGGGAGAAAGATTAGGAAAAAACAACTTTCTTGATTGGGCTGCCCTGTAAGTCAAATCAATGCACAAGGGTGCAAAGATGAGCGGCCCTTGGTAGGACCGGGAAAGTCGTCGGTCTTTTATTAATAAAAGAAATTCCAACAATGGGAAAGCCCAGATCTGGTATCCAATTGTGAAATGCGACCTCTGCCAGATCTGTCAAGATCCGGGAATGGATGCTATGCCGAAAGTGTGATACCTCCGTGCGAAGTACTCCCTCCTTCATCCATCATTTTGACATGCGGGCCACTTGTCGCAAAAATCTCGGCGCCCACCCCAACATACCCGGCGCATTCCTGACCTTCATTTTTGCAAGGTAGCCTCCAAAAGCTCCTCCATCAGTGGTGCGCATGCAGGCGCATCCTGCACTGCACAAGGGGTCTAACTAGTCACTGTCGCCTGTGGAAATAAACGCGCAGTGGGATCAGGTGAAGGTATTTTCACCCCCCTTTCTCCTCCGATGAAGGAGGGCGACAACCATGAGTGAATGAGAGAGCGTTCGGTCCCCGAGGATCTGTGTTCCGAATAGTCCTGGTCCCAGCCAAGCGAAGCGACGAGGCCCCGGTTTAACCCATCGACAAAGGTTACATTCTGGCACATCCGGAACACTTTCAAATGTGCTGATCCAAGTACCCCCTGGCAAGGGTCTCCGGGATGATCAGCCATCACTCAGCGACTCCCGGCAGTCCGGCGTCGCAGTGGGATGCTGCTCATCCACCCCTACGTAAAGGCCAATCTCGATGCTACATGCAATAAATCGCTCGTGACGACACGCCTGGGTACAAACAACTCTTTTTTTTTCTTCTTTTTTTAAGGTTTCCTAAAATCCTAGGCGAGGTGAGCTAAGACAAAGCTCTTCAATTCAACTGCGAAGGACTATTACGCCCTTCTGGCTAGGGGCTCCATTGTCTCCGCCGTAGTAATGGGTAAGTTACCTAATTTTGGGTACTAGTCAGCTACAATCCCGGTGGGCTCCTGGCTCCTGGTTCCTGGCTTCTACGACCCCACCGACCCCCCATGGGCTTCTGGGAAATCGGAGCGCTTGCGCAACGTTTTAGCACCGCACCGAATCCATTAGATGTGAACGCTGTGGTGTGGGATGCAAACGACAAGCCGTCAACCCGTTGCGCCTGGCTGAACGATTGGGATGTACCGCACTGCTTGGGCGACCCGCTACTAAGAGACGATCATGGGTGGTTGCATCTTGGTCGTATGCTTATCGAGGATAATGATCCTAACCGGGGTGCCAGGGACTAAACCTAGCTATCACCATTCGCTCGAAAGGTGTCGAACGATAGGGCGTTTCCCCCGATTGCAATTTTTTTTTCTTTTTCTGCTTAAACTTGCCAGATACGATCGAGATTTAGCTAACGCAAAGTCTCCGGCCGCGGGTTAAGAACCACAGAGTGGAAACCAGTAGTCATTAGTACGGCTTTTTTCCACATTGCCCCTCTGATTAAAAGCGGCGTCACGTCGCTACGCTATCTATACTAAGGGTTTGAGGGGAAAAAGTATGTGTATGTGTGTATGTATAAGTGTGTGTGCGCGCGTGTGCCAACCAGTTGCAACCATCATAACGACTTGTGTGTGATTGGACACGGAGACAACCAACAAAAGTTCCAAGGTGTCTATCACTGCTCGCGGATAATTTGTCTGTCACCCACCCAAGCGAAATGGAAATTGAAAGGTGTACGCACACCCACACACACACACACTACGCACAGTCACGAGCGCAACACAGTCATGCTCTGTTTCCTCTCCTTAGCACTGATGAGTCTATCGACAATCGCTGCCGCTTCAAGGCGAGCCCAATGGAAGATCGGATGAATATACCCTGCGACCGGAGCCACCCCCCCTGCAGGCACTGGCCCACCCTCTCCTCCGGTCCCTGCTGATGGGCGTTTACAAGCAGCATGAAGAAAAGTAGTGAGCTGGGATTGTGTAACTTTAAAACCTGCATCCTTTCTCGCACCCAACATGATTTGAAATTGGGATGTTTAGCGGCTACGGCCCTGCTCGTCCGTGGAGCTCGGAAATAATCTACAACTCACCAGTGATGTAAGCACTTTCATCCACGGGGCGCTCCTAGTGGCAATATCCCAGAAACTTGGGCAGCTAGGAGCTGCTAGAGCAATACTAAACCGGGTAGATGAGCAGTAGTCCATATTACCAAGTACTACTAGCCTACTGGCCACGCAGGTAACTAGCATCTCCCCCTTGAGACTGCAAAGTGGGTTCGCCGAAACGGTAGCGCTTAAGCGTTCTCGCGTGGCAGTCAGGGATCCCAACCTCGTTTCCCCCCCGGCCGCTGCCCAATGGCCCCATCAGAAGCGTCGACGCTGCGGAACGCGAATGGAAGCAGTCTAGAAATCTTCCAGACCCCCCCTCCCCATATTAAACAGGCCCATATTGCACAGACGGGAATTGTCATGTCAATTGCCGCATTGGGAACCGCTCTCCGGACGCTCAGGCAGGATCTGGGGTTCTCTGCGCCCCAGCTAATATCCGCAGACAGCGTTCCTCCATGGGGGGAGAGGTCGGAGTTTGGGATGTTTTTCGAGGCGGACTCGCGGCGGCTCAGCACGTGCTAAAACCGGGGGGTGGTGTGGTAGCCCTGCACAGTCGTCGTCGTCGTCGTCGTTGTCGGCCGCAGACGGTCTTCTTCCGTAACATGATCATCATCGACCACAATCAAATCGCTACCTCACTACTGTATCTCTAAGCTGGGGGCCATGTCCCGCGGTCCAGAGTATCATCGCCCATTCTAATTCTCTTTGTGTAACGCTCATTGCCGTATCTTACACGCGCTGCATGATCAAATCATAAAACCCGCCGCCCCAGCCTGGGCCTATATCGCCAGAAGGACCGGCCCTCCCACCGCCACGAGGAACACTTAGCGAACATGCACCAGAGAGCCCCTTGCGCACCTGCGGCGCAACCTTGAGTGCCGCCGGCTTATTTGATGCACCCCCCAGCAGACGGATGTTCTCGTGCGGCCCGGTGGCGGTTGCAAATCCACCATACAGCTCCAGCTACGTGGTGTGTGGTTGTCACTTTTTTTGGCACTTCTTTTTTTTGGGTACTTTTTTTGGTTTGCTTTTATTTCAAACCACAAGCTCATGACAGCGCTTGCGCGCAATTGTTAAAGAAATAAAAAGAAAATAACTAGACAACGATTAAAGTAGGTTGGCCCCCCGCGCATATTTGCAAATATGCACCGATTCTAGTTAGCTAGTCCAATATCCAGACCGACGACACGCCCAACCTACCTCGGCCCCGTTCAATTCCCGTAGTCGCAACTAACCCTCGGGTAGAGGGTGTGTAGGGCTGCGTCGTCTTGGCATATCTTTCGCTGTCCCTCGCCTTTACCAACTTACTATTTGATTGCAAAAATGCTGCTGATGGGGGCAGGTGGCCAAGAAAACAGAAAGCAAAACAAAAGTCTAGATTGATAACACGTCCTCCTGATCCCGGGATGGGTCGTCGCCAAGGTGGGAGGGTTCTAGGCCCCGTTTCCCAACTTTTGAATGCTACCCTTAACTCTTGAGCTGCATGAATGGGATGCGTCGCTGCGTTGCACCGTCGCACGACAAAAAATGGCGCTGCTGCAGTGTCCGATTATGCACGTCGCTCTGGTTCTCTCATTTATGATGTTGATGGTGATGATGACGATGATGATGATGACACTTCCAATGCTCCCCAGGAAGACCGATGTCAGTGGCCTGAGTGGGAGATTTAAAGGCCATGCATGTTCAGCGTAATCTCCCAGAGAGCCAACGTAACTTACACATGGGATGGATGCCAACCGTGACGTGCCAAAAGTTGGTGCCCGGCCTCTCCAATCCCCTCCCTCTAACCCGGAGAACCGGAAGCATCCTTTTGGAGGGTCTAGACGGTCCCCAACAGCTTTGGGCTGCTGGCAACCACAACGAGATTATTATGCTCATGATGAATGGTTGGTATTAGTTTGGTACCGAATGCAAAACACTTCAATTAGAAGCAAAAGATACGTAGTGGCAGCACTGGAAAATTGGTTTCCCTGGAAATTCCGGCCTGTGATTCCGACGGCCTCGGAGAAAGACTGAGACTTGTCGGCCACGCTCGGAATTAGACCTACTGTAATTCCCTGACTTATGTTTCCCAATATCTCAGCTTAGATTTCGGTGGAATTACAACTTCCGCTGGCTTGTTGTGTGTAGGGGTGTGAGTGTGGATGTGGATGTGTACTAGCGATGTATGTACTAGACCTGAGCCGAGGCTGCCTAACTAGCTAACCATTGCCAAAAGGTGATGAGTGAAACCCGAGGATATTTCTGTATGTACAAGCTTGCTTGCGAGCTTGAAGTCAGGTTGACAACTGTGAAGGGGTCACCCGAGTATGTAGTCGTGATGGCCCCACCATCTATCTATCATCATTCCTCATCATTGTCCGCCTGTTGTCCACCCACTAGCTACCCTCTCGGGTGTCCGACTGTGTAGTCACAACTCCCCTAGCTTCGGTGGTCCTAATCATCCACACCCCCCCTTGCCTTTTCCCCCTATCAGCTTGACCGAAGCTGTTCACGCAAAGTGCGTCCTCGGTCGCTCGAGCATCTCGCCGTCCAGCTCAATATCTACCTTCTCGTTGTAGAAGCACAGCGCCCCGGCGATCTGCGCGCTCTCGAGCGTGGGCGTCCGGTAGTACCAGACCAGATCCTTGAGCACTGACGGCTCCAGCGGCCCGACTCCCGCCTCGAGCTCCTCCGACTGCGCCGCCGCGAGCTCCTCGTCGCGGTTCTGGCCCGGCGCCAGCACTACGTCGTAGTACGACGCGACGCCCTTGTACGGGCACTGCGTGCTCGTGTCGCTGGGCCGCAGCACCGCGGGGTCCACGGAGCCTGCGGGCAAGTAGTAGCGCACGGGCAGGCCCGTCTCGTAGAGGTGCCACGAGGACGAGGCGCGGGCGATCTCGCGGCCGCCGTCGACGAGGACCCGCACCGGCCGGCTCGAGTGGAGGATCTCGATGCGCCGGAACGGGTCCTTGGGGTGCACGTAGATGCGCTCGTCCTCCTCGAACCAGGCGTCAGCAGCGGAGAACTCAACGCGAACCATGCCTATCAGCTCCTCGCTGCTGCTGCTGCTACTGCTGTTGTTGCTACCGGTGATTGTTGTAGTGGAAGTGGCGTGATTGTTGACACTGCCGCTCCCATCACCGCTCTCCGTTCTCGGTCCAAAGGCGAGAACCCGGTCTGTCGATCGGTTGCCCACGCACAGGCGTACGATACCAAAGGCCCCCTCGTCCGCAACGCCCTCCAGTACCCCAGGTGCGAATGCAGTAAGCGGGACATAGTAGTAAGGGTACCAAGGGTGCTCCCAGACGTAGATTGCGGATGTGGTGTCGGCGATGCAGCAGCCATTGAAGTGGATCCGAATGCGCTTCGGTGTTCGCAAAGTCTTGACAGGACCTTCGGACAGGAGCTTGTGACCTAGGTCTGTGAGGCTTGGTTGCGCAGAGGTAGGCGCCATGGCTGCAGAACTGCTCCCTTCTTCCCTGTTTCTCCGCCTTTTCTGTGTCTTACAAGATCACTTACCGTGTACCTTATCTACGCACTTTCCCCAGTAAAGAGGCGGGGAAATGAGAGAAAAAAGGTGAAAGAGCAGATTCGGTGGAGAAGTTGTGTGTGGTTGAAAATCATATGATAACAAAGAGCTATCCCCTCAGACTCACACCTTCTGGAGCTCCGGACAGGGCTGACCTATTATAGCCGAACGTGGTTCTCGGACGAATCTAAGAACGTTATCGGTGCGGAGAGATCCCCGGGGAGAGTCAGGGGCCTCGCATACGATGGTAAGTGATTGCTGCAGTAGCCAAGAGGCTCCCCAACCTGGCGCGGAAGGGATCAAATGATAACGGCAAGCCTTGACGATTCGTCTGATATATGATTCTTCGGCTCCTCTCGCAATATATTGCCAGGTAGAATGTCAGCCACGTACGGAATGGCGCTTGAGGGTGGAGAGAGAGTAGATGAGAGAATCATCAAACGTCATTGACCCCAAGGGAGGGTGGTGGTGGTGGTTAGTGGGGTTATAAAGCCGCAGCGTATGCATCATGCATTCTGACCTGGGACTGCTTCACAGAGGCTGCATATAGGCGAAGGTAGGATCGTCTTTCTCTCAAACTGTAGAGCAACGCAACACCGAATGCGGCGACCGTTGAGGGGAGGCGCTGCGGGGTAGCTCTTTGCTCAACATACCTGCGTCGTATGCGGCGCGCCACCCTAGTCTATGGTGTGCTAGTCAAGCTCGTGAGGAGCTCTAGACAGAAGCTACAGCACATGCCTTACATTGCCGTGCCGATATGTGTGTGCGCGTGAGAGAGAGAGAGAGAGAGTGTGTGTGTGTGAGTGCGTACATAAGTAAGCAACCTCACTGAGCTCGCCTAAACACATAGAAGTCGCCTCAGCCGAGAGACCACCTTCCGCTAGTTCTCCTCTGACTGGATGACCAGCTCCAAGCTAGGTGGCTATTGTAAACAGACCAATCCAGTGTGAGTGGAGTGCAGGAAGCGATGTAAACTTTCCAAATTAGCTCGAAGCAGCTGCATGTAGCTCAGCAGCCAAAGCCCTCCTCTAGCAAAGGTGGTGATGTATAAGCACCTCGTATCCACCAAGGCGGCTCGGCAAATCATCTGTGCTTCATCGAGATAAGCCAGGAAGCAGAAGAAAATAAGAAAGTTGAAAGGAAAGTTAAAAGGAGGGAAGGAAAAACAATACGTCGGCGTCAAGTACTGTGTCGCTAAGACCATCCAGAACCCAGAGGCATGTGACAAAGAAAACGGGTGCGTTTTCGCACCCCCAGGCTCCATTTTGCTATCATGATATGTGTCGTGACTAAAAGACAGCTACTCAGAAAGGGTCACTACGTGGAAAGTCAATATGTAACCAGTATCGCCTGATCAGAGTTAGAAGTGCCTCCAATGTTGGTAAGCACATGCCTATCTAACTATCATCTCCCTGCACCGACGCGCAATATCGCCATCGTCACGAACACCACTCTAACGTAATCGTGAAAAGAGGGACCGCCCCAACCAGTCTGGATAGTGAATCACGTTTTATTGCATTCGTCTAAGCTCTATGAAAACAATAAATGTATAGGGTATCTCCATTTGTATCCGTGTCTGCCCACCCGCTGTGTGCTGGGGAAAAGAAAACCTAAATAAACAAAGACTAGCGGTACGCCGATGCCATGCCATGCTCTCTGCCATGCTTACATTTTACCTGGAAAGGTTATTTAAAAATTGGGGGGGGGGGGGGGGGGGGGGGGGGGGAAACCTCCCGAAAAGAGTATTGCTTTTTCGTGCCGCCATGTCCTGAGCCAAAGCCTTCTATACAATGCACCATTTCCCATACTCGATATGTTTCCCCTTTTGCTTGAAACCGTGGCCATGCAAATCAAGACCATCCATCCCTGTGAAGAAGCACTGCTTCCTTTGATTTCATGGTCAAATAGATATCTACATGCTGGTGATAGCTCTCGTTGAGTTGCTCATAAATAGAGCGTGTATTTGTGTGACGGTCGGTTGGGTCTAGGAGGGAGGTCCTCGTAAAGAAAGGAGCTGCCACATGCGAATGGATGGTGTCTAATGTGACATCTTGCGTGCAGCAACCCGAGTAGTTCGGTCTTCACCGGGCTCCTCAATGAACGGATCATGCCCAACCTCCAATCTTTTGGCAGCAGGCTCTTCTGCTAGCTCATCCTCGATATTGTACTTCTCCATCCACAGCTTGCGGAGGACCTGGTAGATGAATAGATATTGAAGCTCGGCTTGGACCATCATCTTCCGCTGTTCTCTTAAAGTATTGACGGTCTCGAAGACTAAGTCGGGTGCCTCTACACCGTGTATCTCATCATACCGTTCCAGGTCACCAGAATCCACTTCACGGATCAGGTGCTCTAGAGTAATGAAGGTGCCGCTACGTCCCACACCAGCCGAACAGTGGACAATGCGCGGGTTTTCCTCGCTGGCGTTTAGAGAACGAGAAAGTCGCATGAGCTCAAAAAAAGAGCCAATATCTTCGAGCGCCGGTACGCCAAAGTCGGGCCATTTCTTGTACAGCAGATGATAGACTTCCATTTCCTCATCTCGGCCTTCAATGCGTAAACTCAGCCGGCGTATCTCGATGGCACCATCGGCCTTTTCTTCCACGCCTAAGCATTTGACGCGGCCGCGGAAACCATCCTCAAACTCGTCATGCTCGTTAACTTCAACGACCTCGTCCACTGCGTGAGGGTAGTACTGGAAGCACTTTTCGAGGTTATTCTCGTGCGTCTCGGTGAGCATTACAATGACAGCTGGGCTGGCCAACTGCTCTCCAATCATGCGCCAAGTATGGTCTGTGGTTCTTTCCAGGGGTCCCTGCATGGCAATGTACCTGTGCGGCGGGCGTTCCTTCGGTTTGAGTGGAGAGCTTAGGATGATTGGCGATGCATTGATGTAGTCAGGGCTGCCCTCTGGAACCTGTAACTTGACACGGTTATTGTTATATGGCTGAATATTATTATATCGGTCAAAGATCCGGAACGACGAGTCTACACGCGCAAACTTGAAGCTGGGTGAGCCGCTGGTTATGGCACGAAGCTGCCGGTCTCGCTCCGCCCACGTGATGTCGTTGTACTTGAGAAGAATTTCTGTAAGGGTTATACCACGTTAGTATTAAAAATAAAAAAGACATGATTAGTCTTTGGGCGGAAAAGATCGTCATTCTTCCCGGCAAGGGAAAAGAAAATGAGATTTAGGAGGGGTGCAGGACAGGTAACCCATGCTCTTTTATCAGAAAACCCAAATTATAGCCGGTGCAGAACAGCAAAGACATACCTTGTTCGGACAATGCTAGAAAGGCTGGGGGCCGTAGCACATGTTTGCCATTTGCATCTTCGCCATGGACTGGCCCTTGCTCGTGTACTTTCTTCCTGCCATTACCATCATGCTGAGCAGGGCTTATAGTTTTTTCTGGAGACACCATCTCGTGCTCCACGATCCCATCTTGGCTCACAAGAGCTGGTGAGGTCGTCTGTGGGAGGGAAGCCGGTGCTGGAGAGCGCGCGCGCTTGCCTGAACGGAAGTGGAAGTTGCGGAAGGGCGACTTGGGCGGGTGAAGACCACCACGTTCGCCGTGACTCGAGCGCGGGGGAGTGCTTGTGGTGGTAATGGTGAGCGTAGGGGGCACGGGGTGAGAAGTCGGCGCATGGGGGACGTCTTCGGCAGTAATATTCCTCGGCCCTGGGGACGACGAGTCGCCATTCCGTTTCCTGCTGGACCGCCGGAAGCGCGACGAGAAGCTTCGATGTTCCATTGTAATCGGGCGTTGTAGCAGCAGGCAGATTCTGGGGCCACACCGCAGGAGTAGCGGCAACTTTAAGGCAAGGGGAATGGCCCGGGGCAGGCGGAGGCAAGTGGCCAAGAGCACGCTGTGGCAGAATGTGTCGATCGCCGATCGGGATTGGAGTGATGGGTTTCGTGGTCTGCCCACAGCGGCGAGGTCGGATAATCAGGGGAGAATGACAGAGAAAGACGGCAGAAGGGAGAAAAAGAAGAAAAAATAACCAGAGCCCTTTTAGTCACACAGGCAGTACGGCAGGACGAATGTACCGCACCGCACCTCTTTCTCGAGCAGGTACCCTACGCAGCCCTACGCGCATGGATTGATCTTGTGGTGCCAGTCAGCTCTGGGTTTTTGCATGTGGGCGCGTGAGTGTGGGCATGGGCGGGGAGGCAAAGTAGGTACAAGTGCGGTGCAGTGCAGTGCAGTGCAGTGCGGTTCAACGCAGTTAACAGCGTCCCAGCATTTAGGTTACCTGAGACCCCAATGCAGCGCTAATGAGAGTGGGGTTATTAATAGCAGAAGTGGATTTTGCGGGTCTGTAGCAGCTTCAATAAGCCCGCCAAAACGGCCAAAACGTCGTCTGGCTACCCGTAGTTCTTTTTATACCACAGGGGTGGCCCAGTCGCGTGATGACGGGGGCGGAAACCCTGGCTTATTACTTGCATTTGCCCAATTCTCAGCTCCTGGAATGGTGGGCAGCTCTCCTGGAACTGTGATGGCGCGGGATGGCGAGGCCAGTAAGAAGTATTAGTCAAAAGGTCGCGGCGGCGATTGAAGATCACGTTACGAAGCGAGGCGCGGCAACAATAAAGTCATCATTTCCGGCATTCCCAACTGTCCACATCGTTTGCACAGCTTGCCGATTTTCCCTTTAAGGTCCCCGAGAACGCTATTTCGCTATCTGGCCAGTCTAAATAGCTTCCTGCATTCCTGCCGAGCTTCCCTAACCTTAAATTAACCCGAGATCTTAGCCTGTAGTGTTGATCCAAGTACGTTGCAAACTTCTACTGGAAGCCTGCCGGCCCTGCCAGCAAGCCAATGAGATCATTGCCACGAGAAGCTGATAAAAAGTCTCAATCAGCTAGGCAATTTGGCCTCGCAGTGATGAGACAATGATTGGCACACAAGATATTTGTCAACGGCAAACACGGCGCCAGCTCCGCAGGACCTTACAGTAGTGCTGCACCAAAAGCCGGGGAAGCAAAAGACTAATGAAGCACTAGCTAGGCCGATCCAAACCCAAGGGTCCCGAAAGAGCATGTACCCAAGACATTCAATGCTCAAAGAGCACAATATGCAGCAGCTCACACAACTTTGATTACTCCCAGGTGGTATTTTCGGAGAGCGCAGGGGGTCATCCTAGGGCAGCTGCACGTGGCCGAGTTGTAGTAGTAAATACACAGACTCATGGGAGACTAACACTTATCTCCTCCGCATGTAGATAGCGGTGCCGTAGTACATCCCGAAGCAAATGTTAGCCGGTACGCCTTCCCAAGCGTTTTAAAATGCTACTCGTGCGTGAAGAGGATGACTATTGTAGAAGGTGCCGTCAAACTGAAACCGTTGCTCACGTCAACTCTGCCGTTTCTGCCACTTCTGCGCTATCTGAAGGATCATTTCTCTAGCGAAGTGCAACTCGCCATACCAGAAAGCTCCGCTAATCCCCTTTTTATGCTAACATAACGACTTACTTACTTTCTTATCTGCCAAGCGATAGCTTGTCGGAGATTGCCAGAAATTTAGGGGAATTTTCACCACTCATCACTAGAGCCTGGAATTCAGAGGTTCTCTATATAGGTGCTGGACTTTCCATGAAGCTCTATATTTCCTTCATTCCTCTTACTCAGACAAACCCTTCCAACCTCAAGATCTCGTTTAAATAACAATTAGTTATTCCAATAGACAAACAGTTTGGCGAAGTGGCCAAAACTAATCGCAAAAACACGACTTGGGGCGAGACATGAATGAAATAAGTGAGAAGGTATGATTCCTAAATATATGCGACGTGTAAAGTAGTGTATCCACTTGAAAGAGGAAGGGGTTTATTAGAAGAAAAGAAGAAGCATGTGCCCATTCCATCACTATCATTTGCCGCCATTTGGGCACCGGAAGAGGAGGATCATACAACATTAACGGGCAACGACTCGCTGGTAAATGAAGTCTTCGAGGGTACTTCTTTTCTCTTGGGAGGCTGTCAAGGCTTTCTAAAATTGTAGATTTTGCAGAGAACCCTGCATAAGAACAAAACAGCCTCCAGAAGGATACAGCATTTCGTAATTTCCGAATGTAAACTGTGTAAGCTCTCTAGATGCACGAAAGATTGGTATCCCAAGAGGGGCAGCGGATCGATCCGGGCCTGCCTTCGGAGAGTCCCTCAATTGCCCCACCTCTCACCGAGGTGAGCCCGGAAGCTCTGGCCACCCCGCGCATGTGCCCGCCTAGGTGCATAATTATTTTTTGAGGGGCTGCGTCCTTTCCCAAGCGCTATGGGCGAGAACCCCCTCGAGATTTTACAGGATATCACTGCCTCACAACCAGACGGCGCAGCTTAAGCGTCGGAGTGAAACGTGATACTCCATTCAATATGTCGGCAGAATCAAAGGAGGTTGCCACCGGGTAAGTTTGAACACCGCCAGATCCCACTCCAACGAGCTACCGAGGCGGAGCGGCAACTGACCACGAGAGGAATGACAGCAGCAAAGAGGCTGGAGCGACGAACCCCCGCGGCATTCCGCACGCTCCATTTGTCGACAAGGTTGAGGACTATGTCACATCACGAGAGGAGGTCGAGGGCACCTTACGCCAGTTCCAGGAGATGATATCCAAGTACCAATTCATGGAGCTGAATCTGCAGCGACGAGTGGCCGGACTGCAAGACAAGATGCCCGATATCCAGAAGACGCTCGACACGGTGCGCTTCCTGAAGACGAGAACGGTACGGCTTGCCCGCAATATTTGCATCATACTGGCGGTGACATGGCGGTGACATGAGGAGAATAACAGGACCTAACATGCATGTCTAGGAGGAGTCCGACCCTATCGAGACCACATTCGAGCTCAACGACACATTGTACGCGAAAGCTTCGATACCGCCCACCGATGAGGTTTACTTGTGGCTCGGCGTACGTAAATATAATCTCACATGTGGCTGGACCTTGCGGGCATCATGAACCGGATGCTAAAATGTCAAAATCTATAGGCAAACGTGATGCTGTCGTACCCCATCGACGAGGCGGAAACACTGCTAGAGACCAAGCTTTCAGCAGCAAAACTGAGCTTCGCAAATTGTGAAGAAGATTTGGATTTCCTGAGAGAGCAGATCACGGTACGCTTCCCATATCCTGCAGGCATTTGTTTGAGCCAAGCTAACTCTTGTGTAGACAATGGAAGTTGCGATAGCTCGTGTTTACAACTGGGATGTAGTACAAAAACGCAAAGAAAAGACAGACGAAGATAGCAAGGGTTCTGGAAAGAACGGTGGCGATGGAGGCAGTGAAAAATGATATCATGGAGTCAACGAGTGATGGACATCGAACTACAACGTCCATTTTCCACCAGAGCTAACACCCATAGGCATGTGTCATCTAAGGACCAGCTAAGACGGCCAAAATGCACACGGTACTTGTGGGAGGATGCCATTAATAACGCCGCACTCATGGTCATATGCAGCAGGACTAAAGACGATGTAGGGTGGCTCTCGCTTGAGAAGGAACAAGCAAAATTAAAAGGTGTCAATGACGAGCAGACATCAATCAAATATTGCCGTCTAAGCAGAAACCTCACAATTGGTATATGCCAGAAATGACACATAGGCAGCCATCTGATAATGGCAACTGTCAAATTCGGGAAGACTTGACGTCAGCAGAAAACAACATGTGGCACATCGATTGGCACCAGACAGCTAGGGACTTCTTGCTCGTCCAACCCCAATTCTGAGGCACTTGAATGCAGCAGAACGTGATGTTCCATTTCTTGGTGCAGCAGCGGGCATGGCGGCACCGTAGACTCCTTAGTCGTAGTGACGAAAGCACTTTATTCTGACCCATAGCCAAACGTGTTCAGTTCAGTTGGGTGCCCCACCAACAAAGACCTATGAGATGGAAATGTACCAAATCCTGCGCGAGCCAGGCTTTCATATTTTCGGAGAAACTTGGGGTCATTGGCTGGATTAATAGCAGATGAAGCACCATGAGACGACTGAATGATGCATACGAAAAGCAAAAGATAAGAAATGAAAAGAAACCTCGTAAGGAACTCCTGAGGCAGAAAGAGTTCTCGCATATGTATAAACACTGCCACCCCCCTACGAACCCGAGCGCCCGTGCTCGAGCCCCTACGACTATGTACGTACGGTACGGCGTAGCAGATACAGTAATCCATGGGACGGAAAAGGCGCGGTCATTAGCAGTGCATCCAAAGGTGTCTGTCCCTACTATGACGAATGCACAACCCGCTAGGGAGCCCACCCACAAAAACAAAAAGGTGGGGAGGCCAGCCTGAACCGGGGCCCAACGATCTATGTAATCTGGAAGACGGTGCTAAACGGCCCCAAACTAATTTACAGCCCCTATTGTCCCTAAAACCTATCTGGTGAACGTCGTTCAGAGGAGAGCATTAAAGTTAGCCAGGGAATCGCTGACTCGCACAAAAGCAAGCAACCTGACACTTGACTCTAGGAGACCTCCAACCGATTGCATCACTCATCGCATCTTCCCGTGTCGCAAGAGATTCCCAAGCCTACTTAATCCTCTACTAACCCCACATTCGCCCGCCCACACCTAAAAAGACACAACACACCGACGCAAACGTCACAACCTCTCCAAGATGGCCTTAGAAGCTACGAAGATGGAGCTGGACCCCAAGTACGACGACTATGACTTCCCGGTCGTCGCCCCTGAGCCCATGAAGGGCCACCCGGGCTACCTGACCACCCAGGAGGAGGCCCAGGTGCATCAGCTGCGCCTGATGCTCGAGGCTGAGGGCTTCACGCAACGGCTGGACACCTTGACTCTGGTATGATAAAAGCAAATCCCCTACCCTTCTCTCTTCGTCTTCTACGACAGTCTAGTCCTGAAGACCGACCAACTAGGCGAGAACGATGAGGAAGGCTGACCATGAAACTCTGCTCTAGCTGCGATTCCTGCGAGCTCGTAAATTCGACGTCAACCTCTCCAAGAAGATGTACGTACCCGGGCGGCTTCCCAGCAGAGATTCTACGCGCCGTGGGATAGCGATGCGAGGTGATAAATAGACCGCTAGCAAAGTGCTGACACAAAACTCGTGCAGGTTCGTGGAGTGTGAGCAGTGGCGTGCCGAAACCAAGCTCGACGAGACTGTTCCTACCTGGGACTATCCCGAGAAGGAGGAGCTCTTCAAGTTTTACCCTCAGTACTACCACAAGACTGACAAGGTAGGTTTAAGCTCGTCCTGTGGAGCTCTCAACCGAGTTGATATGAATGAAACGCTGACTGATTTTGTCTGCTCGTCGCTAGGATGGCCGCCCCGTCTACATAGAGCAGATGGGCGGTATCGATCTGACCTCCATGTACAAGATTACCACCGCTGATCGAATGCTGACCAACTTGGCTGTTGAGTACGAGCGCCTTGCCGACCCTCGCCTGCCCGCTGCTTCCCGCAAGGCTGGCCAGCTCCTCGAGACCTGCTGTACCATCATGGACCTTAAGGGTGTCGGAATCACCAAGGTACCCCAAGTGTACACCTACGTCAAGCAGGCCTCTGCCATGTCGCAGAACTACTACCCCGAGCGTCTCGGCCGCATGTACCTGATCAACGCCCCCTGGGGATTCAGCGGTGTCTGGAACGCTGTCAAGGGCTGGCTCGACCCCGTCACCGTCAAGAAGATCCACATCTTGGGCAGCAACTACCAGAAGGAGCTCCTCGAGCAGGTCCCAGCCGAGAACCTCCCCAAGGAGATCGGCGGAACGTGCCAGTGCAAGGGCGGCTGCGCCTTCAGCAACGCCGGACCCTGGTTGGAGCCCGAGTGGGCTCGCCCGGCCAAGTGGGAGAAGGCCGCTGCGGACAAGCCTGCCGAGCTGACCGAGGCTGCCAAGGAGGAGCCAGAGGCCGCGACCGGCGAGATCAAGATAGCGGAGGGCGAGGCTACTGAGGAGGCCGGCGCCCCCGCTGCTGCCACCGCATGAGCGGGAACGGTGGAAAAGAAACGAACGTAAAAAAGCATTCACGGGAAAATACCCGAACTTCAACAGCGGAGGGTAGGCGTCGATGGCGAGAGATGTTTGGGTTGGAGTTGACTACGTGACGGGAGAGTGAAGATAAAGAGTTTAGGCTCCTGAGTATTGAGCACAAAATGCCCAGTATCGTCAGCCGCGGCAGAGAATGGGTGCCTCTCGATTTCTATTATGCATTTGCCCTGCCTGATTATATACGCAAATATTCATAGAAACAGCATTGCCGGAACTTGGGGCTCGGCTACCAATGGTTTTTGGGGCACCGGGACTGGGACTCTCGCAGGCCATAGATTACAATATGATGCTACCCTTGTTCTCCAGATAAAAACGCATTTCTAACCTTGCCGCCTAGTGGAATTTTATGCACTTGAATCCAAATCCCTACACTAGGCATTTCCTTCGTACCGTATCCTTCTGGTGTCCCAGCTTTTGCAACCCTGCACCAGGTAAACTCTTGAAATATAAGAGGTGAGAACCGGATTTTCGGGATGTGCCCTAACCCAACCGTGCCAACGCCCAGGAATATAATATCCTCCAAAAGATTAGAAACTCCATAAAAACGCCGTCGTTAGTTTCCGTGCGTATAATAATAATAGTCGTGGCAACGTAGCAGAACCTCCTCCCAACAATAGCTTTTTTTCTTCTTTTTTTTCGCTTTCCTTGGGCAACTCGTCCTCCTCCAACCGTAGCGGGCTCTCAAATCACCGCTCCGTAACGACATAGGATCCGGCGCTCCTCGCGCGCTCCATCCGCGCAACCACGACCGGCATCTCTCTCGTCAGGCGGGCGAGACCGCGCACGGCGTTCTCGTAGCTCTTCTCGACGCTCTCCTGGCGCTCCAGCGGGCTGAGGGTCAGACCGGCGTTGCTCTTGGACTTGGCCGCCGCCGCTGGTTGCTGCTGCTGCTGTTGTTGTTGTTGTTGTTGTTGTTGTTCTTGTTGCTCCGGCTGGGCTCTGCTGCCGTCGCCGTCGCCGTCGCCGTCGCCATCACCGCTGATACTGGCCGCCGCCACCGCGGCAGACAGCGCGGCCTCGTCCTCGGCAAGCTGCGACCGGAAGGTCTCGGCATAGCGGCTGGCCGCCACGCCCGGGACCGAGCGCTTGAGCGAGGCAATGTCTCGCAGCAGGTCCTCCTCCTCACGCGTGAGCTCCTCAACGCGAGCGCGCGCCCGCGCATCGAAGGGGGCGTAGATCTCCTCGGGACGGCCGGCGGCGGCGGCAGCGGAGGATCCGGACGAGGACAGGGTCGAGATGTCGGAGAGGGGCATGCCGTTTATACTGAGGT
Source organism: Xylariales sp. PMI_506 (assembly GCA_021365275.1). NCBI lineage: Eukaryota > Fungi > Ascomycota > Sordariomycetes > Xylariales > Xylariales sp. PMI_506. The sequence goes on along the minus strand of JAJTIY010000004.1, from coordinate 242,544 downwards.
TGGGCGCAGCGAGTGTGAAGGTCTTGGTTATGTACTACAGTTTGAAAAAACCCCCCACATCTCGGGTTAGCAAAGCCTTTCGGATTTTGGGGTCGGAAAAGCAGCAGCGGACACGGTAAAGGGGGAGAGGATTGAGTAATAGACATGGGCAATGGGGATTTGAATGTCGAGTCCCTGGGGGAAGGGTTGACACCATGAGCATGACACAGCCCCCCACATAGAAGTAAAACAGACAGTCCACATACCTCATCTACGAGCTTTTCGATTCTCGTCCGCAATTCATCCTCGCCCTGTGCTCCCTCGACCGGGGGAAAGGCCTCGTCGAGGTGTGCGGTGGCGGCGCGTCGCACGTTCGCTAGCAGGTACGACAGGTCTTCCGGAGCTTGCAGTTCGATCTTGCGCTGGTGCGCCGACACTGCACTGTTTTCCATTGTTGCGAATCCTTTTCTTCTGCTTCCACAAGTTCCGTATTCGAACTTGTTTTTTGTTAATTTCTTTTTTTTTTCTTCTATTCGGTGACGGGTCGTCGCAGAGACGGGTGCTTTGCTGCGAAAATAGACCTGGGCTTCAATTGTTTACTTTCTGCCATGGGGGACCATTCGGCTTATCGCTTATCGCTCGTGAGTGGTCGCGCGTGAGAGGTGGAGTGGAATCCTGGAGTTCTCTTAATTGCATACCCAGGTATACCCCACTCTCGAGAGCTGCCCAGGTGTGCTTCGGTGAGCAGCTTTAGCTAATGGAGAGTAACATAACTAACGTTAGGTGTTTAGTAATCACGTAAACATACAGACTAACACCTCCTCAATTAGCAAAGGGATGGAGAGATTTGCATTGTGACTTCATGTATTGTCCTTGGCCGACATGCAGCTAAATTTGATATCGTTTTTGCACCGTGTTTTGCCTGATCTGTTGGCAGTGACCACGGGTAGAGCCTCAGTGAACCTGTGCCTTTTACATGTGCCTGCCTTCAACACGGAACGGAGCTTGTTCATCTTATTATGATCAAGATTTCTAGACACCCATGGCGCCATAGTCACGCGGGGGGTGTGTGATGCGCCTCCGGTATGCAGTCAAGGTTGTTGGTTGCGCAGAGAAACAATATCCACCAACCGAAGGACCGAAAATCCAACCACGTTATTTCGGGCCGAGTTGCTTCTTATGTGGATCACCACGAACCGAAATGCTACTATTGGACGCGCTCCCTAAGTTTGTCAGTATGCAGGGCCCAGGCGGTTACGAATCCCCTGTCATTGGGCTGTCCCGTCGGCATACCCATAGGGAACTTCCGGATTGGAATTAAGATGGGGGAGAGCGTCCCTCCCGGTCTCTTTCAAGGCCCTGCGGCACTTTCCCTCTCGATGCTGAGGACTAATATTCTCCTGCTGTACCATCTTGCAGAAATATGGCTGATCATAATCAGCCCATATATGATGATGAACAATCTCTGATCCCGCAGGCGTTCTTTTATTCAACCGCTGGAGCTTACGGACAATACCATCGCCCAGACCTTGGTTGGCCATCATATTTGCTCGGTCTGAATGCTCAGGGTCGTGTACCTGTAAATCCCCAACCGTCTCTCTATCCATCCGGTTGTTACTATACAGACCCAGCCGGATCTTTTCACTCGGCGGATGTATTGAATCCTCCGGACGTTGCAGCAGCGAATGGTTGGCAGCCAAGAGTAACTTATAACTCTGCTTACCGGACGCTTCTGCCGAATATACCACCCGCGCGCCAGAGACTCGAACTCCCTAGTCAACTAATTTCTCCTCCAGCTCGACCAGTCATGGTTGCGCGTGACCTCAGCACACAGAGGAACATCGATCCTAGGGATTTATCGATAACGGATATGCAATCAGTGCTGGGTGAGCAGGGTCGGACTTACCATGGCTACAAAGAGGGCAAGTATCTTTTGCCTAACGATGCTGTAAGTTTCTTTGGTACCGTTTCTCTGACGAACCAGTTAAACTGAAAAACTTCCTTTGCAGGCAGAGCAGGATCGGCTTGACTTTCAGCATGCGGCGTTTCGAATCTTGCTTCTTGACAAGCTTTTTCTCGCTCCGATCACGAATCCGATGCACGTCCTGGACGTCGCTACGGGCACTGGGATCTGGGCCGTGCAGTTTGCGGAGATGTTCCCAGGCGCCCAGGTTATCGGCAGCGACCTGAGCAAGATCCAGCCGGCGAATGCGCCGGCCAACTGCACTTTTATCAAGGCCGATGCCGAGGAGGCGTGGAGCTTTGCCCAAAAGTTCGACTTCGTGCACCTGCGCTTCGTCTTCACCTGCTTCAGCCACCCCAAGAGGATGATGCAGCAGGCCTTCGACGCCATGAAGCCGGGCGGCTGGCTCGAGTACCAGGACCCTTCGATCGCCGAGCCCAGCAGCGCGGTGGGCGGCAACGTGAACGGCTCCGCCTTCCAGCGGCTGCTGTGGATGATGCGCGCGGGCGTGGCGGCGGCCACGGGCGGCCGCGAGATCGAGGTGGCCCCGCGGTACCGACGGTGGATGCAGGAGGTCGGCTTCGTCGACGTCCAGGAGGTCCGCATCCCTTGCCCCGCGGGGCCCTGGGCCGAGGGCGACGAGCGGCTCAAGCTCGCCGGCACGTACATGCGCCAGAACTACTACGACATGGCCGAGGCCACCTGGAAGATGACGCGCTCGGCCGGCCTGTCCGAGGCCGAGGCCACGCAGTTCATCGCCGACTTCAGGGCCGAGCTGATGGACGAGAGGAGGAACAAGTTCTACACCATGGTCTATATCGTGTTTGGGCGCAAGCCTTGAGATGTGGCTTTTTGGGGAAAGGTAAACACAGGGGGAAGAGAAATCATGTCAACCAGGAGGAGCCATCCTTTTGGTGTTGTTTTCCGTTTTCCCTGCTGCATTACGACGGTATATTATTATGTTTGCAAAAACTCGATCGTGAATTTGTATCGGATGACACGAGTCCAAACTCACGATCCTTAGTTTCTAATGTCATTTCTCATGATAAATAAACAGTTCTCTAGTGACTTTGTACAGATTAAGAAACATCAGTATCGAGGTGCAAATATTGACTCGCTTAATCAAGTCGCCCAGATGACAACTTGAGTGCAGTGTCGCTGGCTGTTTCTGGCCTACTTAGCCACGAGAGTTACCTTTAGCTCTTCAACAAAATAGAACGCTACCTAGGTCCGTTTTCTCGGTATATATTGAAGATTGCCCTTTAGGTATCGACTTGGCAAGTAAGATGGAAGGCGTCGTTCGATTTGTTTTACACCCTGCTCCTCGACGGGTCATCCATGTCGCGAAGCCATCCAAGTGGGCATGTTTTGCAGCGCCGTGCAATATCGTTTTGGCGAACCCAGCCGGGACTATAAATGTCTATTGACAGACCATCCGCTAACGCAGAAGACGTTTTGGGGATGCACTTTCGAGGATAACGGCGTGATAAATCTGTTAGACACATGCACAATGAGGTCATGACGGTTTGTGGCAGCTACTTCACAAGAGCATGCGCCATCACGATGGCTTTCGGTAGAGCGGTTTCTAAGATTATTGGCCAAATTGCAGAGCTCACATTTTCATCATCGTTGACAGGCACTAATGATGGGGCAGACTATCGCGAAATTTCAAGGAACGATTGGGACGCCGGCTGAGAAGCGATGCAGCCCAGCACACAAGGCTAGTGAAAGACATAGACTAACCTATACCTAATCTATTCCAAGACTGTGAAACCAGATAGACCTTCGGATCCGGGTCCCGAACGCCTGACGTTCACTGATAATTAATTACGTGATGACGAGCCGTGTCTCAACCATTTCAGACTGAGTTTCAGATGTTTTATAACGAGTTATATAAATCTCTGTGGTACGGGAATCGGCCCAAAAATCATTGCTTCGTTACGATTGACCGTACCTATTGCTTTGAGTGCGAGCTGTTTGGTTTGGTGTTTACCAGGTAATCCTCTATCCTCCACTCGCTGTATTCACAAGTCTTGCCAACTAGAACCCTTAATGGGCACGGTAGCTTGAGCGAGCTCATTTCCTCTTTTTTCTTCTTGCGCCTACCAATGGAGTGATCCTACCAAGCAAGCCAAACCGACCCTGAGAAACAGCGGGATGTTTAAGTCTATAGCATCTCAAACAAAACAATTAACACCCAGCTGCATGCCCTAAAGCAAGATGATCTACATGTCTCACCTTCTGCTCATTGACCAATCCTCGATCCGCCAGCCCGTCCACACTTGGAATCTGGAGACCAAGAAACAAAAAAAGGGTTAGGGGTCACTAAGACGCCATGATGGTGGCTGAATCTCGTATTTCCTTTTCATGGCTGACAGCTGAAGCAAAAGGAGCAGCCCACAGTCCGTCCACCATCGATGCGGCGTGGAGAAGCGCCTTGGCATCATGACCCACACAAGCAACACCGAACTTTGTTTATGCGCACGCTCGCTGAAAGCTAATATAGCTCAGCCCGAATCCCCGTTCGACGGTGGGCGTCCTGCTGCACGGCTAATCGTGATTTGATCGTAGGTGATTGGCTGGATAGTAGCTCTCGCCAATGGCACCCGAGACTTTTTTCTTTTATTTTATTTTTGTTTTTCATTTGCTTTCTTTCGCTGGGATTGATTAATAACTACGGCCGGTGCTTGGCCGAACGCTTAGCGACGCTCTCCCGCGGTCCCGTCCATCTGCGGAAGAAAAGCACAAGGTAGATACGTACTTGGGTTAGCTGCCTACATATACCCAGTGTAGTAATCTCGTGTTCTGTAGACAGAAGAAACTATGGCTGTACTAGATATGATATTCCTCAGCCAAGAATCTTGTCTGAATATATGGCCAATGAAACTGTTGCAACGTAGAAGAAAAGCAAAGCAGCAGGACATGGGAGAGTCATGCAGCCACGAGGTGCGAAACTCTAACCTCAGCATCAACGTTCGAACTCTGAGGAAGCGTTTTGTCCAAACGGTGTAACGTCGACTCCACCAGGCTGGGAATAGAGATGTCATATGCCCCTGGATTACAGTTTTGCTCTTCCCAAGAGTCCAGTCTGGGCGTTTTCGGAAAGAGTCTAGACTGCCAACTCGACTGACCATCGGACCGGTGGAGCAGAGCGTGTGGTTCCTCTCCTAGCTCGGCCGCCCCCCATCCGCTAGCCAGGAGACGTGCGCCGGCTCCACGATAGCCACCTAGCCCAGAGACAGAACCTTACCAGGTCAGGGGGAAGGGAGGGCACCGGGGGCCCGCTCAAAAAAAGAAACCCTCTATATTCTTCGGCCCATATTATAAGAATCGAGTCAGACATGCGCATCCGGAGATTAAATGAGAGTTTAGCACGGCCCTACGCGCTGGAACCACACAGGAGCTGGCTTAACGCTTCCGCCTGGTTGGCTCAGGAGACGCTCTCCCGTCCAGACAATCAAAGCTCATCTGTAGGCGCTACAGCTGGGGGTCGGTGCGTCTTGGCATGCGACCGCTTGGATGGCATGGCACTCGAACAGCTGATGTTCATCCTGACCTCGAGTGTCCCTACGGTCTGGGCCCGGGAACACACCACGGCGTTGAGCTTGTGCTAGTCGCTTCTCCCACCGCAGAGGAGCTGCAATGTTATGGTTGCATCTAAGAGAAAAGAAAATGCTCGCCGACCGTACCGAGCCCCTTGGCACCGTCCAATTTTCTTGGACTGTCGTTGAGGCACACTGGGCGTGAGGTCCAAGTGACGTGCCGCTAATCAAGCCCGCTCCCTTTTCCTTCTTCTTGGGCGCCGTGATCTGGAATCCCGGTGTACCGCTGAGGCGCGGATGGAATCGCTGCCAAGACCGATCCACGTGCTCCTCGCTTCTCTCTCTTGACCGGAGGGCTCTTTGGGGATATAGGGGAGACCAGTGCCATAACAGCCGTATATTAATACTTGACGGAGCGCTTTCCCTCCATACCGCTTCTCTTTGTTCACCATCCCACTAACTCATTCGTTTAAACACCTCAAGCTTCTCAGAGTATCTGAAGGCTCATCTGTATTTCTATTTTGGACATCTTCTTATAGGGGGTTTAGTCTCGTTGATCTACGTTCATTCACTCACTCAACATTCCTTCACTTCACCTTTTTTCTCATCTCGTTCTATTCACCTTTCACATCAATATGTGGTCCACTCTTTTCACCGCCACGGTGGCCCTCTCCGCGCTGCCGGGCACACTTGGATATCCCGGTATGGCAGCAACACTTGCGTCCATCGTTGAGGCGCGAGACTCAGGCGAGGCACCCGATGCCAACGACTCGACTGAGGTCTTCGGCGACATAGCCACCCTAGCAGACAGCGCTTTGACCGCCGTGGGTAGGGACCTCAAGTCCATCCTCTCCGGCGTCGGCGACGGCGAGAGCTCCGCGTCCTGGTCCAACGTGCCGGCGCTCAAATCGGCCGCGTGCGCACAGGACCCCTGCTGCGTGTGGAAGTACATCGCCGATGACATGGCCAACTACTACCGCGGCGCGAGCGGTCGTTGCAACGGGAACGCTCGCGCCGCCGTGCGCCTGGGCTTCCACGACGCCGCCGGCTGGTCCAAGTCCACGGACAGCCAAGGCGGCGGTGCCGACGGCTCCATCATCCTGGTGGACAATGAGCTGAAGTGGGGTGAGAACAACGGCCTGCAGGACATCGGCGCCAAGGTTAAGTCGTGGTACCAGTACTGGCGCGTCCAGCAGGGCTACACCTCGGTCACCATGGCCGACCTCATCCAGGTGAGCGCCACCGTCGCCACCGTCGTGTGCCCGCTCGGCCCCCGCATCAAGACCTACATCGGCCGCCCGGACAGCACCAAGGAGAACCCACACCTGCTGCCCGGCGTCACGCAGTCCGCGCCCGACCTCATCAAGCTCTTCGAGGACAAGACCATCAAGTCCAACGGCCTCGTGGCCCTGCTCGGCGCCCACACCACCAGCCAACAGCACTTTGTCGACACCAAGCGCTCCGGAGACCCCCAGGACTCCAGCCCGGGCGTCTGGGACGTGCTCTTCTACAGCCAGACCACCTCGGCCAAGACCCCCAAGCGCGTCTTCAAGTTCCAGAGCGACGTCGCCATCTCTCAGTACGGCCAGACCGCCGACCAGTGGCAGGAGTTCACCGGCAGCGACGGCCAGAGCGAGTGGAACGAGGTAAGCCACATCCTCCATATATATATATATATATATATATATACACATATATAGGGCCATCCACTATGAGAAAATTTGTCTTCTTTTCTTTGCTAACAAAAAGCCGCAGTACTATGCCCGCGAATATGTCCGTCTCAGTCTGCTCGGTGTCAAGAAGCTCAACGGCCTCACCGAGTGCTCCAAGATCCTGCCCCCGCGCATCACGTCCTGGACCAACCCTGATCAGAAGAACTTGGACAAGTGGCTCAGCACCACGACCCAGTCGGCCACCTACCAGAAGATCGCCGCCGCCATGGAGAACGGCGAGAGCCTTCTCAGCTCGATCATCAACGCCCTCTTCAGCTTTTTGGGGTTATTGTTCTAGTTTCGGGGAGAAATAAACAAAAAGAATTAAAGAAAAAAAGGATTTTGTCCCAAACAGTAATGCGATGGCCGTTTTTGGATACTATAATTTAATAAGGATTTGGAAAACCTTGATACCACTGAGCTGAGTTAGTGTATGAGTATAATGATTTAATGGTAATAAGCACCATCAATAAACTCAACGTCCCTTGATACTATGATGAGTGAAAGATCGCGGCCGGCCCCCCATGATTGGCTCGGTAGACCACATATAATGCTCAACACCTGCCCTTTCGAGAATACGTGGTGCTAAGATGATCTCGTTCGCGGTGAAAGCTTTTGCCGTTATGAATTTACTGTCTTAGACATATTAGTAATTGCCTCATTTTAGTAAATCGAATAATTCAAACATATCACTAAGTGGTTCACAAAGAACCCACGTGGTTTGAGGAATATATCAGGTGAGGAACAAGTGTGTCTCATGTTCCAAAGAAGAAAGAGGGAGTCAAGAAAAAAATAATTATGTCAGTGTAAGTTATTATATTCTAAAGTTTTTCCATCACCTTTCCCTTCCTCCCTTTTTAGGCCAGTCTATTACTGCTCGAGCCTTCTCGACTTCCCGCAGCCGCTGGATCTTGGTCTGCAGGTGCTGCTCGTACTTGAGACCCACGGCCTCGCTGATGGCGTCCTCGTCGGCGCCCTCCATGCTCGCTTTCAGCTCCTCGACGGCGAGCTCGTGCGCGCGGTCCAGCTCCTCCCCGGGCGCGTGGATGGTCTCGAGCATGCGCGTGAAGGCCTCCTGGCGCGCCTCCTCGCGGCCCGCGTCGTCCCGCCAGAATTTCGCGATGGCCGCCGGGTAGAAGGTCTCGTCGTACGGCACGTCGTACTTCTCCGGCTCCTCGCGGTGCTGCTCCAGGAACTCCTCCATCCGCTCGGCCCGGTCGTCGTAGGTCCCCGGGAAGTGCACGAGCAGGTGGCCGGGCTCGAAGGTTTCGCAGCGCCACTCCCACTCGGGTGGCACGTCGTTGCGGGCCCAGTGGTAGTTATAGGAATTGAACCATCCCTGTGGCACGTGCATTGTGTGGCTTCTGTAGGGCTCCTATAATACACACAGTTGGCATTCATGAGCATAAAAGAAATAAAATAAAAATCCCCGGGTTTTCCAATTTTCCTTTTCCCAGACTCTTTGAATGACTATACATACCTCTTGGGCCACGAATTCCATGGCGCTTTGATCATTGAAAACCAATTCAACCTTGGGGTTATAGAACTGGTACGATGTGACGGCGTTCAAGAGTTGCACCGACCACTGGTCTACTCGGATGAAGAACACACCGTTGTTCAGGCCGTTGACATCGTTCGAGATGACGAGGTTCACGTGTTCCCATCCGGGGGGTGGAAGGAATACCTCGAGCGGGATGTTGTGGTTCAACAAAACCACATCGGCATCATGCCAGCTAGTAGGTTATGCGACTGGTTAGACAACAGGGAACGGGAAAGATGATGTTTTGTTTCCGTCGTCATCTTCTTTGCGATGAGTAACCTACAAGAGCCATTCTATGCGTTCCTCCGGAGGCTTAGTCAACTCCTGAAGCAGGAGCGATAGCATGTACGTAGGTTTGGAGTACAACCCTGCGACGATATCGCGCCGCAGAACAAAGTGACGATAGCCAAACTTGTTATTGTGCGCTGCATGCCCCTCCAGGGCATCTTCGTAGGCGATGGTGTCGTTGGACGGCTCGTCATAGTATAGCATGGTAACCTTGCCGATCTTGGACCAGGGGGAGTGGGCCAGTGTCGACGGAGCAGGTGGATCGGGGACAGGCTCGGGCTCCTCTACGGGCGCCTGAAGAGGCGCCTCTTCCGCTTTGGGTACCTCTTCATCGACCGTCGTCGGCGCCGTCACCACATCCGGTGATGGGGTGGGTTTCGTCGGTGCGATAAGCAGTTGGGAGGCGCTAGAGCTTTGAAACTCCTCAAGTGGCGAGACGTGATATTCTTGCCCGATCGCGCTGGGAGGGTCCGAAAAGCTCGGTGCGCTTCCTATACCCTGACTCCGGTCCGCTCGCCTCATCGCCGGGTTCCAGACGGCCACAATCCATACCATAAGCACTGCCGAGACCACGAAGGAGACCTTGAACAGCCAGAACCCCCGACGCGGTATTGCGCCGTGGAAGGTCATTTTTGCGGTGCGGCGGACAGCAACACTGTCATCGATAAGAGGTGAGTGGCATAGAGAATCAAATCTCGCTGAGTAACTCGATCTCAAAGAGTCAGCGGATTCGTGGGACTTTATGACGTGCTGCATCCCTACAAGCTGAGCAGTCCCCCCTTATCAACCTATCGAGAGTGTCATGCTCGAGTGCATCGGGATTTGCCCTACTCTTTGATATCCCCTGGCGACTGAGCAAAGCGCTAAGGGAGGGACAGGCTGCGTCCCATGCCACATTTTCCGTATTAGAATTGGGCCAAGCCAATACACGAGAGAGTTCGTTCCAAAAGTGCATTAGTATGGGCATCGTGTTTGTGCTGGTATTCGCCGCCAAGCTCCACTCACCCAGACGCGGCAGGGATGGGCGAGTGGCTACTGGCCAACGGTTGCAAGGGTCTTAGGCACCCTACAGAATGCGGCTGATCAGACATCAAAACCGACCAGTAGCACGGACTGAGAGGTGACGTGAAGGGGGGTGAGATGGCAGTGTTAGCGGATTTCTAATCTCATGAGCTGGGGGCTCTGGGCATCCGGGGAAATACATAGGTAATCATCAAGCCTTCTGACCCTGCAACACTAAAGTTAACTCAGCTGAAATCATCTTCATGCGACTAATAGCTTAAACATCATAAGCCGGCAGCAGTGAGGTCACCAAGTTTTCCACTCTCCAGAAACTCGTAGCACCTTTGCACCTTTGCCAGCTGGTCTTCATTGCGATAGGCTACCAGATGGACAACTTGGTGGTACCAGTGAGAAAAAGAGCATAAGCACTTGTAACCGCCAAGCTTTTTTTAATGGCGCATTGAACAACAACTTTATTTATCGGATCGATCAGCTCCATGCTGCGGGTTAGGGTTGTGGAAGAGACTTGGATGGTTGGGATGCTCTCTGCGGGTCAGAAAGCAAATTAAACATTGTTCGCTATTCTCTAAACGTATCCCATGACAGCCCTCCATCGTCCCACCCTCTCCCACCACCCCCCGGCAAACTCCGCCTATTAAGCGTTTAATTAGGATCTGGCTTATACCCGGCTCACGGGGACTTTTCTACTCGTCCCCCCTGCATTAAGACTGCGCCCGGGTAGTAGAAGCTGCAGCCCAGCCCGAAGCCCCTTCGGATCATCATCAAAGGCTGGCTGCAGGAGGACGAGTTCAGCTTCATCTTGCCCCTGAGATTATACGAGAAGGATGCGCAACAACAGCAAGCACGGTGGGGATATATCCCGGTACTTGCTCGTGGCCGTGCTGCTGCCTTCGGGGCTTAACATGAGTCAACTCCGTGATGCCATTTATGTAGTATCTTAAGGTCACCAGCTATGCACCAGAACATTGGTTTTTTTTTATCGCACTACCAAATACGGGTAGGTTCGTGATTTTCAGCCATTTAGTTACGGCAAAGTTAGATACCCGATTCGTTTTTACTTATCATTCGACTTTGCAGGGTTGCTGTTGCGGTCCATTGATGCATTGGGGCTGCGGATTAAATGCTCATGGAGATTGTAGGTTCTTTGAGCAGAATCAACATGAGTGAGCGCCAATGTGCAGAGACTATACAATACAAGGCTGCTTCCTCTCTATCTATACCTTATAGAGTTCCTATAGTGTCAACTTTAGGTAATTCCAATATAGGAGCCTATATAAACCCCCTGTAGATTGCTGAGAATTACGTAGCCAGAGCTTTCTTGTTATGGACTCCTACGTAAGCTACAGCTAGACTGAATAGGCAACGAATAATGAGTCTCACGTGCTACTCGTAAAACACTTTCATGAGAGCTACTCACTCATGCAGGAATCAAGAGGCATCGCTATGCCAATTAAATTATAGCATGAGGTCGTGTAGACTTGTCAAACTGAACCGCCGAGTTTCTGTCTCATCAGCCTATCTCCAGCCAACAGTCGAAGCAGCAGCTTCGTGGCTTCGATAGGGCACACAAAGCAGTCCTTTGTCCTTGTGATCTAACAACACATTCTAACGACGCGTTCTGTACAAAGAATAGAAATGAACCTCGGTGAACAGCGCGTGACTGCCACAACAATGGAAAATAATCCAACCGAGAACAAAGGATAGCATGTAGTGGAAAACCTCGAGATATTCAAAGAAAGAACCGTTTTGCCAAAAGCAGCGTGTCACGCAGAAGAGAATAGGAACATGTGCTTAGAGGTCTTCCCCGGTTGGTCCAGTAATGCTGTTTTATACTGCCAACAGTGCCTAATATCCCCTGTCGGTCGGTCGGTCGATCGCGTCTGCGCATATATCGTGGCGGTGGTTGTTGGTTCTGCCATATCATGAAACGGGCGGTCCATCTACAACGGTATATAGCGATTATATCAAGAGAGCACGTGCTTTTGGGAAACCCTCACGTTCGTGCAAGACATCCCATCCCCTATACGACAATAGCTCTGAGAAGAAGCGCCCTTCTCACCGCGACCGAGCGGCACGTAACTCACTGAAAATGCCAAGCAAGAATAAATTGCCGACCGCACAAGCTCCTGAAGCGAAAGCCGACGGTAGTAGCCCAGAGTCAACGCCCGGGTTCTTATACTCCATAACCGTGCGTGGCTATCTCAGTGAAAATGGCGAGCTGGCCAACCACTTGAGCAAGCAGCTGCCGAAGAGAGGCGATCTCGATCCCAGCGGCGACTTCCTCGAAGGCGTCCTCAAGAACTGCATGACGCACATATATCAGGCAACTCGCAATGGATTGGTCAACAGCGGCCACGAGCCTCAAGATGACCACATTGAGATGGACGTCAGTGCAATCTTCGTAGCACCGGGGGCCGACCCCCCTAGGAAGTGGGCAGAGCTGCACAAGAGGCTGGAGGCCGAGATGGCCATGCAGCAGCAGCAGCAGCAGCAGCAGCACGGCAACCGGCCGCCGGTCGGCAACGGCGGCTTCATGGTGTGCCACGGGACGCCCAGCGTCCACGTCGGTGACCCCAGGCTGACCAACCCGCCGGGTGCGGTGTACGTGCAAGGGATCTTCTCCTGGCCTCCAAGGGTGGAAGAGTTTCTTGCCGCGATGAACGACAGGAGCTCGTTGACCGTCGCGGAGTGGGAGCTCGACAACAAGGATCGCCTGAAAGCGGAGAAGGGCAAAAAGAACCGCCTGCTGGCGGCTCAAAGGAAGAGAGACCGCGAGCGCAGGAAGAGAGAGGAGGAGGCAGCCAAGATGATGCCGCCGCCGCCGCTGCCGCCGAAAGCATTGTCAAGTGGAACAAGACGAAATGCGGTGGCGTCGTCATCGTCGTTACCATCGTCCCTGGGTATAGAGTCCCTGCCTTCTTTCAGTGATGGTGGTAGTAGTAGTAATAGTAGCAGAAACCACGGTTCCCCAGCTCCCCAGTTCGGTCACCCGGAAGCAAGGACTGTGAAGAGAAGAAGGACTAGCAATGACGCCGACACGAATTACGTCGACCCGTTCATAGTCGCTGGGGACCAGCAGTTTCAAGCGCCATTGTTACTATCATCATCACCACCACCACCATCACCGTTACCACTAGCATCGACACCGGCGTCGGCGATGTTGCCAGTTCTTGATCACCAACAGCCGCAGGGAAGAAAGCGGCTGCGGGACACAGCCGACGTGGGCGACACCGCAACGCAAGCGCCGGACGAGTGCTACCAAGTCGACCGCCACATGGCACAGTTTCATGATACGCTTGAAATCCTCGATTCTGACATCGATGCGATGCTGGGAGAAAGTCTCGTCGTCGGCCTTGATCAGGACAACCTGTCCTCCGGTCACGACGCGAGCGCAGATGGTGGAGCCGATGCCATTCGGCCGTTTGGATTTGACGATTTCTTCAACGATTATGACACATTGGGAGACGACGGGAACTGCATGTGAGCGAGCGATTACGTACGTACAGCGTCTACTGCCAAGCAAGGTGGAGTTCTCTCTTTGGGGTTTTTTTTTTTTTGGTCTTTCTTATCAGGCCACCGCTAACATGCACGCACCGTGCCCGTCGGTAGTCTAGATTTCTAAAGAAGCCACGTTGGAAATCTGGGGAAACCCATTCGCCGCGTCATCGAGCCACTGGGGTACTTCTGGTCTCATGATTGAGATCAGTATCCTCACCGCTTTAAACAGTCGATGGTCGGGGAAAGCTGGGGCCTTTAAATTTTTTTTTTTCCTTTCTCCCCCCTCCAAATCTAGTGACGAAGCGAGAATCCACATGCATGATTCGGCTATAGTCCACCTCCATAGAGACGAGTGGGGGAGAGAGATAGAGACAGAGAGAAGGGTTGGGAGGAACGTCATGTCGATTCATAGCTCTAATTCTACAATTATATAGCAATCTTTTTACAGACCTTTGCAGGCAAACAGTCACACACACACACACCCCCTTCCTTGGGCGCAGCGTGTCTCCAACTACGACTTGGGAACCCACGCCGGGAGCACCCTGTCTAAGAACTTCATGAACTTGAAGAAGCCCACAGCCAGCTCGCGGTTGCCGGCCTTGTCCACTACCCTCTCGGGGAAAGCGATACCGCACCCGTAGAGCCCCGTCACCGCCTTTCCTGTCTTGGGCTCCACAAAACCCCCCGTGTCGTGGTCGAACTGGATCTCGCGGTTCATGGCGGGCAGCGGGTCGCGGGTGAAGCCGATGGCCTCGACCACGTAGTCGCAGCCCGGCAGCTCCCGCAGCATCGCCTCCTTCTCCTGCTCGTCGCCCCCGGAGCAGTCCACCCTGGTGATCACCTTGCCGGCGTCGCTGGTGAGGAGCTTGTCGCCGTCCAGGTTCTCCCGCGCGTACTTGGCCGCCTCTCCCTTGAGTCCCGTGTTGTCGTAGAGGATCCAGCCGTCCTTGTATACGGCGTACCTGAGCGCCGAGGAGCGTGCAAACCAACGTACCCGGAGATGGGGGTGCGTGGACTGTGTGAGTTTGAATAGGTTCATGAGAATGAGGATGGCGGAGTGGGAGGCTCCAATCACGCCAACTGTCACCTCCTTGTCCATGGGGATGAATTGTGTTAATGCCGAGGGCTTGAGGGCAATATCAATGTCCAGATGCTCCGGGGTGGATTCTGGTGGTGTGGGTAGCGACACAGTGGTCGGTGAAGATCCAGTGCAGTATACTAATAACGGAGCTGTGGTGTTCTCAATTCCAGTCTGGCCATCCTCTCTAATGGAAAGAGACCACTCAGCGTTCTGAATCAAAGTAGCCAAGTTAGTTATTTAGCGAATTGATAAAAGTATGACGGGAATTTATCATTTTTGCCGGAGGAGGAGGAGTAAGGTCATACCGCGTCATCCCAGTTAGCTTCCGTCACCCGTCCCTGGTAGAGCTCTACCCTCTCGTGCTTGACGAGACCGTCTGAGAGAGCCTGGAGCATGTCGCCGGCATAGTAGAGGGAGCAGGTGCCGTCCTGCGGCAGCTCCTCGAGGGCGGTTATGGCGTTAGGGGTGGGCGTGGCCTCGATGATCTCGCGGAACGGCTTGGTGGCGCGAGCGTAGGTCAGGAACAGGCCGACCTTGGTATTACTGGGGACCTCCCGGTACTTCTTATTGATCCTTCCGCCCTTGAACTCGGTGTCCACCCAGGCGATCTTGCCGCCGCTGTCTATCCTCTCGAGCAGCTTGCCCAAGACGGCGATGCCGGCAGCACCGCCGCCGACCACGATGGCCGAGACGTGCCTCTGGCGCGGGGCATAGTTGGAGAACTTGGCGGCTGGGCCGTACCTGGCGATGTCATTGAGAACCATGGTGGAGTTGGCGGTGGTGAGGAGGATGCTGGCTCTGGGAGTCTGGCGCACCAAGCAGCTGTAGTAGTAGCACCGCTGTGGTTTTATGCCCAGCGGCCCCTTCAGGAAGGGGCCCGTACGCGGCTTTATCACATGCAGGGGCATCTCTGGCTATAAGCGACGGGGGCTTTCCAGATCAGGCCAGTAGTAGAGCTTACTGTTGCGCAGACAAGCCAGCGCAGATGGGTTGATGCAGGCCGTCTTTCCGAAAATGGAACTGATTGCGCTCAGCGTTTTGGATTTGATTTTCTGGGCGAATGGTTTTGGCAGAGGGCGACGTGATTGGACCACGCTAGAGGGGGCTTTGGATCCGCTAGTCATGTGAGTTGGGGAACCACTGATAAGCGGGTGGCACTGTGAGAGGTCGAGAGGTCGAGAGAGCAGTGCGAGTCAGAGCGGGCAACTGTCCAGGTATCTATCTATCTGTCTACCTGTCTGTTACGTACTGTATGTACCTTGTGGGTTCAATTGTCTCTAGGGCTGCAGGTGTCTTTTCCCCGCCATTGTGCTTTAGATAAGAGACAGTCGTTTGTCTGAACGCGAGGAGAACGGAACGGGTTGCCAAGTTATAAGTTGTTGTTAACTAGCACCCGGGGAAGAGGGTCTGGCGTCGGAGTATTTTTCGGAAAATCGGACGTTTTGCACTCTGCCCATCCAACGAACGACCTACATAGATGTCCCATATAACTTTTAAGAGTTGCATTAGTTTTTAACTACCTAAAACTGTGAGGTGAATGAGTGCTGCTGTAGGGTGACTGCTCCGCCCACGTGATTTTGGTGGCTGTCGACCGTCACAACATCAATCATACGGTGCGCAAACTGTCACGGTCACGGTGATCGTATGACACCATTCGCGACCGTGATTTCGTCTTTTGGCATCATATATTCATCATGCGGCGCTCTGATGTCAGCGTCACAGTATCGAAGGATCTAGGAAGTAAATAGCAAGTGCATAGCCATCGCTAATCTATCTCATGCTACTCTGCCTCAATCCTCCAGCGATCACCACGGCGTAACTAGCGTGTGTGAGCTAGCGAGCGAGCGAGTGGGTGAGTGTGTCTTGGTTGCGTGCCAGCCGTGCTTGGACTTGGCCGTCCGGGTCCATGCTGGGAGGAACAGATGCAAAACGCACCATGTTCACGCACTACTGCATTAGACCCGTCAAACTTACGTACTATAATTGCCGCGGATCCCAAATTAGAACCAATGGTATACTGCGCAAATGACCATTTTTAGCCGGGTGCTTGTTAACGACGGATAGGCCAGACGGATACCGAATACAGCCAACCCAGGCCAACTGTTCCACCTGGCAACACGAGAACAACACACGTCGTTTGTGAAAGCATGCCTGACCCCGTGAGAGCCATTTACGTAAATCAATTGAGCGGTGTCGACGCAAAACACTGCATGGCTTTCCATCGACTAACCCGTTGAGCATAGCCTTCGAAACCTTAGAGCGTCGTGTAGCGCTTATTCGCGGCGTAGTAAGCCACCCCCAGTCTGGTTAATCCGCGCTTCATCCAAACAATGCCTGCCTCATGATCAATATAGAAGCTGCGAACGGTTGGCAATCTGCCCAGATATTCTATGGCACCATGCGTGGCTCGGTAGTTGTACGTAATTAATGTCGTTCTTGGAAGCTGCCCAACTTCTTCGGCAGTGTCTTGCTCTGGTGTTTTTTTTCCTGGTTCCCACTCTCTTCTTCTTCTTTTCGGCCTCGGTATACCGATGATGTAGTTATCCTGTTTGATTGCAGCAGGTATCATTGAACTGCACGCATGCATGACCAATTGATGCAACATGATAGGCAAATACCAAGTCTCATCCTTGCTGCTGGGCCGTTGTTGTTTGGCAGAGCTCCACGACGGCTTCCAGCTGATGGAAAAAAAAGTTGAAAAAGATTTTTATTTTTACTTTTATTGTTTATTTATTCCCCCTTTTCTTTTTATACTTATCCGGTTGGCCGACAGTCAATCCAATGGGAAATCGGTATGCTTTGAGGTCAGCCCAAACTCAAGCCAAAAGAGGTCTTCGGAGCCACGGCGCGGAAGTCGGCGCCATTTACTGAGCGCATGCAGCCCTATGGATGACGGTTGTAGCGTCATTAACGTGGAGTTGCAGCTATAGCAAGAACAATCACCAAGGTAGTTCGTAGAGTCGTAGAAAAAGCTGCCATCACTTCACCACCGAAGCAATGTATGTAGTTGGCCAATATTCGGACAATGCGCTCTCCGTAATCAATCCTTCAGCCATGGAGACGCATATAAAAGGATAAACCAGGCTACGCGCATAGGCGAATCCTACGAGTCCTGGGCTGTATTGCATTCTTGGCGCTAATCTTGTTTCCGGGGAGCCGGAACCACTTAGCCCTCAGCAGCACTAGCACTGCCTCCCCAGTTTTACCCATGCGTTTAGTCGCATATCTGCTCCGCCCTGCCCACCCCAAAAGTCGCTGGCTCAGCGTGAGATCTGCGGAAATTGCCGAGATTGGGCGTCGAACCCCTGAAACATCTCATACGTGGCTTCCCAGCCCGCCGTCCAGCTCGCTGGGATATCGCGTGTGCAGAACTCCAAACCCACAACGTCAATCAGTCCCATAGCCCGTAGCCGTAGCCAAGAAGGAGTATAACGAAGATTTTCCTATACGCTTCCCGACGCGAGAGCTAGTCCAACAGAGTCCAGCCGCGCTCCCCCGGCGGCCCGACGCACTCGCTACTCAACTCTCCTTTCTCCCTTCTTTTTTTGTTTCCCTTTTCTCATCATGCCGTCCCAGATCTCCACGGCCATCCAGAACACATTCATCAAGGCCGGAGCGAACCTGACAGCCCAGATCGCCGTGCAGTGGAGCTCCAAGGAGCCGCTCCCGCTCGACGTCCAGCGCATCTTCGAGTTCGGCATCTTTGGCTTCATCGGCGCCAACATCGGCTACGTGTGGCACCTGTTCCTGGAGCACCAGTTCCCCACCCATGTCGTCGCCAACCCCAGACTGGCGCCTATCCTGGCGCCCGGCGAGAAGGACAAGGACGGTGCTGCCGCCGCTCCGCCGCCGCTGACCGCCGCCGCGGTCACCGGGCTCGATGACGGCCCCGTCGCGGTCAAGGTCAGCTGGAAGAACATCGTCGCGAAGACCGTGGCTGACCAGACCTTTGGCCTGTCGCTCATGATCACCATCTTTCTCATCATCACCAACGTGGCGCGCGTGCCGCATCTGTCTGATTTGCTAGGGGTTATCCAGCAGAAGCTGTGGGTTCTATTGCTGGCTGGCTGGCACCTGTGGCCGTTGGTGGCCGTCTGCAACTTTCTCTGGGTTCCCGTCCGATGGCGTGTCATCGTCTCTTCTTGCGTCGGATTTCTATGGAATATTTTCCTGAGTTTCATGTCCATGTCCACTCCTGTGGCAAGCACGCACGATTCACACTGATTTTCATTCAAAACAAAACGACATGAGGGCATAGATCTGGGTCAGGCATAGCACGGAGTTTTTGGTGTTCATCGGCGGCACGGACTGGATATTTTCACGGCGTTTTCTCCAATTCTGAGGGCAGATACTCTGATCAGTACGGGTTGAAGGTAGACGGAATCCCGGGTTAAGGACATCATTTTGTAACAACCTAATAAAGCCAGTATTTCTGAAATTTGCTACCTCTCCCATCGTAAGATCGCGAAACGGCTTCACCCTTGCAACACAATATGCTGCGTATAGGCTTGATGTCCTTGTTCACCAAGGAGTGCATGTATTCCAAAGGACACAAACAGTGACCATATTCGGAGTAAAATCGTTGTAGAGCCTCCCATATCCTGATTGGTAGGTTTCATCGAATCAACGAAACTGCTCTCACAGAATCGAGTTCTTGTCGTCCACGAAATCCACTATAACCTGTAACTCTACGAGCCTATAATAACACTCTTCTTACAGAAAGTGGAGCATACGAGAGGCTAGCCATCGAAAAAAGACCTGCTTGTTCTACTTGCTTTACGCAAGGTAACAGCCTCCGAACAATTCCAACCCGTCTTCTTATCACGATGAACATATGCTATCGAGTGCAATTTCGGCACTCGATTTTGCCCAAGCCTTGGTTCAGCCGCAGAGGAGGCAGTGCAATAAGAGTGGGAGCTAAGCCACGATTGAGCACCATGAGACCAGGGTCGCTCCACAAAGCCTCAATACCTCACGCATTGTTCATTTCCATTCCTGCACGACGATATAGCAATCTGATCAACCACATTAAGGAAATCGGGATGTGTGCAAAAATGCAGGCTGAAGACGTCCAGACCACGTCTGAGAAACTCATCTGACGTGAGCGACTTAGTCAGTGTTGCGCACAACAGCAAACCCCGCAGCACAGCTCACAGCTCCCCAGTCGCTCTTGGGCTGCCGAATCAAGTTGCGCCATCGCATAAGCAAAGGGCACCGGGGCGGAAGCTTGTCTGCTGTATAGTTGTGCTTTGGATGGACACACTGGATTCCGTGCGCCGGGAGGAGCCAGACCGATGGTAGAGTCATACTTGCGATTCACATGATTGGAGAGAGTGTATTCGAGTTCTCAACCACTCTCTACGATATCCTCTGCTCAAGATGGCACTTCCATCGGAAGCTTCTACATCAGGCATGCCCGAGATGGTTGGGGCCAAAGTGTATGCAGAACTCACCAACCCCCAAAACTTCCAATTCTGGGACAGGTCGAGAAACAGAGGCTGCAGCATACCGACGCTAGCCTTTATACTGCAAGATGCTTTTACACACTCTCTAATTACGCAAGTCCTTCTTCGTGATATAAATTTCAGCATGTCTAGCGATGGGTTGCAATCTTATTTTGTCGACCAGCGGCGATATGATCGAGCTAAGTTTGAACGATACTTAAGGGTATATTTGGAGGTTCTCACCACTCTCAATCGGGGCAGAAACAGAGGGTCCTCCAAACCCAACGTGGAGGCGCCGGCCCCTCTAAGCTCTTCGTTCTACAATACCGTATTCGAGGAATATCACAGACAGTCCCGAATAAATCCATCAAATGAGCGTCCCAGACAGGGGAGATTCGGCCAGCGACTGCATGAACGCCAACCTCCCGAACCAGATTATCCGGTCTTGATAACCTGCCTCCGCCAGGCCGCAGGAACGGTGTTATCTTTGTTTGGAGAACCGGGCTTATCCGTCCAGGATCTGACGGCGTATTTGCCGGGGGAAAACGTGAGCAATGTTACGGGCAAGCAGAGCCAGCTCGAAGTCCGCATGCTGCAAGAGCTATGGCAGAGCACATGCACGTCTTACCATCATATATCAGCGGCCAGCAGGTCGACAACACCGCAGAGCTCGACAGGATTATATTCCCCGCTCGCCCCATTTCGTGAGTTTCGACTCGTCACCTTACACGCCGGTATGGGAGAGGACCCTATTGTGTGCACTCTACAGCGAGCGTCTCTGGTACGGCATCCAGAATTTGTTGCCCTATCGTATGAATGGGGTGACTCTCATGGGCCAACGCACTCTATAGAGCTGAATGGGGGGAGTTTGATGGTTGGCCTCAACCTCTGGTACGCTCTGAGCCACCTGAGAAGGAAAAACAAGGATATAATCATATGGGTTGACGCTCTATGCATCAACCAGAGTTCGACGCAGGAGAAAGGAGATCAGGTGTCTCTGATGGGGTACATCTACAGTTCAGCACACAGGGTGGTGAGTTGGACCGGCTTGAACGAGGAGCACACAAGTCAGAGAGCCTTGGTCTGGATGTTGGAGCTCGTGACAGGCAACATTCAGGATCAACAGTCGTTGAATAGGCCGGGCGGGAGTCAGAGGAGGTTATATGAGTCGCTAGAAGCGCGATTCAAGAGATGCATGAAGAGCAGTCAAGGCCAAACGCCCGGGTCGGAAGATGGCGCCCGGGGGCCGCAGGCGCAGGCTCAACCCCAAGGGCAGGGCAGCAGCAGGTCAACTACACCGCAGCCGTCGGGCCAGAAGAGGCTTGCAATATCATTACACAAGTCTATACACCGCTCAGACCTGATAGATGCTTCCCACTTCTTCTCCATCACCTACTGGACAAGGCTGTGGATCATCCAGGAAGTTGTGCTGGCTCGCAGGCTTCGCATACAATGTGGGCCATTCTACATTGATTGGTCAAAGATTCGAGAATTCCTGCAGATCCTGCACATGGTCAGCAGTTCTGCCGACGCACTGCCACCTTATATCGTCAATCTGATCTTGACGCCAGGACTGACGCTGCTTAACTTCAAGCTGGACAGCCGTGTACAGGTTGGCCAAAACCGTGGTGAGTTTGGCCCCAACCTCGGCCTCACGAGGGCGCTGCAGAGATTCTCCACGTCCAAGTCCGCCGATGCCAGGGACAAAGTCTACGGGCTCTTTGGCGTCACGGACTCCTCCCACGGGCTGGTGCCCAACTACAACCAGTCGCCACTGGACCTCTGGGCACACCTGCTGTCGACCCGCGGCCTGCGATCTAATGACCAGCTTATATCATTTACCACATCGATCACCGAGGCACTCGAGCTTGGCGAGGCCAAGCATGGCGAACGTCGCCTTCAGCCATCTTCTCCCCTCTACTACACGCGAGGCACGATCCATGGGGTCATCGAGGTAGCCGGCGCGGAGTTTACCGACGCAGCAAGCGCGCGCGCATTGCTGACCCAATGGTACGAGCTCTATTTCCACCGCATCAAGGACCACGGGCCGGACGACGGCCTTCCGAAGCCGGTGCATGATATCCTACCGTTCCTGGAAGCAGATGTGGCGAGGGTCGCGGCCATCCACAGCTGCATGTCGTACGGCTACATAGGGCGGGAAAATATCCGCCGCCGGCCCAGTGTGAGCACGACTATGCGCCAATTGCGAGGTCTCGGAGCGGCGCAGAGCAGCTGCAATCCGGCTGCCGAGGTACAGATACCCTGCTCGTGCCTCGCAACGAGGCAGATATCGTACCCGGCCAGGTTCGTGATCGGCTCGCGCGGGCAGGTCGGCCTCGTGCCCGCTAGCGCGCGGGAGGGCGACCACCTCGTGCACTTTGCGGGGACGGACATATGCGCCATCATGCGCGGTAGCGGCAGAAAGGGAGATGACGACGACGAGATATTCACCATCGTGGGCGCAGGGATCGTCTTCCGGCAGTGGGACGAGGACGCGGTGCGGCCTCACCCGTTCGCGGCCCAGCCGCTCCGGTACAGCACGGGTTCGCCGCGGCGGGACTCCAAGGCGTTCAGCGAGGACGTCGACCAGATGTCCGTACACATAGATGCCGACTGCCTGCGCATCTTGACTTCGCCTGCGTGGCGCTCCGGTGGGTTGAAGCCAGATGAGTTTCTGGCGCAAGCACCACGTGAGAAGCATCTCGAGTCCTTCCTGCAGTACATATATCAGAAATCTGGTACTTTGGATGACGACCCCGATAACATGGACTCAGAATATTGAGGTTTGTTTGAACAAGGATGAATATGGATAATAGGAGTTGTGGTAATAAAATGTTGTATGTATGTACGGGGAATAGGAATGAAGTATTGCACCTGTATTATAAATTAAATTGATACCACCAATGATCAGATATTTACCAGAGAAGCGTTCACAAAGGTCACTAGACATCTGAATGGAGTTATCGTGAAGACTTCCGAGCATTTCACCAACCAGCCTATATCATGTGTTTGCACATAAAAAGATAGTAAGATATGTAGAGTCTTTTTGCCTCCTTGTTTTTTCAATCTACCTTGATACCCATACGACAATGAGTTTCTAGTTTCTTAAACTCCCATCTGCAGATATAGCTCCGGCATTAGCACAGGCTTTCAGGGAAAAAAAGACCTGTATGACCCTCAGAATAACACCCAAGAGAGAAATCCTATAAAAAAAAAATACCAGATCCCCTCCTTTCTCTTTCCCACCTTGCTCCCCATCCCCCTCCCTTTCTCCCCCCGCTTCCTCCTCTAAGATCTTTTGCCTCCCCCCCCCTTTTCAAATCTCCTGCCCCGTGACCCACCCCACCGCCGCCCTCACGATCCTCTCCACGACCTCCAGCTCGGCCTCGTTCCGCGGCGCGTACACCATGACCCAGCCCGGGTTCACGTGCGGCAGGGAGAACCTCTGGCCCCACTCCGCCTCGACCACCTTGCGCGCGTCCGCGGGGCTGAGGAACGCGTGCAGGCTGTGCTCGGCCGGGTGCGCGTGCGCGATCTCCCGGCGGAGGATCGGGTCCCCCGCCGCCGCGGCGTTGAGCTGATCCAGCGGCAGGTCCGCGCGCGCGTACAGGCCGTCGGTGGTGCGCCCTTCGGTGTGCGAGGGGAGCACCTCCAGCAGGTCCGGCCGCTCCGCCGCCAGGGCGCTCACCAGCCCGTGCAGCCGCGCCGCGGTCGCCGGGTCCACGGGTTCCGGGCGCTGGCGCTGGGGCAGGATGCGCGGCATCAGAGGGGCGCGGCCGCCGGCTCGGCGAGGCAGAGGGTTGCTACTGCTAATACCACTACTACCTCCTCCTCCGGCGGCGGACTTCAGGTAGCTCGGTCCCGAGGAGCTCAGTCCCGAGGCGTCGAGCTCGTCGTAGCTGCTGAGCAGCCGGATGCGGATGCGGAGAGAGGTCATTTTTAGATAGCCACTGCAGAGGGCGAGTCCCCCAATCGCATGCTTGGTGGTTAGCGAAAGTATAGAGACCGGTGGTACGCTTGAGCTTGAGATTCAAGATTCGCTACACATGGGAGACAGGACCTACGCCAGAGTGGGCGGCGTACCGCCTGTACCGAATGATTTCCATGCGAGGAAATCCTGGCCCGCCCTGCTCGCAATGTCAGTCATACCGATCTGGATAGAGCATGAGGATAGTTTAGGAGACCCTAACCAGGCTAATCCGACTATAACAGTCGCAAAGAATCCCGTAGCGACGGGATTCGCCCTAGCGATGGAGGCAGCATCCATTGTGTCGAGAATAATGGGACCTCTTGTGTGTATGTGCTGACGGGTTGGTAAAGGAAGAGGAGAGAATTGGTTGAGTGCGGCAACAGATCGCCGCGAAGGTCTATTGGATGAGGCGCCGGCCTTGTGAAACCACTGCTGCGAGGCTAACAGGTGATTTGTACGTCATGAATGCGTTAAAGGCGGAAACTGCCGCCGTGCTCACACGCATTTAATGTAGCTCGAGAATGGTGTTTAGCTCACTATAATTTTTGTTCTGTTGATTCTCGAAATATGGCAAGTTTTCCAAAGCCAAATCTTGATCGCCAATGCATCAACACTTTTCTCTACAAACTTCTGATACAAAGAATGAGCGTCCATCTTCCAGGCTGATCATTTTCGGTGTGCCAGACTAAAATGCGCCACAATCAGCTGCAGCGATGAGAGCTCTGTCTTATCCGAACCTGCGTCATCCTATAAAAAGGTGTTTGCTTTTAGCGAGGCTGTCACATTTTCAAACAGCACAATTCTACTCGACTTGAGCAGTATTAAACTACAATGTCCAATTGCTGCCTCTTTACATGTGTTTGATCAGGGATCTGGATATGGAATTGTTTCTTTTTGGACCCCTCTTGCTTACATTTCTTCCTCCGAAATGATGAGGACGTGTGAAGCATCCCCGGATGGAAACAGATATTAAACAGGTGAAGACCATGATGGGGTGCTCAAGAGGTAATGAGGCAAGAAAGTTAAAAGGATCGTTCACACACACAACTAACTCCGAGGTCATCTTGTCATTATGTCTCATCTGGTATGGCTCCATATCAAACAATGGAGGGAATCGTAGCACTGTATTTTGCACAACGGTTATGAACTCTCTATGCTATAGATAGGCACACATGAAGCAAAAAACGCCAAAAACACCAGCCTTGCCCAGCCCAGCATATGCTATTTCCCATCATCATTAATGCAATCCATCATATTAAAAAATCACAAGCTTTCCAGCACCTCTACAACTGCTCCACCCAGGATGCGTAACCCGAACCAGTCCGCCACTCCTCGTATGACACCCAGCTTCTTGACCAGCTCTTCTCTCTTGACGCTCTCGCCCCACGCGCCCGAGCACGTGCAGTGCTCAGCGAACTCGTTGAGCTTCACGCTGCCGCAGCGCATGCACTTAACATCCTGCGTCGACCACTCGACAACCATGCGCTCCACCTCGCCCAACAGGCGCTCCTCGATCCGTAGCCGCTCGAACTCAGCGTCACAGTAGGTGCAGCGCCAGGGCTTCGTGGCGGCCGCGCGCTTCATCTCCGACTGCAGCTGCTCCGGGCTCGCATCGGTAGGCAGGTTGGCTGTTACTGCTGCCATGTCCGGGAGGAGTGCCTCGTCCCTGCAGAGGTCCCAATCGCGGGCGAGAGTGCACTCAGGGCAGCTCCACTGTGCGATCTTGAGGGATGCTGAGGGGTTCATGAAGGTGGCATCCTTGGAAAACTCGCGGATGTCGAATAGAGCTAGCAGTTCTTTTCGGAGGAGACGGGCTTCGAGGGTAATATTCTTATCCAGAGAGAGAACCTGCATCAGCGACTTGACGAGCTCCAAGACCGGGCTCTTATGCGAATTGTTTGCCCCGTTTTTTTTCTTTGTTAATGATGTCGAAGCAGCCGCTACATCTTGGCTTCCAGGCAGCACGGGGAATGACCAGTCGGATACTAACTCAGCGTGGAGTATCTCTCGCGATTGTGTTGCCAGGAGAGACTGTATCTCCTTCTTGAGTGGCCGCTCGAAGGTCTTGGTCAAGATGATGGGCTCCTTATCGTCGCCATCCTCAGCGTGGGACGGTATCTGCGTCAATCTCGGCGTGCTGTCCGGATCCAGGCTTCCCGGACGTTTAAGACGATGCATAAGCTCGATAAATTCCACAACCCAGTGCTGGAAGGTATCCTGAAGGCGAATGGGCAGGAACGTCTTGATCTGCCAGTTCATGATTACCTCGAGCGCCTGTGACTCTGCCTCCACAACCTCCTGGCAAGCCTTGCCTCCGTAGTTGAACTCATCGTACCAGACAAGGTAGTCCCAATACTCCTTCACCTCGAGATCGATGAAGTGGAATAGAGGCTTGCTCTTGATGCTCTTGAGGATGTACTGGCTGTATGCGTATGCGTTGCCAACCTCGGACTTTGTTGTCTGTAGCAATAGACGGTTGGAATTGGCAAACACGACTTGTGATCCAACTCGGCGGAAGTCGGCCATCAACTGCAGGAGTGCCTTGCGCGACATCATCTGCACATAGTAGTGCAGTGCGCGATCATACATGAAGCTGTCAGGTGACTCAACCCAGCGAACGAGATGCTGAACGAGAACATCAGCCATCGCGCTGCCCCTACAAGCTTCAGCCCACCAAGATTTCACCATTTCGCGGAGAACTAGAATGCCAGCGTTGGCGAAAGCATTTTCCGAGTACAAGGTCTCTGAGCCCTCAGCGCCTGCGGCGTCAGCTGCAGGGTTGAAAGCAATAGAGTTTGCGCCTTCTAGTTCATTGATCAATGACGAGGTCAGAATCGTGTTGATGGCAAGGTTTCGGACATCCAGATCGATACAAACCGACGCGTAGGTGCCTGGGTTGTTGACCGACGGCATGGTAACCGTATCGAGAGGGCCCACTACGTCGTCTTGCTCGTATCCTGCGTGGTCCGGCCGTGAGCCAGGGGACCACCATAGCACGACATTGTTGGTTTGGAGTCGACGGGCATAAGCAATATCGATCAAAAAGCGAGGGTCGTCTCGCTCCAAATTACAGAGTGGGATGTCACCATACCTGGCCAAGGCTGTAAGATGTAGTATCCAAGATCCTAGGTTGAGGTAATGAGTAACAAGTCGCTTAGCCACAACAGATTGCCAGCCGAGCGGGGGGAGGGCGCTATCTGCTAGGTCGTACTTTAGGGGTAGGATGGGGAATTCGCCAAGAACGGGGACATCGTGGACGAGGAGATTTCGCTGAGATGATTGGATGACGAGCATCATAGGGCGCAATTCATCCTTCCTCATCTTCCTGACCACATCGCCAATCTCGAGGTGCGCTTTGCGACGGGTTGTCACCTGCGTGAGTTTGACCGCCAAGGTGTTCTGATAGCTAAAGCAATCCTGCCAGTTCGTACCCTCGCCCTCAGTCATCCGTCGGGTGTACAGCTCATTATATATCTTCCCCACGTTCGGGAGATCGGAGCTCGCATCTTTTGTCTTCTGAAGAATAACGATATGTGCTTGGTCGCCAGTGGATGAGAATATGCCGAATATCTGGCGTTCTCCAGCCGTGATGTGCGAGATGTAGATGTAGGCCAATGGGTTCGTGTCAAGATACGTTTTTGGCTTCTCTGGCCGCATCAAACTTGTAAGGTCAAATCCCTGCTCCAAGCCCTTGCCGAGGACACCGGGTTGACTTTCGTCAATTGTAGCAATATTACCCAACTGCAGAAGCGCTCGGATGTTTAATGGTACTTGCTTTTCGTACACTCCCTCAACACTAGGGTGGTTGAAGAGGAGTGAGAACTTCTCTGCGTCGGCAAAATAGATCTCCTCAGGCACAACCAACTTGAACAGATGCGTGGAGGGGTGGCCATTCGGCAGTGTGTGGGTGACCTGTTCCACCTCGCAACCGTCGACCTCGATATCAGGCAGATCCTTGCCCTTGAGGTTCAAGAACACTGTTCTGGGTACCTTGATCTTCAAGCTATGTATCTTCGCGTCGATGAGCACAAAGGCGGTGACAACGCCCGGGTTATCGGTTGCCCTGAGCTGAAGCAACTGCCATGTATTCCTAAACGTAGTCTCTGCTTGAGCACGGAAAGTCTGCTCGATGTTGCTTCCCACATTGCCGCGCCGTTCACCAAACAGATGACGCCGTCTGATACGTGCGGCCCTTTGTATCTTCCACTTCTGTTTCTGATACTCAAGGAAAGCAGGGTAATTCTTAGACGGGTCAGGCATAACCTTGGGCAGAGCGGCAAATGGATCGAGATTTTCCTTTTCCGGTTCCGGGGACTTGCGCTTTTGAGCGACCGGCGCAGGCTGGGAAGAGGAGATCATGGCCGTTGTGCTCTTCGGCTTCAGCAGTTTCGCGCCAAAGTCCTCAAGGTCATCTACTCGTGATACGGGAAGATTTGTAATGTCACCCAGGGGGCCCTTTGAGAACATATCCGTCATCTTCTTCTGCTTCATCTTGTCATCCTTGATGTTGATACGTCGCTGCAACCAGTCTGGATGCGGGACACGTGGTACCGGGTTTCGGACTTTCTGCAGCGCGGCGGGGATAGTGATCAGCTTCTGGATGACAGATCCAAGTCGTTCCAGGTAGTAATCCCAATCAAGGAGAGCTCGCGGGTCGGTGTCGGACGGCTCCTCCTTGAGCCATTTTGTCAAGTATTGGCGCTTGACCTCTGGGTCGGCAGAGAAAATTGCGACTGGAACAGCGCGCTCGGTGACTGGAGCATTGCGTGGCTTGGCACAGATAATGTATTTACAGTTCAAACCTTTGTCTTTAACCATCTGCTCGCCTAGGAAATCTGCCAATCGTTTGGCAGTAGTGATCGAGGTCGACTTCTGACTGCCATACTCCTCCAGGGTTTTGGACATGCTTCGGTTCTCGCAAATGAGATCGATCAGTTCCTCATCCGCCAAGGTCGAGCCTTTGCTGTAGAGTACATCTAACCACTTGTTGGCAACCTTCGCGACAGCACCGTAGCACTCAGCTAAGGTGGTGCCTTCGAGGAAGAACTTAAAGATCTGCTGTTGGAAAATCTTGATGAGTTTCAGCTCACCACGTCGCTTGACTTCGAAACCCTTCAATTCAGCCAAGCTTCCATCATCGTTGAAGACAGCATAACGCTTCTTGAGGTTCTTGTCTTCCTCCTTCGAAGTGGGCAGGACCATGGCCTTGTAAGGACCGTCGACCTCGAAGAAGATCGAGTTATCACTGTGGGTTTCATACTTGAAGTTCTTCGGATCCACCAATGTCTGGTATTGGTGATTGGTGAATTTGGCGTGGACCAAATGATTCAACATGACACAAGGGTATGAAATGGTGAGCTTCTTGCCGTTCTTCAGCTTGAAGGCAAAGTTTTCCGGAAATGTCGCTGGCAACATGCACCAAATACCGTCAGTATCCAGCTCAAGAGGTCGACCCAATCGCTCTACAAGCTCCTTGGCTAACTGAATGATGGTGGCACCAGTCAAACAAGTAACACCCGCCATTTCTAGAGAGTACCATCGAGAACCCTTTCGCATGACATATCCGTAGAAAGTGTTCAAAATGACCTTGTGAGCAAGCTGCAGAGAGTCAAAGAGAACAATCATCTTCTTCGCGGCATCCACGTCTGCTGCGGAAGCGCCCGAGCTCTTCAAAGCTTCGGTCTTGCCCTTCCAAACCTTGGTCTTTCCCTTGTAATCATAGCGACGATCTCGGAAGTCTCTAACCGTGTTGATATAAAAGGGGTTTTCTCGCTGGCAGATGATGGCCTCTCGGATTATGGTGGTTTGATCTCGAATCTTGTGGTAGACTTTCTGACTGTATAGTTGCAGTCGCTTTCGAATGAGGGCTGTTTGCTCATCCTCGGGCAGTTCTTGGAAAGTACGCATCGGTGAGTTTGGATATTTCCCGGGGAACTTCTCGTTTTCCAATGCGTGCCTGATCATGTTGTACTCGTCCCTCTTTGCAGGAAGGTACTCGCCTCTCCAAGCCCATGGCAACCTCCTATCACAGGTCTTGCCTGGTCGATTGAAGTCGCAGGCGGCGCAGTCCGATTCTTGAACGATAGAATCAGGCTGCAGTCGATTGGTTGTCATAATATTTGGATACATGGATGCGACGTCTAGGTGGTAAATCAGGGGCCGCTCGCTGCGATTCGGGGTATCCCTCAGTTGCCGGAGTTGCGCAGCAATCTGGTCTTTCACCTCGTCATAATTGACTACGTCGTCCATGGACTTTTTCTCTTCAACTGTAATACTGAACTTGAGGGCGGCATCTAGATCACGAAGCAGCTCATCTACAGCAGAGGCATCTACCGCAAAGTTGACGGGAATATCTGCACGAAAGACGCCAGCTTCGATACTCTCGACGTGACCTCCAACATAAGTCTCCGCATCGAGCAAGTGTCCATCCCAGAAGGCCTCCTTGGGCGGAGTGTACTTGTTGGGCAGGATGATCTCTTTCTGGTATGCTTGCACCATCAACAACATCTCGCACAATGTACCTGTTCCCTTGCGTAGAACATCATCACCACCCAAGGGAATAATGGTACACAGAGAGAAAATGAAGGGGTGGATGTACTTCATGTATAAGTAATAGGTTGCAACGGCATCGGAAACGGAGTATTCTGCGAGGGTTTGCGGCCTCTCGATTGCGTATGGCGTCATGAGCTCGGGGTCGAGTTCATCAGGATCGTAACCAAGCTTGGCGACTGTCACTGCTTTCAAACCACGACTTCCCTGAGGGAGATACGAGTCTCGATTTACCCATGCAAGACAATCCATATGTACACCATAGGTGCACTTGTAAATATCTTCGCTGTCCTTTTTCCATCCGATTTCACGGTACATGTCGATACCGTTGACGCTTGCTCTAGCTTCAACGAACGGCCAATCGAAAAAGTCACCGTTGTAGGTTGCAATTACTGTTGGCCGGGCCTCCTTGATATGTGTGAAGAAGCGCTCTATGACTCCCTTTTCATCCGGCTCGTTGAAGATCATGAAAGGTCCTGCGTATTCTGGTTTTGGGGTGTATTCGAAATCGTCGATATCTTCCGAAATGATCTGGCGGTTGGTAATGAGGAATCCTTGACCATCGATCATGTACGATATCATCATAATTTGATCTATCGCGGCATCTGGGAATTTGAGTGGTAGCTTCGTAGTCTCGATATCGTAGGCCATGACGACAGGATCTGCCGGGGCTAAACGTTCCTCGTTCAGAGTCAAAGTTGTGACACCGTGTTTTGCATCCACGAAATACCATCTTCCCACTCGAATTTCTATTGTACCTGTTAGCAACAACATTGGTTTTTCGTGTACGAGATAGACTCACCCATATCAATCATTACTCTAACGTGGTATGGGACATCGTATTCCCTAATATCTACAATGTAATCGCTCGCATCGGCAAAAGAAGCATTATGTCGTTTATCGTCGTCTCGTGAATCGTCATCAAACAGGTCGAAGCCCGCTTGATCCCTAGAGTAAACAAAATGAGTTAGTCGGCGAGGTCTTCAGTGAAATTGCGAAGAACCGACAGGTCTTAAGTCGAGGTAGATATGGACCCATCGGCATGATTTTTCTTTTGCTTACATTGCAACCTCCGCGTACACCTCCGCAGCCCCCATGGCTTTCCTGTTCTTCTCGGCCAGCGGCATGATGTCCCGCCGGCACGCCATCAAGTCGTTCACGTTGCGGAACCTCAGTTCCAGGAACGTGCGCCTGTAGCCCAGCAGATGGTTGGGCATGCTCAGGTCCTCCTTGTCGACCTTCTTCACGCTCTTGACCACGCCCTCGCCGGGGGCGCGCTTGACCCACTCCTCGACCTCGCTCTCGTGGCCCTTGCGCACGGCGATGAGGAAGTAGGGCTCATACTCGATGGTGGCCTTGAAGTGGCCGCCGTCCTCCTCGATGAAGTAGCAGTCGATGGCCGCGCGGCCGCCATCGGACTCGAGCGCGATCGTCGTGGGCTGCACGTTGACGAGCCAGCCCTCCTTCCGCCTGCCGGACTCGTGCCGCACGAAGCCCATGGACTCGTCGATCTGGTTTGCCAGGAGGGTGCGCTCCGCCCTCTCATCGGCGGACGTGCCCTCGGCGCGGCTGGTGGCCGCGAACGTCTGGGGTCGCGAGCCATGAAAGGCCCTCTTGCCGCCTCGGCGGGCGAAGCCCTTGGTGGGCTTCCGGTTCAAGTGTGTGTTCGGCATCCTAGTATTAGGGGGGAGGCTTGGGCAGCCTCACGTGTGCCTTCGCTGAAGCCTTTCGAGGTGAGGGGTTCTCTCTCAAGTAGTTCGGGTGACCTAGGCAATGGGCGACATTGGTTGGAAGCTCTCCAAGTTTCGAAAGTTGCGAAAGAGAGAATGATTCTTCTCCTCCTCCTGGTGTATCTATCCACAAACACCCTTTCCCGTATTTCCTTGGGGCTGGTTTATTATCTGGCGGTTATGATCCACGGTATCTTCTGTGTATGTGTTTGTTGGATGTGTACAATGTTCCCAAAAAAAAAACCCGAAGTCTTAGGTAGGCTCAAAATCCACTTACAAGGCCAAACGCCGACGCGACTGAGACGCGTGCAGAGGCGCGACCCAGCCCGTGTCGCCAATTAAATGGGCGAATTGGGCAAGGCTTGTCTAAATACGACCCCTGTGATTTAGCACTAGGGGGGGGGGGGCGGGGGCTCGCCCTGGGCTGACGCGCTAACAAGAAGCGTCTGATGCAGCCCAGAGCCCCAGCCCGCTTACCTGCATGCGGTTTTTCTGCTTATTGCAATCACCACTAAAGGCGGGCCCTCGACACGGGCGTCATAGCTCCCCCGGGGAGCTCCACCTAAAATAATCATCCAATTGACGATTTTCCCAAGCAACCCCAATTGGTGGCGAGGCCAAACAAACATTCGATTGTGCCTCTCTCCGCCCTCCCCTCCCTCCGAGCAGGTCGCAACGCAGGATGGCCCAAGGCGACGACAGCAACACCAGACCGGCAGAGCCCCGGGGTCCTCCCCCGGGGGCCACGGCGCCGCCGGACCACGTCAAGAACCCGCAGATCTACGAGATCTTCCCCGGCTCCAAGCCCGAGGGGCGGGACGGAAGCACACCGGAGCAGCAGAAGATGCAGCGACCGACGATAACCGACGCCGCAAAGACGATCAAGGCCGAGGACTGGTTAAAGGTTCACCAGATCCCCTGTGCGCGCCAAGGCTTCCTCACGGGAATTGGCGCCGGCGCTGTCATCGGCATGGGGAGATATGTCATGGGAGGTGAGTTTGATCTAGTTTTGGGGGGAAATCTATGCGTCTACATCCCGTGGATGAAACAGCAGTCAAAGCGATTGGTATCATAATAACATCAGCAAATGCTAACCTTGAGTCTGCTCCCGAATGTAGCACGGATACCGAAAGCCTCGAACTGGGCCGCTGGCGCCTTCATGATTGGCAGTATCGTTCAGTTTGAGGTGTGCCAGTACGCGCGTGCTCAAGAGAAGGCCGCCATGGCCAGGGTCGTCGAGGTCGTGGATAGAAAGACGGCCGAGAAGAAGCAGAAAGCTGCTGAAGCTGCAAGATTACGAGCCGAGGCGCAAGAAAAGGAGAAGCAAGCAGCTGCCAAGAGCTGGTATAAATTTTGGTAATAGCGTGTGCTTCGAACTTAACAGAGGGGAAAAAAGATGAGAAAGAAGATCGTCTTGTATCACTATTGTATATATACAATCTTTGGTCTGATGCCGCCATTGTATTACCCCAGCACAGCACATCATGCAAGAATGCTGTGCGCCCATCGCCTGGGCTATATTGGATAGACCAAGCAGAAAATGAAAATATGAACCCCTCCATATGAATAACCGATTGGATATCCGAGTCCTAATCGATCAACTTGCTTGAACCCCAAAATACCGAATGCGATTGTTTTGTTGTCGCTGCCATACGCCGGAAAGCCCAAGAAGAAAATCAAAGTAAATAAATGCTCCAGTGAACCGAACCCTCATAAGGCATATATATTTATATATACACCTCGTTCCCCAATGTCCAGAACTCCTTAAAAATTTGAAGAAACGAAAGGCTAGTACGGCAATTGATTCCCCGCCGCCTCAGGTAATGACCATAGACTCCGGCTCGACCTCCGAAAAATGCACGCGGACTATGGAGTGCCTCCTCTCGAGACCACCCGCCGCTCCAAGCTGGTCCCTGCGCCGCTGGTTCCTCCGCGCGCGCGCCTCGTTTTCTTCGCGTTTCTTGTACTCAGATAGCTGCTGCTTTCGTTTCTGTGCTCTCTGGTACGCCACGGCTGGGGTAGGCCTGAATCCGATTCCATTGAGCCCTGTGCCATCGTCGTCCTTGTCCTCGGAGTCGTAGACGGTGATCTCATCCTCGTGCCAGGTGAGGGCCGCCCTCACGGGATCAACTATGATCGGTTCCTCCTCGATTGAGCCGTTGGAAGATTTTCGTCTTGCTCCACCAAGAGGCGGTGTGCCTGCTCTCTTGCGGCCCCGTGACTTGGAGTCAGACAGACGATTAATCGATGGATACGACTTCTTGAGCTCGGAGCCGCCTGAGATGCCGGTAGTCTTCACCATCGTCGGGTCAACAACCGTCTCCAAGGTGAGCCTGCCGTTCTCGTCCACGTGGACCGGCCCAGCGGCCTCTGCGCTGGTTTCCCCCTTCACGTCAGGGGCAAATTCTGCGGCGTCGGGCTCTGCAGGCTTGTGGCGCTTGCGCATGGCGACCTCATCATCGTCATCGGCCTGCAGGTGCTTGTACATGTTGTCCCTGGTTGTATGGGCGCCATCAAAGTCGAAGACTCCCATGTCGGGCGCGCGCTGGAACTCTGCACTGTCCGTTTCCGCGTCCTGGCTTTTGCCATCGTCGGCCGGGGATGTGGCCGTTACCCCGCCCCCACTTTCCAAAGTTAGACCGCGGAGCTTATTGGCGACCTTGGTCCGTGGACTGCTGCTCCCATCCTCTGGTGATGCCGGATATGGCGTTTCGAAACTGAAGATGGTCCGGCCCAAGAGTTTTATGTTCGAAGGTAGGCTCTCGCTGTAGACCTTGTGTTCATTCGTGATATCATCCCTTTTGCGCTTGGGTGTTGCCGTGGGCGATGGCGGGGCTGACATGATGATGACTCCAGTATCGCTCTCCAGGAGCAGTTCTGCCATGTAAAACCCGGTGCGGAAATGGTGAAGTGACACGATGCGTGAAGGGATCAGTGCCTGTGAGGTCCGCTGTCGGCGCTGCGTTGCCGTCAATATAATATCAACTAGGTGCAGCTTGGCTTCAAAGAGTCGGCGTCCAGCGGCAACTCGACTTCGTAGGATAAAGCAATCCGAGTGCGGATCAGTGGGCCGTCTGCGGATGCTTCCCGATGTTGCTCAAGAAGACCTGGGCCGACTTCGTTTTCAAAGGTGAAAATCCAACAAAGATTGGATGGATGTGTGCGAATACTGGAACGGTGGGCCGGAATGGGAATTGGGAATGGAAATGGAATTCACCTGCGCTTTGTAACTTTGGCAGTTTCCATTCACTGCCGTGCCAGTGTCTCCGATTGAGCAAGTGTCAGACCTGTCCAAGCTGGGCTGGGTTGGCAGTTCGGGCTCGCCTGACGAGCTAGCAAACCGTTCAACTAAAAAGCTTCCCATTGCGGCGCAGGTTTTATTATTGGCTCATAATCGAAGACTGACATCCATTTGCCATGTCACAAGGCCACACCTAGCTTAATGCTGGCTGGCAGTTGGTTCAAACTTCTGCCCGATTCTTTCTCTCCTTTCCAATTTCGAAACTGTTCAATGCTGCCTTTCTAATCACCTCTGCACACGTAGGGGCAAAGCGCTAATGCTGCCACGCCATGGAGGCATAAATGGTAACGAGCCACGCCCCTCTTCTCTGCCTCTAACTTCAAGAGCTTCATGACCCAATGGACTGTTGTCTATGATGATGATTTTTGTCTGGCCACGTATGACCAAAAGCGACCTTGCCCAAAAGTGCCGATTTGGCTATGACAATATGAAGCTAGCGTGTGGGTCGGCCGACCGGAGCGGGCTATCAATTGAGGCTCTGTCTGGCCACCTGTTTCCGGACCTGGCGAAGAATAATTGTAAAAGGCGCACGGGTTGTGTTATCTTCATATGCGCCTTCTATTCTTATTGTAAATCATATTAGGGCATTTTGCGATGTCGGTGGGGCGTTTTCCCTTTTTAAGAGAGTGCAAATCGAGTTACTCGTCAAGGGAATCTGTATAGGGAAACATGCCAATTACCTTCCAAACATGTGGAAAACGAGGAAATGGTTAGTCAGCCCACCTGGACAACCTTGATGTACAGTGTAAGCTTTTAACTGCACAGATATCTCAAGCTGACCTCAGGTTAAGCTGAGATTGTATGTATAGTCGGCTTCAAGTTTCTTGAGGTGCAACTCGGCTGCTTGCGGAATTGCATGGCGTGAGATGGTCTGCTCGGGGCTGAAGTGTATGCGAGTTGATAAAAGCCCCAAAGTATACAAACCACGTGGCTGTCCTGGTTTGATATAAGCACTGTGGGGGACGTCCCCTGTCATGCTGCCCAAAACCTTCTTTCTCAATTGTAAGACAAATTTGAAAGAGTTCAGCTTGATTTGGATAGTGCTCTTTGGGTGTTGATTGATGCGAACAACGTTGAATCCTTGGAGTATCTGGTAGTTCGAAGGAGAACTGCAAATGATCACATCTCGGCCCTATTCTATAGATAACGTCAAGGAAATAGCCCAAGTAAATGAGCAACGCGGGTTGACAATGACCAGGGATTCGAATCCTTAAGTTATAATCTCCAATCTACTGGCGACCTTATCAATATGGGTCACATCGAATGCTTTGTCCGAGTGAGGTATGAAACGCACAGGAAAGGAACAGGCTGAGGAAACTACTTCATTGTTTTATCATTTCACTTCGTACAAGTTTTTAAGATACGATAAAATTTAGATAGGGGATGCATAGGCAACTTTGCTATATGCAATCTACTGGGCAGCAGAGCTTGACCCATATAAAGTAGAATTTAGGATTGTTTATTGTCTCCCAGCCAAAACCACGACTGGCGCCTTTCAAGGTCTCAGGCTGGTAGGCCCACACTTTCTCCCAAGTCGCTATTCTGACTGTGGGCTGCTCAACTGAGGTCCACAGCCCAGCAGCTACTGTACATCTACCCCGCGATGAACCCACCCGCTCGCAATTTGATGCGGGGGCTTGTTGTAGAGCACCGCAGCCGGATTCGTGGAAATAGCCTAAATCACCGAGAGCACCACCGGGATGCAGGTCCTTCGTGCTGTTTTTCTTGGGCAAAGAAAGCCCCTTTGAGGCCTCGTCCCACCTCGTGAGTCTTTTATAGTCCCAGTCCGTAAAGTACAAATATAACCATCGAGTCTTCGCAAGCCCTTCTTTGGAACCGTCTTAATTGGCTTTGAGAGACCGAAACTCTCCCCCGCCGCTCGCAAGCAGATCGTTTAAGCTCCCTAGAAGCTACCCCGCCTAAATCCTCTGAAGCTCCCCCGCCCTCCTACCTGCAGCATAACACACAAAGTAGCAGCAGCAGCAGCAGCAGCGAGAAATCATGTCTGACGACAGCGAGATCACCTTCCTGCCCCTCGGCGCCATCATCCAGACCTTCAAGGTCGGCGGCATCAATCTCGTGCAGTCCTTCCCGACCGCGGAGCTCTACAAGTCGCACAACGTCCCGTACTTTGGCGAGACCATCGGCCGCGTCGCCAACCGCCTCGCCGGCGCCCGCATCGACTCCCTGAACAACGGCCAGTCCTACACCCTCGCCGCCAACAACGCGCCCAACAACCTGCACGGCGGCAACGTCGGCTGGGGCAAGCGCGAGTGGACCGGGCCCAAGCCGGTCGGCGTGAGGAGCATCCCCGGCGTCGAGGGCCTCGAGGGCGGCGAGACCGTCGAGTTCACGCTCAACAGCGCCGATGGCGAGGAAGGGTTCCCTGGCGAGCTGCTCGTCAAGGTGATCTACACGACTGGCACCCAGAAGATCGATGGACACGAAGCCATCGTGCTCGCTATGGAGTACGAGGCTGAGTTGGTCGGCGGGGCGGAAGAAACCGTCATCAACATGACTAATCACTCGTGAGACACCTATTTCCCCTGGAGATTGTTACCATGTTGTGTACGGCATGATATACTGATATATTGGAACCGCAACAGCTACTTCAACCTTTCCGGAAAGCCTACGATTGAAGGTACCGTTGCCCAGCTCGTCACGCCGTACGCGCTCCCCGTCGATGAGCACGCGATCCCGACTGGGGGGCCTGCGATCTTCCCAGGCACCGCCACCGACAAGCCGTTCACCCTTGGCCCCGTGGAGCCGGATATCGATCACTGCTTCATTGTCGACCCCTCCAAGTCACCCAGCGCCGTGCCCATAGATACACGATCTGAGCCCCTGACGAAGCTGGTCTCTGCTCACCACCCCGAGTCCAAGATCCACCTCGAGGTACTGAGCACGGAGCCAGCCTTCCAATTCTACACCGGTGGCTTCATTGATGTACCCGCAGTGGGCGATGTCCCTGCGCGCGTGAAGCGCAGCGGTTTCTGTGTTGAGCCTAGCAGGTTTGTGAACGCGATCAACGTAGACGACTGGAAGAGCCAGATGCTATTGAAGAAGGGCGAGAAGTATGGATCCAGAACTGTGTACAAGGCATGGAAGGCCTAGATTGGTTTGCCGAAGCTCTAGGTAAATCATTAAGAAATCGTGAAATATACCGTGTCTGTGGATTAGTTTTCATCCTCGTCCTCCAGATTCTCGCCATCTTCCTTCTCGGTAGCCGCAGGTGCTTTTGCTTCTTGCTTCCTGAACAAGCTTGCAAGGAACTCACTGCTGCTAGCTTCTTCTATGCCTTTATCCTCTCTCTTTTTCATGAACCGCGGAAAACGCAGGCTCAACCCACGGTCTTGGCTGATGAGTCCAATGGCAGCTGTGTACGTAGGCGAGAGCGTGATATCCGCAAAGGCCATCTCCCAGACCTCCTGAGGTTCGAACCACACGTCCGGATGAGGTCCTAAGTAATCCACAAAGCTCGGTTTGGTTCGCCGGATATTCTTGTACTTCTTATCTGCACTTTCAACATCCTCGCTCTCCTCGTCTTCCGCATCATCGTCACCGTCATTGGCTTCTCCTGACCCGTCGTCGTAGAACTCCCGGTTTGCCTTGTAGAATGTATCCGTGAAGCCGCTCATGCACTTGCACACTGCTTCAAGCTGTCCAGTCTGGTCATTCCGCGCAGCAAGCAATATGGGAGACCACCATTTAGCTTTGCGGCCCTGGCCGTGCCACGCAGCAATAGGTACTAAGTCGAGCGTGTCGAATGAAGAGCTGTAGTCCTTCTTGACTTTTAGCCATGAGTCCAGACGCTTGTCTGGCTCGTAAGTCGCTAATAGAGCCTTGCGGCGTGTTTTCTTTTCTACCCCTTCTGTTGGTTTCGAGGGTTTGGACTTGCTCTTCGCTTTGGCCTTGGGAAGAGTCAGAGGCTCACTTGCCAGCTCCGCCGCCGGCGGATCGACTTCGGGGGCTGGTAAGTCTGGTAGGTTGTCAAGGATTTTGACCATGATTCCTTCGCACTTGCTCTCTGTAGCTTGCTTAAAGAAATCTAGAACTGATTCTGAGTCTTGGGACGTAGCATCTAAACTCTTGACCCACGTAAAATGGTACGGAACCTCAATAAACAGAGACCGGAGTAGCTCTCTGCGCTCGCGAAATGACCTGTTCAGCAGAGGCTGGCCATTCAAGTACATGAGATCAAATGCGAAGAGGCAGACACCTATCGTGATGCTGCCTATCGCCACATCCTTGCGTGCTCGGTTTGTCAATGTTTGGAAGTTTTTCAACTCTCCGGTTTCGTGGTCCACAGCAACGACCTCGCCTTCCATGATGAAGCTACCAACACCGTCGCCTCGGATCTTAGGCACGAGCTCCACCAAATCAGGGTATTTGTCTGTCATCACTTCCAAGTGGCGCGAGAAAATCGAGACCTTTCCTTTCTCATCGCAGTGGACCTGTGCTCGTTGTCCATCGTACTTGAACTCGCAGGCGAAATCCCGCCCCTGCAACTTTGTGAGCATCTCGGAGAGGTCTCTCGTGATGCTTCCCAACATCGGCCTCAGGGGGATATGCATGGTCAGATCGCAACGAACCAGAAGCTCATCGCAAACACCAATCTCTAGCATTACCGGTATTAAATCGTTATAATTCGGTCGCCGAGCGAAACAAGCCTTGACGATCTCTTCAGACTTGCTCCAGACCTCGGCAAGCTCCTCTTTCTTTAGTTTCGACAAATCGTCTACAGACTTTAGCGGAAACTCCGCGCTGGGTGGTCGAGATAGCAGGAAAGCCCTCGACAGTGCAATAAGCATTGTAGTCTTCACTGCCCCGATACGAAGATGTTGGCAAAGCGTCCGCACAATATACCGGCTCTCCTCTCCACCACGCGCATCCTGCAGCAACCTATCAACAAGACGTTGTTTCGACTCTGTGCTACCTTGTCCTTGGCTGTTGGCTATTTTGACAAGCGACTGGTAGACACCCTTGATGGTTAAGGGTTTGGGTTTCCTTAATGTAAAGCTCTGCTTCTTTTTTGCTTCGAAAGCTACATCCCCGGCATCTCCATATTTATCGTATATTGCTTTTAGGGAGCGGTTATCTAGGCCGCAAACCTGCTTGAGCGCCTTGGAAATAGCTGAGCCTCCAAGGCCAAGCTCGAGGGAGATATAAGCTGGCGATATAGAATTTGTGGCCAACCAAACCTGGAGCGGAAATTAGCTATACTTAAAAAAACATCACCACTCTCTTCCCAAGACAACGTACAGCAGGCAGAAGACTCTCTGGGTTGCCTTCGATGAGCACACGTAGGCAATTTACCAAGGTATCGACAATTTTGATGCGACTCTGGGTGCTGCTCACCAGCACGAAGCATCTCGTCAGGAGAGCGTACGATGCGTCACCGCCTTCGTTCGCCCACTGCGCTTTCAGTTGCGGCACGTAATCAGAGGGGTTAAAGGTCAGGGGACTCTCATCAAAGGGAATAGATTCCGACACTGTATCCCCAGAGGCGGTAACCGACTGCAGGGTCAGGGTGGTTTTGCCCTTGGCTTCGTCAACCTTTGGTGGCGGCGGCGGCAGGTTCCGGATCTCATCTGGCGGGCTCACTTTAGGACTTTCCGTACTTGGGCCAGCCGAACTGCTCTTTTTATCCTGCCTCCGCTCGATATCTTGGGTGTCCGTGCCGTCATTGGGGTGAACCGTGGCACCCGATGCTTCTTGGTCCCACTCTGCTTGAAGCTTTCGCGCAAGCTCCTCGTCCGTCAAAACTTGGTGCTCGAGCGTGTTTCCCGCTGCCTCCTGCTTCTGAGCGGCACCATGCGCAGTACCGTTCTGCTTTTGCCTGGCGAAAAAGTACTCGAGGCCCTTGGCAGGCAGGGCATCCTGCTTGCTGTCCTTGTTCAGCTTCCTCTTCTTCGCAGGGCTCGACATGGTAGCGGTTGACGCGGGTTCATGGCCGAGCCTTCGGCAACATCAGTTCTGAGTTATCAGAGAGCATTAATCAACTCTAGCCGCCATCTACAGCTTATTGCTGCGTTCTAGCTCGATTCTACGCGTTTTTGGATGATGTCAGAGTTCGATGTCATGTCGCGGCCAGTGCTTCTTAGCGTCCGCCTCAAAATCTACGAATATGCATATATCCGTCATAAGCTCTTGCAGGACGTTTAGCTGTATGCGGATAGTTTTCACGCGCAAGAAAAAGAAAGTCTACATCACACGTCAAGTCATTCACATTGAACTGGTAAATATAAGAGACCTAGTATTGGAGACTACTCGTAGTTAGACTCTTTATTTTTCTACGATACATTCCTAGGCAGCTCAATGATATTGAAGGCATCACCACGAGCAAATCTTTTTACTTATACACTTTGGTAGAAGCGTGATATAGATATATCCCCAATCAGGTGACGTTTGTTCTTATACCAATAACAGTACGACCCAGTTTTCGATATTGTTTCGCAGAGTTTACGATAGCACAGTAACTGTTCTCTAATCGCTTCTTGTCCAACCCCCGTTGGAATAATACGTCAAGTCTGCATAGTATGTTTCTCAAGTTGAGTGCACATCTCTTGCGTCTGTATGTCTACTTATTTTGGGAGATGGCCTTCTCATACTGACTCCTTCTTGACATCGCTAAGCTGACAGGCTCGCTCGAATTCGCGGAGTAATGACTGCTCTGTATTAGTGTGTGTTCCACAACGCCAAGTTGGGATGTTTCAGCTTTACTCACCTTGAAATCGTGGTCAGCCAGTGACATGAAGACATTAGATCTGTCCAACTTCAACTGCACAACTCGTGGGCTTTTTATGCCAAATGCAACTCGAGCAAGGAAGCGCGGATCGTCGCGGACAGGGCACGCGTCCAAGACATCCTGGATGCGTGCAAGATCAACCTCCTTTTTGGGCATTGTGGGCATTTCTATTCTCTTCCCCGTGAAGCAGTAAGTGCAGTGGCCACTGGGGAGGTTTTTTCCGTTAGCTTCACACGAGAGACAGGAAGATACATGGGGCTACGTACCACTTTTGGCCCTTTTCAGGTAGTGAATCTATCCCGAAATGCTGTGAAAGAGCCAGAGCAAAGCACTTCTCACCCGTGATAAGATCTATTACGGCCTCAACTCTGTTAATTGCATCGTCCTCGCGGCTCTCTAAATCGGCGTATAGCTGCTCCAATAGAATATCGATCTCCACATCGGTTTTCGGCGGCTGCTTGAGGATGCGATAGCAAGCCTCGACGCCACCAGCTTTAAGCTCTATATGGCCGGAGTCGTGCAGCTGGTTGAGTTTGCGGATGACATCGACTCGAAGCAGACCGTATCGGCTTGCCGCCACCTTTGGGTCGATGCTGTGCCACTTGGCCTTGCCTGTGATTCCTCTCGTCGCGCATTCGAATACTGCGCGGGCCTCCGGTGACTTATCATTTTTCGTCTCGTTGTAGTATCTTGCGGTCGCAATGAACTTGTAATCACTATATTCGGGCGTAATGGCACGAATAAGACCGAATCGAAGTTCCAGAGCGGCATAGATGATGCCGAGAGGGCTTGAGCGTATGTCGAAATCCTTGGTCTGTCGATAATGGCTACGCTTGAAAGTCTGTCCTACAGGTAACGATGCAACTTCCGGGCTGAAAATGTCTTTGAGGAAGTCTCGCAGCGAGTTCTTGGACGGCAAGTCCCCGCGCGCAAAGTTTTCCCGGAGGTACCGATCTTCTGGACAGATGTAGAACATACATGTACTAG
This sequence comes from Xylariales sp. PMI_506, assembly GCA_021365275.1. Taxonomy (NCBI): domain Eukaryota; kingdom Fungi; phylum Ascomycota; class Sordariomycetes; order Xylariales; species Xylariales sp. PMI_506. Next base: position 199,189 of record JAJTIY010000004.1, on the reverse strand, counting down.
GCTTGCCGTCTCGACCGGCCCTGCCAATCTGCTGACTATATTCTTCGATCGTGGCTGATAGATCAAAATGGACAATAGTTCTAATGTCGGCCTTGTCAATTCCCATGCCAAACGCAATCGTCGCCACGATGATGGGGATCTTTCCAGCCATGAAGTCTTCCTGAATCTGTGCTTTAGTTGCAGACTGCATCCCAGCATGGAAGGCCTTTGCTGAGAACCCCTGGTTCCGTAGATCTGTAGCGAGCGACTCTGCTTGCTGCTGAAGTGTGACATAGACAAGAGTTGAGCCTCGATGCTCCTTAAGGAATTGAAAGAGCAGCTCGTACTTGTCGTGCTTGGTTTGGACAGCCATTGCGTTAAGCTCTAGGTTGGGTCGATAGGGAGATGTGCGGAACACGCCGGCTTGATCGATCTGGAAGGCCTTGCAAATATCATCAACGACCCTCGGGGTGGCTGTTGCTGTCAGGCAAATGACCCGCTCTGCCTTGATCTCTTGGACGAAACGAGCCACTTTTAGATAGTCCGGTCTGAAGGAGTGACCCCATTCAGAGATGCAGTGCGCCTCATCAACAGCGAGAAGTCGAACGCCACCCTTGACGTGTTTCATCTTTTCCACAAACCCTTCGTTGTTCAGCCTTTCGGGGGCACAATATAGAATACGTAGTTTTCCCGAGTGCATATCAGCGGTGATCTGCTGCACCTGTTCCCACGTTTTTGTGCTGTCAAGGCACTCAGCGGACACGCCCCTTTTCTTCAGAGCGGTGACTTGGTCCGCCATGAGCGCGATCAAGGGTGAGACAACAATTGTGATTCCATGCTCACCGGGGGCCCGCAGCCCAGCATGGAGATCCAACTTTTCAAATGCGATGCCAGGGATCTGGCTTCGGTTAGCTGGCTAGTACTTCTGCAGACATCAGCCGTATATGACAAATAGTAGGGTAGGGCAAACCTGGTAACATAGAGATTTGCCGGCGCCGGTGGGGAACACTACGAGTGTGTTCTCGCCGTGGAGAATGCGGTCGATTGCTGCTTCCTGTTCGTGGCGGAAAGATTGATAACCGAACTTCTCGGCTAAGATGTCCTTTGCAACTAGGATTGTAGATGCATCATTCCCACTGTCCTGGTGGTGTCTCTTGGGGGAAGCAGGGTCCGAGGACGGGTCGTCATGGCGATTGCGCTTGTGGGATGGTGCAGCAGTGGCCAGCTCATCTACGTCGACTCCATCGAACAGGTCGTCGCCAGAGTCGAAATCACTCATGGTATAGAATTGGAAGGGGAAAAGAAGGTGAATACCAGGCCCCACTATCAAAAAGGTGTGTATCGACAATGCTCTCGGAAAGCTTTAAGCATGAACCGAGTTTCCCACTAGTCAGATTTTGTGCCCCAGAACTTGCTTGCTTTTTTTCGTGCTCGGGGTCATTGACCTTTTCTTGGTGCACGGTCTAATGGCTGGATGCTATGTGAAACTTTCTAGACTCTTGTTTTCTGGATTTAGAGATGTGATTGAAGCCTCATTGGATGCTTGGCTGGAGGAAGGCTGCGTATGGGTATTCTGTGCTTGCGTAGCCTCAACATCAAAATGTCCACCCTGGATCCCATCCATGGTTGGTGCTAAACCAGATTGAGCGTTCTGTGACCCACTCAACCTCAGTACGCACGGGGCAAGGGATCATCATGTATGGAGATTTGCGCATGAACAGGAGAGATGGGAGATCACCTGCACTGTTTCAACTCTACCAGCACGAACTCCTCCTGTTTGAGAGCGGAAGATTGGAACCTTGGCCCTGTGGAGATCACTTTTGTCCTGCCGGGTGTATTTCTGTGGATATGGGAGATCAATCCAGGGCTAGAATCCTACTTAATATGTATCTAAAAGCCATGAGAAGTCAATGGATTTGTGTATATACCAATCGGCTGCTCTGTATTACATTCCGCAGGCTTCATTGCAATGAATCATTCCAGATCCTCCGGGGATTGGGATTTTCATATGCTTCCGGCAGCCTGCATGCTGAGACACGTTGCAATCTACCAAAGTGAAATCCAGTTCAGGTAACTATTACTAGCTGAAGAATAATACTTGGCAATGATCGGAACTGATTACTCTGCAGTATTGCTTGGGTATAAATCTTTGCGAATGAGATACGGGAATACATGGTGTTCCTATATAAATGCAACTTCCACTTGATACATCAAACTACTATTTGCTTAAGCCTATTCTTTGTTCTCGCTCACTTGAACCGACGTCTCGCTTCTGACCAGAATACCGGGCGTCTGCTTTCTTGTTTTCATTGCTGAATCTCTTGCATTGCCGGTGACTGTGACACGAAGTCCCCTAAATCCTCCGATCGCGTGCGGTTCGTGTTCCTCGAAGCTTCGGCTGTCGAGATCAGCTAGTTGGACCATGGACTCGGTGTCCACGTTCTTGGACTTGGCTGTGCGCGTGGCGGTCATTTTGAGGAACGATTTCGGCCCGCTGGCGTGGTATTGATCGCTTCCAACAGACAGGTTGGGGAAGAGTCGGTTGACCACCTTCAAAAAGATAGGTCGAAGCATCGGTATGCAAGCTGTATTCAGACACATGCGTTAGCCCCCGGCTTGTATGAGGACCGGCACAGCCCCAGCGATCGAGACGGTTTCTAAGCTTACCTGAGAAGATGGCCAAGTTCACCTCAACACTTGCCCATATCATGATTGGGGCGATGTCCCAAGTCAAGTCGGGAGATAATGGGTCGTATGATTTGGAGTATACCAGGACGACGATAGAAGCAGCGCAAACCCTAAGTTTGTCAGATAAATTCCAGCTCAGCAGGGTTAGTTGACATTGGAGACAGGATGCATACAAGATACCAAACATGAAGAGTGCAATAACACCAATTTTCTGTGCTGTGCGTAACTGAAGTCGTCTAACCTGGACAATTGGTAGTGATAGAATGCCTAGGTCTAATACTAGGTGAGCTAGTACTGTGCTAAAGAAAAAAGTCGAATCATTGACGGTGCATGTGGCGTCTGTAATTGATTTGTCCCAAAATGCTTGGACAGGGAGACAATCTATCATTGCAATGGTTAATGGCAGTTCACAAGGTCAAACCTCATAGCTAGGCGAACCGAGAGCAAGGGGCACAAGAAAGTTGGAAATTCGAGCTCGGGTGCCACTCCGGGCAGAGGCTTTTGAGGCGACTTACGAAAGATGCAAACTAATGTCTGAAAATATGTTAGTAGCGGAAACCTCGATTGGTTTACGTGATATAAACTTACCCTCACAAGAAGCCAAAGGAGAGAGGCAACTGCAATAATGATGATGGGCATTTTAATGGGGGATGTGCTGAACATCCGCCAGTAGAAGGCGAGAATAGCGAATTTCGAAAAAGCCAGAGAGGCTGCGTATAGAAGCTCAACAAGGAAACAGTAGAACAGTGATATAGGCAGCAGATCGCTGTAATCCATATCGACATCGTTTATGTGAAGGCCAAGCCCAGTCTGCGTCCCTACAAAGATGTTAACAGAGATATTCGGCATCAGGCACATGATGTTAGGACAAGACACTTACATGCCAGCATGACTCCAGCAAAAGCAACGCCGAACAGCTACCAAAGAGTGAGTAAATATCGATTAACGGCCCGACCATTGTGTTTGCTCACATATGCTATCATGCACATATAGTCGTCCCACCATAGTGGAACGTGGGTGGTGCGTCGGGCGATGAGGCGCAAGACAAGAGCAACCGTGGCGGCGCCCAGCGTGATGCCAACGGCCGCGTATACATCGGGCTGTTTGCTCTGCATGACTACAAGTAATAACGATCGATGTGAATCAATAACGGACCACCATTAGAAACCGTCTGCAGATGAAAGCGAGAGAAAAGCAAAACTGATTAAAACGCGGCCCCTCCTCTCGACCGGGTGCCTTGTGGGCTTTAAAGTAGATGCAGCATTTCTCTGCATTACAGGGCCCTCCCCAAGCACGGCATTTTCCATCCGGGGTGCTTCCCTACAGGATGACTGCTCCTAGCTACACTGGAGAACTGGAAGGGCTGAATAGGGCCTGTGTCCTGTCCTGCCACGGCGTCTGCTCATACAGAAGATAAACTAAACACAGCTCTATCCTGCAAATGCGAAACCACCGGGGGTTCTAGGCTCCTCGGTTAGTGCGAGTCATGGAGCTAACCGCACACCAGGATAACCCAGTCTAGCTATGCTATGCGGTCAGAAGAGTGATGCTGAAAAGCACGCGAAGGATCCGGTGTGCGAATATCACGATCAGCGCGGCTAGATTCATCGTTCGCCCCGCTGTGCATCAATAGCCCCCGTGATCAACAGTGTTCCTCTGTCTCGATTTGACCGGGCTCGATGCGCTCGTCCGCTGCCCTTGCTTAGTGCGAGCGCTCTACCAGATTCACTGCGGCTATCGAATGGTTGATCCTGGGGTTCGGATATCGCTTCCACCAGGGTGCCCCACGGCAGGCGTCCGCATTAATTGCCTAAGAATACGAAACCCACTGGTTGCAGGGTAGAAAGGAAATCGAAACATATTTGGAAGATTTGCGGGGCGGCTTTGGCCTTCTTTCAGTGCTAAAGTGGTCGCTGCGAAGACTAGCGAAACGCCGGCCACAGCAGTTTCTCGCACGCCTTCGACAACGGCCATATCCGCCTACCGTTGCGATTAATCAAAGCGGAGCCGCCGACGGAGGCAGCTGGCGTTTTAGCTGCGCAGTAATTCTCCCATTATCATTAATTTTGCAAACATCTTGTATATGGTTTACGTTTGCATAGCCACGAACTAAAGAATATGGAGAAACTTGAATTCTGTTTATGTCGACTTGGCACATTTATATATGCGTGTGTCCTTGGCTGTGAAATCATCCTGCAGACAAACCCTCCGGCCCATCGATAATTACTAGATCTGGAGAAGGCTATCTTTGATCACTCGCTTTTTTGCCGTATGTATCAAATTAGTTAGTACAGTGGCGATCGAGAATTACGAATCTTACACAGTGTTGAAGTTTTGAGGCTTCGCATGGGGAAATTCGCAACTTGCCACTAGATCGAGCGCGATCCTGACTCAAGCCCTCGTATCACTCCAAGATGGAAATTTCCGTTGGGTCCCAGGAGACAAGTGACATCTTCAACGGTACTGCTGCCGTAGCTGTGGTTGTGGGCAGCAAGGTTTCGGAGACTCTAAACGCACCAGCGTCGGGATGATTTAACCAGAACCCAGGAATACTAGTGGTAGTCCATTGCACCAAGAAGATATCTTTACCCGGGCGAGCCAGGGTCGAACGTGGCTAGGAAAAATGAATAAGCCCTATGTGGTACGGTTGCCAAATAGTCGCGATTTGGGCATCTTGAGCTGTAAATCTTTCGACCCGGCAAAAAGAACAATGGGGAACTTGGATTGCCTGTCCCTTCCCCGATCCTGAGGCCAATCATCCGCCGGGAGATTGCCGAGGGGATAATCCTGGCTGTCCGTAATCTGGGATGGTATCGAATCGACCGTACGCTTGACCGACAAGCGTAAGGTTGGAAGGCCTTAAATCCAACCTGTGGGCCGGATCACCATTACTATATAATTCCTAACGCCCATTGGCTAGCTACTATATTGGCCTGATCTACACGACTTCAGCTGAGATGCGAACGGAATGCCGAATTGGTCTCAAAGAAGGTCAAGGTAGCATTGATAGCTCTGGTGAGTGATGCGAGTATAGATGTAGCTCAATCTGCTCTTTCTGTTCCTCTCTCCCTCCTTTTTACTCAGTGAGGTAATATATCGTCTCATCGGAAAACCCGTGCCGGTCGTGAGGAGGTGGAGGAAATACAAAAACCCGGGAACAGGTAATTACTGCAGATCGGAGCACAGTCTCCGTCACGACAACCACGAACAGCCGCCCCAGAGAGGATTCTGTTTCGGAGGGAATATCGAGACAATATACACATAGAGGAGGCGTAGACGGGCAACCCCAATTACTGCAGCTGAACGGACTGCCGCATCTGCGCGGTGCACGTGGTGCCTCTCCGCCTGGCTACATGGGGGATGTAATTAAGGTTCTGAAACCTCTCGCTTTCTGCCGATCTGAGGTCGGGCTCCGTTCTACCAGCAGAGGGAAACGGAGGGAGAAAATACGGACGTCATAGTAATAAGCATAAGCCTTCAGCCGACCTGGTATGGGAAAGTCAGTCTCCGTGTTTCACCTCATTCATATCCGCATATGGGCGCCGACGGAGGCTAGCACCGAATGGGAAGGCAGGCGACCGGGGTGGTTAATGTTTCCACAACCCACAGCTATGGCATGCCAGCCCAATGAGGAAAGAGGCTCTGCGTGTAGTTTTAGCAGGGCCGTGGTTAGATTTGATAGAGTTGACATTATAGTTATTAGGCAGGTGGCGAACATCGGATAGCAAAGCAATCCACGAGAAGCACGCTGCTTTTGGTAGAACGGCAGCCACCCATCATATCCAGGCTCTTCAGCCGGAAGCTTGAATGTATACCGCAATGCCGAAACTGGGGACCAATAAGGTCGATAATATACATGAAGGTCCTGGGAAATATATATACTCGAGGTGGCCAAGACTCTTGGACAGATCCATATTGTCTTGGCCATCGGGGCATTTTCATTCTTTTTTGCTTCTTGGGTCTTCTAGGAAAGAGACATTGGCATCATGTTCGTGTCCAAGCTTACTCCCGCCGTCTTGGCGCTCGCTGGGAGCGCTCTGGCATTCCCTTCCTTCTGGCCTGCGGCCAGGACTACCACCACCAGTGCTGCTATCAAGGAGTTCGAGAGCATCGCTGAGGCCCCTCGTGGCTGGTCCAAGGTCGATAGCACCTTCGACAAGACCACGTATGACATGGAATTGAGAATCCAGTTGACTATGCAGAACATTGATGAGTTCAATGCCCACGCTGTTGACGTACGTCGCATCCATCCATTGCATCCATCCATTGCCAAGATGCACGACCCCACCGATCATGCATGCAAGGGCTAACGTAGATCTAGATTGCGACGCCTGGCCACCCGCTGTACGGCCAGCACATGTCTCTGGCTGAGATCGATGCCATTGTCGCACCCAAGGCGGAGTCTGCCCCGGCTGTCATGCAGTGGCTGAAGGACAACGGCCTTGTAGGCAAACTGTCCACCCGTGGCAACGTCATCACCGCTCAGACCACCGTTGACAAGGTCGAGAGCCTCCTCAACACTCAGTACGACCTTTACAGTAAGTAAACACTCCAGAAAACCTTGCGACTAAGAGCACGTTTGCTAAAAACTGCTCGCAGAGAATGACGAGGGAAAGAATGTCGCGCGAACGCTCAGCTGGAGCATTCCCGAGGATCTCTTTGACCACATCACTGTGATCCAGCCCACGACCTTCTTCGGCTTCAAGAACTTTAGGCCCAAGGTCCGCCCTTACCCCAGCAACGTCACCGAGCTCGCTTCGTCTGTGACTGGCTGCACTGGTGAGGTCGTCGACCCGACTTGCTTGGCCAACTTGTACGGCTTCATCAAGGACACTGGAAGCTCCACTTCTGGCAGGATGGGTATTGCTGGCTTCATCGAGCAGTGGCCTAGCAAGACCGATCTCTCCACCTTCCTTAAGAAGCTCGCCATTTCTTCTTTCGGAAACGCTGCCAAGACCTTCACCTGCGTTGCTGTTAACAACGGCAAGTGCCCCAGCACCGATCCTGGTGATGAGGCCAACCTGGACATCCAGTACTCCAGCTCCATCACCAAGGAGATCCCCAACGTCTACTACTCGACTGGCGGAGATAGCAACACTCTCTACGACCCCTTCATTGAGTACCTGTTGGAGCTGTCCGCATCTGAGCTCCCCAACACCGTTTCCGTTTCCTACGGTGGCGACGAGAGCTCCGTGACCAAGGCCGCCGCCACCAACACCTGCAACCTGTTCGCCCAGCTTGGTGCCAAGGGTGTCTCTGTCCTGTTCGCCGCTGGTGACTCTGGTGTCGGCGAGGAGTGCCGCAACTCCTACCAGCCCGACTTCCCCTGCGGTTGCCCCTACGTCACTGCCGTTGGTGGTCTCTCTGGCAACACCCCCGAGAAGGCCTGGACCGATGGTGGCGGTGGTTTCTCTGACTACTTCACTCGCCCTACCTGGCAGGCTGATGTCGTCGAGACCTGGTTGAGCACCAACAAGGACGGCAAGACCCAGTACTACAACACCGCCGGACGTGGATACCCCGACGTCTCGGCCCAGGCTGTCGGCTTCGAGATCGTCCTCAGCGGCCGCTCTGAGCTCGTCGACGGAACTTCCTGCGCTTCTCCCACTTTCGCCAGTGTCATTGAGCTCGTCAACAGCCAGCGCATTGCCGCCGGCAAGTCTGCTCTGGGTTTCCTGAACCCTTGGCTGTACAGCACCGCCTCCACTGCCGGTGCTCTTACTGACATCACCAGCGGTAAGATTGGTGGCTGCACCAGACTTGACGGTGGTTTCACCGCTATCAAGGTATGTCAACCAATGCCCCCTACCCCAGTCACTTACATCTTCGATTCAACATTTTGTTTACACGATGCTAACTGAATATAATCTAGGGTTGGGACCCCGCTACCGGTCTTGGTTCTCCTGTCTACGAGAAGCTGCTGACTGCCTCGAGCTCCGCATAAGCAGCTGCTTAGAAGTTAAATATAATATGCCGCAGTTTGAGTAGCAATTTCATTCGCTAGTTGTCATGTGCACTCCGCTGTGGGCTTGGGAAAATATGTACATATATCTATGTTTATCTTCTTTAGAACATTTGAATCTTCGTTACAATAGTATATTGAAAATGAAACCCGTTTGATGCATAAAAGGCGCCACTTTCAAAACCAATGCTGGTAAAATACTAATTACCCTGGAAAACTTGACTAACCACGAGGTCTATGAATCATTGAGCAACAGTTGCAAGTCAACGGTTTTACCAACTCCCCCAGTCAGGATAACAGGCCTGGCCTTTTAGTATCCGTGTTTTCACATAGTATGCACAATTGAATGCCAGAAGCTATGCTGAACATTCACCCCGATCACGTGGATCTCTTGATCCTCGGCGCTGGGTGGACCTCAACTTTCCTCATCCCGCTGCTGGGCCGCGAGGGCATCACTCATGCAGCCACCACGACGGACGGCAGGGACCGCACTATACCGTTCAAGTTCGACCCCAACTCGGACGATGAGGAGCCGTACCGCAAGCTCCCCAGGGCCGACACGGTGGTGATCACGTTCCCACTAAAGGGCGAGGGCCAATCCGAGCGCCTGGTCAAGCTGTACCGCAGCACGCACCCAGAGGATGCCGCCGCCGCTGCCCCCGCCCCCACCAACTTCGTGCAGCTGGGCGCGACAAGCATCTGGAAGGAGCCGACGTGGCAGGACGACAACTCGGCGTACAACGCGGCGGACCCGCGCGCCGTCGCCGAGGACGAGCTGATGCGGGTCGCCGGGGCCGCCGTTCTCAACCTTGCGGGCCTGTACGGCGGCGCGCGGCAGCCCCGCGACTGGGTCGACCGCGTGGTCAGGTCCAAGGAGGAGCTCCGCGGCAAGGGCTCGCTGCACCTGATCCACGGCGACGACGTGGCCCGCGCCATCGTCGCCCTGCACCGCGACTTCACCCCGAGCAAGCGCTGGCTCCTGTGCGACCTGCACGTGTACGACTGGTGGGACCTCCTCCAGGGCTGGGCGGCTCGCGCCCTGCACGAGGCGTCGGTAGAGCAGCAGCAGAAGCAGCAGGTCGCCGACGGTGCAACTTCGCGCGACTCTGTCGCGACAGAAAAGCCTACGGCGCATCTGCGATGGGTAGGAGAGCTGATGGAGGAAGAGGGCGTGAAGGCGCTCCCCAGGGACACGGCGCTGCTCGGACGCAAGCTGGACGGCAGGGCCTTTTGGAATAGAATGGGTATCTGGCCCATTCGGGGACGTATACTATAATTAGTAGTTGTTCTCAAAACCAGCAATTCCGAGTCTGTGTTCAAAATAGCAAACTTCTTGAGCATAAAGCCATTCGCTCTTATTATGCCCGACACCATTCGCATTTCCAGGCCATTCAAAACAAATATGAATGGTGCCATAGACATGAAATATGTCCGTAAATTTTCATACACCATGAATGTTGGGGATCATAAATCTCACACCCCCAAAACTATTATAGACGTTGGTGGCTACAAAGCCGATAGCAGTTCGAATATATGGTCAGTGAACTGTAACATCATCAATCCAGCATCTTCGATTCAAATGCACTATTGCCTTGTATCTTTATTGACATAAGAAAAAAAGATCCAACCGTAACATCAACCAAAATCAATGTTTTCTTTATTCTTCTAGGCAAGCCTATTCCTACGCAATCTCATGAATAAAACATAGTATACCACTTCGCTGAGAGGCGATCGAATCACTAACTCAGGACCACAAAACTATGAACGAACCGCAGCCAAATCAGGAAGCTGGTTACTGCTTACTCCATACTTGGATTAATCGGCTCATCGCTATTCCCGTCTCGGACAAGACCTAGGAAACTAGGCAGTCACTGCTGACTCCATACTTGGAAGAATTGTTTCCATCGCTATCCCTGTCTCGGACGCCGAGGTAGCTCCACCAGCCTATCATAAACATAACGGTGGTGGTTCTGCCATGCACTTCGCTTATGTCTTACTATCTTCAGATGGTGATTCTCCCAGCACAGATTTTCTTTCAATCCAGCTGTGAAACATGGCCGAGATCAAGGTTATTCCGAGCGAGTCTCTCCCGGCTGGTGCCGTCGAGCTTCCCAAGCTCGGCGAACCCGAAAAACTGGAGGCGTACCAATACGGGGCAGACCTGTACGCCTTCGTCGTCTACCGCGAGAACGAATCCACGGTTGTTATTGCGAATATCTGGCTTAGCGCGCAGGACGCCGGGTTGGCGCAGTCTCTGTTGGACGCGCTGAAGGGGCAGCATTTGCGCCCTGGGTGGACGCTCAATTTCATCGTCAAGCCGGAGCAGGTGGCGATCCTGGAGGTCCTGAAGAGCGCTACCCTGCTCGGTGAGCGCAGGAGCAAGTCCCTAGAGGTAGGGGGCGATGGTGACGGCGATAGCGCCAGCGCCGGCGCCAGCGGCGGGGCGGAGGGCCTCACGCACCGTTCCATGACGGACCAGGAGGCCAATGACTACATCGTCAAGGTCGAGAATAAGTACGCCGAGGTTTGGCGGCAGAACAGCGCCAACCCGAACGACACCGAGGCGGCAAGCAAGATGGCCAAGACAGCGATCGCGACCAGCCTGCCCCAGGGCGCTGAGACCCCGGGCCACTTGTTCCTCATCGTGGAGGCCGAACCCGGCGGCGACCGCGCGGGCCTGCTGTGGATCGGCTTCAACGAGCCAAGCCGCGTGTCCTACTGCTACGACATCGAGATCGACGCTGACAAGCGCCGCCGCGGGTTCGGGAGGAAGGCCCTTGTGACGTGGGAGCGGATCGCGCGGGACCTCGGCGCGGCAAGCATGGGTCTCTCCGTCTTTGGGAACAATAAGCCGGCGCAGGCGTTGTATCAGAGTTTTGGATTCAAGATTGAGACGGCGCAGTACTCGATAAAGGGATAATTCAGGGGAGGGCGACACAGCACCCACCCAGCCATGGCTGGAGATGCAGTACCAGCTGCTCGTAGCAGTAATATCTATTCACATTTAGATCCGGTGGAATACGAGAGCTTTCACAACAGCAAATAGATAAAATTATCAAGGGGTATAATGCATTCATTTGTACTTTTGTTCATTTAAAGCCTAAATTCGTAACCCATGCTCCAATAACGCATTTATCCTACACAGCATGGCGTCGTCGTCCTTTCCATCCCGAACTCTTATTTTCTGATATGTTCTTATGCCGTCGCTGTCTTTCGGTCCTCTATCTATCCACACCATTGGAAAGATATTCTTCATCTTCGTAGTCGTAGTTGTAATCGTGGTCATGGTCATGATCGTGGTCGTGTTCGTCGTTGACGTGTTGGGACAGCTTAGATGCCGTAGCTCTTAAACTTCTGGTTCTGCTGCGGTGCGCCTGTGAGGCCCCCAACAGTATTGCCGAGCTGGCCGGTGACGCCGCCGACGGTCCGCCCGACGCCCTCAGTGGTCTGGCCCACGACGTTGCCGAGTCCCTGCGTGGTCTGGTTGAGCCCATTGCCGAGTCCTTGGGTCGTGCTGTTGAGCGCACCCCCAAGGCCGCCCAGCAGACCACCCTGGCCCTTGGCCTGCTCACCGCCGGTCAGAACGTTGTCGACGCCACCGAGGAGACCGCCGAGAAGACCACCACCGCTGTTCTGGTTGGACATGTTGTAAAGTAGAGGGGTTATGTAGTGGATATAGGTTGATGAACAAGCTTGGAGCTGCGACTCTTTCACAAGAGAAAGATTGTGCCTTTGAACAAAACTTAAAGTATTTAAAGAGCTTGTAGGATATTCCTGATGGAGAATGAAAATATTTATCACAAAGAACGGAGTGGCAGAAACACCATATATAATTCTCTCCTCTCTTTCTATACATTCTTTGGGGTTCTGAGCTGATCTGCCACATCGAATGACGTAGGGGCCGATGATATCATACAGCGGGCCTCGTCTCGATCAGTTGAGTAAATTCCTCCAGAAGATGGTGTGAATGGTGCTTGTGGCTCATTGGTAGAACAAGGGCCTGGGGGGGTAAGATGCAACCGCAAGGGTTCTATAGTCTGCCCAATAGGCAGCCATAGCAGCCATGGTTCCAAATGGGGGTTGCTTTGGACATGGGGTAGGTGGAGCCAACTGAAGCGAAGGATGGGCAGTCTAGGCCTGCCCCTATCCACAGCGAGAGGGCAAAATCGTCGATGGACGTTTGAATTTAGACATTATCAATAATAACGAAGAACTGCTGTCTGCATGCTGGGTCTCCAGCTGACCACGTTGGATACGCCGAGCAACAGCGTGGTGTAATATCATCATCATCCGGGAAGGTCACACATGCCCTAATGCCACTCGCAGCTAGTCTAATTCCTCTGTTTGCCTCACAACGTGCAATGTTACCCTTCCCGAAGAAATTCTTGGGATCATACAGTGGTTTCTTCCCATAACGATCGCAGCCTTAGTACGTAGGTCTCTGGATCAGTGCAGCTAAAATCACGAGCACAGCCGAAGGGGTGACACATAAAGGTGCGGCACAACTGCATGATGGCTATGGACAAGCACCAATTGATCATGTTCGTCTTCGCAATACTGATAAGGCTCGGGACAGGTGCTGTTTTGCAAAATCCGACTAACCAATGAAAGAATGAGGCCCAAAAATTCCCTCCTCCGACTTGGCCGGGTATGACGTCGAGATGCATGTTCATCAAGCATTCAACCCTATCATCACTTGAACAAGCAAGGGAAGTTTTCATTGAGCTATTGTATCTAACAGCTGCTGAATTTGTGGTACCATGACTTATCCACAGGCTCCTTTTGGTTTTGGAAGAGTTTGGTATGGCGCTGATTTGCAGGCCATTGTGCTGTTTGGTATTCTTCCGCTCCACGGTGATTCTCATGGAGAACCTGGTTCTGTTTTACACCACATAGCTAATTTCCTGTCCACTAGCCCATTTTCTGATATTCTCTCTGACAATATGCTGACAATTCGGTCCTGTCGAAGTCGAAAAGTGGGCAAGATGCGGCGAGAACGTCAAGTTTAGACCTCTAGCTTCTTCGCCCAGCAAGGCACTCTCCTGCACGGTGCTCGCGGGTTCTTTATCGTATACATCCGTCGCCGCCCCTGAGATAAGATTTGCTCTCAAAGCCTTCACGAGCGCCTTTGAATTGACGATGGGACCTCGAGAGATATTAATAATGATAGCGTCCGGACGCATCAACACCAGCTCAGGCTCGTCAATCAGGTCGATTGTATCAGGAGTCTGGGGGCAACAGATAAAAAATACTGTTGCAGATTTGATCACCTCTTCAAAAGGTGTCCGAACAGGGTCCGAATTAGTCGATTCAGCACTTTTGGCAGGCTGGCCCTTACGGCCTGAGATGATGATCTCCATTCCAATAGCTTTGCACAGCTGCGCAACTCGTTTGCCTGTTTTGCCCGCATTAGTCGTTTTATCCTACAGCCATGGTATTTTTGGCGGTTTTTTCTCCTTCCCAAACTGGATTTCAACAACTTACCTATGAGACCATAGCCCACTATGGCAGCAACCTCTTGGCTTAGACTATTTGGAGGGTCACCTGCGGCAGTACGCATCCTACTTGCCACTGAGCCTTCTCTTTTCCACGCATTGTCACCATTCTCGTCAACATCGACGATGGTCTTGTGAACTAGAACCGTCTTTCGCCTAGCTGCAAAGTACTACTTCACGATTAATACCCAAGCCCCCTTTTCCATCTGCGTGGTTGCGATAGTTGATAATTACTCACCATGCTTAGCGCATGCTCTGAGACGGCTTCCGCACCTCCCCCAGGGGTTTTGATCACCCTTATGCCACGCTCTTTACAATGTTCAAGATCAATGTGGTTTGTTCCGGTGGTTGGCGTAATGACGCATTTCCTATATGGAATATCAAGTTAGCATCTCACCACCCACCCCCTCCTTTTCATCATTACCTTTGCCTGGTGCAGTGGCCAAGCTTTACGTGGTTCAAAGCATGTGCTTCCGACTTACAAGTACGGTGCAGCTCCCATACTCGCAGCATCTACGCGAGACTGCGCTGTGATAACGATGCTGGCACACTGTATGCGCTTGCATATCTCGTCGGGTTCTACCACTCGATTGTAGTTCAGAAGCTCGTGAGTCTTCGGGGTTGTTTCTAGGCCGGGGAAGGTTATGTGCACGGTGTCCAAGACCACAATGACCTCGTGCGACTCTGAAGGCAGAGCCTGGGGGGTCTGTACCGCATCCATCTTCTAATGCAAACTATCGCGGGGTCTTCTAGCACAGGTATAGCAATTTGAATGAGTAAAAAGACAGCAAAGTTGATGATCATCCCAAAATGCACCACCCATGCCATTTTAATGTGCTCCGCCTTTAGGGTACAGTGCACCCCTCAAGAGGGGTGTCTCGTGGGGTGGCGGACTCGAGGCGTTGCCATGGGTGGGGGATCGGGCGTCAGCCATGCAGAAGTGGACGAAAGCTGAGCTTACAGTTTCATATCCCCCCTCCTCACGGATGAAGGACAGAATGCCAGGTACAGGCAGAGAACGAGAGGTTTTTTCTCCTTAGTGAATTGTACGTCATCCAAACAGACTATCATTTCGACTGTTCTTAATTAATAAGATAACTGTACATATGTAAGACCTAGGAAAAATAAAGGAATGCATGTAGAGATCAATATATTTGACACAAACTCTTCGCACTAAGTTGGTCGTCTCATAGGCTTGGGTGATCCAGACTGCACGGATCAGTCAGATTGCCCTTTTACCTTGCCCGCTATTTCCATCAGACATATCTAATCAAACGCAGCAGCCTGGCTGTCTTTAAACGCCTATAGCTTCGAACCTAGACCTGCTTCCTTCTTTGCCCGGTCTCTCAACTCCCGCCGGAGGAACTTGCCCACAGCGTTCTTGGGTATATCGTCCACGAAAACAACGCCGCCCCTAAGCTGCTTGTGCGCCGCCAGGTTGGTCGCCACGAATTTCTTGACCTCCTCTTCTGAGATCTTTCCCTTGGCCACGGGAACTACGTAAGCGCGCGGCAGGTCGCCCGCGGACGGATCCGGGAGCCCAACCACGGCGGCTTCTTTGATTAGCGGGTGCTGGAACAGCAGACCTTCAATCTCTGCGGGTGCGACCTGTAGGCCTTTGTACTTAAGAAGCTCCTGGATATGGAAAAAAAAAATATTAGCAGCAAACCCCTCCACCTGTGATATGATGTAGGCACGGCAATGCATGGGCTTACCTTCTTCCGGTCAACGATGTAGAACTTTCCATTTCTCAGCACACCAATATCTCCGGTGCAGAACCAACCGTCGTGGAAGGTCTCCTTGGTTGCTTCGGGGTTGTTGTAGTACCCATTGGTCACGACTGCACTCTTGACAATCAGCTCTCCCTCTTGTCCTGGCTCCACGTCATTGTAATTCTCGTCCACCAGCCTCAGCTGCACACCGGGAAGGATGGCGCCGATCGAACCAGTATCGTCGCTCTCGTCGATGGGCTGCGCCGTCACGGCACCGGTGGTCTCGCTGAGCCCCCATGTCTGCCCGAGCATTTGGTTCTTGCCGTCGGCGAGCCGCTTGTTCGCCGCCTGCTGGAGCTTGTCGTCCATCGGCGCAGCGCCCGTGCCGGCGCCGAGCAGGTTGGCAAAATGGTCGGTGACCTCTGGGTCTTTGCTGATGCGCAGGTATATGGACGGTACGGTGTAGAAGTAGGTGATCTTGAATCCCTTGGCATATCGGAGCAGATCTTTCCAGTTGTATTTGCGCATCCAGTACACCGTTCCCCCAGAGTACTGAGGCCCGATGAAATAACCAAACAGTCCCGCGATGTGGCTGGTGGGAAGATGCGCCAGAGTGCGATGCTCGACAGGTTCGAATTCACCCTTCTCCATCAGCTCCATAGCCAAGAGGCGAGGCGCAATTGTGAGGATGTGCAGCTCGGCCACAAAATTTAGTTGCGAGAGCATTACGCCTTTGGGCAGTCCCGTGGTGCCACTAGACCAGAGAATGACAATCAGGCTGTCCTTGAGCGCTTGTGGATCGGTGATTCGTTCCCACGTTAGTGTTCTGGTAGATATAGCATCAACGCGACCATCCAAGCTCTTCAAGCTCCAAGCAGACGGCGAGGAGTCCAAGACGAGGATGTTCCGCCTCGGCAGCTTGGACTCTGCCATTGCTTTGGACACCACATCGACATGCTCGCTGCCGCAGATGACTAGGTTCGAGTTTCCGATGCTGATCTGCCTGGCCAGTTCCGAGACCGTTGAGGATGGGCTGGCGGCGGAATAGACACCGCCGGCCGCGATGATGCCGAAGAAGACGGCGGGGAGGAGAATCTGCCCGTGAGAAATGACGGTCACGACATCCTTGTTGGGGCCCTTCGCACCAATACCGTAGTTCTCGCGCAGGCCATGAGCTACCCGCTCTATGAGATCACGCAGCTGCGCTTTTGTCAGCTTGTTTTCTGGGTGAGCCCCCTCGACATGGAGGATGCTATCGTCTGCTGCCACCGACAGCTCCGATTCTATTACATCGTCAGTTCTGCAACCAACGATTTTGTGGCATAAAAGATTCAATCGCTGCCTAGCATACCAAACAGTAAGGTGAGGATATCAAGCTGGGGGATTTCAGTATCTGCAAGTGTCGGATGAGTATAAATTCGAGACATGATTTCTAGAGATACGTCAAAACTTGTCGCACGTGTAGCCAAACAGTCTGGAGAGAAAGCACACAATAAAACAACACGTCAGCAAGGTGAGAGAATAGTGTTCCGCCCGGCCTTCTGGGTTTGTATCACGAATAAGCCCCTACCCATCAGCTCTCCTCGGATTCCATTCGGATATGACACTAGCTGGTGGAAGGTCATGGCGTGAGGGGTAAGGGCATCGGCACCGAGGTTTCGCGGCCGCATTTGGGGGTGAGGATCAAAAGATTTCCAGGGCCCTGACATGGATTGGGAGCGAAGTCGTGAGGGGAAACAACTAGGAGTGACTAATAAGTTACTTCGGACACAACGGGGCGACATCATCTCGGGGTCATGGAGACAATCTATACTCCGCACCCCGGTTACCTCTTTTGGCTATTTCCCCAACCAAGGATCTTGCCATAGTGTAATATGAAACGTCTTGGCACAGTACGCCGTCCGTGGTGAACGCTGGACAAATGCATTTCAGGCACGGTGACCCCTTGGAGCTAACA
Source organism: Xylariales sp. PMI_506 (assembly GCA_021365275.1). NCBI lineage: Eukaryota > Fungi > Ascomycota > Sordariomycetes > Xylariales > Xylariales sp. PMI_506. Next base: position 181,396 of record JAJTIY010000004.1, on the reverse strand, counting down.
AATATTTCTTGGATATTTGAGATCACTAAGTTAGCATGTTGGCGATCGATTTGGTAGTATTGCCAAGATGCGCCGCCTACCAATTTTGGGTGGAGCTGGTGAATATAGGGTTCCCGTTAACTTCAAGTTTATTTAGTATCCCATGCCACGATATACTATATCGATTATATTCATTGAATCATTACAGGCAGGGCACACTTTTTCCAACTGTCTCGAAAATCTCGTTGCTTTCAACCTTTCCATGACTACTTCTCACTTTTTCATCATTCATCTATCTCGCAAAACACTCCGGCCCCCCGTCAGTATCTCTTTCCCAGCTAATTCCTTCTGCTCTTCTCTCCTAGGCGCCACTCAAATATCTCCACGCATTACCACGTATTTTATTATCGTCGTCAAGTTAACCTCAATTCTCCAACCTGCCTACTAGGAGCGTTCTTCTCCGTCTCCAAAATTACCTACAGATTACAATTCCAAAGACAACCTCACAACCCAATCATCCTTACCTGCCCAGCCCATCAACATCATTCCCGTACACATCGTTACCAAACGCAAATCCTACTAGAATTATCTCTCATCTTAAACTTCAGTGTCACTTGGCGCCTACGAGGTTCAAAGCCTGAGCTTGGAAAAACTGGAGTGGATCACATTCACCAGGTTTCATTACAAGTATGCATATCTCATCAGATCCTCTCGTCACCTTCTCACAATGACACACATACACAAAATCACCCATTTAATGCTTGATCACTAAATGAAGCAAATATCAGATACCCGATTATTCAGATATGGTGCAGATTCCAATTCCAGATTTGGAGGAGATCCATGTCTGCTGTCTCCGAGGAGACATTGAAGGGTTAGAGAACCTACTTAAACCCCCTAACCAAATCATCGTCCATGATGTGACAGAAAAGAATGAAACCCCATTGATGTTAGCATCTTTGATGGGGCACACGGCGGCCGTTGTTCTTCTTCTTGGGAAAGGTGCGAAAAGAAACACGAAGGATATATGGGGAAACCAGGCCTTATTCTATGCGACCGATGCGCCTTTCGCAGTCATCAGGCGTAAATTTTATGAACGACACGGTTTCGCACAAAAGAAAGGAGCAGGCTATGATCGCCAGGCAATTATTTCCATTCTCCACGATCCTCTCCCTTTGGTTTCACAAACTCCTCGTCCTCATGCCCCCGTGATCTTCCGGAAGGTTTCTACGGGGATTGAGGCGTATCAGAGGCTGAGTGTAGTACGAACACCGCCTGGTAAAGACACAAGAACGAAGACATGTGGGTTTATACGAACACAGGATAACATCACTCCTTTAAAGTGGGCCACCAGCGGGTTTAGCAAAGTAGAACCACCAGACGCGATGCTTCTTGAATGGAACCAATGGGTTAAAAATGCCATGAGAAGACTTGCACCACTACTGGATTTCAAATTCAAAGCGTCGGCTTTAGATCATGGGTTTGGTACATTGCCCACAGGACCTGTCCACGTGGGCAGATTCTTCGGCTGCCACGTTGAGATACGACTCGCAGTGTGGTATTGTTTCACCTGTTTGGCGGCCATCAAGTCATGGCCTACAGCGTCTGCCACCTTTTTGGCGAGACATCTTAAAGATCTGTCACATCTTCCTTTAGAAGAACAACAAAGATCCACCGTTATCGAGATAGACCAAAAGCCTTGTGGGAGTTGCAAGAGATTCCTCAGGTTATTGTCTAAACTTACCAGGATCGAGTTCACCATATCCTGCCGAAGAAGGTCTATTTTGTTTCCGGAAGATGAAAACAAGCATTTGGCAATGGGTGAAATTGAAACTGAACAAGAGGACCTAGACAACGGTAGCGAAACTGATGGCGATTGGAGCGCTTTCGACGAAGAAGAAGGACTAGATGTTACGCGAGAGGAATCTCAAGGGTTCAAAAATATCTTTGATGGTATCCTGGAGGGAGATCCTGAACATGACACCGGTATCGACCTTGCTCATGATTCACCTCCAGGAAGTCTCTGCAACACCCTCCCAATAACTCCGACATCTTCCCAAAAAACCTTTCCAAAACAACCTGGTCCGGATCCGATTGCCACACAAGGGAGCCCAGTTTCAACGACAGAGGAAGTGTTGGTCTTACGATCCAGGGAGCCATGGAGTCCGTCCCATCATTATGTCAAAAAAAAGATACAAACAGTTCAAAGATATAACACCCGATCTGGAACTCTGAACAGTCCCGTCTTTGTAGGCGAACGAGACTCAAGTGGGGATAGCATCAGTCCGGTTACGAACTCAATCGACCAACGTCAATACGACGAAGATTTCTCGGTTCACAGTCCTCTAACCTCTCCGGTACTAGACCAAGATCATCATTATAACGCAATAGGCGTGCGGTCACCACGTCATTACCTGCGTTCATTTTCCTACACGCAGCCTCAAGAGGATGAACGACGAAGATAATTCTTTTCTCCATTAAAAATGTCACCACAAGTCCGAACATCTAGGAAGAGCGGCGATGCCTAATGTGGTATAAATTAACACTCCTGTCTGCCCCTATTATACTATCCATAACAAATTTTCCGGGCCACAGCTCGAAAACTCACCCCAGCATATTCACCTGTACAAAACGTTTGCTGCCATGTAGCATAACACTCTCAAGATGTATGATATGTTGAAAAGCTAATATGTTTATTGCTTCAACCCCTTAAAATCCATCCTGATTCTTCACATCGCTACAAAACATATCACCGATGTTTTACATAAAACAGTCTATTTGCTATAGAATAATTAGTCGGTTCTACGGAACAAATACACACCATTAGCAAACCCTATTAATACACTCCCCCTCTCTGACTTTCGAGTAATTTACTTGTTTTTCACATATCTGGTGCATGTGAGTAGAACGTTGCGAATCGACAAAACAGTGTGTGTGTATAGTTAGAGGCGAATATGTGATTATTAACGTTGGAGAGAAGGATATCGCCACTGCAGACCCCTCCGGAGAGCCAGGTGGGAAGACGAGGTGTGCTTCATAACGCTGCACTATGCTGTACATATTTCTTTCTCCACTGGTTTGGTATTTGTTGTGAATATACGGAAATTGTTCCCGTGCTTGTCACTTCTCCTGGTGGTACGTGTTGCACAAGCAATTCACTGTGGTAGGAATTTCTCAGGCGAGTCAATGTGAAGCACCAGAGGGCCGCGTTCACGGACTAGAGTATTGCTCAATTCATGAGTGGCATTAAGTTAAACCTTTGAAAAACCTCCGGGGAAAGTTGTTACCAAGTCCGAGGGTCCGAGTTCGGTGGTATTGGCCAATCTCAATGGCGTCGGGGAAACGCCGAGCATGCGAAGGGAGCTATTTATCCACAGTCGCTACTTTAATTTTAAGAAATTGATGGGAATCTGTATTGAGACCACCGAGTCGTCTTATGTATAGAATCCTAGTCTAGGCTTCTATAGGGCTGTGTAGGTGATGTCCTCCATGTTCTTGGCTTCTGGATGTGTGTAAGGCGAGAGCCAGGAATCCGTGCCTCCCATATCATCACACAATTGGCGACCTTCACTACACATTCGAGGTTTACTAATCTTGGAACCCAGCAGAGAAGGAAAAAAAAAAAAAAAAAAAAAAAAAGTGCAAGCAATAAGGGCAATCTGCATATGTAATCCCTCGTAAATTGCGTCAGGCTCGGAGCACCATACAGGTCCGAATTGTCATAGTGAGTCAGCACATCTACACTATGTCAAATGTCAAAGCAAAAATTTGTGGTTGTATCCGAGTGCCCGCCAAAGCGGGGTGCGGGTAGGATACCCTGAGAGGGGTGGACGTCCCACAGCCCGCGAACCTATCGCAGCCGCCCGGGATCAATCTAGGTCCCCTTGGCTGCTACTGAGCGACCGCTTTGTCCCGCTGTAGATCGCCCTAGACCCCTCTGATAAGAGCTACGGCTAACCAATCAACCCGAGGGCAAGGGCGGTGGGGGGTCGTCCGTTGAGTCGTCTGGCTGGTTGGCCAGTGAAGATGGGTCGCGACGGTTACGGAGGGCTAAGTCAAGTTAGCGAGCGAATTAACTCAGATGCAACTAACTGGTAACGGCGAAGTCCAGCGGTTTGGGGGTGAGGGAAGGGAGAGAGTCTGCAGGGCAATACCCGCGCGGGATGCAGGCGTTCCGGGTAGCCAGTCTTCGGATTTCTACCGACTTCTACCGCTGGAGCCGATGCCACTCCCGCCCGCCCATTGGCAAGCATCAGCAAATCTCTTGGTCAGCCGGGACCGCGGTTGGTCATCCGGCGGAGGGGTGAGACAAAATAGAGTAGAAACGGGAATGCTACCCAGTGCATTGCAGTGCATCTCGCAAAGTTTATACGGGATCCTCGGCCGCTTCGGAATAAAATCTGCCAGCAGTCGGCATTTATACCCGCAGGCATCCTCAATCTCCCATCTCCATCCCGATTGAGGGATCGTTCTCCCATTGCTTTGCGGCAGGGTCTTGTGTTTATTTGATTTTATTTCCCGACCTCTCAGCATAAGTCCTTAGCTCCTTCACTTTTGAACGATAATCCTTGAAAGATAAATATTGTTTGGTGTTTTCTTTTCTCCAATTGCCGGGACCCAATGGATGACAAACCGTTCCAAACACCCCCTCATGGGGAAGCCGTACCCATCATAGACGATGAGGCGGCGGCGGCGGGCGACGGCGCCACGCCGGAATTGGAGCGCCGCCTGCGCTGGAAGATCGACCTCCGGTTGTGCACGATCGCGGGAATCTTGTGCTCGCTGAACCTGCTGGACTCGGGCGTCATCAGCTCCGGGTCGGTGACATCCATGATCGAGGACCTCGAGCTGACCGGCAACCGGTACAGCGTGAGCATCTTCATCTTCACCATCGCCAGTATAGCCTTCCAGCTGCCCTCGACGGTTGCCGTGCGCCTGCTGGGGCCGCGCCTGTACTTTGCCCTGGCCACCTTCGCCTTCGGGCTCATCACCATGTGCACCGCCTTCGTGCGCAACTGGAAGGAGATGATCGCCCTGCGCGTGCTCCTCGGCGTCGCTATGAGCGGCATCTACCCGGGCCTGACCTACCTCATCTCGGCGTGGTACCCGCGGCGCGAGCAGCAGACGCGCTTCGCCATCCTGCAGTCGGGCGAGGTCATCATCCTCGCGACGGGTAGCATCGTCAACTTCGGGCTCGACCAGCTCGACGGCCGCGGCGGCATCGCCGGCTGGCGCTACATGTTCCTCGTGCAGGGGCTCATCTCCATGGTCATCGGCCTCGCCACCTACTGGTGGATCGTTGATTTCCCGGACCAGGCCCACCGGACCCCGTGGTTCCTCAGCCCCGAGGAGCAGCGGCTCGCCGTGGCGCGGATTCAGCGCGACCGGAAAGACGTCGAGCCCGACCCGTTCAGCTGGGGCAAAGTGTTCGTGCACGCGCGGGACCCCAAGGTCTACGGCTTCGCCTGCATGATGTTCCTGCTGAACCTCGTGTCCACCTCGCTGTCGTACTTCCTGCCCATCATCCTCCAGAGCGGCATGGGCTTCAGCTCCGACGCGTCGATCCTGCTGTCCGCCCCGCCCTACTACTACTCGGTCATCCCCGTGGTCATCTCCTCCGTCGTGGGCGATCGGTACCGGCTGCGGGGCCCCGTGATCGTCTTCAACTGCGTCTGCCTGATCGTCGGCTTCTGCATGCTCGGCTTCACCGACCAGGTCGCCGTGCGCTACGTCGGCACCTTCCTGGCCACCGGCGCCTACGTCAGCAACTGGGCCGCCCTCAGCACCTACCAGACCAACAACATCACCGGCCAGTGGAAGCGCGCCTTCACCGCCGCCGCCGTCACCGCCATGAACGGCGCCGGCGGCATCGCCGGCAGCTTCATCGTGCGCTCCGTCGAGGCCCCGCGCTACATGACCGCCATCTGGGTCTCCATCGGCTCCCACATCCTCATCATCGCCATCGTCGCCGCATTCTCCGTCCACTTCTACTTCGCCAACAAGCTGGTCGCGCAGGGCAAGGCGGTGCTAGAGGGTGTCGAGGGCTTCAAGTATACGATATGAGAGGAACTTGAGATGAACGCTGGGAGACAGATGGGACTACTGGAAAAGAAAAAAAACCAAAGTAAAGAGGAAAAGGAGAGAAAAGAAATAGCGGATGTGATTTGATCCAGTGGTAAGAGCCTCAATGCGTTGAAAATAAGCGTTAAATTGTTTTGTGACGTGGAAAAGAAAATACACACAAGAGATACCCTGTTGCTAGGTTCAAAGTAGTGGAATTGGAAATTGATGATATATTTAATAACTGCATATAACGAAGCAAACACTTACGTGCGAGGATAAAATCATTGTGCAAAATCGTGGTACCCAAACGAGCATCATATTCAATCTATCAGTTCTATTGCTATGCTGTGTCAAAAGATGTACCTCCGCATTTTATTTCACCAGCTGAAGCTTTCGTTGTGCCACCAAACTTCCCTCCCCCTCTTAACCCACTCGCCGACATAACCCCTGAGCTCCCTGGCCATGCGCTCCGGCCCGCAGACCAGGACGGCCACTCGGTCCTCATGGCCCTCTCTGAAGACGTCATCGACGATCTTCTTCAGGTCCGGCCGCTTGCGGTTGCGGTCGACCGCGTACTTGTTGCGCTTGGGGTCCTTGTGCATCTGATCCAGCTCCACATCTCCCCCATTGGAGGCGCTGGCGGAGGAGGAGGCGGAGGCCAGAATGTCGCCGGTGAGGAACAGGCGGATCTTGTCGTCATCCAGGACGCTCTTCTCGATACCAGAGGCGGGCCAGGTGGCCTCCGCGGCATCGCGAACCGCCCACACCATGTCGACCTTGGCCGCGGGGTTCTCGTTGATGATGTACTGGTAGATGGGCAGGATGAAGGTAGAGCCGACGCCGCCCGCGACGAGCAGCACTCGGTCGATACCGGAGCCGACCAGCTTGGGAAGGCGAGTCGCAACGCCGTAAGGACCCTCAAAGTGGAGGGTGACCTTTCTTGGTGGGGAAGCGCTCGCGTACTTGGCCAGAGTCCCCGTTAATGGGCCCTTCAGGTGCCGAGCTACGAGCACCACTTCGGACTGGTCGGTGACCATGCCCACTGTGAAAGGGTTGTACACAAACTCGTAGAGAGAGTGTGACGGTGAGAGGGGGTTAGAGCTTGGTCGAGACTCCGGTGGCAGGCTGACGAAGACGTGGGCACCGGGATGGTCTCGGAACCGATCTGCTACGTTTGCGGGAACGCCACCAGCGACCTTGATGAGGTTCGTGCCAGGGATGAGGTCAAGCTTGGCATCCGCCTTGATCATGGTCCATCTCCGGGCACCGATGTCGATCAGGAAGATCACCAGAGCCTCGGTCATGTAGACTCTGGCGTGATGCACGTGGAAGAAGATCGCCGGCGGCAGGGCCATGGCCACCAGGAGGTGCGTGATAAAGAAGACGCGATACGAGTATTGCCGTACGAAGGACAAGGCCGTGGTGTACAACAGGGTCATGGCGGTGAGGGATCCAACACCAATTACGACGATGGGCCTTACCAGGTTACTTGCCAGATTGTTCATCTGGATCCAGTAGTTGATGTAAAAGATACCGTGAAGGCAAAGCAAGAAGTAGATGGTCCGGCCCAAAGTTCGGTGCCACCGGTTCAGCTCTTCATGTGATGAACCGAGCGCGTAGGCTATGGGGTTGATCTTCCTCAAGGCCAGTATGTACTGGACGGGAAACTGAGCAGCGGCAACTGCACCAAATCGCTTGGTGAGATGCATGTAATCTGGCAGAGAGGGTTAGCAAGTGGTTCCCGGTTGAGTGTTCGGGATGCAAATAATCTAGACTATTTGACTGTCTCAAAATTGAATAGGGAATGATGAAGAAATTGGAATAGCATGAATATAAAAAAAAAAAAAAAAAAAAAGAAGAGAATCCCGTAAAACCTACCATGGCCCGTTGCATTGAAGCATAGAAACAATGACCAGAGCGTCCAGGCAGTTCCGAAGAGGAGCTGATCCCTGCGGCCCCAGCTCTGGCCGGCAAAGACCACATCATCGCCGAGCCACCAGGCAGTCCTCCGGCCGGTGGTGGCCCAGGTGCCGGAGGTGCTCTGACGGCGGTGCTTGGCGATGGGTGAGTTGGGCACGGCATCGTAGGACACGTTCCGGGTGCGGATCCATTTCAGAACGTAGCTGCCGAAGCGGATAGCCAGGAGGAAGGTGAGGGGCAGCAGGGCTGACAGCTGGGCGTAAGCGCCGTAGCGGTCGAGAGCAAGACGGCGGTCATGCTTTTGGGTGTCGTCGAGGTCGATAAACTGATACCACCAACCCATCTTGACCGACAATTAGCAAACAGTGTCCGCCCCCGTCTTGCTGTTCCTTTTTTTTTTTTTCCTTCTCTCTTTTGCTTCCCGAGGGTTTTAGGTGAACCTTTGGAAAACCCCACCACTTTAATTCCTCTTCCGAGTCTGGGGTACCAGTACAGCAGACACGAGTGGCTTGTTCTCAGAATTGCAGCAATGAAAGTTTACGGGAACACAATCAATTCGACACTGGTTAGTGGTTTTTTTTTGGAGCCAACAGGCGACTTGTCAGCATTGATGCACCCCCCGGCTAGTAAATCTGTCCCTGTCTGGGTGGGATTACAAAGCGCCTGGCCTCCAATGGCTACGGATGGCCTACGAACAGCACCGCGCGGCACAGACCACGTGGTCGATTTGGTCGGCTACCGAGGCCAAGCTATGCCTAAAAAGCCGAGCACCGCCATAATGATGTAAGATGGGAAAGCCCGTTTGCTGGCGATGGGGAAATTCTAGTCTATATGCATCGTGGTGTGGTATGCTGTGTCCGTTGAATAGCGCGGGATCCTGGCAGCACCAGCGATGGATCAATTGAGAAAGTTTGCCGCTTGAGGCTCTTCTTATAGACCTGGCACCGTACGTACATAACTTATTAGAGGCCCCCTCGGACCTGAGGGTTTTCGCGGATTGCTCGGCCCACCGTGGGCCTCCCGCCGGGCTGGTTATGGGACGAACGCTCGGGCCCCAGCAGGCATTAAAACGGACTAGCCAGGGGGTCGTTCTTCGTAGGCGCCCCCCTAATTTCTCAGATTAATGATGATCTGGCGCTATTCTGTGGCGGCTGGGCTCACTCCCCCCTAGGGCCATCAGCGCGATGCATCTCAGATAGATAACGAGTCGGTAGGGGTCCGTCCCGCCAGCCAATCGCCCACGTTCCAATCAACCCCACGCACCAAGAAACGCGGCTCAACACCACCAATCGTGCTTTCGGCCCTCTCACCGGGCGCTGGGTTTTATCTTCATTGCTCCTCACGCGCTCTACTGGCGTCTAGAAACACAACACATCATGAGTGCGACATGGGGATGCAATATTGCTCATATGTACTAACAACTTAGCCTGTCACCAGACCTCAGCTTCAGCTTGAATACTCCACCGTGTCTCAGGGATTTGGCCATGTACTACTCCATACATGCAATATCAATCGATCTCTAATTCTTCTTGCTGATGAATTTCGTTCCTATGTAAATCCACAAGATCCATCCGAGTGGGGTGTGTGTTTTTTTTCTTTAGCCATTCATGCGTCTCTCTCGCAGGTAATTAGCCCGGCGGCTCTGCTTATCCTCTCCACAGAAGCGGAGCGGCCACCGTTGAGCTGCACTTCGTATGCAGCTGCGCTGATCGATGAAACAATCGGAAATTATACTCCCTCCACAACATCCTTGCTCCAGGAGCCTTGCTCACTGCAATGCTATACGGTGGGGAGGGCACGGCAAACATGCCATGGAAAAAAGTCATGGATGTTTGGGGGCGTGGGCTTCCGTCACATAAAGTACCTCGTATGTCTGCAACTAATTGACAATCTGCGCGGCACACCTTATATAGATAGTACATAGCAAAATGATGTAAAAGACCCTCCTCTCGCTCACCTCACGCTCTCTTGCTCTCGTTTGCCGTTGCTCTGATTCTGGTTATACCTTCATTTTTTTTTCTTCTCTCCTTATCTCACTCACTCACTCTCTCTCTCTCTCTGGGCCTATCGTCCCTTGCCAAGGCACTCGAGGTGCCTTTTGCGTTCGTTCCTCTCTGACCATTTCACATCGACATTACTCATTTTATTTATCCGTCAACATGGTTGTCCTCGTTGCTGGTCTTCTGGCGACAGCCAGTCTTATTCTTCCTGCCGCCGCCCAGCTGTCTGGGACGGTCGGTCCCACTACCACCACCTCCTCCAAAGCCGCCGTGAAGCAGTGCAACATTATGGACTATGGTGGTGAAGCTTCCGCCACCACCGACAACAGCGCTGCCATCGCGTCAGCGTGGGCCGCCTGCGCATCCGGTGGTGAAGGTATGTACATGATGGGCGTATAATAATAATGATATGTCTGTCTGTCTGTCTGTCGGTGTTTATCTAACTAACTCACTCTTTTCTCTTTAAATAGTCGTTATCCCTGCGGGAGACTACGGTTTGGAGACCTGGCTTACTCTAAAAGACGGCAAGGGTGTTGCGATCAACCTCGAGGGTACCATCTACCGCACCGGAACCGCCGGCGGCAACATGATCCTCATCGAGAGCTCCAGTGACATCGAGCTGTACAGCTCGACCTCCGCAGGAGCCATCCAGGCCTACGGCTACGAGTTCCACAAGGAGGGCGAGTACGGTGCGCGTATCCTCCGCTTCGCTGACGTTACGGACTTTTCCATTCACGACATCATCTTGGTTGACGGTAGGTTCTCTTCCTTTGTAGAAGCACTGTCGGTTTGGGCTTTCACTTACTCTAGAAACACAGCTCCCCAATTTCACTTGAGTCTTGATACCTGCACCAACGGCGAGGTTTACAACATGATCATCCACGGCGGTAACGAGGGAGGTCTCGACGGCATTGATGTGTGGGGTACCAACATCTGGATCCACGACATCGAGGTCAGCAACAAGGATGAGTGCGTCACTGTTAAGGACCCCTCGTCCAACCTCCTGATCGAGCAGATCCACTGCAACTGGTCTGGAGGCTGCGCCATGGGCTCCCTGGCCAGCGGCATCGATATCCACGACATCGAGTACAACAACGTCTACACCCACGGCTCCAACCAGATGTACATGATCAAGTCCAACGGCGGCTCCGGAGATGTCTACAACGTCGCCTTGAACAACTTCTGGGGACACAGCAACGCCTACACTCTCGACTTTGACACCGCCTGGAGCAGCATGGATGTGGTCTCTGGCGATGGCATCAACTACAGCAACATCTCTTTCAGCGGCTGGAGGGGAACCGCTTCCAACGGCGTCCAGCGCGGACCCATCAAGCTGGACTGCCCCGCCGAGGTCCCCTGCACGGATATCACTGTTGAGGACTTCGCCGTCTGGACCGACAGTGGCTCCGAGGTTCTGTACGTCTGCCAGAACGCCTACGGCTCCGGTGCTTGCATGGAGTCCAGCGGCACCACCTCCTACACCACCACCCAGACCGTCACCTCCGTCTCGGGCTACTCTGTCGCCACCATGGCCAACGAGCTGACCACCGGCTTCGACATCAGCTCGTCCATCCCCATCCCCACCATGCCCCAGTCCTTCTTCCCCGGCTCCGCCCCCATCAGCGCCATCCTCGCCTACGCTGCCTCCACCGCGGACGCCGCCGCCGTCGCTTCCACCTCCACTTCCGCCGCCGCTGCTTCCTCCACCACTACCGCGAACGCCTCCAGCACCACCGCCAAGGCCGCTTCCGCCGCCAGCTCCCTCTCGACCCTCACGACCAAGACCACGACCAAGGCCGCCTCTTCCTCCGCCACCAGCAAGGCCACCACCGCTTCCGCTTCCTCCTCCTCTAAGACCTCCGCCAAGGCCACCAAGCAGACCAAGCCCGCCAGCTTTGGCAACGGTAAGGCCGCATCCTCCGTGGCGTCGTCGTCCGCTGCCGCCGCCGCCACTACTGCTGCGGCTGGATCCGGCTGCGGCAAGAACCACGCTCGCGCGTTCCCTAGACAGTAAACGCAGTCGGTTACCGCACGACTAATTCCGGATTCTTCTTGTATATACTTTTTTTGAGATGGAGTGGTGGAACCAACAAGCTATGTTTTGGGTGAAGAGGGTCGTTGCTCAAAAAAGAGAAAGAGCGGTTCCCAACTCCCCAAGAGAGTGACTTGGTGACATAAAAACGAACTATATAAATTTTTTATTTAAATAAAGCATTAGCGGGTTTCGAATGCCAATCTACTAGCTACACATATCTTCCTGTGACCGGTGTCTTTGTTATTACATTCAGACAGTAAGGCTCTATTATGGTACATAGTCTACCTATCTAATTCAGGATAAGCCCCGTCTCGAATTAGCTGGTACCGGACGCCCTTTTTTCGATTACCCTGCAAGCTACCCTGGCCGCCTGTGTTCGACTTGATATCTAGATCCATGTGGTTACGAGGCTACCCTTTCTTGAAATATGTTCAGAAGCCTGGGGGAATCTACGCGAGCTGCCCACTAGACTTGTGGCCTGGCGTATCCTTCAAAGTGTGACTAGGCACTCTCACCCACCTTCAAGCAATCTTGACTTTGTCTAATCCATTTTGGCTGTACATGGTGCCGTCCTGCAAGTTCTATAGTTAGGTAACGCTGAGGTACTACTCAAATTCTCATCTCATCTGAATGGGAGGGGGAAAAAGAGCCGCGGGGGGGGGGGGGGGGGGGGGGGAGAGGGAGGTTGTCATAAAGAGGCGTAGTTAAAGAATAGATAGAGAAAGGAAGAGACAAAACTTACCAGAGTCCCATCCAAACCAAACCAGCTCAAAAACCACGCCAACGTGGCAAGCCCTCCCCGCCAGACGACCTTGGCCGGTCCGAATCCCGGGATCCAGCTTCCACCGCCGCCGCCGTCCCGGAGCAGCTCGGTCACGACCCCGCGCGCGTAGTCCTCGGGCGACATGGACGGGCCCATGAGCATCCCGCGGCCCTCGATCCACGGCGCGATGGCGGCGTACCAGCTGCCGGCGGGCAGCGACCCGGGACCCGGCCCCGCGTGGGCGAAGAGCTCGGTGCGGATGTTGCCCGTGACTAAGGTGACGACGCGGACGCCCAGGGGCGCCAGCTCGCGCCGCAGCGTGGTGCCCATGGAGGTGACGGCTGCCTTGGACGCGTTGTAGAAGGAGAAGAAGGGCGGGTTGAGGACCGCGTTGATGCTGCTCACGTTGGCCACGATGCTCTGAGAGGGGGGCGGCGACGACGATGACGACGACGATGATGATGATGAGTTGGTCGCTGCTATCATCAGCGGCAGGAAGGCCTGCGTGGCGATCATGACGCCGAAGAAGTTGACGTCGAACACCCTGCGCGCCTCACTGACCGGGGTGTCCGTGAACGGCATGATATGCAGCACGCCGGCGTTGTTGACGAGGATATCCAGCTTCCCCAAGCCCCTGCCACTGCCGCTGCTTTCATTTTTCCCCTCGGCCTCGCCCTGGGCCAGCAGCCGCGCGACCTGCGCCGCGGCCTCACGCGCCGACGCCTCTGATGTCACGTCCATGACCACGGTCTCCATGCCCATCTCAGCCAGCGGTGCCAGCAGGTCCTCGTTCAGGCCCGTGGCGATGACGCGGTGGCCGCGGAGCTGGAACTCGGCAGCCATCGCACGGCCGATGCCGGTGGGGCCGCAGCCCGTAATGAGCACGGTCTTTCGGCGGGCCATGCTTTCTTCTCACTGTTAGAGAGCAATAAGGAAGGGGGGAGGGCGCGCGCGAGTTATACCGCCAGTTTCTTGGCTGTTTCCCGTACTTTCACTTATGGCACAAGGTAACGGCTGATGGACCTGTGTGCAATAACTGGGAAAGGGGGAAAGTGCTTACGGAATTCAAATTGACCATTGTCAGCTTTGTTCGGCGAAGGCTTTAATTGCATTGCAGGGAGGGGTGTGCCTCCTCTGAATAAGATCCGGTCAAGGGTCCAAATCAACCAAAAAAGATACGGTACTCCAAAATGGATTTAATTAAATTATTGTGTAGATAAGCGCGCCATGACTTTGCATTCATATATTGTTGGCAACTTGGTGGTGGATCTTTTGACTTTGGTGGTAACCCTACCAGTTCGCGCTTCTAAATCACTACCACGTCGTCTCGACACGGCAACAATAGGACCCTCTCCAAAAGAGATCCTATAATACCATTTCTCGTACACATGTTGTGTAACTAATACGCCATGCAATGAGTATTGCCTCTTGCCAAAGATGGACAAGTCCAGCTGCTTGGCCAACGAGAAAAGCAAACCGGTCACGGTGGAGATAAGCCAGTTATCTCCGCAAACGGTCAGCAATATAATAGCATTTTGATAGTCAGCCAGTGTCAGCAATCGCTGAGAGGTCTCAATATACTCAATCAATACTGGGTTTTGTGACCAATCTCCGTAATCCCCACAGCATATCTATAGTTATATAGAGTTTGTGTTCTTAGTGCAGTAGACCCATCTGGTTCTACAGATCTGCTCCGGAAGTAAAGCATCTGACCATACTGGGGGGTTTTTTTTATACAAAAAAAAAAGAAATTTGAGTGCCATAGAGTATATCACTTGTATAACTTGCCACCACGATCTCGAGAGAAGCTTCCTATACTAAAACATGACATCCTCTCCTCAAACCGCCGAACCCCTCACCTGGCTCATCACGGGCTGCTCGTCCGGGTTCGGCTTGCAGCTGACCCGGCACGCCCTAGCGGCAGGCCACCGCGTGATCGCGACGTCGCGGGACCCGTCGCGCACGCCGGAGCTCGTGGCCGAGGTGGAGGCACACCCGGGTGGGCGGGGCTCCTGGCTGCGGCTGGACGCCGACGACCGGAACTCGGGCCGGGTGATCGAGGACCTCGAGGCGGCGGGCACGCAGGTCGACGTGCTCGTCAACAGCGCCGGGTTCGCCATCGTGGGGCCCGTGGAGGCCTTCGACGAGGACGAGATCCGCGCGCTCCTCGAGACCAACTTCTTCGGCCCGCTGCGGCTCATGCGCGCCGTGGTGCCCCTCATGCGCGCCCGCCGTCGTGGCGTCATCGTCAACCTTAGCAGCGGGTCCGGCTTGGGAGCCCGGGGCACCCTGGGAGGTTACGGAGCCAGCAAGAGCGCCTTGGATAGTAAGTCGTTTTCGCACAAGGGCTATGTACCATGCGAAAGCCGTTTATTATTTTTTTTTTTCCTTTCACTTTCTGGCATTATTCCTACCACAGGCTTTAGCTAGGTGTTCTTTGATAATGACCGATGTGGCCCAGATATAACCAAAACTCTCGCAAAAGAAGTGGCAGAATTCAATGTTCGGGTCCTCCTGGTCTACATGGGAACCTTCGATACTCCGATGGCTAAGAAGGGGATCATGGTGAAGAAGCCTCTGGACCCAGATTACCTCGGGACTCCAGTGGGGCAGATCTATAATACGTTTAATGTAGGGAATATTCCTGTAGGCGGAGACCACAAGAAAGCCGTCAAAGCCATCTATGAAGTCGTGGTGGGAGAAGGAGTCGGCAAGGGAAAGGAGAAGGAGGTCCAGATGGTGCTAGGCAAAGACTGTGCCGTCAGGGTTGAAGAGGTTAAAGGTGCCCTGGAGCACATGATGCACGTCTTTGGAGGAATCTGCAACAATGTGGATTTGGATCCGTGAAGTGCATCGATAACATAGCGAATATTCATTTGTGACATCGGGTCACTGGAAATGCACAATAAGACACGACACGTAGGAAAAAAAAATTCGTTCATTTAATTCAATGATGCAGCTTATTGTCCGAAATTTGACATCTCCAAATTGTAACAAGGGTGCACCGCGGTGGAAATGAGACCCCCCACAACCCATTACCCAGGTAGGTTGTCTGCATAGCAAAGGAATCCCATACTGGATCGCGCGGTATTCACTCATTGTAGGGGAATGCTGCCAAGTTCGGAGTCATTGATCGTTATGACGCAGCCCATTCACGGACGGCGAAGAAGCGACGCGTTTTGGCCAAACGCAGGCTCTATACGGAGAATTATTTGCATTAGGTTCAAGGTTCGCGGGATGGCCGGCAATTATCACGCACGGGCTGCTTTCACGGCCGTTAGAGGAACTTCCCACGTGTTGTGTGGGTTGGAGCAGTGGGACGGATAGGGACTATTGATGCGAGGTCTGTGTTAGTCTGCCAAAGTACCAAGTTGATGCTCTGAGCGAAGCTATTAGCGCATGTCGGTCAATTTTGATGTTGCAGCACTTGCGTCGCGCCAGACCCTTTGGATAATCCAACTGGTCAAGAATGAGGAGGGCAAGATGGAGGAATCGGAAACAAAAAGGAGTTTCTACTAGGTGCCGGATGGGTTACATGCAGAATGGGGAAATAGTACTGCTTCCCTCGAGGGGGGAGTAAGCGCGAAACAGAGTAGCTCAAGCTGTGCAGTCGGGATTCATGATACGACTTGCAGGCCTGGTTGCTTTGATGGTGTAGGACGATTGGGCGACAACTACAGCCGGAATACTCGCGGCCATCCCGGTGGCCTGGGTTATGGTTTGTGGCTGCTAATTACTGCTGCAGCTGCAGCACACGGGCGGGTCTGGGGCGTTCGACTGCTTGCAGCTCAACCCGTCCTTCCGATCCTCAGGTTGGTAACCAGTTCCGCCGCCGGGATGTGCATGCTTCCGGCAATCCTTCAAGACTCACAAGAAAGCATGGGCATTCACTTTGCTAACTAGAACTCGGGCCTTCATTGTCTTCTTTTCTTTATTCTTCCAGTCGGGCGAACGTAGCCGATGATGATCAATGCAGATCGATTCCGTCATAGTTTCAGGGACCCTGATTTTGTGAGCCCCCGTACACCCGATAAACAACACAGTGTCGTCATTCTTGGTGCTTCTGCTGCTCCATGCCACGCTCAGCCGACCAGGGGTTCCAGACGCCGGAGAAGCTGAGAAGCAGGAGAAAAATGATCGAGGGAGCCTTGTCTGATCCACCAGCAATACCCCCCCGCTGATGGGACGTTAAGATACGTTGTAGTTACGGTTCAGCAAAATATGCATTCGAATGCAGGGCACCACCAGAGACTATTGTCCCGATGGGGCTCTGTGATCATACTCTTCCCCGATCCTTCGTCCCTGCTCCACACCTTCAACTGTGTTGCACTCTTGTCACACCCGTCACACATCCCAGATCTGAAGAGGCGAGCGTCGTAAGACGCAGTACGAGGGGAGAAGAAGCAAATACCCTTGTGGCTTGCTTTTCTTCTCGTGTACCAAGCGGGGGGGAGTTCGTTATAACTGATATCGTATCCTCCGCTACCATTCTTATCCTCTTATCTTCGCTATTCCCCTTTTCTCTCGCACGCGCTGTCCTATCATCCACCGCTTTGTGGCATGTACAGTCCCCACCCACGGAGAACATTACCATTGTTTTCTAGACGCCACATAGAAGGAAAAAAAAAAATAACGATCGGACCCACCGCCCATTTGTGCTAACAGAGCGGGCGCATCCCAGCAACTGGGTCCCCTAATCTCAAAGTCCAAATTTTGTTTTAG
This sequence comes from Xylariales sp. PMI_506, assembly GCA_021365275.1. Lineage (NCBI taxonomy): Eukaryota > Fungi > Ascomycota > Sordariomycetes > Xylariales > Xylariales sp. PMI_506. Next base: position 163,914 of record JAJTIY010000004.1, on the reverse strand, counting down.
CACCTGTCAAAAAGGGTGGTGCAGAACCGATAGGCTTGACGGTTGTTTGGACGAGGAACTGGAGGACGGACGGCCTGCGAGCACCTCTCCTGTGCTCATTACCACCCAAGTTATTAGTCTAAATTAGCTCGACTGTGCAGAGCTACCGATCAAGGGTCTCATTCCGCCCAGTGTCCGGCCCTTTATAGACGCACGTCACGCGTGGCTTGCCTTGTTTTGTCTTGGAACATTCCTCCAGATTTCTCCCCCGCAACGCATCGAACTGCAAAAGCTGCGCCTACTTCGAAGTGTCCCACAAGACGGAACCCTGAATCTCATACGACGTCTCCAACTCTGCAACTTCCTTAGATCTGTCAATTGGCTGCTGCTAGGGCGCGCAAAGAATAGCACGTTTCGATAACTCATCCACATCGTTCAGTTCAGCAAGAGAGCATTCTGCGCCCCTCGTTCCCGACAACTTGATCCAATAATCGCACGCTAAGGAAAGGAAACCCAAGTGGTTGCGGGACGACGAATTTGCAACTGCGCTCCTCTGCTAGTTCTGCTTGCCCATTTCCTTACTTCACGAATCACAGCACGCGGGAAGCTGTTATTTCCCTCTAACACATCATGGCACATAACGGTACGGATCCGCAAGCGCCGATACCAATTTCCATAACCATCTGCGGCGATGGCGGCTGCGGAAAGTCTTCTATAACACTGCGCCTCGTGCGTTCGCAATGGACCTCCGAATACGACCCCACCATCGAGGATAGCTATAGCATCACCCGGCGTATAGATGGCACCACCTACCACCTGTCGCTAACGGATACCGCCGGCCAGGAGGAGTATCGGGGTATGTGGGCATCGTCGAACCTCGGCGCTGACGCCTTCCTACTTGTTTACGATATCACCTCGGCCGACAGCCTGGAGGCCTTGGCGTACTTCAACGACCTGATCGATATGGAGGCCGAGACGCGGATCGACAACGCGAGCCGCGCGGCCCGCGCAGGTCTCTCGCCCAGCAGCACCGCCGGCGGCGGCATGGACAACGGCACGCGGACGATCCCGCCGGTCAAGATCGTTGCGGGCAACAAGTGCGATCTCCAGGAGTCACGCCAGGTGCCCGCCTCGCTGGGACTGGACTGGGCGCGCAAGCGCGGCTGCGGCTTCATGGAGACGAGCGCGCGGCTCGAGGTCAACATCGAGGAGACGTTCGCGCTCATCGTGCGCCGCGTCGCCGAGGGTCGCCGCCTCGCCGCCATGGGCGTCCTAGACACTACCGACATGGACCGCCGCGGTGTGACCAAGCCCCTGACGCCGCTGGGCAACGGGGGCAGCGGCAGCGAGCGTGAAGGGGATACCGATGCCGAGAAGCATAGGGAAGTGGGGTCCCGCGGCCCACGCATCGGCCACGGGGAGCGCGTTGGCCGGGGTGCAGGAGGTTTCTGGAGGAACCTGCGGTGTTGGTGAGAGAGGAGAAAGCGCATAAAGCTAGAGGGCGAGGAGGAGGAAAGGGGGAGGGGGGGACGGGGGCTCGGGGTGCTGGCTATCTTCCTCCACCCACTGTCACCACCTATCTCGCCTCTGCCACCCGAAAGACGCCCTTGGTTTTCAGCTATGCTATCCTATTTGGCGCGGAGGGGAAAGAAGACACGATTTCACGATATGAAGAAGTACGAAAAGGAGGGGTAGAAGAAGGTCTGATACACTGAGCGGGACTTATACTTGTTGCATGGCTGGTTGCGAGGGGAGCGATCCTGGAGTTCATACGATCTCCTGTCCATAATTTTCCAAGTGAACTCTTTTTACTATACCTCAAGCTAGCGCAGGAGCGGGAGACTTTGGGAAGGCGTGTGTACTAGGGGTGACTTTTTTTTATATTTTTTTATTTTTCTAATATCCATTACACGGCGCAACATAGTGGAAAGAATGGTCAGGCAAAAGGGTACACGATATTGTTTTCTTCATCCGTATGGCTCATTTCGACGTTGTTTTTCCGTTTCAATGCCCGCTAGAAAGAGTGCCAGCGAATATTTCTCTCTCCCCCTGTTTACAGCAAGCATACCAGACTCTCCATAGAGATATTTTAATGATATTTTATTTTTATTTATGTTTCTCTAACAATGATACACATTACTTTAAAACGTGGCATTTTCCCATTTCTCGTCCTCATCCCTGGAAGACCGTTACCTCCTACCTAGTTTGGGGAAAAGGGAGGCAAGTTTAAAGTTCAAACTAGGGGACATGACTATTTTGAATAAACAGCAAAATCGCATCCCCCCTTGCCGTCCTCCTCCCTTAGGATGACAAAGGGGAGGCGCACCGTTCGGTGATCTGCACATGGTGGCTTGTGGCGCTGTGGATCACATGGGGGAAGCCAACACGCTCTGTACCTAACTTAGGTTATTAGCTTTTTTAAACTTCCAGTTACTACTAAAAAAGAAAAACCGATGAGGACCAGCCCACTCTCTAAACTGAGTGGTCCCTCCACCGTTGGTCCCGAGGCAAAGGGGAGGGGAGGGGAGGGAGGGTGGATTGGCTGTTAGCTTTTCAGCCTTGATATCCCATATAACCGCAACAATCGCCCTTCGCGACGGTAGATTAGGCCATTGGCCTAGTTGGCCGTCATCAGTGCGCTTCTTCCTCCTCTTCGATGCATTGTAAGCAGAGGGTCGAGGTTGACTCATCTCACAACGTAATAAACACATGCCAAGGCAAAAAGGAGGGACTTGAGCGAAAAAAAGAAAAGCGAAGAGGGAGCCAGATAAAAAGAAAAAAAGGAGGGTTGAGGGGGTTCCCACTATCAGCCATTCACTTTGTTGAGAGTGTAGAGAGACGAGATGGTCTTCAATTAGATAACTTTTGAAGAAAAAAAAAGGGTATTCATGTTTATTAAATCGTAGGTAGCCTTTACTTATCTACTCTGCTCAGAGCCTACATACAAAGGGTAGCTTGCCCGAGCGTGCGTTGTGGTGTATCTCAGGCCATGAATCATAATGCAAACCGACCGAGAAAATCCAAAAGATTTTTGAAAAGGTATGAAAACCATACCAGTACATGGTCCATCCTGAAGAAGAAAATAAAAAAGGAGAAAGAATGGGGCAGACCATTCCTTTTCCTGCCGTGGAGGTTTTGTGGTGTTTGTGTGTGTGTGTGTGTGTGTGTGTGCGTATGCAGTTATTACAATCCATGCCCTATGTATGAGTAAGATCCCGACAATGCTGTCAAGATGGTAACTAGGAAGAAAAGAAGGGGGGAATCTCGAACAGATGGAGACAGCCCCGTATGTTACATCCAGACGAGCAACCCCGTAAGCATCGCCGCTCCCGCGCCGAGGCTCCAGCAAAGCCCGGAACGCAGCCCGCCGGCACCCGCAGCAAATACGGTCGGCTGGCTAGCGGACGCTGCGGTCGAGGATCGCGTCGGGGCGCTGGCAATGGCGAGCGTAGTCGCGCTGACAGCCGGAGGTTGGGGCGGCGAGGGCGGGGCGGGCGCGGCGGCGGCGGCGGCGGTGGACAACGGCGGTGGTGGCAGTATCTCGCAGTCGTCGTCATCCTGATTGCCGACGCTGGTGGATTCCGGGCTTGAGAGGAAACCCCCGGGCCGGGTGGTGATGAGTGGTGGCGCCGTGGTACTCACGGGTACGATGAAGTCCTCTGGGCAGTAAGTCGTGATGATCGCCTGCGTGCTTGTGCAAATCTCGCCCAGGGTGCAGGTGGGATCATTAGGGTCGCAGATCGTCACAGTGTAGGGCAAATAGGAGGTCACGGTGGTCGTGATCGTCAAGTTATACGTTGGCACAGTGGTGTTGCTGGGGATGGGGCAGTTGCCGGGGATCGCAGCCGCGGCATCCACACCGGCTGGGACGGGCACAAGGTCGCTGGAGGAACCACAGGACACGAAGTTGCTCATGTATAAGGCGTGGTTGTTCTGATCAAACACCACGTAGGCACCGCGAAGGAAGGTGTCGCCGAGCACGTAGACTGGCACGGATGTTGAATAGTACGCACCAAGGTAGCAGTTCTCGGCGCCACCACCGTTCCAAATGAACTCCGAATACGGCACCGAGATGGTTACTCCGGAGAAGCTGAACGACACTTTGCCAGGTTGCGACTGTGTGGAGCATGGTACCTTGTAACTTCCCATGTTGTCCGGCTGGGCACCGGGGATCTGCAAAGCCAGGGCATCGACGACGGCTTTGGGGAGCAATGAACGCGTTGTGCCAGTGTCTACCACAACTTTGATAGGAGTCGAGTAGATTGAGATTGGCACCTGCGACCCAGGAGTCTGGAGGGCAATGGCTGACAGTTGGACAACGTAATGCAGGTCGGTCAGATCAGTAGGCACCTTGGCAAGGTTACCTGCGTACTTGTTCTTGTCTACGCCTCCAAATACTATCTCTCCCGTTGTTGCAATTTGCGGAGGACCCTGAGAGCCGAGGTCGAGCCCGAACAGGTGACTGTTTGCGTAGCCCAATGCCACGATTGAATCCAAAGGAGTATTGTACTTGATGAAGCCATTGCCGTTACCGGGCGCCAGGCCAAGAATTCCGAACCATACTTGGGCGGAGTTGTTGGCCACACCAAACTGTTGGTTTGGGATTTGAACACCTTGATCAAAGATCAGCCTTGTTGTAAACCCTCTGTGAAGCTTTGATGGATCGTCTAGGACTTACCTGCAATAGAGACAGTGTCTGTGTAATAGATACCCGATGCGAATCCGTTGCTATAGCTGATACTGAAGCTGGTGCCCAAATTATGGGAAGAGGTTGACTTTATAGGATTATAGAACCCAAAATCTTGACAATAAGTGGGCACTGAAGAGCTTGTGCAGTTAGGGTTCACCCAGAGCTCAAACGACCCCGTGTCGAGGAGGACTTCGACTTGTGAAGGACTTCCCAAACCGATATCAACTGTATTATAATCTTGTTCAGCATGCATACAACCATGTAAAGGAGTAATGGGAGGTCCGGGAGAGACCGTACGTGTAGCCATATATGCGGATCCGATAACGCTCTCAACGCCGCTACCGAAGTAGCGCTTCCGCAAACCGGTTTGGTTAGTTGCAGCCGTTCGGTCAACCTTTGTTATAGGTGCAGACAGCAACTTTACGTCTGGCCCATCGGCCCTTCTGACGCGCGCCGCATTGGCGAGCGAGGCTAGTGCGCACGCTATTGTGAGTTTGGAGAGTTGCATTTTGGATTTTCGCTTGATTGCCTAAGAACGACCTTCATCGTGGACAGAGAGAGCGGACTGTCGTCCTGCATTATAAAGATATCAAAAACCGATAACGCTCTACTCCGATGTGATCTATCGTCCTGTAGCTTGCAAGTCTATTCCAGCCCTTTGGAAGACTATTCACCATGGCAGGGGGGAAATGTTCGCAGGCGACTCAGCTGTTTCTGCTAGTCTGGCCTAGACATCGGGTAGCGATTGTGAGACAGCAAGCCCAGGCACCGCTGGTTGCCCTGCTGATGAAAGACATTCCAAGGGGTGGATTAAACATGGTGCACAAGATTTTCACTGGAGCTTGAATAAAGATATCCAGTGGTTCAAGATTATACACTTAACCCTAGCAGAGGGCTAAGTCACAAGGGCAGCCATCTGTGGTGTTGCTTGGCCCAGGGCTTGGTCAGGACGACCATCCTCGGAGTGTCCCCATGGTAAACCCGTCCAACTGAGACAGATTTGAGTTTTTTCCGCTGCGGAGGGGTTGCAATAGTTCCTTTTCAAGCCCTATATTCGGCCACCTCTAGCTAGCAGCCAGCCGTGGTGGGTTCTCTAAGAGGTCGCTTGGCGACCTATCTTGTTGCCCTGCGAGGGCCTTGCCAGGGAGTGGTAAATTAGGTGGATCCAGATTGTAACACGAGTAGCAGGGCCGCCAGTGGATCAAACGCAGCTTGGTCCTTAAGTTGCACAGGGTTGAAATTAGGTTATGGCTTTCGTACATGAGGGGAGAAATAAGCTCAGACAGAACGGAAATGAATGGGCAGTGAGGTTCTGCCCGTGAGGGCGGGTTTAAGAACTTGGCGAACGCCCAGCACCGGCTCGGCAAGCCAGCTCAACAGGCGCCTATCTAAGCCCTCGGGTGGGCATCCGCCCAATCCCTCCAGTGTTTGAATTCGGGATATTGTAGCTCCTCCTTTCTGCCCTGGTATCGTACAACCTTGAGATCTACGTCTTGCCACTTCTCCTTCTTACCCATCCAGCCGGCTTTCCGCATGAGGCTCACTAGGGTCTCTTCTTTGTTCCAGCCTTGTTCGGGTGCAACATCGGGCAGATAGGTTGAGCCATAGCGCCTTCCACGTTCGGTGAAGCTAATTCGCAGACCGTGGGTGCCAATTTCCCAGTCCATGGCATGATCACAGTCCTCAAAGTCGGTCAGCAGTGTGACAGCTACCTCTAATGAAGGAAGTTCTCGCTTCGAAATGGGGTTGAACCGCATGTCGTGTATGGCTGCGGTGATGGCATAGGACGACAGGCCCTCATCGAGCTCCTGAGCCTCGAAGGTGCCAATGCAGCCTCGCAGGTTGGTGTGCCCCGATCGGGAGGAAACGGTGTTCCAGGTCACAAAGAGCGGCGATTCGGTTACAGGGAGCGAAGAGGTGGATGTCTCTGGAGTCTCACTGGAAAGGGACACGCTCGACCCTGAGGAAGGGGTTTGGGTGCTGCTAGAGGATGAGTTTGCGAGCTGTTGCAGGGCAGGGATGCGGCTATTGAGCGCTCCCAGCTTAGTAGAAGAGCCAGCTTCACCCGTGCTCTTCTCTACATCGTTCTCGTCTCTGTTGGAGTACTCGGAATATGACCTCTCGACCTCGGACAGCGACAGGGACTTACGGCCCTCTAGGTGGGCTGCCAAAGTCTCGAAGCAGTAGAGGCAGTGCTCGATGGTAGCCATTCTCACTATTTTTGGGGGCGGCTCAACGGGTGTCTCGGGTTGCCAGATGGGGCACGGATTCCAAAGAACGAATGTTACTAAGTACCTGGGCAGTCACAAGGGAACGTCAACGTTAGAGGAGGAAGACCGAGGGGTAGAAATGAGTGGAACTCCGGGACTGGAGTCGGTGCGCACGGGAGACGATGTAAGACGAAGGAGGGAGATCGAGTTCGAGAACCCCTAGGTGCGAGGTTGAGGTGACCCCGCTTCGACTGATAACGGATAAGCTCCCTTGCAACATGGGAGCTACCCTGTGACTGCCCACTAGCGGTGCCCACCCTGTGCTGGAGGTCGGTGGGGTTGTGTCACGGCCTGGGCCCCAACCTTGAAGCCAGCGGCGGCGTGTAAAACTTTTGGACATCGGGATGATTCACCAGTTCAAACCCTGAGCAAGCTCCATTGGTAGATACCCGTGAAAGCGTACCTAAGCGGCGGGAGTATATATGAAGATGACCCTAACGTGTTTTCCTGCTCTTTTGGACAATTCGGACAGCAAAACACATCACCCCTCTCGTCTACTACTGAATCTGCTGCCTGCATTGTAGTGACATCTGATGCTATAGGATGGGTGGAATTGGATTCGAGGTATCTCACATCCTGCAGCCCAAGCAGGCTCGCAACCCGACAGGGCTGGGTGGCGCAGAAGAGACCGCCATCTACCCCTTCCCTTGGGATTCCCCGACGCAGGTAAAGTCTAGATACCTACCTGCCCAAGTACGTTGGGATAGGTACTATGTAGACCGTAGTGGCGGGATCTGATGTGGGTCCCGCTTCCGGCAGCCACCAAGCTCAGTGGGGTCATCTGGATGCCTTCGCTTCGAGACTAGTCAAATGGCCGAAGGAATTCTCGAATTGATTTTTTTTTATCTCACGCCGCCACGAAGCATATCTGAACGTTGCGTGATCTCCAGCCACAACGCTGTTTCTTACATAGTCACGTTGCTCCGCCAGAGCTCTGCTTGCACCACTGTTTGGTCTTTGGCGTCTGGCGACTCGTCGCGATTGTACTGGAATGTCTACCCTTGACCTGGGGCCACTCGGGGCCTTCACCAATACCCGGTATCTGGTGCATTTGTCGAGCAGTAAACGTCTGGTTCTGTTTCGCCTGCCTATAATCGAGCCTGCAGCTGCAGCCGCGGCAGCTCCTAACGAGACGCCTGATGGCTGGACCTACTATGCCATGGAGGCTGAGTGTCCCCATGCGGGTGGTCCGATGGCAGAGGCGCAGGTGGATATCGAGGATTCTGCCTATGTTGCATCGTGTCCGTGGCATGCTTATGACTTTAACGTGGAGACCGGAAAGTCAAGCTACGGAATCCAGGCTTGTACTTTTCCCGTAGTCATTCGTGGTGGAAGGGTCACCTTAGAACTGCCGGGAACAGATAATCTCACTCTTTCCAAGCTTGAGCCCGTGAGTGAGAAGGTCAAATTCAAGCATGGGCCGCGCCCAGAGGCGGGCAACCGCCTTGTCTATCTCGGCGAAGATGCTACATTGTGCGACTGGTGTGTTCACATACTCAACACATCGAATCCTGAACACAAGATTCAACTGACTACCCATTTGTTTTCACTCTTCGCGACCAAGGAGCAGTCTTCATCTCCAATGGAACTGGGAGCAGGAACGATCAACCCTCCCGATGAACCCCCCAGGGACGAGCAATCTACACTCAAGCCGGGGGCGATGCCAAAAGCTGGGAAGGGAGGCACTCTCAAGAGCCGGATCATGATGATGCATGCTCTGGCAAATATCGAACAGTGGGCTATAGACCTGGCCATCGATATTTGCGTCAGATTTGCTACCTTCCAAACTAATTCGCCAGATCAGAGCCTCTCTCGTACACTCCCGCGGACTTTCTACTATGACTGGCTGAAGGTAGCCAACGATGAGGCCAAACACTTCAGTTTACTGCGTGCCCGACTGGAGGAGCTGGGAAGCCACTTTGGTGCGCTACCAGTTCATCACGGGCTCTGGGAATCTGCGGTCATGACTGCACATGATCTCCGCGCTCGCATTAGTGTCATTGCCCTCGTTCATGAAGCTAGGGGTCTAGATGTCAACCCCATGACCATTGAGAAATTCCGGAAAGCCGACGACATGGAGAGCGTCGATGTATTGACAGTAATCCACAACGATGAAATTACGCATGTTACCACGGGGCATCGGTGGCTGACCTGGATTTGTGAGCAAGAACAAGTCGATCCGGTGCAGGTGTTTAGGGACAATGTGAAGAAGTACTTCTGGGGAGCAGTGAAAGGTCCCTTCAACGTGGAGGCAAGATTGCAAGCTGGCATGGATGGAAGATATTACGAAGACCTCGGTGGAAGGGACTGGAAGGCAGAGATACTTGCTGGTGGCTGATTGCTGAGCCAAACGATCTGGTGCTGCTGCATATGGTTTTATGCCGGTCTCCACAAACACAGTACTCCCAGGGGCACGAGGATATGCCTCCTGCCTGGGGACCTAACGCGCAACAGGGCACAACAGACTAAGTATGATCATGTCAGGAGGCACTGTATGGAGACCGAGGCTAGTGTATAGCCCCTGTGGGATCTTGACCATGCATACAGGAGGATCAACGAGGAATCAATTGCTCATATGGCCACCGCGGGAATGATTCCGGTTCCGGAGAATAATAGGTTCGCCAAGGGGGAGGGGAGAAGAAAAGAGTGAGCGATTGGGTGGGTTGGTGATCAATTCTCTTCCTTACTGTGAGGCGGCAAGTTCTCAATCCAGGACGCAGTAAGCAATCGTTACCCAAAGCTGCTAGACGCTGGGAATACTATTCCTTGTTATTTTGGGAAATGCGAGCCAATCAGACAGATATGATGACTGTGGCCTTTAGGCTGGCGACCTGCATCGATATCCTAAGCAAGCTGCAACACGGAATGCCAACAACCGAAGAGAGCATCAACCCTTCTCATGTGACTAATCTTGAATCTTGGCTTTCCCTGCCAAGAATTTGAGACGATCGTTTTGAGTTTCCCAGCGATCACCTCAAGTTAAGCTGGGAGAACCCCGGAATAGGTCTTGTTAAGCTCCCGAAGTTGTTAGAGAGTCGTCTCAACCCCCTGCATACATGGCTGCGCGGCGATCTTCACAGCCCCCAAAAATACCTTCAGCATGCGACCGTGCCACTAGGGTATCCGCAGTTTAAGCTCCTCGTTTATAGAATTCGGAAGTTTCCAGTTGAGATACACATATGCCATTGATTAAAACTACCGAGGATTTGTCATGTTTCTGTGTACCGATGTTTTCCAAAGGTGGGTCGCTGGATATTGAACGGGTGCCCGTGGGGCCGTTTCAGTCCTGAATACCCAATACTCAGGTTACCAGATTGGGGCATCTAGACGAGTCGACCCGTTCAAGCGACCTGAATATCAGTCAGGGAATGATACATCACCCAGAAAGCGGCCAGAAATTCAGGAGGCGCCTTGTTACAAGCTATTGTGATATCCGATGAAGTGTGATCATTTTCAGGTTGACAGCATTGACGTGCGAGCCGCTTGCAATACATGGGATGCCGTGTGCGCGACTGGCTCTGCATACAAGAAGCTCGCGTAGCCCACGTCCTTTCCAACGAGAAACCTATCTCTCACAGTAATCAAGCTATTCTCTTCTATTAATCCAGTTCGTGGTCTCCAACTGGTCTTCATAATCCTCAACTTTTTGCCTTTCTTAATTAATCTATACACTCACTTTGTCGCCGGTCGACTTGACCCTCACATCCATTTCACAATGCAGTTCCAAAGTTTCTTTGTCCTGGCTCTTGCAGCCCTTGTATCCGCAGAGCTGAGTTAGTTTTCCATTTTTACATATGCTTACAATGAGGCTGTTCTCTAACAATGTTATACCAGGCAATGTCGAAGCCCGCCAGGACGGTATTGATGCCTCTATCCCCACTATGACGGACGCGAATGGCAACATTGTGGTTTTCGCCAATGGGGGTTCCGCATAAGAGATCCGACGGAACATTGGACGGCATTGTGACAATAAAACCCGAATATATGGTGTCAGGGCCATAGAATGCGGGCACCGTTGATGGATTTACCATGGGTTATCTGACCGTGGGTGGAGTCCATTCTTCCCAGGGTAGTTTGACTTGCATCGGTGTTACACGAAGCAGGATCAACCCGCAATCAACGATAGATATTCAATATATATATGCAAAGCCGACGAGCACTCTTCGAATCAAAAAAAAAAAAGAAAAAGAAACCTCGTCCACCGAGCTTTTCGTGGTCACATTTCAAATCCTCAGGAATCCTACATTCGCGTTTCCAACGGTACTGCAATATCGACGTGACTGTGTATTCTAACTTACAAAATGTTATTAATGCGAATTCCCTTTTCCCACAAGAACTACCTAACCACCTGCGAGGATTGACTCGAACTGGACAGAAAGGGCAACACGTAGCTGTGGTCCCTGCTTATTTTAAAGTTCTGCGTCCGCGCAAAGGTATGTCATCAGCATGCACGCGATGGAACGCTGGCGCGGCTTTCCCACAAAAGGCTGCATCATTACGTCACATGAGGGACTGGGCCTGCAGCTTCACGAGCTCTTGGTCCTGGCAGCAGCATTTTCAAGGAGTTTTTGTTCAATCTCCTACCAGATGAAATAGGGAGCTTCGTAAACCCCTCGCATCCCAATTCTCATCCTTTCATCAAAATATTCTCTCCTACGAATTGCAATCGGAAAACGAAGAAAAAGTCAAAAAATTCCAAAATCAAAGCCTCGATAACATCATTATGGATTCCCGCGGCCCCGATCAATTTGAGCAGGTACCTCTGGACTCGACCCAGCAAGGCCGCGCACAAGAGTAAGTTACGTGTGTCTTGTCCCCGCTGTTTCTTTCTTATCACTTCGAACGGAGGAAGGGAGAAACAAAAAAAAAAACAAAAAAAAAAAAAAAGGGAAATTCATCGCGACTCTGTCCCCGCTCTTTCCGTTTTCGTAGGCTAACCCGCCGAAAATAGAAACATTCTTGGCAAGCAACAAAGCAGCAGCGATATCGCGCCTACCGCCGTCGCGGAGGCCCACATGGCTTCCGAGGCCGAGGAGGCCGTCAAGGATCAGATTGACGACGCCATCGCCAAGGGACCCAAGAAGGCTGACGCTTCCAGCGGTGGGAGGGTCATCGTCGCCGAGCAGGGCGATCTGCACGACCTGGCGGCGAGGCGGCGGTCCTTGTCGAAGTAGAGGCGGGGGGACGCAATCGACGGCCCCCCATCTTCGCACTTGCCAGTCTGGTTGGAGCAAACGAGGCTTTCCTTCCACTGTAAAGTAAATTTGACACACCGGGTCAGTAAGAAAAGTTCTGCCAGTTGTTTATCACGGGCCGCAGAAATGGGTGCAGATTTTCTCCCTACGCCTATTCCTGGCAATTTGGGCAGTTCCCAAGTTTATTGTTTTGCACGCTTTAAGGAGACGCCTCACTGAGAGTATTGAGATGTTTATGGGATACGTTAGGACAGACTGATAATATGAGATTAATATCGAACCACAATTGCTTTTCTCAGCATTAAGAGCACCATAATTGATTAGTCGTACTCTTCAAATCGCATTACGGGCCATAATCAGCAGGACCAGATAATGACCTGTGCTTGGAATTCACATATCGTGAACCATTACGCGGACACATTTTTCCGGACAGGTGAGATTTTAGCGGCTCCTCGTACTACTAGAAGTTGAAAGCTCGCGATTGCTTGGCCATTACGAATAGAAGTCCCCAGGCGAAACGTCCATTTATTGAGTATTGGATCGACTACTTTAAAATTCCTTAGCACCTTACAAAGGTATTTGAGCAGAACTAGGAATAATTCCCTCAGGATCGGGCCTTATGACGATAGCTGCACGCATGGGAAGGACGACGACCTCACCAAGCTGAAGGGCAGTTCTTATGATTATCATTATATTTCTGAAGTATTGTGTATAATTCAAAATCCTACATGTACTGTCACTTATGCATGAGCTCGGGTCGCTCTGATGAGACGTTGTCTAACTATATGTGGGTGAGATGCGAAAAGGGGGCACGGCAACACACTCAAATGGCCCGTCAGGGGAAAGGAATTTTGTTGAAGGATGACATCCCTAGCAGCCCCAACTTTTCCGGTCCCGGTGTTCTGGGCGTCAGTCAGTTTATACTATGTATATACGCGTGTAATCCCGGAATAGCAGTGGTATGAATTGTGGAGCGGAGCCGCATTTCGGCTGGCGGCGCCTGGAGACGATCCTTGACGCTGCAGACCCCCCCTGCGTGACACCAACTCAAAGGGTAGAGAGAGCAGGCTCACTCGCTCGCTCACGACACAGAAGACCGCTGACTTAGTATGCACACGAAAAAAAAATACTCTACATAACCCTCTGCGATAGGAACCCGCTCTCATCGACCCTTTCTACGTGCAATTTTGGATGGGACCATGTGCATGGGTTGGAGCCGCGAAATGAGTAAGATTCTAACTAGAAATTGGGAAGCTGGGGACTTGAAAATGCGAAGGACTTTCTGACTTTGCTCCAAGTGGGATAAATGCCATGTCTGGAAGTCCAGCAATTCTATCGCTGACAGGGACCCTAGACCCCCCGCTTGTACCAGCGACTGGCTGTAAGCGCCCTGGTCCTGCCCACAAAATACATCCTTTGAGTGTGTTATAGGTACCTCCGGGTGATCGCTATTCAGTTTAATTTTGTCCATTGTGCTACTTATATAAATCCTGCACATACGAACTGCGAGCACTCTCAGAAGATCGGCAAAGGTGGAATATAAAGCTTGTACGCTTTTTGGGGGCCGTTTAAGGCAATGGGGGTATCTATGGGATGTGTTTGCTTGTACTACCTGACAGGCATCATTCTATTCTACACACGCTAGGCACGTGTGTGGGCAGGATGCGCAGTGGGGTGATTCTGAAGCTTGGCTGAGCTACTGGTCGACGCAGTGTGGCTGGGGCTTAGAAATCAGGACCTGCGCAAAGCAGATGACCACCTATGTACATACCCAGAGCCAGGAGTCAAGCCTTTTGTTTTTTCATCATAGATCTGGAGATTCACTAATTTCCTATGAAAACTTTTCTCCTGTTTAGGCTGCGGTGCTGGTAGATTGTCACCTAAGCCCTGAAATATGGGATAAGCTAAAGGGGCCCACCTCATCAGCCTTGTTTGCAAGTTGGTCCTTGTACTGTACCGTAGTGGTACGAGTACGTCCCCGACTCCCTTCCCCGTACAGATGGGATCAAGTGGGTGGGTATGTCCATTCGTTGCAGAGAGGATGGCACAATCAGCGTGAATCTGATAAAAGTATGAGGAGCAGCCAAATAATGATTACACACAACACATCGCGGCCATTCGTTCCAGTTACGATCATGTAGCACTACCACACTTGTGTGAGCCCACCATATGAGTGCGCAATATGGGCCTATCCATTCAGCGCACCCGTCGGATGTTTACGTAGTTAAGTTAGTGATCCCTCTATTGTGCCGACTACCATACGCCTTTGTTTTAGCCGCGAGATTGGGCCAAGGGCATGGCGCATGTCGCTTGCCTGAACTGAGCAAGCGCCAGCCCCCCATGCTCATCGCCCTCGCTCCGCAAGGGTAAGCCCAAAGTGTGCGAACCGGCCTGGCGGGCCCTCCCTAGCTAAAACCCCAAAGGACCCTGTGCCTCCAAGGTTCTGAGATGAGCAAAAGCGAATCCTGCCCCAAGCCTGATTGGGACTGGCAAACTGCCATTAACACCTAGACCATGGCACGCAGAGCGCCATTGCCGTCTCGAAGGGGGGTTTGCAACGACGCGAAGGATCACTGTGCCGCTGGAAAGGATGGCCTGCCACTCCACCTAGCCCTGTCCTGGGTCTGCCAAATGTTGAGGCTGCTGATGCAAGAAGCCTGACGGTTTGTGCAACGGCATCGGTTTAACGAGCTGTGTGGACGGATGGGCGGAAATTAGCAGGTAAAGAGGTAAAAGGGGGGAGAGGCGGTCAGGTTGCTCGTGGAAAACCCAGCCGTTTGCAGCAAACGACCGATCTCTTCGCCGGCTGCTTGCAATATGCAGGGAATGCACCTAAAATTCGGAGAACAGGCGCGCGACTGCCCAGAGCGACGCCGGTAACCAGCTAAGGGCAGAGCTGTAACACGACCTTCCCGGATCCGGGTAGTTTCCGCACTTTCACAAAGCCTTTACCTTGCTGCGGCTGATGTGTTTGCTAGTAGTTGTACTCACTCGCTGGCCAGTATTGGCCTTCCATGCCTGTCCTGTGTTTTGTCGGACGACCGCTCAGCCGCAAGCCATCCCAAAGGAGCCGTCCTATGTGACTTCCGCAAGATCCCATGATGCCGAGCCTTTCCCCTGTGCCCACTGCACCAATGAGCGCCTCAACACTTCTGGAGGCTTAGCCTATCCAGCTCCACCATTTCCACCAGGGCAGGTTGCGAACGGTCCCGACGACATGAGCAGCTGGCTTGCTGGTTCGCCTTTCCTAGGGACGGAGCCAGCCCGTCGGGCAGCCTGGGAGCCGTCCCTGTCGATGCTAATACTATGTACATGGCCAGCTCACATCCACCTCAAAGAGCCCACCCCGACCCCGCTTCGTGTCTTGACTAACACGCTTGGCTGGGTTAGAAGGTATTACGCGATGTCAAGAACTTCCTCTATTTATATACCGCAACACATGGTACCCTTGTGACGAGCCTTTCGGAGCCTGGCGAGCTTAATCGCTGGATATAAGAAGTGACTAGCTGCGCCTTGCCCCGTCCGTGTGGCCGCCGGCTTATCCCACTTTTTCTCTTCACCTTAACCCCCTTTGGCCTCGACCACGCCATAATACGAAAGTAACGTGTCTGTTGTTTTCTTTCGACTCTCTGAACTTCCCACTTAAAGAGTAATAATCGAAGACAACAAACCCCCGCCACCCCCCCGCGACTTGGTCTGATACCGCAAGGGTCGGTGTCTGCTCGAGTAGTAAGAAAGGGCAGAGTCAACACCACTACGACCATGGACAGCATAGTTAGGGGTACGCATAGGGAGCAAGCCCACTTCGACAGGGCAAAATGGAGGAAAAGAGTTCTGTTGCCATGCTGGATAATACAGCTTCCCATTCTCCTTGTGCTGGTCGCATTGTTCTGTTATAGACTATCAACAACAGTTGCAACCTACAAAGAGCAGCAGGACAAAGGGAACGTTCCTGCTGTGGATTTTATGTAAGTCAAGCACCTATTTTTTCTCTGTAAGCTGTGCTCCTTGTGCGAGGTGAGATCTAACGTAGCCCAGTTGGGAATGTGCGAATATAGCCTTCTCGGCGGTGTCTTTCATTATCAACATGGTCCAGATCGCCAAGTTCATTGCAGAGGCACTTACTCCCTTCGCTATGCTCTCCGGGAATGTTGTTGGTTTCACCTTCTCGATAGCAATCCTCGTGTTGGATATCCTGGTTTACTCTCGCGATGATGAGGGACAGTATTCTGCTATCGCGTTAGGACTAGATATTGTTTTGCTGTAAGTTCCAATCCTTGGTCATGCTCTAGTTGATGTCCACAACAACGACCAAACACCAGAGATGTGTGACTGATAAAATTCCTGCAGTGTTTTCACCGTCATTCCTTGCGTGTACGGCATCGTAGTCTACCGCCGCATTATGTCATATGATGATTATCATCACCCGCATCACAATCTCAATGTCAAGCACTACGGCTTCTCGGAGGCGAACGATTTTTCATACGATCCGAGACGGATGAGCTTGAATATTGATCCAACGACAACTGTATACGAACCAACAACTCCACCCGAGGCGCACCAAAGCCGATTATCATTTAAGATGGGAAGATCCACCTCGGAGCGAGGCAGCCGCACGTCACTGGTGCTTGAAGAAGCACAAACCCCCATGCTGGAGCGTCGCCAAAGCTACGATCACAAGCGGGATACGCAGTTTGATGAGTATGTCGCTAGGCGAAGCAGCGTTAGTTTACAGCAAGGCGTGGAGCAGGCCCTGAGCAAAGAGTTCGGCCGCGGACAGGAACCGGTCGGCAGAGCTGTCAGTGCCGGCACGATGGGCAGTGTCCCGGCCCGATCTGTGTCAAATCCTGGTAGCCGTGCCTCTAGCTGGGAAGTCAATTTGGGTCAAGATATCGTCGATGGCACCGGTGTGCAACGCGGGCACAGTCTCATCTGCGTGCCGGAAGTCCACGAGGCAGATGAAGAGGGCGGGCCACGATGGAAGGGGAAGGGCAAGGCGAAGGCCCCGATGAGACATTCTTACCACCCAGGGGCTCCGCCGTCTCCGGCCTCGACTTTTGAAAGCAACGATAACCGATTTGAATACACAAGAGAGATGGAGGGAGCTGGCTGGGACTGGAGGACACAGGCGCGATGATACCATATACTTGTTTGATTTATTTCATTTGTCCCTGGAAGGATATCAAAAGGCATTTGGGGTTTAGGATAAGCGATGCAGGATATTGAGAGAACAACGACAGAACGTTTGCCTCGTCCAAGTTTGCCCCGACCACCTTGTTCTCGTTTTCAAGTGACCCTAGCTACATGATCCGCCGCTACGACACACCAACACTTCTGGCATTGATCATACTTAAAAATCATCTTTGGTGAGGGCGACAAGCGTTAGCTATGGCGGTTTGTCATTTGTAGAGTCGCTGAGGGACAGACTAACACCACGTGCTGGACTGATTTTACTGGTGATAATGATACAACCCGGGGCTGGTCAGATGAAACGCACCCTTTATTCTCCCTGCAGAAAAGAAGTAAACGTTTTGAGTCACTACAATCCCCCACGCACCCTCTTCTCTCCAAGCCTGCTTCCAAATTCTATCTAGTAGGGCAACCGTCGACTTTTATCGCGCTTCCGACCTAGCAACCACCCTAAGGCATCCAGGGTGAAGGCCTTGATGGAATCGGCATGGCTCACGGGCCACGGAGGCGTGGTCCAGGCGGTATGGTTCATCCCCTCGAGGATCTGTACCCGAGCCTCGACCTCGCCCGCGCCGGCGTCGGCCAACTCGCGGAGCCATCGCGCGTAGAGGAGCGCATCGTCGCGGCACGGATCCACGCCGCAGCCGTAGGTGAACACCTTGCGTGGGTGGTGATAGTGGCGCTGCTTCTGCTGCTGCTGTTGTTGTTGATGGACAGCTGAGGAGGCAACTGGGGCGTTGGTGTTCAGGGGCGAGTACCACGGAGACCGGTAGTCTGCCCGCAGGTTATCCTCTACCCCGCGCACCCCGGCCGCATTGAAGCCCTCGCACTCGGCGAACTCCTGGCGCGATGTGAAGGCATCCCGGTACGTGTTGGGCAGCTCCATGGACTCGTGCAGCAGGAGCGGCAGGCCGGAGAAGATCCCTGTGATGGGGTTGCGCAGGGAGCCCCCCAGCGCGTGTATTTCTGACCGCAGCTGGCGTGATTGTGAATCGTCGTCAGCATCTTCACCGTCATCATTGCTGCTTGATGCCGCCCCTGCCGGCCCCGCCCCCGCCGAGAGAGCGGCGATCCCGCCGACCACGGCCGCGATGCTCCCTCCCGAGCTCAACCCGCCGACCACGAACCCCTGCCCGAGATCCACCTCGACCCCTGTGCCCCTGAGGCACCCATCGTTCAGGTGGCGCGGATCCGACAGCCAGGTGCACGCGGCCCAGGCGCTCTGCGTGGGAGCCGGGAACGGATGCTCGGGCGTCTTCTTGTGCGAAGGGCAGGCCACCACGCAGCCCAGGAGCGCGGCGATGCCCCTCGCCGGCGCGCGGAGCTGGTCCGGGCTGCCGGTGGCGAAGCCCCCGCCGTGGAAGTACACGAGCAGGGGAAGTCCGATGTTATTATCATTGCTGCTGCTGCCGCCGCCGCCGTCGTTGTTACCTTCTTCTTCTTCCCCTTCCCCCTTGGCGTGGTCTTGGCGCGGTTCGGTCCCCGGCGGGTAATTCGGCCACACCACACTCGTGCGGCTCTTCCAGCCGTCGGGGAGCTCGATGTCGATCCACGCTTCCGAAAGCTCAGGCGGGCAAGGGCCAAGGATCTCCAACCCGGCGGCCTCGGCAGCCTCCAGTTGGCTCCGCAGCGCTTGGACTGCTTCCGGCGTTGATATGTCTCCTGACATGATTTATTATATTGACTTAAAACCCTATTCCGCGATTGCCGCGGCATAAAAGCAGTAAAGATACTCGAAAACTTGGCAAGTTGGTGTTCAGGTAATTCCCATCCCAATGGATAATTTCGATCAGCATTTATATCAACAACCAATCCTGCTCTATTTGCAGTAGGAAACACCAGTTCTCCCGTGGTGCGTTTCCAAGTTTTGTGTCTCGTTGGGTTTCTAGATTTTGTCACGCGGGGCTGATTGATTAGCGATGAAAGGCCGGGCACCTGATTCACACCAATTCGCTCAAAATGCGGGATGCGCTCGCCCAATTCATGCACAATTGGTAACCCCAGCCAAAGGGGCAGCGCCATGAGGTCATGTCTCGAGGCCACCGGTGTGCTTAGCCAATCACTCGTTTCAGCCGTACAGCATCATCTGTATAACGTAAACGCGACAGCCTCCCCCTCCCCCTCCCCCCTTCCTCCCCGCTTCGATCCATCAAGCAGTGATCCGATCTGAGGGATTTCGCAATTAGACCACGAGGATGAGATTGCAGAAGATGGAGAAGATGTCGTTGGAGTGCTTGACTACATTGGAAGTTGCTTTCCCTTGGTAGAAGCTGAATTTGCGCAATACACGATGAAGAGACTGCGATAAGGAAAATTAAGACATGGCTGCCAGCCAGCAGTCGAATGCTGGGATGGCGGTGTTGGACAACGCGGTTGATAAGAAGACTAAAATGAGACGCCCAAAGTTGTCTGGGGGTTATGAGGCATTTGCGATATGCTTGCAGCAATGCCCATTCAATCCAGTTTTCTCACAAAACAGTAGCATTGGAGTCTGAGGAAGTTTATTATGAGTACCATCCAGTGATATCATCATCATCACACTCGTCGAGGATGGGTTTGAGCTTAGCTAACCCATATGAAACCTTGCTGTAATAAGAATATACAAGTCGTAGACCATTACAAACACACTTATCCCAAAGAATCATCGATACGTATTCGTATCAGAGAAAAAGACAAAACTCCACGACCCTGCAAGTATAGGAAACCGATGGATTCGTACCATTCATACACATCATGGTTTTCTTCCTCTTTTTTTTGTCTCATACGCACAGGTACTTGCTCAGTCCCTCGTGCTTTTCCTTCCGCCTCGACGTCTGGCTGACGCTCTCGAAGCCCGCGTGCACGAACTTGGGCCACGTGTTGGTCAGTACGAGATACTTGATCTCCTTCTCGGCATCATCGAACACGGAGGCGCCGAACTCGATGGGCGCCGTCAGCTCCACCCGGCTGCTGCCGTCCTCCTCGCCGAGGATCGGCATGTGCGAGACCGACTCCAGATTCGCCTTGCCCAGCGTCACCTCGAGCTCGAGCCCGCCGTGCTGGTCCTCGTTGGTCGTCATCCGCGACACCGGGCCCGCGGCGAGCACGTCGTCAAAGGGCGTGGCCGAGTCCGCCTGCGAGTTGCGACGCCGGTTGAGCTGGTCCGCAGCCTTAGAGAAGATCTGGTGCAGCGACTTGGCCGTGCGCGACGAGATGTTGACGGGGAAGTCGGAGTATTCGAGACTGACGAAGTGCGAATAAATCCGGACGGCGCTCACGAACAACTCATGACTTAGGCTAGGGTCTTTCTTAGACAAGACACACGTGCGCTTCCATTCGGAAACGTGAGAGAGAAAGCTGA
Source organism: Xylariales sp. PMI_506 (assembly GCA_021365275.1). Lineage (NCBI taxonomy): Eukaryota > Fungi > Ascomycota > Sordariomycetes > Xylariales > Xylariales sp. PMI_506. The sequence goes on along the minus strand of JAJTIY010000004.1, from coordinate 143,250 downwards.
TATTTTCTCCCGAAAAGTCCTTCAGAGCGGCAAACTCCAAGAGCGGCTGCGGGTTGTTCTTCAAGACATTCTCAAGGGCGGCCATTGTTAAGGTGGAGTCGCGAGAAGCTGCGCTGGTGTTGCTGCCCTTTGTCCTCTGCGTCCTCTGCGTCCTTCCCGTGATGGCTAGCGAGAGCGTTCCTGAAGACCCAGCGCTCGTCTTTGAAGATATGGCATCCGGGTTTTCACTGATCCCTTGGTTGCGTCGTTCCCAGGCTGCGATGGCATCCAGGGTCTCCTGCTTCAGGTTATGGGTCTTGATGACATGCCAACAAGGGATTCCGATCGTGAAAACCTCAATGAAGAAGACAGAGAGCGAGAACCTTTGGGAAACATTAGCACGCGAGCAAGGGCGAGGAGGGCGGCGGAAGCCCCCGCTGCTACTCTGATAGGGACGCTTACCATTGTGGCGGGAACACTACTGCGTTCACCGGCGCCATGGCCGGGGCATACAGGCCAGCAAGCCATAGCGGGGAAGCTGGGAGACTATGTTTCGTTAGTTGCCGATAGTCAAGACTTTAGGGCCAAAGCTTAACGCAACATACCCAGCGATGCAGCAGCATATCGTTTGGATGCGCCATCCATGAGTATCGTGGATGTTTCGGGTCTTCCATAACATGTAAGGGGCGTAGAACCAGGCCCAAAAGAATTGCCAAGCAATCGACAGCCACCTAGTGATATTATGGTTAGCTGAATCTGTGCTCTTTCCCATTCAAAGTTGCAGTTAAAAAGGGCATCATATACCATTCCCAGCCCTGGAAACAGATTGCGCTACGTTGTTGCTCTGTTCCAGGCACCTTGACATTGAACAACCCATAACTCGGGTGAAAGATTTCGCTACCAAAATAGATGAAGAGTGTGAGCAGGATCTAGTAAAGAAGGCAAGTTAGCGCCATAATTTGGATTCCTTATCACTCTGTCTCAAGTCGACCCTTACCTCTACTACCATGGCGATGCCAATGACCACCAAGACTCTAGTGACTTTATCCATTCTCTGAAACCTCAGGGCGGTTCGCCTCCACCAGCTCAGAGAGGGGTCAATGGGCATAGATTTCGTCGACGGTCGGTAATCCTCAAGATTGTTGAACTGGGCGAACCCACGCTGGCGAGTGGCGATGTACTGAAACTGGCTGTTCGCCGCCTGAAGCAGGGCCATGCCGAAGGGCAGGTAGAGGCTCATGACCCAAAACATGGCTTCGCAGGGGACAGCTGGACCGATGGTGAGGCCCAACATGCACAAAGTGCCATAAGCATGGAGTAGCGCGATGGCAGTGAAGACAAGCGGTAATCGTCGGATCTGAAGGAACGGTAACCGTCGATGACGGTGAAGAAAGGTGGCGCCGCAGATGAGCAGGACCGTCCAGACCGCTGCGAGGCCGATATAGACCCATCCCAAGGTGGAAAAGACGACTTCTGCCATGATGTCCGATTTTGTAACGGCGTGATGCCCAGCACTGGATATATCACACACAAGCGCCGACACTGTCGGGGCGGCACCTCTTGGATATGTAGAGTTGTTACATCATGGAAGCGACTTCTACTTATGCTTTTCGCACACCTTCAGCACGCGAGAGCCAAAGGTGGGAAAAACCCAACCGCTTGAGATGGGTTTGCCTTTACTGGAGAAGATCGGCATGAATATTGACTTGTCCGAACGTTTCCGCCGGCCCAAGACAACCTAGGGATACTAAAAAGGCCAGCTTGGGGAATGCAGAGTGCTCATTCGTTTGGTTTCGCAAAACCCTGACCCAGAGACCTTGGGAAACAGCCGAGACGGATGGAGCTGGGCAAATGAAAGAATAATAATATCCAATTCGCCGAGCAAGGTTTGCAGCCACTGCTACTCTTTGCCTCCTCGACTGCATGTGTTCGGTAGTTCCCATCCCCTGAGAGGGGACCTGTCACACGAAGGCATTGCGATTATTGGACTCGGAGGTGGAAAGAACTGCCGATCCCTGTGCAGATCCCACTCTTTACTGAGGCCAGGGTGTTGATTTACCTAGCAGAAAAAGCATATAAAGCGGGCTTGGATGCGGCCCGTACAGCATAAAAGCAGGGGTTGACGAGACTCGCCGTGGCGCGAACTCCCCCCATCCCCCCGGCTCGTGCAACCTTCTCGGGGATCGTGAACAGGGTACAATGCAATGTCTCTTGCCGCGTGTGCTTTGCTCTCATAAAATGGGTTAGCGCTCCCTGCCGATCAGCGTGCCAAGCAGAATGCGAACAAATCTGGTTGCAAGTCTGCTAGCTTCCTGCGTCTATGGCGTTTGGAACCTTGCATTCCGAGCCGACCGGTCATTTTTTGCAGACTTCCACCCAGGAAGGAATGCGGATTGTGTGTGTGGGGTGGGGATTTAAGCTGTGCCATGCCCAGGTGGTGGCTGGGTCAGCGCGCATTCACGGCCCGTTGGCTACAGTATCTTGTTCAAGACTTCCTTGTTGTGAACCATGTGCGCAGGTGCGCTCGTCAACATCAAATCGACCTCGTGGTTGATTCACAGCGGGTGAAGTTTTCTTTTTCACCTCGCCCTCACCATGGCCAGTCTAGTAGCGCGAAATACGAATCACCTTACTAACAAATACCACGCTGCATATGCATGAAATCATAATCCATTCGCAATTGGGAACTACTAGTTCTCCCCCGGGTGCCTGCCAATATCTCAACGCAATTAACCATCCACTGTAGCACCACAAGGCACTACTGATCCTTGCTCACATCAAATTTCCGCTAATCATCCTATCATTCTGCCTCGGAAAACAAGGCTTAACAGTTGTGCACAGAATGGTCGCATGAACTGATTGAGATTACCATATTTGCCTTTTGGAGGCCGTAGCCATAGGGTAAGATCTCAACTATGTCACATCTGATCAATATGATAGGCCATGTCGAAATAGTTCAGTAGAGGAATTGAGCCGTTGTACTAACTTATTTAAATTTGCCGTGTTCTGTATGATGCCTGAAGTGAATAGGCCGTACCAACGTTCCTTTTCTAGATGTCAACCTGAAAGCTGTAGGTAGCAGGTGGTTGAGTTGCGTCGTCACAACTACTCATCAGTAAAAAGGCTCCCTGGTTCGGCTCCGAGTTATCTCAACTTAGCGCCTTGATATTCGTTAGCTAAATCAGATTAAAGACTGGGAATTTCTTCGATGGGCACACCTACTCAGGCAATATCCGTAATCATAAGATCTACTTGAAGTGATCCTGCAGTGCAGTCTGAGAATAACAGCAATTCAAAATCTTATGCATGTATCCATAATTTTTCATGTGCCGATGGATAATCTTCGTTGCATTGAGGAACATGGTGTGTGGCAACTCGTCAGCCACGATGTTTTGATGTGTTTAGCCCAATCACAGGAACCAGATCGACTTGTCATGTGCGCATATCACAAAATGCTCATAAACCCACACTGTAAGAGCCTCCACGCAATAGGAGAGTCAAAATCCCACTATCTCAAATTACTTTTGAGAAAAGTATTGGGGAGAATTTGAACCAAGTACTCACTCTATCGAGAGTCAAGCACAACCAGAGACCTGAAAGACGAGACCGGAAAGAATAACGAATGCCAACTTGCCTCAGGGAAAGTAGTCGCAGGCACACTATCGAGTTAGACATACCACATAGAGGTATTGATATGCGCCACATTGCGACTGTGAGCTTGTGGGTGCTCCATGCTGACCAAAGATGGTGCCTCGGTCAGTGGCATGCCTGAAGAAGCAGCTGACGCTACACCTAAGGGAAAACCTTCTTTGCCGCTGGGGATTTCTCTGTTGCTGCCGGCAACATCCTCATGTGCTCTAGCACGGTTCGATGCCAGATGCGAATAGTACACGGCCGGATGCAAGGAGACGGGTGTTGCAGAGCGAACATATTGATAGCATTGATGATATATCATCTTCTGTAGCATGTTTGGATCACAGTTTGCTTCGTCCAATAGCACATGGTAATGCACTGGTCTTGCAGTGCCTTGAATCGCCACATGCGAAGCGAGAAAGAAATCCCAATGAAAAGGGTGTGTGGCATCATGCTCCACGATGGTTCCAGGCAATGGATTGTTGTTTTTGTCGCCAGAACTAGCATCCCCTGGCTTTGGGAACATTCGGATGTGATGCCTCTTGGTAGCGATCAAGACCGTAAATAGGGGGACCTCGTAATTGGCCTCGCGAAACATGCGCTTAAGATCCTTGACTTCTTTCTCGAGAACTTGGATGAATTCACCCTGACTAACTCCATCTCGGAAGTAGTAGACGTGCTTCGGTACGCAGCCTTGGGTACGAACCCAGTATTTCATAAGGCGGTCGAAAAGGTATCGCATCGTGACGCTGGTTACGATTTCCTGCCTCCATCCATTGGTTTGCACATTAGCACAATATTTGGTTGCCGTCTTGTCAATTGACATAGACAAAGCAGCCATCGATGGAGTCGGCTCGTTGTTGTTGTTACTGTGGCCATGGGAGACGTCCAAACCAACAATCATTGTCGGTTTACTGAAGTAAGAAAATCCGGCCTTGGCACCCACAGGCAGCGCTTTGCACGTTGATCCGCCCAACTTCGCATTGACTTTCATAGCCACATTACTACAGTACTGCATGTTGTTCTTCTTGACGTGATCCGCCTGAAGCATTTGGCTGACGGTGCATAGTCTGCAATCCATGTTCTTTTTGAGTCTTTCGTAGATGAGCATGTTGCGGGTGCTTGTAACGAAAAACAAAATCTGTGGAACGGCTTTGCAAAAATTGCCTGTTTCTGTGTATCCTTTCGAACACATCTCAGGATAAGGTGTAGCGTAAGGATAACACTTAATAAAAGGCTCTCGTTTAACTGTTCCTCCGTGGCCTTTGAAAATCCGCACGAAGGTCTGGGCGAAGACTTTCAACTGTGCCTCGTCAACAGTATGAGGATCGTTTGTGCCGCATCCGATGAACCCCCATGACTCGATTGCTTTGGGGTGCGGCTCAATGAAGCGTTTGTTTCGTAAATCCCACCGGCCAGACACATTTGGATTTATTTTTTGCCCACCGGCGAAATGAACTTCGGGGTTTTGGATTACTCGCGCATTGGATATTATCATCTCATTCTGGATTTTGACACCATATTCTTGTAGATACGGGTCTTCGCTCCATTTACGCTCCTGTACCCCCTTCATGATCTCTGACTTTCGCACATTGGGCCGACTGACAGCAATCTTTATCATGGCAGCAGTTTGATCTGGATCGAGTTTGTATGCGTATCGCTGAAACCCAATGAGTTTGCAGGCCTCTAGAGGAAAATAACCGTCTTTCTCTGTCTCAACCAAAGGAAGATCAGGTAAGCCGATTCTGGCGCCGTATTTTTTCAGGTAGTAATCAAAGATCGTAATTGGTGCATCAAAGGTACCATCAGGTTTCCTTGGGGAAAATGTAACGGTGAGTGAGTCTGCTCCTCTTGGGCCATACCTCTCATCAAACATTACCCGTTTGACCGTATATATTCTTGGGTTGGCCTCCTTGCCACGGTGCGTGACAGTGAACTTCAGTCGGTGGATACGCCTTAAATTCTTGAATGCATCGGACTGCACCCAACGAGTGTTACCAGCTCTATCCTCAGTTCTCTGTGGTCGTAGGGCATCTGCCAGCCTTCCGAAGGGCATGGCACCACTCATATCTTTGGTTTTATGTGGTGTGCAGAGATACTGCGCAACTTTCGCCAGAGTGGCACCCTGCTGCCAAAATGCTGTGTTCGCAACATCCATATTCATTACTAAGCCGTTACTCATGCTTCCAGGCGAAACCTAGCATATGTTCGATTAGTCGTGGCGATACATATAGGAAAGAAATTTCAAGGATGCTGGCTTTAGTGAAAATAACCACGTACCTCTCCAAGCTTGAATGCTGAATAAGTGCCTTTTCGTACGACAACAATAGCATCGAGGCCCATATCTGCTCCATTGAGCGGGTAGAAGTTTCTCTTGATTATTTGCATAGTTTCGCCGGGCCATTGGCGCAGCAAATGGTCGAGAAAATCTTCATATCATCAGCAATGAGAAAGAAATCGAGTACTTTTTCCGGTGGATGATGACTTACTCATGCATTCTAGAACGTGAGAGTCCCAATCAGACTTCCTCTGCAAATACGACCTCAAATACTCCATTCGGATCATGGTACTTTGACGTATATGTACATAATATACGCCGCTTCTCCCAAGAACTGACCTCCCTGCTTCTCGATCCAGGTCAACAGTTAGTCTCACTTCGTTCCTGGGAATCGGTTTGCTGCACCTATATTTCAAGTTAGCGTTGCCAACGAGTGATCATGATGTCACTTACCAGGCCAGCTTGTGACCATCAAAAAGCCATTTGGCTCCAGTGCTGGAGATCCAACTCTGCATTGCTTGAGAGTGCCAGACCTTGTTCACCAATGCTAGGTGGTCGTTTGGATTGGGTGACACATTGACCTAAATTGCGTTTGTCAATGATTTCGTACATTATGAGATAATGAATAAAAACCCTACATCGTATTGATAGATATCCTTGTTGGACATCTCTTTGACAGGGAAAAGGTTGAGTTGGACTTTTATAGGCCTGCCATCACTGTTGAATCCTGGCCGTTTGGTAAATGGAGTGCCATCGTCGGCCTAACAAAGATGGAAAAGTCAGCGCTTCTCCTGAGTTTTAATGCACGTGGAAGGAACAAGCCTTACGGTTCTGAATGCATCGGCTGGGAGGTCTACTCGTTTGCTGACTAGTGCTGTGTCCGTCAACCGAGGACGGCTGATTCCCGCGCTGCCGCTTACGACACTTCCTGCTCTGCCACGGGTTGGTGAGCTCCCAGTCTGACTTCCACTTCGAGAACCACGGTTGGAACTACCCGGACGTTCCGAGGTGCCGTCCAGATTCATTCCATTGAACCTAAGATGATCGATCGAGCCTGCAGCCAACTTCTGTCTGTTTGAGGTAGACATGATGACTATTGGTCTATATGGCAGGCTATTAGCATTCTCCAAGGCAAAATATCTAGATAAATTAAATCGATCGATTTCATAAACATGAATTTGGAACATAATTCATTGAATCTTTGGTACTTCATATTTGATAGGATGTGTGAAAGTTTTGAATCCAGTGAACTTGTGTTAGTGAGATGAGAAAAGGCGATTGAACATACCAGAGATTACTTTCCGGTACTGTTCTTGAAAACTGTGAAGGTCGTGTTGGTAGCGACTAGAAAACCACCAAGGAATGAGAGTATGAGGATGTCGAGGACACCAAGGTCAGTGGCTAGGACACTGATCGACGTACGTCACGGCCAGAATGAAGAGAAGCACTCTTCAAAGCTGTGTGTATTGGTCGAAGTACGCAAAAAACCAAGCTAAATTCACAGTAACTTGGTAATTGACGCGTATACTGAACGACTTCCCCTATGGTGAAGATTATTGATGAGGTTTGCTTAGTTTAGCTGATCTCTTAATGATATGCTATACAAGTTAGTACAGGTGCATTGGAATTGGTTAATAACCACACAACATGACCAATTGCTTGGTCTTAACTTAGAGCAGTCTGGGCACATACGATTAAAGTGCTCATTCGCGTTATCTCGGCTGAAGCTTATCCGTGAGGTCTTGCAAGGGTCCGAAGCATACTCCAAGACGCGTCCATCAGTGGAAATATCTTAGGAAGAAAAACGAAATGACTGGAAATTATTTTAACCTTAACCCAATTGATGTGGTATGATTTGATGTTTAAAGCTGCCTGATCAAGAAAGATCATGCTGAATCAACTGGATTGATATGATCTCAAGCCCAGTTTTGTAAATTAGGCTCGTACGCAGGCTGTCCAAAGGGCAGTTGAAGAACACAGGCCGCGGCCCATGGGTTTGTATTAAGGAACCAATGTAAACAATGTAAACAAGTCAAGGGGCGCTGTTGAAAAACAAAAGAACTGCGGCCATAATATACTAATGGGATGGGGCTGAAAGAAATAAGGCCTAGAAATATGGAATGCATTAGATTAAGAACTCACCTCAGTATTCCGGGTTGAGAAATGGCTGCTGCCTTGATGAGAATCTTGAAGAAGTGAGATAAAGGACAAATTGTTGTTTTGTTCAGGTGGAAGCCTTCTCGAGATAATACGACGAATTGTATGCTACTTGAAGTATAGACCGTGAGAAACCTGAATGAGGTAGGTTAGAACAGTCAGAACGTGCATAAATTTGAGGGTTGAGAAATGATAGGTGTGTCTCCTGTACGATCGTCCAAAATTGAGGAATATTGTGGTATTTGGGGAAAACAAGAGAAGTTGCAATACAAGGCCGCTGTAATTGCCGTCAACTCTCAAAATTACCTATGCGGTAGTAGAATGCGACACCGCGAGGACTGGAAGAGGGTGGAAGCGGAGGCTTAGCTGCAGTTATGATGGTGAAAAGGGAGCCGCGGTCTGTCAGATTACCAACTGCTGAGAAGAAGTCAAAGGATGTGCAGTGCGGCTGTTCACTTCTTCATAAGTTGAGATACCGTCGGCCCAGAGTCGCGGAAATTTAGCAGGTATTTGAGAAGATGAGAGGGACGGACGGCTGTTTTTGGAGATAGATTTTGTTGAAAGATGAAGTGAATAGAACAGGGTGGGTTTGGGAGCTTGTTGCCTATTTACGTAGGTAATGGCTTCCGACGCATATTGACAACGTGAATGGGAAAAGTGAATGATTTGCGTGTTAAGGATTTGTCGTTCAGGGAAGATTAATGAAGCGAGATGTGATCGAAACTAACCTGTCAACTCGCGATGGTTGATGAGGATCAACGTTCTGGAAGTAATTAAAAAGAGCCACTTGGGATATGGGTGTGTGACGTGACAAAGGAGCCGAGATCGATTGGAGCGGAGCGGGATGTGGAGATAGCTGATGATGATAGAGGGCTGAGGTCAATCGACGAAGATTAATATGCGTAAAGCTGATACCAGTTGCGTCAAGTTTCTTTAATTTCCTTCTTTAGCCTCGCGTCCTAAGTCCATTAGGTGAAGGATGGTGGAGGTTGCAGAGTATGCAAGGTGAGTATTCGTTGGATTGTCTGCAAATGGGAGACAGCCGGGTGAATGCTGAGAGGGTGGTTGGTGAATGAACAAACTGTTGACGTGGAATACGTGGAAGTTGGTGTGAGAAAGTAGATTCACCAACTGTTGTGGATTATGGTTTTCGGTGACAGGTGTGTCGCTTCAATCGTAGCAGATATGAAAACGGTCTCACGAAGTTGGAGGGTTGAATAGACGAGTTCTCAGCAAAATGGCAAATGTATGAAGCAGCAGAGATCTTGTTTTCAAGGTCAGGGAAAGAACGAGAGGAGAAGGTGGTACAGAAATTATAGTGTCAGAGGGTCGTGGTTGCCAACTGACATGACACATGCACACACAAACACAGGACATGTTTTATAATATGCATAGGTCAACTAAACAGGTGATCCCTCTATATATCCCATGTCACCAGTATTATTCCAGCGCAACGAAGCATGTCTGGAAGTCCTGGGGAATCTTCACGTCTAAAGACGCACGGCAACCAGGCACCATCGTTGGATCTCACACCGAATATCCAGGTCAACAGGAAGTTATTGAGATTTCATAGGGGATCACCTAAGACCTGGACGGGGGGGAACTCTCATGTTTCCCGGCTATTCCCATTTGCTCTTCGCTGCGATTTCAACTATGGGCTTTGAGCAATGATAGCCGATCGAGCCGACAGAGTCGTGACGAGAGAGAGGTTCTTAATGCTACGCAATATCTTCATAGCGGCGGCCAGTGGCTATATTATTTATGTGTCTATCAGATACTCCCATAAGCATATCACGAAGTTTTTACAGTGATTAGAGAATGTTACAATGGATGGTATGGACTACAAGGACAATGGCAAAGCCTGCGTGTAACATCACCTGAAGCCCAATACATACCACCTCAAAATTACCACCGTGTTGCCAGCTCACTACTGCTTCCCGGCTCGAATAGCAGACGCTATCGCTTTTGGAATCACTGGCTTACTCTAGGGATGCACATGTGTAGGAAAGTTAGGTCACTAAACGTGCGGGTTGCTTATGCCAGGATAGGCAAACCTGGATCCGGTGCTAGATGTGTAGTCTGGATAAGGTTTCCCGTATTTATAATCACCAAAGCACATCAACAAAAGCTGAAGTTAGATGAATGACAATACCCAAGCAACCTTCGGCCTCCTTGAAAATCATCAGGTATAGGTAAGAGAACATAGGATATCTGCTATTATAACACTGGCCACTTCACAACCACGGTAATTAAGCCTTAAATTAAAGGCCTAAGTTAGGAGATGTCACACATGTTAAGATATTGTTCAATTTATGATGTAATATTTGCTGTTTACAATAACAATAACAACTAGTAATCCAGCTGTCTATTTGCACTCAGCGTGCCAACTACTTCTCTGATTGCCTTGTCCAAAACTATCATTTTTAGTAGATTTTGTCAATCTTATAGTTTGCAAAACCCCCCTAAACTAGAGCCTCAATGTTCGTAACGTAAAAACCCCTGGAGACGTAAATGAAGTCCAAAAACGCCGACGGATGCTTTGATGCACAGCGTCTATGCCACTATGTGAGGAATACCTCAAATAAAAATCTTGCCATTTTTGTTTTTGCCCTTTTTTAGGCTCTCTATTGGTACACATTATAAGATGGATACAATTGCGGAGGCGGTGCTTGGTGACTAGGATATCCAGGTGGCAGTGCCTGAGGTGCTCCTGGGTAGGGAAGAGTTGGAACATGGTTGCCCGGGGGAGGTTCATAGTCATCACTCGGCTCAACTCCGTAAGTAGGAGGCGGTCCTCTAGCACTGCCACCTCTTGGGAAAGGACTGTTTCTACTGCCCGGTGCTGGAGAATCTCTACTTCCGTATGCTGGGTGCGAGTAGTCTGTTGAAACCTGTCGAGTATGTGCCCGAGAGATCTGCTGAATTTGTCTGCCCGATGCTTTCCACTCATTGAAATCTGGGACAGGAGTATCTCTGATTATGCGAGCAATAGCGTCGGGTCGGTATCGCTGTGCATCATACTGATGAACTGGTGGTATCAAACCCAACAAGAATGTGATGTCGCGAGAGATGGGTGCTGGTGTGGCAGAATGCGACGATATGCCTTGATTTTGAGCGGCTCTTCGCTGCTGATCTAGGCGACGACCCGCGGCTCCTTTCAGTGGTGATGCTCCACGAGCAAGTTTTCGGGGGGGGTTGAGTTCGTCTGCATCATCCTGGAACGGCCTCTTTGGCGAGTTGACAGCAGGAAGGAACTGTGGACGGGGGCTGCGTTCGAGAGCAACGGAAAGGTGAGGACTGCCCCGTACTGATGCAGAAGCACGCTCAACCGATTGGATGATATGCTTGGGGCGCATTTGCGAAGTAGGCGATACAATGATTGTAGCGGTAATGGGATTGAAACGGTCAGAGGAGAATCGAGCAGCGAATTGAGACAGAATAGGGTCTTCCGGGAAAGATTCTGCCATCTGTTTCTCTAACTCTTTGATTTGGGCGAGTTCGCCAAACTTGGCTTCATAGTTGTGGAAGTATGAATATAGAGGCTTCAGCTTGGGTGTTAATACCGGGTTCTCTTTGAACCGTTTCACAACTTGAGAGAAGACAACGCGAGCATCTTGAACGAAACCATGTTAGTGAAACGCCGTGAGTTATGAAAATGATCGAAGTGTGTAACTTACTTGTCGTATCATGACGCGCATGCAGGTGCTTGAGGTAGGACACCATGAAATGCTCGTCCTCTGGAAATAACTTGGCTCCACGTTCAAAAATCTTCGTAGCTACAGGATCTTGATAGATATCCCACTCAATATGAGCGATGGCCACATACATCTCACTCGTGAGTCTACCGCGAGCACGTGACTGAGTAAAGATTCCACGGATTCCCGAGGGCGGTTGGCTTTTGCCTTGCCCCTGAATCCGGCGCCAAGCACGCGCCAAGGCAATCCACAGAGAAGTGATATGCTGGGAAAGCAGTTGAACCTGCACGGCAAAGCCATCCTGAACAGCTTTGATCCGGTCTTTGCGAGCATCTTCTGGCGATGACTTGTCTGAGATTTCACCTTCATCTTCCTCCTCCTTAGAAGGAAGCACTGTGAGGCTCGGATCGTGTTTAATCCTCTCAATGGCACCTTCTTCCTGCTCCTTGAGTTTCTTCACCATATTGTATAAAGCAGAAAGTGCAACCTCAAATGGCGCTCGCACAGCTTCAGCGAAAGCTGTCTTCCCGGCCTCACCCTCGCCAGCCGGATGCGTCGACTCAATGCGATCAGCGTGTTTAAAGGCGAGCAGGGAACTCTCGGGATTCGCACCAACGCCATCAACGAGGAATTGTAGACCAAGTTCTTGCCCTTCTTTGCTAACGATGCCATTCTCAAAGCACCATTCGGAAGCATCAACCCATAGCTCAGGCCAGAATCGAAGAGCCATCAATGCTTGTTTGTAAACATAGATAACTCGTGCCTTATACGTCTCAGGTTCATCTGCTTTCAGAACCAGAGGATCATCCTTTTCCCAGGCGATCCACTTTTTCCAAAGCTCAACTTGCTCAAGGTATTCGTGGTCTCCATCAAAGCCGGGGGCGGGAGGAAGGCGGGGAAGGGTTGTCCGCTGAAGACCCCGAGTCAAGTTGTCGAGATGTGTGTTGGCACTTCTTGCCGACATGTACGACGGCGACCTTTCTTGCAAAAATTTACGGCCGGCAACCTTATTTAGACCCAGCTCGAATTGGTCATACTCTTTCCAAAGGGTATTCAGATTGAACATGGGAATACAGATGGCGCGCTGGTAGGCTTTCCGCAAAACATCCATCTTTTGCATGTCTTGCCAATTACTTCCTCCAACTTGCCCGGGGCCGCTTTTGATGAAATGAATGTAATCCTGCCATATGCGGCCTGAATCCCGATCCTGACCAATGTTGTCTAAAACGAATTCATAAGCCGAGTTCACAGTCTGGCGAGCTTGCCCACTAGTGTCGTTCAAGTCGTTACGACGTCGGATATAGTCAAGATAAGCAGTCCATAGTTGGACGCTAGAGATCGACATGAGGGTACGCTGGAAGATGCGCTCGGCTTCGGCGAAGTTGTCGAGACTTAATTCCATCTCAAGGTATTGAACCCAAATTTCGGCCTACGGCATAACTTATATTAGTACACAGGAAAAAAAGACTAGAAATGGGTTGAAAAGACCCGTTCACCAGATTGTGATGATAACTTACCGACTGGGGGAAGACTTCAAAGAAGCGCTCATAAACCGCTCTGGCGTCGTTTATCATATTACGCCTGCGGTGCTCGTCTATCAGAGCAAGCCAAGCATCTAAATCTCCACGGGGATCATTCTTGATGCGATCTTCGAGTATAGCAGTGGCATCGGCAGGAAGGTGGGCTTTAAACCCCGGGTTTGTTTGTGCGCCATTGATCACTTGAGTCAAAGGGGGGTTCGCCACAGAGGGCAGATCTTGGGATATGACAGACTGCTGAAGAGGGGAGTGCGTCAAGTGTTGGGATTGGATATTAGAAGCGAAAGTGTCAGGCTTGAGACCGCTCGATACTGGGGGGGTGGGAGAATCATCCTCATCATCCGACGATCCAACAAGAAACCCACCAGCCTTCTTAGGCTTCTTGGAGGGACGGGGGGAAGCATTTGATGAGCTTGCTTCAACAACAGGAGCGGCGACGGTGGTTATGGTGACAGACTCAGGGTCGTATTCACCAGAATCGGCGTCATCTTCAGGAGGTTCACCAGAAGCATTGTAGGCTGGGTCAACAGAAATAGAAGGATCTTGTGTTTGATGATGGCTATACTGCTCAGACTCATTTTCTGCAGATCCATATCCCCCATTCTCACCCCATGTTTCGTTGTTCGCGCTGCCTTGCGTGGGGATCGCATCGTCAGGGCCTTCTGAGGCCATGGCAGGCAGACGTATGCGATGGTCTAAGAGAGTTCTCGAAGGTCGCGGGTCAATGGGCGAGAGTGGTGGATGAGTGCGTAGTGTACGAACTGCCGTGCGTGGTCGGTACTGCTCAGAAGCCGCCTGGAAATACTGGCCAAGATGCGATGGATTGGCAGGATGCGAACAGAAGATAGTTTGAGCCCACTGAAGCTCACCTGAAAGCTTTAGTGAGAGGTGGGAAGGCTAAAGGCGGAGGACTGGGAGTTCAGTGTTGGATGAAGCTGGCGTCGCATAAGCCCAGGAGCACGTCACACGCAAATACAAACACGCATGGGAGTCGCAATCAGGACCAACTAGGACCAAGACGTAACACAAAGTTATATCATTCACGGGCCGGTCTGCAAGAAGACACTGATGGGAAGAAAAGGGTCGCAGAACGGAGACGAGAAGTGTGCGGCGCGACAAGATGAAGCCGGAAGATTGAGTAGAGCTAGAGGGAAAGCTCGGGGTGGGCAAAGTGATGGCACAAGTTAGAAGATTCCGCGGGCTGCAGAGCTGCCTTACGGCGGGCGCTAAGAATTTTCGTCCAGCCACAGCCTTCTGGGCAGGAGGCATTGGACGAGCCATATCCGGATACCGGGGATACAGATAGTCCGTGGCCAGCCTCTCTTCACATGTACCCACATTCATCTAGCGTGGGACTTGGGCTGGCCGGCCGTGCACGTGCGAGGTGGCGCCGGTCGCGCTGCTAGGGCGAGAAAGTCTGCAACCACTCAACGCGGTAACGCGCTTTTGGTCTCCGTCAAAGGGTCCGGGCAGTCGCGTCCTACAACCCAGCCCACTCTCAGCAGGACCCACCAAACCCACGTCAATAAGGTACCGCCGCCTCGCGATTATCAGAGGTCGGCTCTTCTCCAAAACAAAGCTGCATCGAAATCTCTCTGACCCATATCTCGCTTTTTCCCCTTCTACATATAATATTTGCTCTCCGCATTTACACCTCTAAGTCACAGCGTGCTTGCCACTTGTGCTCGGTTACAGCTACCCAGGCGACTAAATAAAAGAAAATCGAAAGAGTTGCCGCTGTTAGGACCACCCTATTCTACTCCTCACGATGTCGGTAGTTTCTCTCCTCGGGGTCAATATCCTCAATAACCCCGCCAAATTCACCGACAAGTACGAATTCGAGATTACGTTTGAATGTCTCGAGTCACTAGAGAAAGGTAGGTCGACCACCTTTTAGTTGCAATCTTTCGACATGATCCAATATTTCGTGGTTCCTCCTGCTCACCAACTTCCATTTTGCAGACCTGGAGTGGAAGCTCACCTATGTCGGCTCTGCCACCTCGTAAGTTGTCACACCGCCCCCATTATTTACAAGACCTTTCCTTACAGGCTTTTCTCCCCCCTTCTTAGTGACCAGTACGACCAGGAGCTCGATTCCCTTCTCGTCGGCCCCATCCCTATCGGCGTCAACAAGTTCATCTTCGAGGCAGATGCACCTGACACCAAGCGCATTCCTGATGCTGATGTTCTCGGTGTCACTGTTGTCCTTTTGACGTGTGCTTACGATGGGCGCGAATTTGTTCGTGTTGGCTATTATGTCAACAACGAGTACGATTCGGATGAACTCAACGCAGACCCCCCCGCCAAACCGATTATCGAGAAGATCCGTCGCAACGTCCTAGCAGACAAGCCCAGAGTTACGCGCTTTGCCATCAAATGGTACGTTAATCTATGCTTACAGCTGAGCGCCGTCTTTCTCCCTTGATATTCTCCTCTTGTTGTTTGGCAAACCCTAACGGAATGACAGGGACTCCGAAGCTTCAGCACCTGCCGAATTCCCTCCGGAGCAACCCGAAGCCGACGCCCAAGTCGACGAGGAAGAGTACGGTGCAGAAGAGTTAGATGAGGAGGAGGCCGAAGAAGTTGCGGCTGCGGATGCAAATGGCGAAGCTGCAGTAGCTGCGGTTGGTGGCGACACTGAGATGGGAGGTGGTGAGGGTGAAGTTGCTGATGAAGATGAAATGTCTGAGGATGGCAGCGTCGACCTCGAGAACGACAGTGAGGACGAGTTGGAGGAGGAAGAGGGTGATGGCGAAGCTGTCGATGGTGGCGATGATGCCATGGAAGTCGACGACAAGACCGCCGAGGATGGCTCGAAAGCCCAGGAAGTCATGGCACACTAGCACGACCATCGCGTTCCGGGCTGCGGAGCCGAGAAGAAGTAAAAAATAAAGTGAAAAGAGCCTTTGATTCCCCCCTACGCTTTGTTGGTTGAGTTTGCGGGCACGACACCAATTTTGTCTACATGAGTTACGAGAAGGTTGATTTTGCGGGTGCTTTCCCGGGTTGTTCTTGAAGGCTACTGAGCATGATGGTTTGGCATCCTAGAGGATATAGATGCCGTTTGCAGTATTTAGATCTGATCACTCTCGAGTACACATTGATTCCCCCTGAGAAAGAACACAATTTGCAGCACCAATACCTTTCTCTCCGTGGCTTGTGTGAACTGCGTAGACCTGGGAACGTTCCCAAGCACAGTGCAACCTCGCTGCTAAAGCAGACTGGCTGTTGAATGTCGGGTTCTATTCACAAAGATTGGGAATCCTAGGCATCCAGCTGAGGCTGCCAGGGGGGCACATTAGCTACCCCGCACCACTGTTGGAAATACGTCCTGGGGTTTAAACACACTTGAGAAATAAGCTCACTATGTAGGTTCGCTCTACATTCTCAATGCCCTTTCGCAGTTACGCAATGCTCCACCTTTTGTTTTGGTGGATGGGATGTTTTATTTACCTCCTGGTTTGCACGAACAACCTCGTCTCAGATACATCAGCTACACCTACAACGGACCGCAATGGGGATCAACGGAAAGCGACAAAACATAACTGGACGATCATACTTGTAAAGTGACAGAATTTGTTCATATCTTGTAGTTTCTCCCTGATCCGAAATACCTGAAAATTATCCCCACATTTGATTTGTCGTATATTCTTCCTGCTGTGAACCGATTGGTTGATCGCCGCTAAAAAGAAATTCCAGCGAGAGCTGCATTGTGAGACATAACCGGCAAAGGTCAAGTGTAACAGCGAACGCACGCGATATATAATATGAGGCGATGCTGGATAACTCAAGGAAGACATAAGGATCATTGATTAACATTTTTGTTCAATTTTTGTTTGTTGTCTTGAACAAACCCAGCAAAGCTTGCCCAGGAGGGTGATATTTGTTGCGTACCCGCCAGCCTGCAGGGCAGGCCATTTTCACTTGCCAGGGCTGGAGAATGCGGCTGGAGGCATCATGCACAGCCGACAGCCTGCATGGCGGTGGGCTGTGGGACAAGGCTCGCTATTTCAATTCTGTGCTCCTCCTCCCCCCTTTCTGAAGATGTTCATCAACTCTTCGCTGGCTAGTCCGACGATTACTCGTATGCGCAATGGCTGCCCAGCGATGCCAGAGCTGCTCGGATATCACGATGCTGCGCTTGATGCCAGGTAGGAAGTTCGACGGGCAGAGTGCTTTGCGGCGTACGGCTAGAACTAACTCTGTATTTTATCCAGGAGATTCGGATTGGCAGCAAGAGGACATAAACTCGGCTGCTCTTCACCTTGACAAGCCGGCAGACTGGTTTCAGTTTTGTGAACCGGCGCAGGCCTGCATTATGTAAGTCAAAGCCAATATTGATCGTCCTCAAGAAACGCTCACAAAGGACCTCTCGCGAGCAGATTCGCCAGCGCCAATAAAATCCGCAAGTGCTCTGTGTGTCGGTACTCGCTGGATCACATTTTCCGCATACCCAAGCAGTGGTGGACAGATTACTGCAAGAATATGAATGGATACTTTGGCACTGAAGAAGTGGCTGATAGCTCAGGGGTTTTGGGCCGCAGTATGTATTCCTCGTCTAAAACGCCAGTCTTGCAGTGTCGCATCTAATGGATGAATAGATATGTGGGCGTTCTTCGAGATTAAGTACGTAGATCCCAAGGGAACATCCAACCCAGGTGCAGGTAAGGATTACGAGTGGTCAAAAATCAATGTCTTCTCTCGCTGGATTCCCTCGACACAACAGACTACACTTTTGATTTTCGACGCTGGAGACCGAAATTTAGGTCCGCTCCGAGAATCACTCACGGCTCCGGGAGCAGTCCACCCGAGTGACCCGTTTTGGATATTCAGCAGTGTTGCGAGCGTGCTTGCAGAGTGTGAAGACTCTAGCGTATGGGCGGTGCGCGACCGGATTAGAAGTATAGAGAAGCAACCCCCACCTCAAGGCAAACCAGAGCCAGATTATCGCGAACTTCACAATATAGCCCGCCACACTACCCACGTTACGGAAACACTAGATGTCGCAACCTCCACCTTGAAGGCAATAATAACACAGCAGGATCTCTTCATGAAAGACTCCACCGAGGACAAAAGGCGCATCTCGAAGAATATCAACGACCATCTCCTATTCTGCAACCAGATGCTGATCAGTCTCCGGCATCGGTCAATTTCGAATGAGAAAAGGCTGCAGAATGAGATCCAGCTTGCATTCAATACCGTAGCTCAGTATGATTCGCGGGTATCCGTCGAGATCAGCCACGCAGCGCGCGTGGATAGTGCAGCTATGAGAACTGTTTCCTTCCTAACCATGGTTTTCCTCCCACCAACATTTGTATCCGCCATATTCAGCATGTCATTCTTCAATTACGATCGCGATTTAGGCTGGTCTGTTTCTGATAAGTTCTGGTTGTATTGGGTGGTTGCGCTTCCCCTCACCCTCATTGCGGTCCTGGTGTGGAAATACTGGTCTAAACTTTTCCATATAGACGTCAACACAGCGGATGGTCGACATCGTTGGCGTAGAAGACGCGACAATGGAGGGTCTGACGCCACACAGCTGTACCAGATTTATGGAAAAAGCTTCCCGTCCCAGCAGCAATCTGCATAAACAAGCGACGACTTGAGCATATAGATTGCCCTGCATTCTAGTGTATTTAGAAAATGAAAATCTATATCTATATCTAAGTAATACCTTATCTTCTAACCCGACAGAGTTTCCCTTCTATGAACGCGCACTCGTGACGTTTTCCCAATTTTGTTGTTTCCAGATTACTTCAATTTTCTTTTATTACCTGATCCTGTCCGCGAAAAACAGACCGTATACGTTATGAGCTATTTAGCTGTTTTGGTAGCTTTGCTTCTAAACTTCATCATTAAGAACACCAGTGCATAAGAAGAGATGCAGAATAGGGCAGTGATTCCCGTCTAGAAAATATTAGTACACGATTCTTTGCAAGGAGTTCTATGCGTTATATAGACTACTACTAAGTAGAAGAAGCTTTGCGAGGAACTTACATCTCTCCATCGATAATAATATGCGTTGATGTTCAACGTCTTGAGGTAATCAGCACCGGTGCTGTACTCGCAATAGCCGCAGGTTGCCGTGCTGGAGGCATCGACGACGTAGCCAGAGTGCTGGGAGAGGAAGCCGGACATGTAGTCTCCGCACGTGCTGTTGGGCGGCAAAGGGATGTACGTAAGCTCGCTGGACTGACACTCGATTTGGACGTTCCAGGCTACCGGAGTCACAAGACTACCGATAAGATAATTGAAAGGGTCGAGATAATAGATCCAATACCGCCAGAAAGACTGCATCATGGAGTAGGGAACGAACACGCCGCTGAAGCTGATGAGCATGCAACCGATGAGAATCGGGTTCAGCAAAGCGGCAAAGTATTCATTCGGACTGTATGCCGCAATTGCCTATGAAATAGGTTACTGACGAGTTACTCGGTCGTTGGTGTTTCGAATCTCTTACCTGTCCAATAGAAGTGTACAAGAACTCATAGACTAAAATTCAGTCGATGTTAACTAACCACTCCATTTCACTACAGGGGGCAAACAACTACTCACAAAGCATCTCGAGGTAGACCTGGCCGGAGGCGCTGGCTTCGACTGGGAACCCACATGTAAAATACCAGCACACGAAATAAAGAGTACCGCAGATGATGAGGATTGGGATCTCTGAAATCAGCTGCGCTGAGATGAACGAAAGCCAGCTGTACGTCTTCGACTTCTTCTCCCTCGTCTCAAAGATATCTCGGTTGCTGATAAACAGCGGCTGCAGCTGGTTTATACAACCGGGTGCCACGAAGACGAAGTTGAAGACGGACATGAGGCGGAGCTGCACGTCGAACGTGCCAGCACCAATCATCCAGAAGGTGAAGCCGCCGAACAAGGCATTGGACACGTGGAGGCCGATCTTGTTCCAGATGTAATCTGGGTTCCTCCAAAGCGAGATGAGCTGGCGCTTCGTGACCAGTGTGATCTGGTATAACAGGGGGGCCGCGAAGTCCTTGAGCTCTTCGTCCGTAGCTGTTTCGGGGGCGTCATCGCTCACGGCTTCGAGCTTCTCGAGCTCCACCATCATTTCCATTCTCTGCTCAGAGTCATTCCACTGCTGCGTCCAGTCGATCTCTTTTCCGAAGCGTCCCTGGACCACGTCGACGATGTGCTCGGCAGGGTTGGCGCCCTCTGGGCAAGGGAGCCCACGCTGCGCAAAATAATCCAAGACTAAAGCAGAATCTTTTCCGGTGGGACCGAAGTACGTGGTCTTGCCACCCTTTGCCAACAGGAGTAGCGAATCAAATGCTTCAAACAAGGCAGCAGACGGCTGGTGGATCGTAGCAATGACGGTCTGACCGGCGGATGCTAGTTTCCGCATGTAACGGCAGATTTCGAAGGCAGATTGTCCATCTAAACCAGAGGTAGGTTCATCGAGGAAGAGAAGAGAGGGCTTGGCCACCAGCTCGGTGGCAATGGTTAGTCTCTTGCGCTGCTCGATGGACAGACCAGAACCTGGACCTGTAGGGGCAAAGCAAAGAGATTTTAGTTCGGGCTTTGTTTGTGATGGAATGGGGGAAACTTACTGCCAATGATCGCATGCTGCAGAGGAGTGAGCTCTAGCAAATCCATAATTGACTCGACATAATCCACCTTTTCGGCATCGGGAACCTCATAGTTCTGACGCAGCCGTGCAGCAAAGATCAACGCCTCGCGAACCGTGGCAGTAGGCTCGTGGACATCGTTCTGCTCACAGTAGCCGGTAGTGCGTTGGAAGCTAATTCCCTGTGGTTTGCCGTTGACCATGATCTTTCCCGTAATTCTTCCGGCGTCTTTTCTTTGGGCGAGAACATCCATCAGTGTGGTTTTTCCAGCACCTGAACTGCCCATCAAGGCGACTAGTTTCCCGGGGGTGACGTAGCCGGATACTTTCTGCAGTAGCTGCTTCTCTTTTCCTGCAACGTGCACGAAATAATCGATATCTCTGAACGTGAAGACCGTCTGGCCAGCGCTGATAGTTTCATCACTAAGTTCGCCAGAGGTTGGGGTGCCAGTTCCCGGAGCATGGCCCTTCTCGGAGTCATTCTCCTTAGCCTGTTCTCGCTGCTGGCTCCTCTTGTCAAACAACACCTTGGAGCCCTTATCCTCGTGAAGATTGACCTCGAATCCAATGGCACACATGATTGCAAAGAATATCCAAAATGCGATTACGATGCCAGCATTTCTCCAGGTGTGTTGTGTGGGGTCGCCATACTGGGCTACCAAATAACTTTCTCCGCTGACTCTTAAGGAGCCTGTCGTTGAGCCTGCCAGAGTGCAGCTGCGATAGGAGCTGGAGTCATACGAACCGCCGTAAGGAACAAATTGAGGCTCGACGCATTCGATGTCTACTCCACTCACTTCACTACCCATTGCAGCGCTGAAAACATAAGTGACTGGGTTAATGTATGCAATCCACCTAAACCAAGGGTGCATATCTGGGACAGGAATCAGATATCCTGTAGAGCGTAAAAGATTAGTTTCCATAATAATAACTAAATATAATTGGGGTCGCTCTTACCTGCGTAGACCATCATAACCATTGTGCACCAACCACTGATCTGTGAAGCCAGCCCAAAGTGCTTGCACCAAGCACCTATCATCCTATAGAAAGAGTTCAAGCAGAGCGAGTTGAGGATATATATGAACCACTGTGTGAAGAACTTCCCAGCATCATGCTCGAAGTTGGCCATGAAATAGAAAACGACCTCGAAGACACTGAAAATCACCAAGGCGATGGGGATATCTGCCAAGGTGCAAGCAATGGCGTGCGCCGAAGGCCGCGCAAATGCAAGCCGCTTCTGACGGGAAAAGATGGGCCTCCCCATGAAGGACGCAGTAGTCTCGGACATGCCCATGAGACCAAAGTGGAGGACAGGGAAGAATAGTGCACTTTGCTTCGAGAATATCGACGCACTCGTGGGCTGTAGATCGTAGAAGAGACTTCCTGCAATTAGAGAGACGACCAGTGCCGAGATGGCCTTGAGGCTGTTAGACCACAAATCGCCCCAGATAATTTGAAACTGTCTGAAAGTAGGCGTTTTAGCTTCTGATTTGTATCGGAAAAGAATCGATTGGGGACCTTAGCATTGTTACCTTTTGGTGCAGGCGAGAACCTGCCTCCCGAAAGAGACTTGATATGGACTTCCTTCACGCGATAGCAAGTGAGCGCTACGATTCTTGTGTGCTTTCCGCAGCTCCTTCAATCCCTCGATCTCGGCATGCAAGATCTCATGACTTGTTGATTTGAGCTCTTCCAGCATTTCGTGATAGACTGAGCTCGCCTTGTAGACCGTCTCGAAATCGTCAGCGGTGTTTGGAACGCTAGACTCGTATCCCGGCAGAACTTCTCGTTCCGTGTGAACGGCGACGGAGGTCAAGAAATCAGCAATATTTGCGCCAGGTGTGCAGCGGAAGCCCATCTCTTCAAAGTACTGCTTAGCCTTGGATGTTGGCCCGTAGTAGATCTCCCTGCCCTCTGCAAGGACGAGAACCTTGTCAAACTGGGAAAAGATGCCGTTTCCCGCCTGGTACAATGTCGCAATGATGGTCTTGCGCTGCTCGTCTGCAGCCTTGCGTAGGACATTTACAAAGTCCAGTGCAATGCTCGCGTCCAGACCACGGGTAGAGTTATCCCAGCACTGTATTGTAGCCTAAGAGTCATTAGTAAAGTGAGAAGGGATTCATGTCGCATATACCTTGACACACCTCGGTGGCCATCACCTCGGCAAGCGACACGCGCTTCCGCTCGCCGCCGGAGACGCCTCTAATATATTCATTTCCTACTACCGTCTCACTGGTGTGGCCAATTCCCAAGGAAGCAAGGATCCTGTCCGTGCTTTCATCTACGTATGAACGGCCGTCCAGCTTGGGAATTTTGTTAGAGGCTGCGAATTCCATGGTTTCCCCAACCTTTAATGTTGGAAAATGGAGGTCATCTTTGGCCTGTCAGCAATGCAACGTAACCCATGGACGGAGCTCGGGGTCATACCTTCAGTGTTCATGGTTATCTGGTGACGAAACTGTCTTGCCTCCTTATGATCCATATTTCCGTATTGAACCTGACCGTGAACATCGGGAAACTCTCCCCGCATGTTGGCGATGATTTTAAGCAGGGATGTGCATCCTGATCCGGGCCGGCCAAGGACGAGAAGCTGTGTAGTCTTTAGTATATGAATTTATCCTCGCCATTGCGAAGGAGATGGTCATACCATCTCGCCTGGTTTGACTTGACCGGTAACATCGTGCAAAATATGCTACATGGTCGGATCAGCTTAATTCACGTGTAGTTTAAGTTGAATCATCTCCACCAAAGACACGTACCCTTTTGGTTTTGGTTTCTCGACGGAAAGGCGCCAACATATCGGTAACCACAGATGCGCAGGTGGGTCCATAATCCTCTCCGAGCCCAAACACTTCAACACCAACGTCTTGGAAGGACACAGTTAGGCCAGCGCCCGAGTCCGGGACGACTATGTCGGAACCACCGCCCCCCGACTGTGGTGTTCGCGGCTGTGGGCTTGCTGTTGAACCCGGTGTGAAAGACATCTTGACACTGCAGTTGTAGTCCACTTGGTCAGTCGTACCGTGTTGCACCCTAGAGTCTGCATGGTCAGGAATTGGTATGGATAGAAGGCTCTCGTTCTTATATACGGACACGAGCACAGATGATCAAACTTAGACATTTTGAAACTCGAAGTGTTGTAATCACAAATCCAAATCAGCCTCCATCGCGGATACTACGCTCCGTAATTCCGACATGCTACTCATTCTCCTTTGCGGCTTGAATACTTCGTAGTGTTTTAGAGATGCCGGTCTCTTGAGCCAATAGGAAGTCAAGAATGCCCGATAGTCGCTCCCGCGTTGATCTGCGTAAAGTGGGCACGGCTTCGGCTGTTGTTACGGCTGGTCACTTTTAGGCCCATCTGATAATCCATAAATCGCACTAATAAAAGTCAAGACCTTCGGAATTACGGATTTACGGATTTGTGACATCCGCTGCTCCTGTGCTTTCTTATAACCATTTCATAAAAGTTGCAGACTACGCGTTGTTGTGATCGCCAACTTCGGATTTCTTACTGTCCCGTTCCAACTGAGATTGCATTTCCATACTCCGTACAAGGCAGCCATCGAATCTCTTTTTGCTCATCCGACAGCTGCCCCACTCCGTAAGTCCTGGGTTCAGACGCCGCAGAGGTACAGGCAACCTGGTGTTCAGTCAAATTATTTGCTAGGGATCACGGGTGGCTCGGAAAGAGATCCTCTCAGTGTCAAGACAATACAGAGCTACTTGCTCCGTCAAGTCTCCGGTAGGATATACAACAAAAGCTGTGGACGAAGTAATCCACGCTTGGAATCAGGAACACGGTACTAGAAATGGAAGACAGGCTCGAAAAGATATCCAAAGCCTGTGAACCGTGCCGGAGACGGAAGATTCGGTGCAACGGGGATAAACCTTGCAATCGCTGTCGGAATAAGCCTTCTGAATGCGAGTATCGCCTGCGTGCCAGGATACGCAAGTCAACCCAACGGAGAGCTGCGTCGGACGCGACCCTTGGACCTCCACCCGAACCGCGGGCTACATCTCCTCACTTCATCGACACCGTGGCCGCTACGCAAACAGACGTGCATGCAGATGCTGCGCGGAGCAAGCTCTACCACAGCGTGGCGGCCACGCACGGCAATGAATCCGACTCCACCGATAGCTCACGGCTGTTCTACGGACCGTCTTCTCAATTTGCCTTTCTGCAGCAGCTTCACCGAGAGATCCTGTCATGTACCTCCCGGGGCCATCACAGCGACCGCGAGGTCCAGGAAGGAGGTGCAGGGTTGGACCTCTTCATGCAGAGGTCCATATTCTTTGGCACAGCTCCACGATCGGGGTTGGGTAATTTGCAGCCATCCAGTTCTCTGGCATCTGTGGTCCCACTTGAGCAGGCTACCGAGTTCATGAACAATTTCAAGGTGGCTTTCCGTCACAACTTGCCTATGTTCAATGACGCAGAACTTGATGATATGCTCCAGCATGTCTATACCCAAGTGCCCGATGCCGCTTCGATATCATCACAGACCCGAGCTGTCACTTTAGCAGTGCTTGCCATCGGTGCCTTAACCACCATCCATACCGATCTGGCAGAATTCTTATTCATCAAATCAAAGCAAGAAGCCGTCGTATACGATGACACGGTCAGCATTCCAATGATCCAGCTCTCTATACTGCTGGCAGAATATCAGACCAATATGGGCCGGCCCAATTCCGCCTATCTCAATTTGGGAGTGGCGTGTAGAAAGGCGTTCGCCATGGGTCTTCATAAAGAGAACGATGCAACATTAGGAGCCTCGGAGGGCGTGCAGAAACGTCGTATCACACTGTGGTGTATGTACTTTAGTGAAAGGTAATCCCGCCAACCCCCGTTCTCCTTGTCGATATAGTTACATGTGAGCATAGGCCTAACGTACAACTTGTAGCTGGCACGCTCTTACCCTTGGGAGGGAGACCTCTATTAGGATGGCGGATATCTCGACACCATTTCCGGATGCCCAGCCGGTCCTGGTCAGCCTCTGTAAGCTGGCTCACATAACAGTGGATGGCGCTAAGATTTTGTATGGACGTCGATACGCGTCACTGGGACAATTGTATGTCGCTGCGGAAAAGGTGCACGCTCAGCTGCGCGAGTTTGCCGAGCGTTCCGGCGTGGGCTCCGTAGGGATCATCAACAAAAATAAAATACCGGATGGTGTTGCATCCTTACAGCTTCATAACGGTGAGCAATTCTCATTCACTAGCATCGATAGCGAAGAAAGGGGTAAATGCGGTTGTCTAATAGTCATCTAGCATACTATCATTCGATCCTCCTCACGTTCAGACCATTTTTAATTGCCGAGTCAGCTCTACGTCTAAGCCCCAGTGCCGGATCGGAGGGAATATGGCTTCGACAAGCGTGTCGGTATGCTATCGACGCTGCGCAGGACTCGATAGTATATACTGACGCTTCGGTTCGCAAAACAGCTGCGTGCAAGGTGAGTTATATGCGTCTCTTCAAAGGATTAACGGGAATATGCATGGTTTCTCACCCTCGGGATCAATATATATCTAGGGATTACGATATACCGCATTCTACATCGACTCAGCATGCGTCGTCTTGCTGTATGATATTCTCCGGCATCCTTCCAAGCACACATACCATGTTGAATATATTCAAATGGGCCTGAATGCTCTCGGTGGGTTAATCGAAGATGAACCGCCAACCGTCTCGAAAAGGTCGATGGAACAGGGGCTGCGTATCGTTGAAGCAGCGATCTTCAGGAAGGCGCAAGATACTCACTCCCGGCTTGGTTCAGCACCTGGAGAGCAGATTTCAACAAGCCCAAAGCAGATTGGTAGGGGGGATCAGCTCATCCACCAAAACATACAGATTCCATCTCTAAATGCGCAGTCCACGTATCCAGTACAACAATGGATCCATTTCAGCGATCTTCCTGGAGGGGCCGGGTCGGATCCAGAGCAGATTCCCAACGGTTTGGATGGCCTACTGCCTTTCGACGGCTCTGCTACGTTGTATCCTCAGTACGATGTGTTAACTACAGACCTATTCAATTTCTTTCCCCTTGACCTGATGTCACCTCACACCGCCTCGACTCTCGACAGCAACACTTAAAGCCCTGTCGAGATTGATTTGTCACCATTAAAACATGGAGAGTTGTCAAACGCCAACTTATTACCTAGTGAAGGGCCTCACAATCGCAGTTCACAATGGTTATGCAGCCAAGTTGCCCACGGCGTTGCACATATAGCATAGCTCTGGTACCATCATACGCCCGGCCAATCCCAGCGCTCCGTACTGTTAGTCTGCCGCAAGCTAATTTACCTATCAACGGTGAAAGATATCAAGTGGATCCGATCACACGACAACTCGAGACATCATGAATGATGTGGAAGACCTAGGACACAACGCCATCACTTACCTAGTATGTCTTCCCAATTTCTTGTTATCACCGATATCGGTTGATAAGGCCGTTTGGATAGAGTCCATCCCTATATCCCTGGGCATTAGAGATGTGATGACTCAAGAATTCACATGCCAGACTTTCTAAGTTAAGCTGGATCGGAGAGCTTCAACAGGGGAGCTGCTCTTAGCCGTCAAGCTCGGTAAGCGTCGGTTTTAGAAATGGGCGTTACAAAGGGGGCTTAGCTAGACTGCGTTTGACTTTTTAGGACAGTGAAAAACTGGCCGTCTACCACAATACAGTCTGATCTCAGAGAGGCTTGAGACATCATCAAAACTGAAATAATAGAGATCTTGAGAAGAATGTAATTCCAGAGATACATAGAAATATTCTTATACTAATGATACCAGGTGAACTCCTACAGTTTTCAATTTTCTTAAGCAGCGAAGTCTTTCACCCCCCCAAAAAAAAAACAGCAAACCAACCTAACTACGAAAAGTCCAAGCTCAGGTGAGTGAGGGTTGTAAAGCCTGTGGGTTTCGTAGTGTCCGAATCCTGCAAGAAGCTCTCGGGGGGCGCCGCTCTCCTGCCCGAGCCCCAGGAGGCGCTAGAAGCCCGCTAGAAGTTGACCACTGGGGATGGATTTATTTCCGCCCCAGAGAGGAGAGATGTGGAATTGATAGGAGCCTGGGGGGCCGTTTGCCAATATGGGGCCGCAGCCTCATCGAAATGCCCACCCCCATCCATCCCATCCAGAACGTGGGCGCCTGTCCTATCCCGGGGTATCTTCCCGCAAAGGCGGCTTGCTACGTCACGGATCCGCCCCATGGCTACTGACCCCGAAAACCCGGCTCTAACCAGTCTGGGCCGCCTTATCTTTGCATTCGCGAAGCTCTCGGCGGGCATGACCTGAGCACAGCCCGCCCAGTCTCCTCCGCCCGACACGTCGGCAAAGAGCGAGTTCGGTGTCCTGGTTTGGTCCAAGTCTCCCTTGCCAACCATGATCTTGCGTCCAATGGACTGGGGCGTACATGGGACGGCCAGCAGGTTGCATCATGGCCGACCGTTTCTGGTCACCAGTCTGTCTGTCACACTGCGCATGCGCGCGCGCCTCAGCCGCAAATGGAACCCCGCCTGCGTCTGCCATAGAGGTGTGTACGCCAGGCTCGGTGTTTCATTTGCAATAGTACACTCGTGTAGATAAATAAGAGACTCGTTAGGGCCATCTTCACATCTCATCCACCACCAAGTCTTCCCGGCCATAAGTAGGATTTATCTGCTCCTGCTTGGACTGTTGCTTCATATTATAAGTTAATCCTATATTCAATCAAATTGGCGATTCTCTCCTTTCGTTTTTTTTAGAGAGAGCAGTAACTACTTTTACCACCCACTGCTCGTAATACCACATCCTATTTGTGATTTTGTATCTGCCTAGTCGCGTGTGTGTGTGTGTGCCTGCCTCGCCATGTCGCGATCTCACTATGAAGAGCTTCTCCGGCAGGTCGAGGAGCACCATACGCGCTATCTGCGCAGCCTTCGGGAGTTCGTCGAAGCAGCTGGAGAGGAACGGAATGTTGGACCGCACACGCCTCCGCTGAAACCCGTGGCGCCAGCGCCAACTTTTGCCAGCGAGTTCTCTCCCGTGCTTGTGACCGGCCGTAGACCTCGCCGTCTTACGAATGAGACTGGTGAGAGACGGCCCTCAGG
The DNA here is from genome assembly GCA_021365275.1 of Xylariales sp. PMI_506. Classification (NCBI taxonomy): domain Eukaryota; kingdom Fungi; phylum Ascomycota; class Sordariomycetes; order Xylariales; species Xylariales sp. PMI_506. The sequence continues at coordinate 114,292 of JAJTIY010000004.1, read as the reverse complement.
GCTGAAGAACATCCCCGCCTCGTTGCAAGGAGTTGACATAGAGAGCAGCGATGACGAGGACTTCCAGCCTCTGGCCATATCGCCAACCCCCACTGGCCTGTCCAACATCGATCATCTCTATGTGCAGCAGCCTTTGGCTCAAGAATATTTCGACGACCACAGCCTGTTTCTTCACCTACGGCACGCCTTATTTGGAGAAGCAACGCAGAGGGCGTTGGAGAAAGTCTTCAAGAGGCGTGAGGAGCTTGACATAACCACCATGTTTCAGGTATTAGATAGCGAGGACGAGGAGTTGCAGAATAGCGCCACCTATGAAGTATATGAGGTCGGAAAAGATGGCCAAGCTATCCAGAAGCACGCCGATGATGACAACGACGCAGAATGCATTTTAGAGGCCCAAACAGTCTGGGACACAATCAAGGTAAGTATCCTCCCTCCCTCTAAGTCAGAAAACATTCAAGGAGGACCCTGTCTGATAATGGAAATAGTACACAAACTCTGGAGGCCAAGCTGTTGGCAGGATTGTGTGAGTTGCTGCTGACCCTTTTTATTGTCCCCCTACCTTCTCTCCGTTTTCCTCTCAACATCAGGCCTGTGATACAAAAATCCTAAGCGTTACGATAAATCAGATCTACATGTCTATTTTCTCGTTCCTCGACTGACCTGTGTCGCCTACAGCTCGCTTTTCGAACCCTCGCCGCTTATGCTTGGAGCAATCCATCTCAACATGAGCCAGCAATTTGACATGGATGAAATATTTCAGCAACTCGTGACCACGGAAGGTAACAAGGGCAAGACTAAGGTAGACCATCCATTATTCTATTTATTTTTATCATATAGCTAACGCGAGAAAGGCATATATGCATCGTGCCTTTGAGTCTACTGAACTACGCCGCCGGAGCTTTTTTTTCGTTTTCAAGTACTACACCGTCGTGAAAGACGGTTTTGCACCTGCCGCATGGCAGGCCCATGACGAGCGGCCCGAGGATAAGCGTTCCCAGGATCACATTGACATAAGCGAAGGCAGCTCAATTATTGGGCTCTCTTTATCCGGTGACCACATCCGAACAGTGGAACGCAAGAGAAAGAGGGCCAAAACTCAAGCAGGCTGCATATATGACGCATTTGGCCCCTGGCAGCTTTTGAACATTCAATGCTTCCCTGATGATGAGCACGAAGTACGACACAAAGACTCTCGCAAGGACTACTGCAACGGCCCTCATGCGTTCCTTGACAGTTTGGCCGTCGAGTATCGCGATGCTGTCAAGCGCAACCTGGCTCTCCATGACCTCATTACCAAACTTATTCATCCTCCAGTATGCTCATCTTCCTTCCTCAAGTCTCGGATCTACCTTTGCTAACCAGAATTGGAAACCAGGCGGATTTCATATTCAATTATCGTCTTCGGGACAAGTTGTTGTTCGAGGACCAGCACTACACATATTCACGCCGCTACTTCTGGGCTTACAATACCCTAGGCGTGATAAATGAAGGGATTAAATCCATGATCACGGCGTACAGTGAGACTTTCCCCAAGGACTTCTGGACGGGCCGCCATCAAACACTGTTCCCGCACCCAGATGCCGCGCACGGCTCGCCCGAGTTTCTGGCGTACTTGAACAAGCTGCGGCCTCTGAGGCAGGAGCTGGATGCGACTGTCACCCAGCTCTGGCGCGTGTACGAGAAGAACGAGGCCACGCGCCAGGAGATCAAGAGCCTGCGGGACCAGCTCTTCTCGGGAAGCAGCGTCAAGGAGAGCCGGCGGGCGATCGAGCAGGGCGACAACATCAAGCTCCTCACCAGCCTGAGCATGATCTTCCTGCCTCTGACCTTCGTCACCAGCGTCTGGAGCATGACCGGGTTTCCCCTGGACGTGGACGACTGGCAGTTCCCCGTGACCATGATCTGCGCTTGCGTGCCGTTCCTGCTGTTCGTGTGCATGCTCCAGACCAGGTACGGGATGGAGGCCTTCGTCGGCAGCTTCGAGTGGCTGGACAGAAGGTTCCGGGCCATCAGTGCCTCGATGAGCTGGAAGAGGGATGGCCGGGCACTTCCGTCACTGCCGCCGCCGCTACCCACACCTACACCACTGAGACAGCCTACGCGTGCACAGGTAGCACCTGGCAAGAGTCCAGACGGTGAACCGCTGTCCAGGGCCGAGTCTCGTCCCAAGAAGAGAAAGCGGTTCTCGAGGCGCGGTACGATACCGCACGGCACCGATGCTAGCGGTCCAACGGCGGGTAGCAAAGGAACACGGAAGGTAGAGTGGCGGTGGTGGCGGAATGCATCATCCAAGACAAGTGAGGGAGTAGTGTAACGATGGTGATGATGTTTTGTATTCTTTTGGCGATGTATATATATATATCACAGCATGTAAGATCATTGTATCTGGTAGAGCTTATATTTTAGATCAGTTCTCTTGAACTTGGCAATCACTGTACCTCGGTTTTATTACCCCAGAAGCATCAGGCTGAGACTTTTGAAGAGCCTGCTCGCCTAAATGCGCTTAGCTTTCAGGTCTTGAGATCTAGGAGCCTTTGCTCCGAAGAAGTGGCGTTTTTCCGCCAATATGTGTCGGCCTGAAAGTACTTTTGCCATGGTGCGGCCCAGTCATCCTGCTCACTACGGCTGTGATAAGAAGCTGCCCCAATGTGTGGGCATCGCTGCCGGGAGGGGCAAATACAGCGACCTGACTTTCTAACTCCATGGCCAGCCAGGAATGGGTAAAACGTAAAACGGCCGGTAAGTGGCGCTAACATGAATATTTAGTTATACCCATGCGGCCAATAGATAATAACTAAAAAAATGCCAATATATCTACGTTTCCCGAATGCATTGCGGCTTTCACGAAGATATCTCTCATGATCTTAACTCCAGTAATACTGGTCCCAATCCTGCTCAAGTGTAGGCTATTTTCGCCGAGAACTTTCGGCTGGCGAAGCGCTTGGGGACTGTTCTTCTAATTGACGAAGCTGATATTTTCATGGAGTGCCCTAATTCCACCGATCTGACTCGAAATGCTTCGCTGTAATCTTGTTAGGTTTCTACACACTTTGGAATATGATAATGGAATTCTCTTTTTGACGACTAACCGAGTTGGAACCTTTGACTACGCTTTTGTCTCCCGCGCGCACCTCAAACTGTGGTGTACGGAGTTTGCCGATGAAGAAAGGCAGACTGTGTGGCAGAACTTCATCAAAAAACTAGACCAGATCGGGGAGACTACGTAAGACTTAACTCTGAGGCTAAAGAGTACATTTGAAGCAACGCTGTGAAAATCCTGAAATGGGATGGACGTGAAATACGGAGTGGTGAGATTGCTATCAAATTTAGTCATTGTCTCTTATCTCCCTCTACAATACACCGATTATGATTAAGCGCGCATCAAAGCCTTTTAGATGGCAGTCGCTCTGGCAGAACTCGATAACGAAAAGGGCGAGGAGGGAAAGATTCTCGTCATGGACGACCATGTTAGACCCGTGATCGAGCTGTCCCAAGACTTCAAAAACCACTTGGGTGATCTTCATATAACGTAAAGGAAGCAAAGCAAGCTGGGCTTTCCGAAAAATAGCAGCAGCCTTTGCCCGCCACAGTCAAAGAGTTTAACTCGTGCAGATTGCCTTGCGCAACCACCGTTGCTTGCAAATGGCAACCTTTCCTCATGCAACCAACTTTTATCTTCACGATGGCATCAGCATCCCCGTCCTTGTCAGTCTCAACTTTACCCACAACGAGAAAATGGCCTCAGATATAGATGAAGGAGATGACATGCCTACGATTCGATTCACAAGCATTGAAGACCTCTTCGAGATAGTTAGGCAGGTCCAAGGCGACTTTCTCGTTCTTACCGGTATGTGTTCCTTGACCTCGATTATTATTATTAAAAAGAAAAAAAAAGAACAATCTATTAATCAATAAGTAGAAGTCTCTCCCGCTACGTTTGAGGACCTGTACCTCCAAGAAAAACGCCCTTTTCGCATCCGTCGGTACCATGCTAGTAGGGGTATTCTGATTGTTACAATCCCTACCAGCCTACACGAAGCACTTCACCTTCAAATCTGGTACATTTTCACTCTCTTTCTTTTCCGAAGTGGGCTAGGAACAAGTTGGACACCGATCGGTAGTACTACCTTTCGACCACGAGGTCACCCTGGAGGCGATGGTGGAGAAGGCGATTCAAGTGGTGGCCCAAGCCCACTATGTGATCCTGCAGACTCCTGGCCAACGCTGGTTATTGAGGCCGGAGACTCTGAGACTCTATCTGCCCTTCGAGATGATATGAGGTGGTGGTTTTCAGCGTCAGAACACAACGTCAAGATTGTACTTCTCACCAAGTTTGATCACCAAAACCAAAGGATCATCATTGAGAGATGGGAAGAAGAGTCGCAAAATCGCCAAGGAGCTACAAATACACGGCAGGTTACCAGTGGAAATACTCTCCAACCAGTATTACGGCAGAGTATTAGGATCACCAAAGACACAACTACCAATCCGGCGTCGTACCATGTCACTCGAGATGTACTGGTACTCCCATTTAAGCATCTCTTTCTCCGAGATCCAGGACCACAAGAGGGCGATTGTATCATTAGTGTCACAGAGCTGGCGACTTATGCGGAAAATATCTGGGGAAATGTTTAAGATAAGTTGGTACCTAACCAATAAGGAATCGGAACCCGCAACATTGACACGGATATTACAAGTCGTAGTTGGCCCAGATTTCCAATTCTTGCCCCTCCCCTGAAGCGTGGCGTCGTATCCTTTCCCATACAACCCTGCGTCTTCTCCTATCCAGTGAACTGCTGGGTAGGGCTTGTTCTCACTGGCTACCGCGTGTCTGGGGGCAGGATATGCCTGGATGGAAATTTTCCAGATACAAGAAGTACTCACTATTTGCCAGATATGATAGCAATATGAATATGTTCGATTCATCACCACTCTAACGGCTACCCACTGTCAATGTAGATTTCATTACTATCACTACAAATTTATTTACGCGCCTTCCTCTAATCTTACATTTTGCCTACATTTAAAAAAGAAAAAAAAAGAAGAAAGGGCTCCTTGCACCCAAGCGGATTGCACATTAGGTCGTATGAATCAGTGTATCCAAGGACAAGGCAGAAGCGACCACGCTTTGTGTAATCACCAGGCTTTTCTCTCACGCAGGGAAAAAGGCAGAAAACAGTACCAAAGCAATGCAATGGGTACTCTGCTTTCCAGGCCTCGTTCCCCAGCTGGTTTACCAAAAGCAAATGCCGTCAGGTGCGGCTACCACTTCGGCCTTTAAGATGAATCATCCCACAGCCAGTGGAATTGAAGGGCTAGTACAATATTGTGGCCCTAGGTCGAAAGGGGACACTTACCAAGCAGCGAATAGTATATGTTCAAAGAGCTTACCCCGGAGATCTCGATTGAAACTCTCAGTATGCAACAGACGAAGTAGGCTGGACGGCTTGTATGCGAAGTCCCATTTTGTCCCTTCACTACAAGAATATGATCCCAGTCTAGTGGATGGGTGAACACCAATAGCAGGGCTTTGCGCATCCGACCCTTGTCGATCTTTGCTTAATCGATGACGCCGATACGACAAGGTAAGCATGCGTTGTCACGAGCTGTGATTCGTCCTGTGCCATTACCATGCGCCCATACTGCTCATAGCGGAATCGGTTATCAACTCTTTTAATACGGTACAACTTGATTGGATGGCCAGTTAACGTCAAGCCAGGCGTGATTCGATATTGTATGAGACCACCCGGGCGTCGTTCGATTCGATGAGACAGCCCTGTATCCCAGTGTGGGATAATATAACTCGCGTAGAGTGGTCTGCTGCCGTTGCAGGTTCTGATATCGTCAACGTCAGGCTCGAGCTCGGCTCGTAGTTCCCCTTAAATACATTATCGGGCTTTCGTCGAGAAGAGTTGATTGCAATTCCCCGGCATAAAACTCACCCCGACCGCACAGCCCACCCCTATGCAGAAACAACAAGACTTTTTTTTTGTACCTCTGTACTCGCTACAGTACAGATAATCCGGGCTTCAGAAGTCCATTTCGATAGGCAAATAATTCCATCTAGCCTGCCATTTTCAGACTGTCTTCGCATCAAAACCCATCCGGCTGCAATTGCCCGCTAGTGTCGATCCTGACAAGAGTGTTGGCGTTCTCTATGCACTGTAATAGTGCTGGTCCAGCCGACCAATTCTCTAGCTGCTCAGTCACCATCTGAAACTCGTGTGATCGGTTAGTACAATTCTCCAGTCTCGTTTTTGTGGATGAGACGAAAACAGTTTCTTTTGAGGATGCTGTATCTCGCTTCGGCTTGCATATCCTACCTTAGCACTATCGGTTAGTTGCACGACCCCAAACGCAGGTTCGATCTCGAGCGCCATCTCCGGCGCCAGGAACCAGTCGCAGTTGATGGTCTTACTGAGGATGTTGAGCCAGCGTAAATCCTCCTGCAGTGCTTCGTCGTTCACCAGACGGTCCCTCAACGCCGGCCAGACCACAAAATCGATGATCTCCACGTGCGGACGGAAAAGCTGATCGGTTGTAGGTCGATACCACTCGGGCAGTGCCTCGTATGTATCGGGCCGTGGATCGACCAACCAGCGGGCCAGACTCCAGGTCAGTTGCATAGCTGCATAGGCTACAAAGTGGTGGTTCTTGTGTAGCAGGCTGAATACGAGGCCAGCCGCCCACTGGCACAGTAGGGTCGAGCGCCTATACTGACCATGGTCATATATTGCAGCAATATTGCAGTGTTTCCCCACAATAGCTTCCACTGATTGCCCGGATTGAATCTGCAACCGAGCTTCGCGTATAGTGGCCGCTACCGATTCCTTCACAGAGGGATCTCCTGTTTGTGTGTTTAAGGGTAAGATAGCCCAACGGGGTTCGAATAGATTTTCAATCTGCTGCTTTTGTATCTCGGGGGGGTAGTGGTTCGCTCCGATGCTGCTGGAAAAGGCAAGGTTGCCAAAGTCGCTGGAGGAACCGTGCCTACGAAGTTGGGGTCGTTCTGGTTCCTGATAGGTCGCCGACTTTTGGAGCAGGTTTCGACTGGGGGCGGAGGAAGCTGAGGCATCGGATTCGGTAGATACAAGCTCGTTTTGTGATGAGTTTGCCACGCTCTGATTTAGAGGATTCCCACCTCCCCACTTGCTTCTATTGAAAATAAATGGTGGCGGGTTTTCGCTCGCGCCGGCAGCTGCTGCTAACAACCTGCTATCATTGTTGGTCATGCACGAATATTTCTAAGCCTCATGATCCCAAAGGGCCAGCTATTTGATCCTTCAAGAGAGATTACCTACTGTTCTTCCTGACTTCCGAACGTAGTCGAGGTCTTGGTAGAGTTGAGTTCGATGTTATCTTCACCAAGCCTCATGGAACGGAAGAGTGCTATCGCATCTTTCATGTCACTATGCTTCAGAATGTCGAGCTTTCGGTTCAGTTCCGCGATTACACTATTCAGTCGGCTGATTTCGTGCTCTTGGCTCTGGTTCTTCGTCATGCCTGGGTGTAGCCTGTCGTACTGACATATCTGGCCTTTTTGCGTGCATCGTGAGCAAGAAGGTCGTTTACCGTCGCACTTGGGGTAGAGGGAAGGGTGGTCAGTTTCAAGGAAGCAGCGTAATTAAGGAGAAAAGAATGGTCCAGCCAGAGCAACGAACTCGAGTCTTCTTGAGCTGACAAGTCCGACAGGCGTTCTTAACCTGGCTTCGGCGGGGGGGATTATTAGTGAGTGAGGGTTCATCGGAATCTTCCGAGGCATCCTTGCGTCTCGGTGCCGGGGCAATCTCCCTGAATCGACCGAGATCGTCCGCATTTTGCATCGTGAAGAAGCTGCTGGACTGGGAAAGTTCGATGAGTGACCTTTCGACCCTGCCGACAGAGTCTTGAACTCAGCTCCACTGCCCATGACTTGAGATGAAGGGGCAACGCCCGCTATCAAATTAACGTACACGATCTCTCCGGAGAAAACTCCGAGGCACTACAGCCAATCAACCATCTTGTCTCCGCTTTGGCCTCGAATAGTCCTCGATACTCTGGTAAAAGGTTCGGTACACACGATAGAAAAAGATAAAATGCTATCAGTTAGCTTACTAGATCCGGATCTGGTGTGGTTTTAGCGAGACCAGCCACACAACAAATTTTGAGATTTGACTTGGAGATAATGCGGAGTTTAAATCACAATACACAATAGTTGGGCTCCAATATAAAGCTTTAGTCCAATGCAATCGTTCCTTGTGCCTGTTTTTGGCGATAAACAAGAGGTACAAGCTTCAATCTTCCCATCGTCCAGCTTCTTGTACACTTAGGCCAACCAACGCCTTGGTCAAGTTGTTCAATCTCAAACGCGGGGATACAAACAATGATGTCGAAGCCGCGAGTAGCATGGATACCCAAGTCCATGATTGAACGTGGCCATGCAACGGGACAAGAACCTCTAGGGTAGACTATAGGGACTTAGGGTTTGCTGAGCTGTCATAAACAAAATCTGCTTGGTGGTGAGGTGAAGCGGTCTGGCTTGGGCTATTTAGGAAGTGATTTGTCAAATTGGTGATCGTTTTTTCTCTAACCTCGGCACGCATACTGCAAAAACATCGAGGCGTTACCGTATTATACATATAATGGATGAGATTCGGGCAGCGGGGGAGAAGGTATCTCAAAAGCCGCCTATCACAACCGCGAATACACCACAGCCAGTGATAGACCCAATGTCAAAATCTGGTGTGTGGTTATCGAGATCTATTTTTGACGAATCTGAAGACGAAGAAAAGGTCGTCAAACCCCAAGTTGCGCGGTCTCTGTAAACACAGGGGCGGGTTTCACCCAATCTTATACCCCCCTATTCTAAAGCTAGCGCCCCGCAGCAGCAATAAAGTTGCATAATCCCCACCGTCTTATAATAGGTATAACTGCCTTTTCAAACCTCAGATATGTAATTACAGTTCATCATCTACTCAGTCATTATGGAGAGTAATCGCCGAACTCGATTCTTTTCAGCGATTCCAGATGTAATGACATGATTTACATAGGGCTATTTTCCACGAACTAGACGTTCGGTGATCTTAGGTTGCTTGATGAGAGAATCTCGAACAGCTTGTATTTAATATGACTTGAGATGCAGCAGTATGTCATTAAGCAGTATCCAGCGTTGGCTACATAGGGTCTAGTATCTGATAATGCGAGTGTCAGACGGTAAGTGGTGAAATAATAAAAGAATTGCTCTCAGTTAAAAGTACCAAGCGTACTTCCAACATGAAAGAGATATAAAGCTCAACCTGCTATCGTGGACAACATCACTTTTCCACTTCACATATTCATCGAGAGCAAGAACGAGTGCAAAAATGCAGTCCACAAAAAAATTAACAAACTGATTTAATCAAAGAATTAAAAATTAACATACAACACTGAGGATTCGCTGGTGGTCACCCACCCAACTACTAATTCAGCGCTTTCCAGCTTATCTATGGGGGAGCGGACGGGACCCCGAGTTCTCTGGAAGCTATGGTCGTATGTATCAGTCATTGCTAGTATTTGTGTTTATATATGGCAATGCAATTCTTCGTTCAACAAATCGTGGACACTATCTCCACGAAGCATGGCAGCAAGATCCTATTAGTTGACTTGCATTCTCGTTATCTTTGTGTGTAAGCATCGTGTTCTCGGAATTTCCATGAATATGCGGCAATCCCAATTATAGATAGCCTACACTTTTAATCATAATCCGACCCCGAATATCAATGTAATGAGAGACTCCAACGATTAAATGAATGAATTGTCCTGTACCGTTTCTTGACCCTAAATACCACTATTTCGTAAGTTTCAATACTGAGCCCACTCAGAGCTGGAAAAAAGTGCCACTTGACACCTGAAAACTTGTGATCTCCCTAATTTAATACCCGGCAGGTTTGGCACAAGTTCCAGAGCACCCCAGCAGTTTCAGCAGCACATATCTCGCACTTAAGCTTGGTGTTGTCAACAGCAGTCTCAAAGCTGCTTGGCCCCCCAGCCTGTGTTTGGTGACGCACGCTGTTCTCGCCCGTTTCGAAGGCGTTCCGCTGCTCAGCACTCATGATATTTCCAAAGGTTGGCTGTTGGCTGATAACATTTCCGTCCTGCATAGTTACAGGTTCAGGGGCACTAAGTTTGGTGATCATTCAATAAACCGTGCTGTTCGAACCGGAAATACAGGGGTTATAGGTAGATCTTAGATCTATCCGACCGCTTCCCTGAATCCTGCCCGACAAATATACAGCTATTGTGACATAATTGTGTTGCATACTTACAGGATTGTTGGCTCATCTCCCTGACGATCTTGAGCTGGGTTACTAGAACCTCCTGGTGTTTGTGCCGGGCTTCTCGCCGATTAACAACCGTAGATCGCTTCAGAAGGCAGACTCACATATTGCTGGCACTTGATTCAGAAGCTTGCGCTTGACTGGGCTTGCTAATATAATCAGACATCGTTGAGAGGCTTGAGATATGAATGCGCTTCTCGGTGCTTGGTAGATCCAGAAAATTTGCTTCTTGCTATGAAGGTAGATAGTTGTGAGGAATTCAGCTAAATTGCTGACCAAGGTAAACGGAAGTCGATATTTTCTTCAAGACTAGAGATTATAATATTTATATCTGAGAATGATTTGTCTCGGTCGTTTTGTTGGCCGCCGGTATCTCAATGTTTAGGTCTCTTGACTGCTCGTGATAACCTCAAGTCGTACCAGCACTGAGAGTCGCCAGCACGTAGTAGCTGTTCTTTTTCTTTGTTATTATGTTGATGCACGACCATCTTAAAACAAGATCCCTACCAATTAGAACGACAATGTCACATAAATAGAGGGGCTCCTGAAATATATTCAAGCCTGTTGTGGAAGCCTGTTCAGTCGCACAGGCTGCAAAGTACCGGTGAGGACAAAGCTCCAACCGTCTCATCTCCCGATCTTTTGAGCAATATGCCAAAAGACTTTGCTGGTATGTTTCCAATTGATACTCTATTTACGGACTCCAGCTGTTGTGTAGGAGGGGAGTGTCGTATACGTGTCTAGGTAGCACAACAAGGCTTCTCAAAGCGCGACGGCTTCCAGCATGAATGCGTAGGCAACTCCACCTTCCTGTTATCTTAGATTTTAAAGCAATACGCGCAATGAATCCACGTCTGGGCAGAAGCAGAAGCCATAATGTGAAGAACGGGAGGGAGATCAAAGAGTCGCCCGTACGTTCAACAGACCCATATATTCTGAATGTGGCGTGCGGACCTGTTGGCATTGTTTGTACGCCTACATTTACAGAAATTCGCCTGTATTACAACTACATTGTCATCGATCCGAATTGGCATCCACGAGCTCTTTCTTTAACCCGATCCGTTCATATATAAAGACCTGCTCTCTAACCCCAATATACAGACTTGTGCCATCCGTTGGCGCACGACCCCAACACCGAAGTTAACACCCCCTCCCTCCTTTCCCAAACTGCCTTCTGGGCTGAGAATCTCCCGCGACGGTGAACTGAAGCGTGAAGGTGCTGGTTCTCCCGCTCTGTCGATGCAACTATACCACGACGCAGCGCTACCTCCCCACAGCAGTAGACAGCCGCCAGGCCTATGCCCATTCTGTGATCCTCTCGTACAAATGTCTCGTAAACACGCGTGATCGAGCTGGTCACCTTCAGTTTTGATCGGTTCGTTAGATATCGAGCGTTCACTGTAGTGGAGATCTCGAGATGGTTGGCGACAGCACAAATCACCGAGGCTCATGGATGTGACAGAATTCTCAACTAATTTGGGGGCTCAACCCACCGGACAGTACGGCTGGACACGTTGAACCCAACGAGTTTTGAAGAAGCACTGCCAATGCAGCGCTGAGTTTTAATTCAATTTCGTTAGAATAATAAAACAGTGCGCGTAGATCCGCCTCTGCTCGAGGTGAGTTCATATCCTCCGTTGGCTGTCAACTTGACCCAGTCATGTCATGCATGTCATTCATGTCTTTGATCATTCTCAAACTAGCAGCACGGGCATGTTCCGGTCCTAATGAAGGAAAAAAAAGGGGTAGGAATATTATTGTTGGAAGTAAGAATATATACCGTTGCTCGTCTATCTGCGTATATCAGGTGCAGCCGTTACTCCGGTCGTATGGAAGCCAACTGCCCTGTGCAATCCGAATTCATGCCGTACCCAACCCAAAACCAATTCTGACCCATATCCTATGCCGCCTCAGAGTAACTTCACCCACCATGGTCATCACAATCAAACCTAACCACCATACGAAACCATGAAATCGTCAAAACAAGGATGGTTCGGACCAGCCGTTGAAGCATCTCCCCTGCTAGACCTATATCTTCGTGTTCTGTGCCATCGTCCTTGATGTGACGAATAACATGATCGCTCAGCTTTCCACAGATCAAATCTGCTGACCCAAAGCAGCCATGAAAGTGGCAAGAATTGTTACCGCCAACAGTTCATACTTATATGATTGTAGTATCGAGCCTGTAAAAGCTTCCATTCCGCCTTTCGATTCAACGTCCTGCCCAGAATGCACGCCCGAGTTTCGTGGATCAACGCACGATACAGTGAGAGAAAACTTCCAGGAAAAATTACAACGGTGCCAATGTATAGAAATTCGGGATAGGTGTTTGGCGATGAGAGCTAGTATAGGAAATTGAATGCTGAGGTTAAAAATACTGGAGATCGATACCGAAAGAGAAATCGGAAAATATGGAGTAAAAAAAGGTGGTATCAAAAGTCCCAAAATCGCCGCAGTCCGGAACGCCATGCAAAATGTTCAGTCAAGGTTTCGCAAGCCGACAAGTGTGGTACACAGACGGCCATGTTTCTCTGCCAGAGGATGCTTGATGCTACCGCGGCTCTTTACCATCCCTTCTTTCTTGCGAAACGCTTGTTTAGAAGTGCGAGGACCTTTGGCACATTGAATTGTACGTATTCGAGGTCAAGGTCATCTTGGCCATCCTTCTGCATCTCCAGAAGATCGTCCAGCTTGAGGTCGAGCTCAAGCAGACCTCGGTTGCGGCCTAGTTAGGAGTTAGCAGATGTAGTCTATATCGTACTCTCACAACCTGTCTGGAAGGGGGGATTGGGAAGTTATCGTTCGTACCTTTGTAGTGTAATGAGATGACAAAAGTGCCTGGAAGTGGACTGGTGAAATTGAAGTAGATGTTGGCTCTCCTATTGTCCGGAACATTACTCTTCTGGATGACACCCTCCTTTTCAAGCTGCTGGTGTGTAAATTTATAGGGGCCCAAGACTTGTTGCTTCTGCTGCTTGCGACGTGTTCCCTCAGATTGGCTTCTCACGTTGTGCAGGTAGCTCTTGTAGGTCTCAAGTTGACCAACCAGGTACGAATTGTGGTCGCGAATCGTCTTGTAGACTTCTTCGAGCTTTGACGTCTCTAGGATGACACCATCCTTGAGTGAGCCAAGATGCTGGAGTTCTTGTTCGACTTCATCGCGAAGGAGGCTGAATCCATCCGACTTGTCAATCACCTTCATCTCCTGAAGTTGACTGAGGAGCTCCATGGCTCTGATACCCTTGCGCACCATCACAGCATCGTTCTTAGAAGTTGCCGACGCATCAGCAATGCGCTCCAGGCGGAGGGGTCTACGAGCGACGGAGCTGTTAGCTGGGATTGAACGCAGGACCTGTACAAAAATCGATTTAGCCTCCATGAAGTAAACTTCTTCTTGGGTGATGTCTAATGCTGCGGTCAGATCGTCGATGGCCGTCTCCCAGCGACTGAAAAGGGGTAGGTTGATTGCCCTGTTCTCTTTACGAGGCACCTGAGCCGGGGCACTGCTGAGCTCGGACATAATTAGAGACAAATGCGAGTTCTCGTCCTTGCAAAGCTCTCCTCTGTGTTTCTCGATGAGACCATGCATGGCATAGATTTCGTTGAGGGTAATAGAGAGCTCCAGATCCTTCTTTGACAGAGCCACGTAGTTGTCCATCTCAAGACTCTCGTAGAAATCTTGTACTTCACACAAATCGAGCATAAACTTGTTGACACGGTCCTTGTTCTGTTGGATGAAGGGCTGGAGCTTGGCCATGTACGGCTCCTTGGCGTATGATGGCTTGTTGGCCAAGTTCTGCAACATCTTGGCGATGAGAGTTAAAGTTCGTCGAGGACGCTCGGCTGGGACACCATCGATGAGCATGTACGACTTGGGCGTCACGATCGCAGGGTTGATGAAACGTAGGAAGAAGAACCCGCCGATAAGCGTACAGATGACTTGATCATTGGCGTCCGGATATTTCCTCTTGGTTAAGCTTCGAATCTGCTTGCAGATCCACCGAATACCATACGGCGCCTCTTCAAGCCCGTCGATAATGGTAGTCAGAAAGCCGTTAGCAATCTCCGAGAGCATTGTAAGTCTAGGCTCAATGATGGCCTGGACTTGGATATTTTCAGCAGCTTGTTCTGCCGTGATTCCCTTTGGCAGTGATGCAGGCAAGCTACCGGTGTCTTCCTCGATCTGTTCACACATTCGTTCGTACACCTTTAGTGGGTTGATTTCTAAGTCCAAATCCTTGAGCTCTATCAGACTGTTGATCCGATCGGCCAAGACGGACCGTAGGAAACTCTGACCAGGACCTCGTCGCGTATAGGTGGTCATCATCCGAGAAACAGGAGTGTTTGCACGAAGGAGCGACGAGTACTCGGGGGTTGTATCGAACTGGTAGGTCAAGACAGATTGAAACATAGTGAGCAAAAGATGCTCCTCGCGACTTTCATACTGATTTCCGTATATCGTGAACATGACAGTCTGCAGAAGCGAATCGATCTCAGACATGGATACGAGTCGGCAGAGATGGGCGATATGCCTCGGTTCGGATTGTAGAAGGAACATAAGATTCCCGTACTTTTGTGTCTTATCATCGTTGGGGAATGCGCCTTCTTGCAGATCCGTTGCATCTTCCAAATGGCTTGCGACTTCGTTCTGCTCCTCCAGGGCCATGCGGTTTTGGATCAGCAGGGCAATTCGAGAATCGAGATACCGCACGTCCTTCTCCAGGACGAAGTTCTTCTTCGATTGCGACGAAATCTTGGACTTGAGGTCACGCAGGGTTTTCTGGGCTATTTACATAACGAAAGGATACACCGTTAGCTAAAGCTCTCTCTGCACCGCAAGTATATGACCACGAAGTGGTTGCGCAGATTCAACTTACCTTTGGCTAGGTCGTCTTCTATTTCGAGCTCGGTCTCATTGGCGGATATAGACATGTACAGGGCGGACATAGAATACCGCTTAGATTGACGAGCAGATCGCGTTCCATCATAAGAAGACATGGTGTTCTGCCGAGAGATGGGCTGGAAAGAGGATGAGGAGGCCGTCGAGGCCCGGGAAGGCGTGTGTAACATGACGGGCATTTAAGGGACGAGTCGTCTAGATTAAGTAGGCGAACACGCTCCTCCGATCTTATGGTTCTTAGCCGAGAACTATGCCCGGGGTGAACGGCCTGATGAAGGCTGTTGGGAGACAAAGATTGGCCACCACGTCCAGCGAGAGCCACTCGAAGTTCCCGGGAGAGAAGCAGTTCGGTTCTCAAGGATGGACCCCGAGACTTCACTGAACGAAGGACTCTCAGCTCCCCACGGATTCGATAAACGTTTGTAGTAAAGGAAAGGTATCTTCCGATTGACGTGCGATCTTAGTAGGCGATATGAGAGTGGTGTATAATTCGATGCGTTGCGTCTACCTTTTCAGCCCGAATTGGACCTCCTCAATTGTTTTCTGGTCGGAACCAACAGGTGGAGCGATGCGGTCGGCAAGTAACAAAAAACTTGGGGGGGCGGCGCTGGTAGGACGTTTTGCTTGTTGGCTCAAAGGGGAGCGCTAAGTAGAGGAAAGCAACGATCTCGCGACTCGGGTAGGTTAGGTTGAGCGGAAGAGACAGGAAGAAGCTTTCGAAAAGACACAGTCACACCAACATAGGGTGGTTGCAGTGCAATTGCGGCTGTTGCTCAGCGTATCACGTTTTGGTCCCCAACTGTCTTTCGAGGCAAGACAGCTACAGTAGATTTGTCGCACGGGGCGGGGGGGGTTTGGTTTGATTGTGCCTGAGACAAAAGTGGGTGGCCGTCGCCTCTTACGCACACGAGCTAGCGGGATTTGTGGAATGTGAGTAATTAAACTTGCTAACGCCGCGCGCTGTTGCTCCAGACGGTTGGCCCGGTCTGACTGAGTCGGGCAAGCGGGCGCGCGAAAGTGGTGAGATGAGGTGAGTTGAGTTGGAGGTGAGGGGTGCTCAACTACAGATAGCGCGGGCGCGGGTGAGAGTAATTAAGGTCCGCGAAGGGAGGAAATGAGGGAAATGAATCTTTTAAGGATAAGCAGCTAATAAGTGGATGCTACCATGTATGTATGCACGCACGCACACACACACACACACACACACAAGCTTGGTTCCTGGGGTCCAAAGTGGGATGTGATTGAGCTGGTGGCAGGAGAAGGGTTGGATGGATAAAGAATAATGAATAATGCTACAAGGTCACTCCAGAAACTCTTTTGCAGATGTGAGACCTGGATGAGGATCAAGGTCGATGGGTCGGTAACTTAGGTACCTTTAGGTTAAAATGCATGCATGCAGGACAAGCCGCCTGCACACCACACCAGTTTGATAGGGGAATGGATACCTAGGTAGATAAAACAAACCACACACACGCCCCCTTTGTGTATTGGTTGGCAGTCGGAAAGCTGGGGGAGAAAGTCACGGAATAATAATGAGGTAGGTTAGGTTAGGGGTGTAGGGGCGTGTGGAGAGGGTCTGTCCAATTGTTTAGTTACATTAGTCTGCAGTTCGGGGCCTTTGGGTAAGAAAGCAACAACATCCATGGTCATAAGAGCAGGCTCGTTACCTGGAAAGGTACTTACGTACGCACGACACGCAGACTCACCACCACATGCAAAATGTGGCTTCAGGTTTTTCAGGTGGAGCGGGGTGGAGCTCACGTTAACTGAGAGACTGGGCCAGATGGATGACAACCTGTAATGGTGCTCGTTCTGCGTGTTAATTTGTGCCAATTCTCTACAACAATCCGATGATGTGAGCTTTGAGCAAAATCCTAGTGGGAGCAGTCAATTTCAGGTAAAGTAGTGCTACTTTTAGGTAGCTAACCACTTTTTTTTTTTCTTCCCCTTTTAGCGGACCCCTTCCTGGGGTTAGGTCGTCAGATCCGGCGATGGTGTAGAAATACGATCATCCAGGAACGCTGATCCAGAAGAGGGGCCCGGCTTATCCTAACGCAGCCATAGGTTGACCTTCAGTTCCGCAACGGAACTAATGGCTTAGGTGCACAACGACGGTGCTTTGTATCAGTTGCTATTGCTACCACGCTTCGATAGACGCTGAAATCGAGCCGAAACCAAGGAAATGTGCTTCAAAGGCGGTCAGGACAAAGAAGGAGTGGCGGCAGAGTGAGGATTGGTCCACTTGCGCAGATGAAAGGATTGGCCAACGTCTCGAGCAAAATCCGAAACTGCTGCGAGGCTATGACAGGTCTGCGGACGGCTGTCATGACTGCACAGACTTGGGGCCCTCCCCAAAAGCCCGTCTACGTAGACCTGATAAAACTCCCCACTCGACGGTACTAAAAATTGCAGCTTGTCGCGTGTGCCTAAAACAGGTACCTGCCCTCAGCCACCGAGGTTATTTCATGCTTGATGGCATGGATATGCCCTTTAGGCCACATCTAGGACATTTATTCCCCGAGAGCCTCCAACTCTTCGTGATTGTCCTGGCAGGACGATACAACGAGCTGGTAGCATCCGTCATGTATCTGCTGGCGGGTGCAGCATTGGTACATGCATACGGGCAAAATCAATACCAAGGACTTCCTCGAGAGCTTCAGATCATCAGTCAATCATGCGTGCGCGCGCATCTCCCCAACCTCAAGAAAAGCTCTCCCCTCCCCCCTCGCTCCCGTTATGGCCCACACACCCAGTGCACGGCGTTAACAGACGAATGGAACAAAAGCAGTTGGCGCTAGAGCCGTTTGAGAAATCTGCAGGGGTGGTTGTGACCAGATGATCCAGCGCAGCAATAGGGCCAGGGGATGGGAAAAAGGAGGGGGCGAATTGATGATGCCTGTGCGGACGGCAGAGGGGGAAGGACGCAGAGGGGAGACGTGGATGGATAGGCAAAGTGTTTTGAGTTTCATTGCATTAACCACCGGCCTTGCTCTCGGTGTTCCAGCAAGCTTGGACATGCTTGCTGAAAGTCTTCTTATCCCGGATCTTGTTTCTATTGACTCTCTCACATTCATCTCGTAGAGGCCCCCTCACTGCTCTTCGCTCCATGCTGGTACCCCAATACTCGCAATGCTGACTCGCCAATCCTTGTTAATCAGGAACAGCCGAGGGGCACCACACTAGTGGCCGTGGCATGTGGGTGTCAGACAGGTACAGGCTAAGAATCGGGTGGTGGTAATATATGTAGCGGTGGTGGTACGGGAGTACATAGGGATGTCAGGATTTAAATACAGGAGAAAAATCAATCCGAGAGCATCTCATAACCCCAGGACAGGCTACTACATAGCACGTAGGCATAGAACCAAGGATTGTATCCGCTGAACAGGCTTTTGGTCAAAACGCCTGGGCGCAGTTTCGGGGGAGCACTTTGGCATTCTGCTGCCTTGGTCTGGCAACCGCTAACTAGGTGTAAATAACCCTTCATACGCAACGGGACTAATGGGCGGATCTATGTACACAGGGCCGCCTCCACTCCACACTGTGGGATCTATAGCGCATATGATTTTCTTCCCTGGCAGCTGATGCTGGAGCAGCGGTATAGGACTTCTTCTAACCCTTGGACCGACGGGCGTTGCGTCTCGTGACCTGGCAATTCTTGTCCAAATGCTTTCTTATATTTTAGGTTGCGAACAACTTACCAACTCGATTAGCTGAAATCGTCAAGGAGACGATCTCGCTTCACGCCCTACTGTAGGTCCACGAACAAAACACCGCCCGTAGAGCTACTATCTGCAAGGTTGAAATTATGGGCTGCACGTGTTTGTTGCCCCATTTCTAGTATGATACGTAATCTACAAAGCAAGGATGGCTGGTAGAAGCCCATAGAGACCTGACTTACGATACTTGCCTTCCACCGTCGAACGTGCACCTACATCTTTGGCTTGAGACATGAAGAATGACGCGCAGCAACCACGTTTGCCGTAGGTGCCGCTTCTTACTGGGCCCAGTTCGCCCTCTCTTTTGGCCATCTGAAGCTCTTGCATCATGTCTCAGACAACTCCAAGCAGCGGCAACGAAGCAGATAAACACATGATTGTTCCACACGGTTAAATGTTTAGATATACAAATATATTTGTAGGTATTCCTGGCATATGTTCTGTGTGTGCGTGTATATGGATGTATGTCTTTCTACGAGGTCGCACTGTTTGTTCTTGCACAGGCTTACGGACTATCACACACATATACTACTATATCTAGTATATACTGTGAAGCAAAGCTTAGCTCCTGATCACACGGGAGCTCAGTTTCGGCGATGCCGTCTGCGATGAATGGACCTTATCCAGATCAGGGTAGTTGGAGACGTGATCCAGAACCCCGAGACCTTGTCTTTCCCCGGCGAACAACTTGGCCGGTGAGGACGGGGTCGTCGTGGTGGCTGCTCCAAGCGCAGCGCCAAAGGGGCCACTTCTGAACCCCGGATTTGTAGCGCCATCGTCTCCCTTAACACCATTCCAAACCCCCCCCCCCTCCCAACCCACGTCCGACCAGCCGCCGTTGGTTTGTGTTGGCTGAGAAACGTGGCATCGAAGGCCTCAATGAACTCCTTTGAGCTTCGGGAAATTCTTGTCTAATAATTGATGGGTATGAGTTTCACCATCAGTTCGCTGTACAGCGAAGTCTATACGTGTACCAATCCTAGCATCACCGCAAGATTACATAGCACATTATCCCAAAGCCAGCGCCGTGCGCAATTGTTACAGGTAGTTGAAGGGGGGGATAATGTCTTTTGACAGTTTTTGACATCTGCAGTGGAACGAACTACTACCGGTACTCCGTGCTCAGATGCTTCCAATCCTTGCAACCTACGTACAGTCAACCCTCCCCCCGTCCCGCCTAGTCGCTGCCGACTCATGCTGCACTTGGCTGAGGTTGGCTTGAGCGACCCTGGTTAGCACGCCGGCGCTCCAGGTATCTACGTCGGTTTCGATGCGTGCGTGCTGAAGGGAAGGGGGTTTGTGGGGTATGGGAGACCTTGCTTCTTCAGCCCCCTAGCGGGAAATTTAGCCGCTTCCATTAGCACTATTGATTGTTCTCGTCCCGCTGTGCTCGGACTTGGGCCTAATGGAGAGAAGTACTGCGGAGAAGTCAAAGAGCTGCGACTGAATCATGCGTCGTATGATGCACGACGGGAAGGCAATTGACAGCGAATATACTTTAAGATGAAATCTTACATGAAAGGGGGGTTGGGAAACCGTTCGTGCTGTAGTGAATAGCCCGCCCGCGTGATTCCATCTCGTGCTACACTTCCGAGGATGCCGCTTCTAATTAATTAATCACTGGAAAGGTTTAGTGTCGTAGGGCGAGGTTTCCCTACTGTCGATCAGGTACCTGAAACAATCTGAGCATGCATGAGGATTAAGCGTGTGGTTCAAACCTATCTTGAATCGAATGCGACATGTTCAACGTCATGCAAAAAAGCGTATCTGGCACTAACGCAGTGAGAGGGCGGAGGAACGGTAAGATGTCCAGAGAGTATGAGACGACGAGAGGGCTCAAATTATGCACAAAATGTAGGCAGTTTCTTGATCGCTACATACCTCGATAAAGCACCTTGGAAGGTGCACAGTAAAAATATTTACTACAACGCCGAGCTTTGAGCCGAAGGCCTGAGTGTGGTCTCATAGCAGAGACAACTCGATGCTCGTGCTCAGTATGCCAAGGTTCAGCTTTGAGAGTCCGGAATCCACAAGATATCCAAGCTTTTCCGGCTGGCACACTGTCAAACGGATGCGCTCGGTCCAAGTCATTCGGATGTCCGTTACATGACGGCGCAGCCACCACCCTCGGGAGCAGGTTGGATCTCGTTTCCACCACTCCACACCTTTCGGATTCTGCTAATCATCTTAATGTCCTCGGCCGGGTTACCTTGGACTAGGATCAAATCAGCCCGATGACCCGGTTTGATGTTGCCACGGTCATACAAGTTGAAGTGCTTGGCAGGTAGAGATGTCGCACTACGCAGCGCCTCGATAGGAGTCAGTCCAGCTCGGACGAGATGTTCCAATTCACAGTGAAGCGATCTGCCCCCCTCGACTTTCATTAGCGGCAGGTCATTCGCGTCCGTGCCAGCCAGGATTGGGACACCAGCCTTGTGCATTATTGTAACGCTGTCTATCGCATTCTGGAAGTTTTGAGATCCCCGGAGGATCCGCATGGCCCAGTTGACTGTGAACATCTCCATCATGCACAAGGTCGGCACTGCAACAGTCTTCTGGCGCCCCATCCTCTCGGCAATATCCTCACCCAGGACCTTGTCCAGTGGCACGTGGGTGAGGATATCAAAGCCCGCATCCAGACCCCGCTGAAACGCGTCATATTGCGCTGTGTGGGCGACGGTCATCTTTTCGTGTTTTCTCGCTTCCTCGGCGATTCTATTCAGGACATCCTGGTGGTGACCAGGCACATCGGCAATGACTTTTATGTAATCCACCCCATCCCCTATACGATCTGCAACAAACTGGGGTACTCCGTCGGGGTCGTGTATGGCAAAATCACCCCTAACCCCGAGGAACTTAAAAATCTTCCCATGTCGCGAAGACTCTTCAATGGCGGGCAAACTAGTTCCGAGCCAGTGTGTTGGCCCCTGGGCGGAACGCATTTGGTTGTATTTATCGATAGGCCAGCAAGCCATATCGCAAACTGTCGTAATTCCAAATGAAGCATAAGAGGCCAGCTTAGCCGGGGTGGTGATGTGGACGTGGCAGTCGAAGAGCCCGGGAAGCAGCGTGCAACCACTACCATCGACTACCGTGTCCCCGTCCTCGACAGCTGTGGAATCGGATATATGTGTTCCATCTATTATGACAGTGCGTGGACCGCTAATCTCATAGCCATCGAACACGAGCGCGTTAATGATTGCTATCCGGACCATGATACCTGAAGGCAATGATTCTGGAAATTGCGACACAATTCCAAATCAGTGTGCTTTTAGCAAGATATGTTACAGTCAACTTTGTGATGCGAGTTGTAAAAAATTAGAATGCGTTAATACCTGTAAGTCGTAACCAAGGCGGGGTTTCTCGCTCGTATTTATCAATATAGAAAGTATGTCTCGTTTGGACCGTGCTGTAATGGTCTCGGAACGGATATTGGATAGTGGCCGATGGTGCCCATAACTCCATGGCTGTCTGCATCGACGTAATCCACTAACTGCTTGCTTAGTCTCATAACCCCGTTGTGCTCGGCAAATTGTTGGGGGAAACGGCTGTTTTTATTTAACCAAAAGTGCCGCTGGTGACGATCTTTGACGAATAATCGGACTGTGGTGTTATTTGGTCTCAGCCTCAGTCGCACATTAATACCCGTTTTGGACTTAGAGCCCTTGTGGCCACTAACGCTTAGCTAGATACGGGTTTGTTTCTGACTTTCCAGGTATAGTGATCGGCCGTCAACGTCTCCGGGCGCCGACACGATACGGGAGCAAAGACTATCGTGGCAGCACAACCGTCACAACTACTGAAGCATATACTGCTCTCGGTGCATTGCTTTACGATAACTATCGAAGCTAGAACTCACATTCGGCTTGTGCTTCTTAAGTTAATTCAATTTGGTGGACTTGGAGGCGGCTGGAAGGTAGTCTGATGACAGCAAAATACAACGACTCAAAATGAAAAGAAGCAATCAACGGACAGTGTCGACCATCTACAGCAAAGAAAATTAGCGATCGGTAGCTTGTTGCCTAAAGAGTGAGGTAATCAAGGCACAAAGTGGGAGCATGCAGGACAACATCATCCTAATAACCAAAAGCTAAAATGTTAAGACGCAGTGTTGTCGGCTGGCCGAACGTCTCTTCGCCCATCAAACGCCATTCACAAAGATTCATCGGACATCCAGCATCGTCAACGCTCTGGTTAGGACAGACGAACCTACCGCTGAGCATTGTGACCTAGTTGCTACTAGCCAGCCAACCGGAAAACTTGCCAGCCAGCTTGGAGCAAGTCGCGGTTGACCACACAGAACGAGTCTCCATGAAACCGGGGAGCAGGCCCACGTACATGAGGTCGTGGTACGAGATCTCCGAGAGTGCTGTCAGATGAGAAATGCTCATCATGCTGGACGTATACCTAATTTCGGAGGCGCATCACCCACCAGTCGCCTGGTTTGCTCCAATCGATGCAGATATCAGTGGTGACTGGGAAGGGAGGCGACTCGATAAAGCTCTTGGCCAAGATTGGAGCCATCCTTGGGAGCGACATCCTGGTAAAATAATCAGTTAGATCTGATACAAAATTCATCATCGGCTTGCGGCAATATCCGTGACAACTATGCCTTGGACGGGCTGGCTTCATTTCATCGGGATTATTTTATAAGTATGTTCATTGTTACATTTTACACACTGAGCAAATGGGCTTCGAATATTGACACTCAAAATATTGTTTTTTCACCCCATTTTTCGGTCCTCAGCAAGTGATTTGTTGCCGTATTTACTCAGGATAATCAGGTTCGGCTCAGCTTATGCTCAGGCCTGCTTACCCTACTCATGCCTGGCTCCCTCAAGCCTTTGTCGAGATGTGCTGCGGTAGTGGTAGATCTAGCCAATAAGGTTAACTGGATGAGTTACGCTGCTTTGCTGCGGACGAGCGACGAGGAATGAAAATCGAAAGCTTTAACCGACCCGAGTTTAGGAAATGAACGAAAATGGAACATATTAGCACAATGGAGAAATGGTAAGAGCCCGTGATATCTGGGAGATGCCTACGAATCATACCGAGTTATTCCCTCAAGCCATACAGCCTCTTCTAGATCTCAACAGACACGAAGACCAGCCTCCTGCTCCCCTAGCTAACATTCACTACAATATGACATAACGATGTTACTAAAGGACTACCTCTACATACGGGGGGCAGCGCGGGCTTCTCTGTAGAATTAGAGTACTGGTTATGATCATTATTGTTGTCCTTGTTGTTCCAAGAATGGTGGAACGCTCAACGGTCAATATCGATCTTGAAATCTCTTCACATTACGGGATTAATAGGTTATACAAATATCAAGTTTTCCTCGGTACGTACCCAATTCGACGATAATGACCATTTTTTGCGAGACCAGAGCCAGCGTATGTATTAACATCGCCAGTTTGATGGAGCATTTCTCAGAATTTGCATAAACAGTTACTCGAACCTTAATTTAATTTGAACTACGGAGTATAGTAATTATACATCGCATCGATCACGTGTTAAAACAATAAGTAATTCTTTCCCTTAAATACAGTTAGATCAAGCCAAGTAAATAACCGTGGCCCCGTGAAGATATTCACAATCGTATTAGATAAGTTTAGGACTAATTGCATACTTGTCGTATCCTCACACAGAACACTATGGGGTTTGAGAGCGTAGTTCTGCTCCCTTCCATGTGGAAATTGTATCTAGTGAATAAGCGAGTTGACATAAAAGTTACGTGTGGAGCGAAGTCTTAATTGTCTGTAACCGAGTTGCTGCGGGGAATTTCCCTTGGACGTCTGACACCTACCTAGGCCCTTAGTTGTTTTTCAAAGAAAAATAACCACACCAATCTACATTTTTCATTTTGCCTTGTTGAAATGAGGCCCTCTCCATTGAGAAAAGACCCTGTATGCCCAGCAATACACGGCTATACACCTCATTGGATAAAAGACGTCCCCAAAACGGACGTGGAAGCTTGGGCCCAGATCTGGAGCCTTCTATTGATACCACTGCGGTTGGGAATCGACTTATATGATAACAACCAAAGTTATGGTCGGTTTTGGGCGGCACAACTTGATTAAATTGCTAAGCTCCCCGGGTGTAGCAAAATTCTATGGGGACACTCATTCCAGGAGAAGGCCGAAACGGAAGCAGAGAACCCTATCGTGGTACTGTTGATACTTTGGCGGGATGCCTCTGGGTGGGAAACATTTCAGAAGTCATCTGCACTAGGTATACTGGAGATTACTTCGTTTGATCTCAAAGTTCCCGTTAAATATGGCATGGTGTCATAACCAGGGAAATGATTGGCATGATAATGCGGTCAACCACGATGGATTGAGAAACGTAGTAGATTAGACTGTTGATAATAAGAAGGTGACGAATAAATAAAGAAAGCTACGTGGTTACTGAGGTTAATATATTAAACGAAACCAGGCACTTCCGCTCATGCTCTGCTCAGGCATGGCTCAGGTATGGCTCAGGTATGGCTCAGGTATGGCTCAAGTATGGCTCAGGTATGGCTCAGGTTAAAGCGGCCATGCTCACTTCCCAGATTGAGAATGGCAATCGACCCTCGAAGAAATGGGGGGTTACTATGGCTGTTGGAGGTATCCACACACCTCCTGGACACCAAACTATCAGTTGGACGAGGCATATTAGAGTTAATAAATTTGTTTACCCTATTGTTTCTCTTCATCATATTATAGCCTCTTTCAGATAGAAAGTGCAATGAGGTAGATGCAAGAAAAATTAATGCTGGATCAACACGATATTTGAGACCACCAGCTACACTTTTACTACCCATACAGTGATAGCTGGCTATTTATCTCTTTGTCTAACGAGAACAAGTTAGCCAATTACAGATATTCGACCCATTATACTTCTAATAAGTCTGACTAAACGGGAAATTTTGGATAACATTTGTAAGCGAGAAGAAGAAACACTGGGAAAAAGGAACAATTAACAGCGCGATCACTGAGGTGTAGCCAGACAGATGGAGCTCCAGATATTATATCAAGCCAAGAAGGTGCAGGTCTCCTTTTGAACAAAAACAGAGCCGGAGGATCAATGTATTTCTTTGTGGTTATCAACTTTGTTATGTTTTTCGACGTATTTCCTGATAAACGGTATCAGCAAGGTTTTTTCACGAGTCGAGTCAAAGTTTGGACAATTAAAAATAATCCCAATCGCCAAGGTTCAACAGATGTGTGGACGCGCTCTCTTATGAAGCCAATCCTACATAATCCAGACACTTGTTTAATATAAGTTATCCAGTTACTGATTCCGGTAGTAAGCAGCGTCGACTAGATGTATTTCACGGAACCACATCATGAACTAACCCACTAACTACCCATGTATCCAACTATCGGTGCCGTTGTTGGCGCTCCACTCCCTGGGTCTATTTGGGACCATGTGGGCCGCTGAGCGATAAGGAAACCGGCTAAAGGATCTGTGGATTGCCTAGTTCTTCCCATCCGGGAGAACTCACTTAAACTGCTGCTTTTTCTCTCAGCAGGTAGCGGTTACACAAGTGGATAGTGTAGCTTATTGGTCTCCATCTCGGCTCCTTCTCTCCCTTTCTCCACGTACACACACGGTGCCGAGTTGGTTCAGCGATGCCTCGGAACGCTTGCAGGACTTGCAGGTAGGTGCATGCGGAAAATGTCGGATTGTCGTACCTTCTCTGGCCATTTCTTCAAGAGCGGGTTGGGACATGGGCTGATATCATCGTGCTATAGGTTAAGTAAGGTGAGATGCATTGTCAAGGCGCCCAGTCAGAGCTGTGGTCGCTGCACTTCACGGCACATTATATGTTCATACGTGCATAATAACGACCCAGATGATCAGTCTTGGCAACGAGATCCAGCATCATCGGCGGTGTACCGTCTTAACCATGATACTCCAGTCCTTGACATCGCCAGAGGGCGCCCCGAAGACATCCTCAGGGAGGGAGAGCTCACGCAGTCACTTCTCCTTTTATACTTCAGTAATTTCAGTGACGTACACTTCATGTTCGATGAGGAGCTGTTCCTCAGGCAATATACAGTAGGAGAGATTCCCAAGGTCATCTTGTACTGTATAATGGCATTATCCATCAGGTATATAAACTCCAATCCTCCCATTCCCACATTCGTACAACGTATAAAATGAAACCAGCCTACCGTACTGTAACCTAATTAGAGTAAAGATTTTCGCATGCCCCTTTTCACGATCGCCTTACACCCTCCCACCGTGGCGAAGTCTTGTACGAGCATGCTCGAAAATTATTGATGCAAGACTTTGACAGGCCGTCAATCACAAACATACAAGCCTACGTATTACTGAGCACATATAAACTGACGTTTGGGGGCTCGATGCAAGCGTATTTATTTCTCGGTATGCCCTTTACACATTTTTGGCAGTGCGAAACCATTACTGACGTTCCATTTCAGGATTCGCTGCCGAGATGGTTAGGGTTCTTCGACTGGTTGATGATAATTCGGAGGTTGATCCTCTACGCTTAGAGTGTAACCGCCGTTTGATATGTACAATGGCCCTTATGGATCGATTGCTATCCATTCCTCTTCAACTAGAACCACACTTTTCCAGAGAAGAACCGATTCCTAGCCCTCTCGGAGATCAGGAGTTTTGGGCATTGAAGCGACGAACCACTGTGCCAACTGACAGCTCAAATATAAGTATCACAATAGAGATACTTAAACTGTCTGACTTACTCAGCTCGGTCTGTCATGCATACAGAGAAAGCAACTCCAAGGTCATTCTCCAAGGTCTAGTAGCTCAGTTCGATGGCTACGCAGTTTCACTTCATCCAACCTTTCACTACACTCCAGAGAATCTTTCTCGTCAACTTGAAGGGGGCACACTTCGGAAATTTGCGTTCATGCATCTACTTTATCACCATATCGGCCAGCTCTTATTCTTTCACTCATTGAAAAGCACTTATGTTTCTGGTCCCAGTGTATCGAGCGGCGCGCTGAAATGTCATCAACATGCTTTTTCTATCCTCGAGATTATCGAATACGCTCGGAATAGCGGTGGCTTCGACCTTCACAACTTCTCAATGGGCCAAGTGCTTTCAATAGCAACGGTTGTGCATGGCCATGCGCTGTTGACCGCCCGGTCGATAGAAGTAGCAGAGCAGCTGCAGAGACAGGTTGCAACGATGAGAGACTGCGTGCTAAGAATCCAACGGCATACCAGACTCTTTAATTGGGTGGTAAGGCTACCTTGGGAACAAGATTGAAAAAAACACGAAGAAGACTGACTAACTCAAATCAGCTTCAACATTTGGAGGGGCTCTGGAGAATTTTATCTCAGAATACACCAGGCTCGGCACACTTATTTGATCAAAACCCAAATCTCCTGCGGGAGATGCTACAGTTAGGAAGTTTCTATGAAAGCGTGGACCAACGCACTGGTGGTACGCCTATGTCTCTTCGGGCTTGATTTCCAAGTCTTGCCCCCCTGATTCGTATTCACACCACTAACCCTCCCAGGCCGTGTTAATCGCATCAATGCGCTTCTCAACTCAGGAACGACAATACCAATCGATATAGGAGGGGGAAATAATACTCCCAGGTTCGAAACAGGCAACAGTAGTTATCTGGGCCAAGATTTACCATCAGTCACGAACATAGAGACTTTTGAAGACTTTGCATGGATATTTTCGGACACTTCCCTATTTGAGTTCTATGCAATTCCAAATAATTGAGGTGGTTTTATATGCCCGTCCAAATAAAAGAGCTCACTACCACAAATGGGAGTCTGTATAAAATCTCGCTACTAGAAAAGCCGACCTGCAACTCATAATTCCCCTGTTCGGCTGTCCAAACAGCACTATCGGCGTTATAAATGCTTATAGCGTACTTGTCAAGATTGAAAGAAATCTGCTTTGTCTCGTTGGCACCAATTTCAATCTTCGCAAAGGCCTGGAGCTCTTTTTCTGGTCTCCTGTGGCCTTTGGGCGGGTGCGATTGTAGCGACCGAGAGTATACCTGCACGACGGTTTTCCCTCGCTTATCACCCGTGTTCTTGACATTGCAACTTAGCGTTATCTTACTCGTCGCTCCAGAAAGGATGTTCGAGCCCTCTATCGAAGCGTTTTCGATGGAGAATGTGGTATATGCTAATCCAAAGCCAAATGGGTACAGCGGCTCAGGGTTCTCGGGACGGTCGTACCACCTATATCCAACATCAATGCCCTCGGCGTAGTGAAGTAACCCGTCTTCGCTCACTGGGAAATTGCCAAATGAAGGGTTGTCTTCCAATTTCTTTGGCCACGATAAGGGGAGTTTGCCAGATGGGTTGATAAGACCTGAGAGCACTGCTGCCATAGCATCGCCGCCTTCTTGTCCCGGAAACCAGGCTTGAAGAATAGCTGGCGCATTGTCGGCAAACTGGGACATTCCCACGGGTGCTCCAGAAAAGTTAACCACCACTGTCTTCTTGTTCGCAGCAACCACTGCTTCGATTAGGTCATATTGGGAGGTTGTAAGATCCATGGTGTCCCGGTCATAGCCCTCAGACTCAATCTCATTCGTCGTCCCAACGCACACGACAGCATAATCACAAGTTTTAGCTGCCTCCGTAGCCTCAATTTTGCGCTGATCCAGATCGATGTGCTCGTGAAACCGGAGTGCGCTGCCTTGGAACATTAACCCAAAAATTGGTGCAGAGTTGAGAATATCAGGGTCGCAGGCCCAGGATTCGAGCACGATGGTGTATCGGCGGCCAGCTTCCATTTGGTATGTAAACCTTTTCTCAAGATATCTCTTGAAAAAGTAGAAGGACTCAGGCCGGAGGTTGGTTTCCTGTGGCCGTTCGAAGGCCAGCTGCCCGTCAACATAACAACTTGCCTTACCAGTGGTGATTACCGAAAGGATATGGGGGCCACTCGAAGGGGCGAGAAGGTCAAAAGTCATCCTCGAGCAGTAATCTTGGTCAAGATAGTCGGGCCATTTCTCTTTGATCATATACTCAGGAAGTGCCTGCATCTCCTGGTGCACCAAATTCTGCCCAATGGTGCTACCATTGTACCATTCAACCTTGATTGGCTTCGCGGAAGCTTCAGTTTTGCCGGTCTCAAACAGGAGTGACGGGTCCGCATGAGGAACCGCCCCGAACACCGGCACCCCGGCGGCAGTCTTCAAATCAAACCCAAGATTCTGCATGCCCTCTATTGGGCTCACCGCGTGTAAGGCATCCACTCTGGCACTACCTCCCCCGCCAAGGACCACGGAGTGAGCATGCTGCCCAATCATGGCAACCGATGCGCCTTGAGGGATGGGTAAGACGCCGTCGTTCTTTAGCAAAACCATGCCATCTGCGGCTGATGTCTTGATAAAGTTATCACGTTTCGGATCCTCCACTGCCTGCTCTGGTGGTTCAGAGGGGTTCTCGAATCGTCCAAGGCGCTCAGCTAATTGTAGAATTCGTCGGGCGCTATTATCGATCGCCTTTTCGGATAGCGAGCCCTCCTTGATGGCTTTGACCACGTTATCCCACGTTCTCTTCTTAGGAGGCCCAGGCATTTCAAAGTCAAGCCCAGCCTCCAGACCGGGGCCTAGAGAATATGTCCCCATCCAGTCTGAGATGACGAGTCCTTTGAAGCCCCACTCCTCCCTGAGCACATCGTTCACGAGACGACTGCTATCTGCCACATACTCGCCGTTCACACGGTTATAACTGTACGATAATATCATCAATAAAGCAACTCATCTCTGGTTAAACGAAACCACATTGGAATAGGCATACCTTGTCATGAAACACCACGGATCTGAAAACTTCATAACCAACTGGAAGGCTTTCAAGTATATCTCCCGTAACGTCTGCTCGTCGACCTCTACCGATAGCGTGGTTCGTTGGTTTTCGGCATCATTGGCAACAAAGTGCTTGGGCGTCGCAGCGATTCCTTCGCTTTGACAACCCCTCACGTACGCAGCAGACAGCTCGCCGAGAACCTGAGGGTCTTCCGAATACGTTTCGTAATTGCGACCTCCCAGCGGTGACCGGATGATGTTCAAAGTTGGGCCGAGCAGGACGTTGGCAGCCTTGGACTTGGCCTCCTTTGCAATCGCCTTTCCGGTGTGGTATAATATATCGGTATCGAAAGTTGCGCCCAGGCAAGTTCCGCAAGGGAAACAAGCTGCCTTGATGCCACTCACGTAGCTTTCACCTCTAGCACCATTGGGCCCATCAGTGAGCTATAAAGTAAGTCGTTAGATTAGAACATAGCGAACCATGTAATTCTGAGAGACGACAACATACTTTGATGTGAGGGACGAACACATTGTCCCTGTTAATGATAGGAGAACGCCACCAGTCTGCACCTGCGAGTAAGGAGACCTTCTCCTTGAGGGTGAGCTTCGCAAGCAAGCTGTCAACGCCTGAGATAGACCCCATACTGAACTGTTTATCGGCAACTTCGCAATCTGGGAAACGAAGCTGGCAAGGTCTCCCATCTGACTCTACCATCCAACATTTTAAACCCTAGTGCACACTCCTAGACCGGATGCAAGTGCCGACTGGGTGGATTCGCTCACTAGCATAGTGCGGATCTTGCATGCCCTGAGGCAACTTTTAGTGTTCTCCGCTTCTGCGGCGTTACAGTTACGGCATTGGTGGCTCGCCGACGTTCGCCGACATGTCGGCGCCCTTGCTGCATGATTGGCTGGTAGAAATATGCCGGCTCCACGGATGGCGCTCGGCTCAGGGTCTTGATATTGAGTGAGCTAATCAAGGACTGTACCGCAATCAAGTGGCATACTATTTACCTTGATAAGCTTTCGGTGGATCTACTTAAGTCGTATGCTTTAAGCATGCGCAATGGAATCTTATCTCAACGCGTACAGGCTTTTTGATAATGCAGCAGCAAAACCCCAGGATACAGTATCTCGGGACTGTGTTTATTGGCGGGACGGAGCTCGGAAGCTGAGTCGGTGGGTTTTACATATAAGTATAGTTGTCTCTTAATCCTATTGACAAACGAGGCCATCCGCGGTATGGAATCTGAATGGTAATCTCCAAAGAGACCACAAAAGGACCTTCTCATCTACACATCCCAGCAACTGTTTGAATTCTCTCGTCAAACGACAAGGACAACGCCATGGTCAAGAAGGACAGCGCGACCGCTGCCGGTGCCGCGGAGACACTTGGAAACATCGATGAGCGCATTGTACGCCTCGCTAAGGAGTGCCCCCCATTTTACAAGAATCCCAATCTCTTCAAGCTCTACCTGCTCATGATTCCCGGCTGCCTGGTACCCGCCATCACTCTCGGCTTTGACAGTGCCATGATGAACGGCTTACAGTCTGTTCCAACCTGGCAAGAATGTGAGTCTCTTCCTTGCAGCATTATAAGGAATATTTTCAGCGATCGCTCGAGGCTGACAACACTACCTTCTTATTTCAGATTTCAACTACCCGACCGGTAGTATCCTTGGATTCCTCAATGCAACTCTTGCGCTTGGTGCCATCCTTGGTACTCCGTTCATCAGTCTAATTACCGATCGCCACGGTCGACGAATGTGTATCTTTATTGGTGCTTGCATCATGCTCGTCGGTGGTGTTATCCAGGGTGCCTCCGTTCATGGTATGTCCTCGTTCGACCTGAAAACAGTCATTCTGTCTTACACGAAGACGAAACCAATACACATGCCTAATTTCTCCAGTTGCTATGTTCATAATATCCCGTCTCGTCCTCGGATTCGGCATGATATTCGCGAATGCCGCTGTGCCTGTCCTGATGGGAGAGCTTGCACACCCCAAGGATCGACAAGTCGTCACCTCCTTTTATCAAAGCTCCTGGTACATCGGCGCCATTTTGGCAGCTTGGACGACCTTTGGCACTTTCCGAATCAATAACAATTGGGCATGGCGAATCCCGTCTTACATACAGGCTGGATTAGGACTTATTCAGATCCTGAGCATCTGGTTTCTGCCGGAGTCTCCCCGCTTCCTCGTCGCCAAAGGCAAACTAGACGAAGCCAAGGCTGTACTTACCAAGTACCACGTAAATGGCGATACCGACTCGATTTTTGTTGACCTCGAATTTATGCAAATGCGCGCCGTTATTGAGGCTGAAGTTGAGAACATGACAGGATGGTCCGCACTAGTCAAGACCCCAGGAAACCGTCGTCGATTGTTACTTCTCATCTTACTTGGTCTCTTCTCACAGTGGTCTGGTAACGGACTTGTCTCCTACTACCTTGCAAAAGTCCTCGCCACTGTTGGTATCACCAGTGCTTCAACTCAGAATATTATTAATGGGTGTCTTATGATCTTCAACTGGATCACGTCGGTTTTATCGGCCATCGCCAGTGGCCGCCTGAAACGTCGCACTCAGTTTCTCATCTCTGGCTTCGGTATGCTTGCCGTATTCTCTGCTCAGACGCTTTGTGCAGGTCTCTTCAACGAACGCGGAAACCACGGTGCTGGAGCTGGTGTTGTGGCTCTGCTGTTCATCTACTACGTATTCTACAACTTCGCTTTCAACGCCCTGGTATACTCCTACCCAGTCGAAGTATTACCGTACCCTCTCCGTGCCAAGGGCTTTTCGGTGCTCATGTTCTTCGGGAAGGTTGCGAATTTTGTCAATACATTCGTAAATCCTATTGGTTTGGAGGCCTTGAGCTGGAAATACTACGGCGTCTATGTTGGCTGGCTTTGCATCGAGTGTTTGTGTATCTATTTGTTCTTTGTTGAGACTCAGGGCCATAGTTTGGAAGCTGTTGCTGCTGCCTTTGATGGCGATGAAGTCAACATGGACATCGAGAAGCTTGACGGCTTAGATATTGTTCAAGAGGCCGAAGAGGCAAAGGTGAAGGTCTAAGGTTCTTCTTGGGTGATTGCCTGCCCAGTCTGCGTCATTAAGGTCACCTATCCGAGTCGTATAACGAGCTAGTTATAATACATTCGTTAAATTCTGAGTGCATCTTTAACTGCCCTTCAAACCCTGCGCGATTTGTGTTCCTCGCAGAAAATAACAAATATCCTGTGGTGGGAAGAGAGAATTCAATAGCGTAAAACCAACCACCGGAACACACTCCTGAGCTAGCGTGGCGTCAAATTAAATACGGACGGGAGCGGGAAAGAAATGATTCTAGGTAAGAATTCTTGGTTTTGTACTACGAGACGGCAAAAGCATAAAAGAAAACAAATTAAGTAACATAAGCCTACTTCTTCCTGCTGTCTTAAACCTTGAGCCCGTCTTGCTTCGCCGGTGACAGTCATTGATGGCCGAAATCTGAATCATCGGCAACCTAGCCACTCAATAGCCAGCCCAGGTCTCCGGATGTGGCGCAACAAACAAGGGATAAAAGACATTGACGATCAGTCCGTGCATACAGAGAAGACGCATTCGTATAAACTCTATGACGCCGCGACCTTCATCGCATTCATACCACGAAGTTCGCCATTTTTCTTTGGTTTGATGTATTAGACCAGCTCGCTTTGTGGAACCAAATCCTTGACCTACGCGAAGATTTTGCGCATATCTTCTCTTCCCACCAGAAGAAGCTCATTCATCGCTCAATCATGAAGGCTGACTTTCTCCTTGTTGCTGCTTCGGCACTCTTCTTGGGCCTGGCCACCGGCGCCATCCACTCTCCCCTTGACGTAAGTATTAGAGAATATGAAGAATCTGTTCAAGAGAGAATCTTTCTTCGACTAATTCATCTGCCCAGGACCAAAAGTGTGGAGACGAATACACCACCTGTACGAAAAACGAAGAGTGTTGCCCAGGTTTTGAGTGCGACTACGACGAGAAAGAATCTCCATTCGGCTTTTGTGAGCTAGTAAGTATCAACCACTTATTCATAATTGCAAAGCATCAGCTGATCGGCTTCTTGGCAGAAGAAATGTGGTGATGAGTATACTACCTGCACTAAAAACGAGGAATGTTGCCCCGAGCTAGAGTGCGACTACGACGAGAAGGAGTCTCCATTTGGCTTTTGCGAACTGGTAAATACTCAAGCACTTTATTCATGATTACCAAGAAATCAACTGATCACTTTCTTTGCAGAAGAAATGTGGTGATGAGTACACCACTTGCACTAAGAATGAAGAATGTTGCAAAGGACTCGAGTGCGACTACGATGAGAAAGAATCCCCATTCGGCTTCTGCGAGTTTGTCAAAGAGGAATTGAAACTCTGACTTGAGGACGGATCTGGGTCAAGCCAGGGCGAGCCATTATGAGTAGGAAAATTTGACCCAAGAGTACCGTCCAACCAGCAGCTCAGGCATTGCACCACGACAGATGTGTCCTCCATAATGAAACTCCGCCTGCTATCGGGCACCAGGCCGGGCTCACTTCATCTAATACGATGTTAGTGTTGTTATTTATCTGTTTTCATTCTAAAATCCTCAAATGGGAGTTTACATAGGATAGCAGGGCTTTATGTCACACCACAGGCGTGGCACTAGGTTATGAAGTTCGAGTTCCATGATTGGTAGGAGAACTATAATTGACATTATTGTACTGTCTTTTGTGATTCACTAAAAGAATTCTTTGGGAGGAGAGGTTACAATGCAGAGCATCCCTTCACTGTGCTGGCTTCCTAGATTGCATTTTCTTTTCCTCAACTTAGAAGAGCGAATAGAAGATTCCGGTAAGCAAGCCGAGACAAGGTTGCATGATGTATCAACCCCGGCAACCATTTCAGAGCCATCGTTTGAAAATCACCAGTTCCGAAAACTGTACGTAACATGATTCTATTGTCATATGTGTCAAGCGTCAAGAAGACCATCTATGCGCTAATGTATTTCTTCAACTGCCTCAGCCTGTCCTTAGCTCCTTCTATAACTGAATCTTCCTTGCAGATGGCAAACCGTAGATAATTCTCCGCCACGTGCTGGTTCTCGGGCAGGTAGAACTCGCTGGGCGGGATCGCAGCAAGACCAAACTCCATGATCAAGAACCAGGCTAGCTTAAAGTCGCGGGCGCGGCGTTCGACATGTGGAGGGAACTCATATTTCTCGGGTATCTTCACCTTCGAGAAGTTCACCATGACGAAATAGCCTCCCTGTGGCTCTGTATACGGCAAGCCCAGTTCGTCGCACACCTCGGTGAAGCGTCTGATCTTGCTTGTCATCTCCCGGCGCGAGCTCTCCCAGAAGCCGAACTCTTCGGCACGCTCGAATCCGATAGCGCATGCCTCTTGCAGCGGGCTTGGGCTTGAATAGCATATGCGCATGTGCGCCGCGCTGACGTATTTAATTAGGTGCTCTGGCCCTATGAGGTATCCCACTCTCCAGCCGGTAGCGTAGAAGCTCTTGCCGGCTGAGCCGACGGTGAGGGTCAGATTCCAGATCTCAGGTGATAGAGTCGCCATCCGGACCAGAGGAACATAGTAGAGACTATCGTACACCTCATCTGCGAGAATAATTGCATTGTACTTGACACACAGCTCTCCAATGGCTGTGAGTTCCTCCCGCGAAAAGATTTTCCCCACGGGGTTGTGAGGAGTGTTGACGATTACCATCCGGGTCCGGCTGGAGAATGTTTCTTCCAATTTCTTCAGATCCAGCGTCCAATCGGCAGAGGATGTCGAAGCGGTGTCTCCGAGCGCCGGCGGAGCGAGCGGAACGTAGCGGACCACGCCCCCGGCCATCTCAATATTGCTGATATACTGGTCGAAGAAAGGTTCAAAGACGATAACCTCATCCCCATTCTGTATGAAGGCCATAAAAGCACTCAGGATACCTTTTTGTGTCTGTCAGAACTGGTACTAGTTGAGGCGCGGGACACTTACCCTCATTTGCTCCGGTAGAGATGGTGACCTCGGTCTCCGGGTTGATTTCCCGCCCCATCGCCTTTGAATACGTGGTAGCCAGGGCCCGCTTCAGTCGTGGCCGGCCCTTGCTAGGAGAGTACTGGTTTGCATCTACCCTAGTCACAGCTTCTTGGGCGGCTTCAATGATGAAGTCTGGAGGATTGTAACCGCTGGTGCCACGGTTAGCTCAAAACGTTGGTTATCAGAAAATGGAGCACTTACAAAAACCCTTGCCCCATGTTAATGATGGGTTGAACCTACGACACCATCAGAAACTACGCAAAACCAGCTGCTGCTATCAGATTTTACGCACGGGGGACTGGGCTGCAGCCTCATTAATGATAGACCTAGAACGTGTCAATAGGAGCCCTTCAGGTTGAATATTTTGCCCGCTTACCAAACATCTTGCGTCTGATGCGCAACTCGCTCTGCCGGCTTGGGAAATTCGTGCTGCGGAGCCATTTCAATGACAAATATTTGCTTGGAGGGCAGCAGTCTGGTGTTTTCACTTCGACCTCAATGTGTATAATTCGAATGGCTCAGAAATGCCGCTTGTCGGCGCAGTTAGCTCCCTTATATCTTTGCTAAACAGGAATAACAAGTGACGATTATCACAGATGCACGGGGGATCACAGGAATGGGTTGTTTCCGCAGGATATGGTTCCGCGTCTTGTGCCCTCTCTTGCCGAACTAAAATGCTGCTATCAGATACAGGAGATGCCGCTGACTTCTGAGAATTCAATTACACATATGTTCAGACCCACACAGAGAATTGTGCACCGAAATCTAAGGTGCGGAATCGGCCGGCGGAGGCGGATATGGGCATGTTCACGGATGACCTGGCTTATCAGCCAGCCCGAGCGGAAAGAGCTGGGTAAGTTAAGCCCTATGCACGCTTGCCAGACATTAGGCCCAGCACTAACGTAAGTCCTTGTACGGTTTATAGACACAACCGGCATATCGACGGCGCCTGATCATGACGCATAGCAATTGCCCAGGTAATTCAGTTGCTTCTGGGTGGCTGCCCCTACAAAACACCTGGATATAAACAGCAAAAAGAACAGTATCCAAGTATACCCCAGTATATCCCGACAGGTCTAGTACTACATTATTTCATTGGGCATATCTGCTAGCATTTGCCGAATACGTCAAGCCCTCGACAATTGACGGTAGGAAAGCCGCCGGAAGCGGCTCGGATACGGTCCGAGCATTCATTTTGCCGGCCGGGAGGCTAGTCAGGATAAGTAAGTGGGGGCCGCCCGAGTCAGTCACGGGGGTTCAAAGGAGTGGCTGTTCAGTTCTAGATCGTGGCATGTTAACTAGCAGAGGCTTTGTACCTTGTCCAGTGAGGGGGCCGGCGAGAATTGAGCTCATTCTCTAGATGAATATGCATGGCGTGTGTTGGGTACATAGCATCGTCAGGAGTTGCGCTGTTCCAACTAGCGTGTTTATCACAAGACGATGTATTTATATGGATACCGTGTTTACATAACGTTATCTTGAAAAAGCTCTGTACCCATGGGAGGATGGCAGGCAGGTTCATTCATTCAAGCTATAATCGATTCATGGCTATGGTGGCATGTTCGAGTTAGGATGGCCGAACATGTCGAACCATGTACTCATGTCCTCTTGGAAGAACCCTCCAAAAAATTGGTCTGCGGACAGGGTCACTTCGGTTCTGGAGTAATATGGTGCCGAATTCGCAGCAATGTTCTCGGGCCGCCTTGAGCTTTCATCGTTCGAATTTGCAGGCGGCTGAACCCCCGTTGTAGCTCGAGTAATCATGGTAACATTGGCTGTGGCAGTATGATCTGGTTGGGTAATGGCTGGAAGTTGTGAAAGCTCAACTCGTTGGGCGGTTGCCGAAGGAGTTCCACGAGAAATCAGCGAAGGTTGATACATGGTCCCTTCAGTTGAGTCAAGACCAGGTCTGCCGGAAGAGTTGGCAAAATCTAGAATGTCAAAGAACCTCGACAAATCTATAGATATGCTACCGTCAGGGTTACTCAGGTTGGACTCATATGATACTGATATGGCTTCGGTTATGTGTTGCAGCTTGTCAGCCTGTGAATTGTTAGTGATGATGTCTTCTGCCAAAGTCATTGATCAAAAAGGCGAATTACCATGCGTTTCATTGACGGCCATTCATTCTCCAAACTGCGAATGAATTGCAAACAGGTTTCAAATCCCTGCTTCCTCTCTTGATTAATGGTACTACCTGAAAAGCTTCGGTGTAATTCTATAGTTGCTAGCACAGCAACACAATAACCAAGAATAGGATCTGATGTGCGAAAACTCCGAGACTCTATAAAAGCGATGAAATGTAAAATCCACGCAGAATGCTTGGACACGTAGAAGGATGTCTGTTGAAGGAATAATTCCGGAACGTGCTGTCGTCCTTGGAGTTGTAGTGTGATTAACAGGGGGTGGTTCAATAAACAGATAATGGTGTGATACATGAAACGAGTAAGGAGCCACGGAGCCCAATACTCTCTGGAATGTTCGAGGTCTTCGGAAGTTACATCTCGCACGCGCACATGCCGGTATCTGTGGCTTGGCGAAAGGTGTCGGTCAATATCCATCAGTGATGACATAATATCCATATACTTTGATGAGGTTGACCATGGTGAGATGTTTGGATCGGGAGCACGACAAGATCTTACGTATATCATGACTTTAGCCCAAATCTCACTCAAGTGGATCATCACGGCAACAATGCCGTTTTGAGTCCGTGGCTCGGCTGTATCTGCCTGGCCGCTTGCTCCCGGGGTTGCTGAGCTAGTCGGCGAAGAAGCGCTCACTGGATACAGCGGTGTGCTTGAATCGATGTGAGGCGGCGAGTTAAATCCAAGACCAAATAACCGACGCAGCAAATTAATGCTCCAATAGCATCGTCTCCGCTCCTCCATGACCCACGTGTCAATAGCAGAAGTTGCCTCGTGCCGTAAGCCGGCTCTTTCGGTCAGTGCTGTAGCTAATGTGATCAATGGTATGGCCCTGTCGGAATTTCCATCTGTATCATCGATGTCAACACAGTAAATCAAGAAGAAATTGCCATAACTCACCCTGAAAGTACATAAAGGATAGAAGACACAAAGTTTGTAGCGTAGATAGGTCAATTTGCCCATTTATGAACTTTTCCATTGCCAATGACTGTGCCGTTCCCATAAATAGTTGGCGATCACGACTCTCAACGTCGGTCGTATCTGCTTGTCCTTCAAAACGTTCAGCGTGAGCTAGGATGCTGAACAAAATCTCGTGGCTTCTGACTTGCAAGGATGCGACAAAGGTTCCCGGGTGGAACATGGGCAAGGGCTGGCAATCACAGAACTGCCTGTACAGCTCGGCAGCTTTAATTATGCGGTTCCAGCCTGGAAGGCTGGCCTTTGCCTCCGAGGGCAGATTTACAACTCCCGGGGTCAATAACACGTCGGATCCAATGCTCTGTTGGGGTGACTGTTGCTGAATCCGTGCCTCAGGGGTGGGCTGCTGAGGCATTGTAGTGAAGCCATTGCTGGAACCAGATCTTAATACTTGGAGCACCTCAGACATTACTGATTCCAACGACTCGATACGATCCTCCTGGTATAGGTTAGCCTTGAAAGGACCGCTCATAGTGAATGATTGTGTGGGGAGTGTTACCCATCTCCTGCCAACATCAACATTTTCGGGCACATCTGTATCGGCTGACCGTTCAAGCTGTTGTCCAAGGGGAGATCGCGGTGCTGCAGGCTGTAAGGGGGGTAGTGGAGGCTCTCTAGGATAAAAACATTGTTGCCCCAGCCGATTGCAAGTACTACAGACCGGCCTATCTCCCGAGCATTTGCTCTTTTTCCGCCTGCATGGTTCACATGCCTGGCGCGTTCTCTTCGGCGGCCGCTCGTGATTCATTACAACGCTCGAGTATTTTCACCCGTGTCCGAAGCACTAACTAACTGGATGTTTTAGGGGAAGGCACTGCCTTGGGCAACTCCTACTGGAGCTTGATAAGACATAGCTCAAAGAAAAGATTACACTGATATCTGCATTCAAGCTTGGGATGCGGGCTTTAGCAATCGGAAAATGTAATTATGGTACAGGTGCAGATTAGCTTCTAGTCTGATGTTGCCCGAGGTTCACCCGGGACTTATGCCGCTACCAGAGAACAGCAAGTGTGAACAATGGGTAGGCAACTACCTTGTTATTACTATTTGGAATATATTCTACTGTACATTTTGTTCAGCTATGTCAAATTCGGTTGATACGACGCCTGGGTGACTGGAGCGATATATACGGGTAGACATTAACCCACCCAAGTCTTTGACTATTGGCTCGCAAATCAGCATTCACCAGGTAGAAAACATTCCACTGTCGGGTATAGTATCAACGAATACCTAAATTCGCTGTGTTCCATTGATTCAGTCACTAATATTGTTCTTGTAATCCAGTAACTACATAGTTGTAGCTAGGAACAAATATGGTGGCCACCTAGGATAATTATGTAACGCACTGTTAAGAAGGCCAGACGTAAAGTCTTATTATTATAGACATTCGGTACGATTGAATTAAAAGCCATCGCTGATCTGGACAGCTCGTAATTTGAGCGCCGCGTCCTTGAAGCTAGGGTAATGGCGCTGCCTAATGAACTACAGCTGGTACCTAAAGTCACGATTCTCCTTTTCGGTCAAATCCTCGAGTCCATGGCTGATACCAGCAGCACCATACTCAGCATCCCGCTTCATGTTTTCACGACGCAACATGAACCACGTTGCCTCTGATATCACTACTGCAACCGCGAAGCATACCATGATACCTGTGAAAGATTGGCTGTATCGAGGTGAAAATTTCCTGGTTTTGGTTAGCTGAGATCTCTCTAAAGCGATACAAATCATAGAAGACAGTGAATACTTACGAGTCGAACAGTAAAGGTCCAATAATGTTGCCCAGGCAATATGCGATGAAAATTCCAGCAGCAACCACAGTTTTCTTGGTATATCCAGCAAAGTTACAAGTGCCAAAAGCAATGACCTGTAAATAACAAGAACCAAAAAATGTCACCAGGTAAACGCCTGCAATTCGTCCGCCAGTATTCGAAGTGGGGAGCTTCCACAGAAGACAGCAGCCGATTATGACGGGAAGACAGGCTAATGAGTAGATGTGGTGACGCGCGTTGGGAATACTCCTGCCCAGGTAGCCCGATCCGACGATAGTGATGATGGCCATCGCGCCCAGCGGGATGTTTAGGAGCAGGGTTTGGAATGTACTGAAGCCCATGCCACTGATGACCAGACTAGCAAAAGTGTTAGAGGCTCCAGCGGCGGTGTTGGCCAGCATTGACATGAGGAACACGGCCCAGAAGTGCCAGCTGGTCAGTGCTTCGAGGGCTTGGCTAGGCTTGAGCTGAGTGTTCTCGAAGCCAGTGTTATTCTTCCGCAACCGGAGGATAGCCATAGCACGCTCTTCTTCGGTGAATCGCTTGGCCGTAGACGGAGAGTCTGGAAAGTAGATCCAGATAACAACCGACCAGAGCATAGTCAAGGCACCGGCGAAGAGGTACATGATCCGCCAGCCAGCGATGGAGCCCTGAGCACTGCCGAGCCCATAGTTGATGAGAGGAGATATTAAGTTGATACCACCGCTGCAGGCATACCAAAAACTAGTCCTCAGAACCTGTTCCTCGTTTGTGTACCATTTACCAGTTACCAGCATAAAAGCAGGAGACACGCCCGACTCGATGAGACCTAGAAAAAATCGGTTCGCCAGAAAGCCCGAGTAGTTCTTGCAAGCCGGTGTCGTGAGGACTATTGCGCCCCAGAGTAGACAGATTGTGGCGCAGACCTTCGCTGTGGGGAGCTTCTGGGCAAGGAGAGAGAGCTGCCCGTTGCATATGTGTTAGTCTTATACTCCGTAATACTGGTTGAGCACGCCCAAAACTAACCGGGTAAGAGCCAAGTATGAATCCACAATAGAATATCAATGTGGTATTAGAGTACCTCAAGCCTTGCGTCAGGTCGAGATCGGTTCTCAACCCAAACACGGCAGCATGCCCGATAATAGCTTTGTCGTAGTACTGAAGAGCGTAGGTCGCGCACATCTGGGAAAAAAGGGTTCGTTAGTCACAGCTCCCTGCACCAATGCTAAGCAGCCGTATAAAGCCCGGGGACATACCAGTGGCATGAGCGTCCAGTCAATTTTCCTCAACAGCTTTTTTTCAGCTTGAGGGTCGATCTCATCTCCTTCGTGAACGGCGGCCAGCTTCAAAGCTGCAGCGTGAGCGTTGATATCCTGCGACTCGCCATCGTGGACGCTCATTTGGTCCACTGGCTTTCCCACAGAGGACTTGACCTCCACATCGCCCGTGTTTATAGGCACTGTCATTTCGGTGATTGGGCGAACAATACCAATTGAACAATGGTAGAGAGAAATTGTCAAGCGTCACACGTCGAACAATCCTTCACCGTTGCTACTACTAATATCACCACGTCAGAGGCTACGTTTATTCGGACTGCGCTCCAATTATTTATTACGAGCAAAATGCCTAGGGAACCTACAGGGTCTTATCTTGGTGGAGATGCCACTAATCTGTCAGCTTGGGG
The DNA here is from genome assembly GCA_021365275.1 of Xylariales sp. PMI_506. Lineage (NCBI taxonomy): Eukaryota > Fungi > Ascomycota > Sordariomycetes > Xylariales > Xylariales sp. PMI_506. The sequence goes on along the minus strand of JAJTIY010000004.1, from coordinate 71,029 downwards.
AAGGCCCAGTCTTATCAGATACGCCACGCAGACAGCCCAAATTCGCGTCATTGCGAGGGCCGGAGGTTGTAGCTTATCAGCTATCAGGAGTAGTCTTAGACACAGGGGAACAGTACTAGCGGACCGCTTCCGTATCCCGGACCGCTTCCGTGATAAGCAAGATCTTGGGCTAGTTACTGTAGAATTTATTTGCCTACAGATCCAGTAGTATTCTGTAAATATCAGAAACGCCACAGGCTACAGTGAAATGCAGGGTTCTCGATCGGTCCATAAGCTGCAGCCTGCAATGCAAGCTCGGCAGATGTTGCAGGCACTGGCCAATTAGCGGCTTATCATTCGCGCAAGTTGCTTTTATCTACTACATAAGATATAGCTAGCTTTTCTGGTGTAATTATTGGAAAGGGTCATGCTAAGAAATCTTCCCGGTGGAGAATTTGTCTCCGGCAATTCACTACCGATATACGTAGGCATCAGGATTTCGGTCATTATTGCCATTGGACCAGATCTTTCGGGTTTGTTTCCTATACGATTTTCCGTTCGTCCTTTCGTCCTGACCTGCCTGTGTAAAGCATCAGGGCTGACTAATGAATTAACCTACAAGACTATATGAGTAGGACCTCTTCACATTCATTCATTGGTATAGCATGAACAAAACACTTCACAAAAATATAGACCTTTTTCCTATTTTTTAAGCATTCCGCGGCTCTGTCAGGTTCATCGTCTGATAGGGTTTTGGTCATGCATTAATAGTTATGCCTGATTTACCCCTTGGTGGCACCCTTACGATGATATTGCCCTTAGCATTGAGCAAAATCCCCAACCAGCTTATGCACATTGCTGTCGCCTCTTTGTCCAGTAGCGCCCTGGTTTAATGCTCCAACTAAAAATCATTAAGTAGCTTTTCGTCAAATGCAACCAATAACAAGCTGCTCCCTGAACCCACCATCCTTTATTGGCCGAACGAGAACTCGTAAGGTTGCGTAAAGAAACGGTCAAATAAATCCGTTTTCAGAATCCTGATCTGACTCATAATGGCAGTCTCCTCGTCTCATCGGTCGAGTCTTAGGACCTTCTGCCACAACTCGGAGTTATGACGCCTTCGTTTTATGTGATTCCATTGCGGATTTTACGGTGGAAATAGAGGTGGAAATGCTTACCAATCGAGGTTTTTAGGAAAGGGAATATTGCCGTATTACTTCTCGAGAGATGTTGTCTTGGTGCTTATCATGGTTGCAAACAGAGTCGGAGCCAATCGATAAGCGCAGTGCCCTGGCGATTCATCTTGGCACAGCCGGCAACACGGCCAGAGCCTCCTGCCAGCCAGTGAGCGTTACGAAAAAGCAAGGGCAGTTCCAGTCGTGCATGTGTAGCCTTACATGTCTTGTTTGCGACATGACGGCGGCTTAGGCCGGGTTTAATGCAGTTGGCTTGGATCCTCATCAACTTAAGTCCGACCAGAGCATATGGAATGGAACTGCGCTCCTCCCCGCCGGATCCCCTCATCCGGGCACGCAACAGAGCGGGGAGCCGGGGTAATGAGTGGGATTGTCTTGCTGCTACCCAAAACAAATCTGATAAAACACCATCGATGAATCCAGCTGCCCGTTTCCCCTTAAATCCGTGGGGCTAACCTGAGCACGTGTCTTTAAAAGGGGAGAGGGGCTCCTTTCCCATTCTTGCTAAGAACCTCTGCGTGCACTACAAACAATTTCCAAACTCCAGCATCGGGTAGTCAGTAACACGTAGCGGCTCAATATTTCATATCTATACGCTGTCAAATAGTAGCATATTTTCTCTTTATCACTACTATGGCCCCCGAAATCCCAGCGGGGCTTCAGCAGTCCTATGATAAAACCAAAGTTGAGTATCGCCGACTCGGCAACAGTGGCCTGAAAATCTCGGTTCCGGTCTTTGGTTGCATGAGCTTTGGCGACCCAGCCAGCTTAGCATGGACTGTTGGTGAGGATGAGGTAAATGGCGCTACCCTCTTTTCTTCAAGGGAGGGCAACCAACTGACGTCAAGATTTCGATCAAACGCAGGCCTTGCCACTGCTCAAAGCTGCCTATGACCAAGGGCTTAACACCTGGGATACGGCAAATATCTACTCGCAGGGCGCCAGCGAGATCATTGTTGGCAAGGCTATCAAGAAGTACAACATTCCCCGCGAGAAGGTTGTCATCATGACCAAGTGCTACTGGGGCGTGGGCGAGCAGCCCGACGTCAGTCACTACAAGCAAAAGAAGTACTTCGAGGCCTCAAAGGACTACGTCAACCAGTTCCACCTGTCGCGTACGGCCATATTCAACCAGGTCAACGCGTCTCTCAAGAGGCTGGACACCGACTACATCGACCTGCTCCAGATCCACCGTTTTGACTACGATACGCCCATTGAAGAGACAATGAAAGCCCTTCATGACATCGTAGAGTCTGGCAAAGTGCGCTACATTGGTGCCTCGTCTATGTGGGCTGTTAACTTCGCCCGCATGCAATTCGTGGCTGAGAAGAATGGCTGTATGTCAAGTTGGGGTTTCTATTCCGTCCCATTTTCTTCTCTCTATTTTTTGTCTCTCTCACCTTCTCCCCTCCGTCAACCAAAGATTCGGGATTCAAACATATTGGTTCTAACTATTTCCCCCTATATGATTAGGGACCAAATTCATTTCCATGCAGAACCAGTACAATCTACTCTACCGCGAGGAGGAGCGCGAGATGAACCGCTTCTGCAACGACACAGGCGTGGGCCTGATCCCCTGGGCACCGCTCTGCCGCGGCCACCTGGCGCGTCCTCCTACCGACTTTGGCACAACCCAGCGCAGCAAGGAGGAGAAGGAGGCGAGCCCGGGATCCCACGGCACCGTGGAGCCGGACCTGACCATCATCAAGCGCGTGCAGGAGATCGCCGACAAGCGCGGCTGGAAGATGAGCCACGTCGCCCTAGCCTGGATCAACAAGCGCGTCTCGAGCCCTATCATTGGCTTCTCCAGCGTCGCCCGCATCGAGGAGGCCGTCGCCGCCAGGGAGAAAGTCCTCACGGACGAGGAGGAGAAGTACCTCGAGGAGCTGTACCAGCCCAAGGCAATCTCGGGCCACTGGTAAAACCGCAGAGGCTTCGGCTCACTGGCGCGATGGATAGGATTTCGTAACTGGGTGATACGAAATAAAACTATTTTTAGTCAATAGAGACCAGTAAACCAACTCTGCTAGAATCGTGTTCGATGTGAAGATAAGCAGAAGTCAAGCTTGCCCAGCAGGGATTGAGGTAATGCATTCCTGTTTCTCATTATAAGTATGTAGCAAAATATACTCGGTCTCTCACCAATGCATTGGCGTATGCAGCAGCTAAGTCATGCAGATGATAAATGCCGTCCACGTAGCTGTATGTGTATCGACAACCGAGATTACCTAGGCATGTAGTTGCCATTGCTATATAATCTCCTAAGCCCCCCAAGGCAAAACTCTAAACTGGTCTATTAGTTATTTATTTTCCCAGTACCCTTAAACCCAATCTATCAGGCTGCAAGCATTGTTTTGCAAGAAATGTGTTCCCATAAACGACAACACCGAGAACACGACGGCGATTATACTGATCATCCTCCTCTTGCCTGCTGCGGCTTGACAACCTCATGTTCACAGGCTAGTAGGTGCGTATAGTATAAATACTCTGATACATTGTAGTATACAATTCTCTATTTACGTTGGAGTTATGCCAGTAGGGGACTTGCCTCATCTAACTTTCCTGAACGAGTACTACTCTAGTCCTCTAACTAGTATAAATATACATTTCTCGAGAGGTACCTGGCTACAACGAATCTTCCCCATAATGAAAACAGACTCATCGATGCATTTATGTGATACTAGATCAATTGTGTCCATCCTCACACACAGATTCTGTTTGCGAAGACTTGTCGATATGTGTTCCCTGAACTCGACACCTTGGTCGCTACCAGGCCAGAGGACCCCAAGGTTTTTTTTTTAAGTTCTTTCTTTTTTCTTTTTGTGCTGGCTTGTGTATTAACTGGACGGTGGGTAATCTGCCACGAAACAGACGTTATTCAATTTCCCCCTTTTCACCTTTTCAACCAGCCTCGCCCAGGTACGGTCATAGCCAGGCTGAATTTTATCCGCTGATGCCTGGTCACCTTTGATGTTATAATGATTATATAAACGAAGATACCCTAGTGCGAGACAGTAGGTATCGTTGAGTGAAACAGAGTACTGAAAGCATTTTTCGTAGGCAATCGTAGCTTCCTCATGCCGTCCTAAGCTGTCTAGAGCGATAGCTCGGCAGTTTTCAAGAGGTTCTCCATTAAAGTAATCGCAGAGATCGTCGGTATTGAAGCCATTCAACAATTTTAGTGCTTCAGTATAGCGGCCGGCTGCGACCAAAAGTCTTGACTTGTAGATTCCCATCCACTCGACGTAACTTTCGTCAAACTTTGTCTCTTTAGCCTCTTCGGCCTCTCGAATTATCTCGTCGAAGGAGATTTGTACAGATTCGTATGAGACCGCTGAATACTCGACGAGGAGTCTGTGGGTGTGTAAACTTGACAACATCCAGAACAGACCGCCTCGGGACGTGTTTCTCCGTATTACATCGAGATATGCTCGTAAGATGGTGGGTATGGCACGGCGCGTTTGCATTAGGCCCATGGCGTGGAACTGGCCCCATATTCGAGTGAATGGGTGGGTCACTCCTAGCCGTATGGAACTGAGACTAGCAATGTACCTGATCAATGAATCGGCAATATCATCATGCATACTAGGAGCTGACAACAGAATGAGGGTTGCGAGTATAAGACTGGGATCCTGGTGTGAGATCAAGGCATCATAGCGCTCAAAGCACACCTCAAAGAGGAGAAATGCCCGGCGAGGATCGTGTGGCAGCACTTCGATAGCGAGTTCCATGTCCGTCCACCACGAAGAAGCAGTATCGATATTGAAATCATATTCACGGCCTGTCAAGTTCCACAATTTGCCATCGAAGCGGGATTGCGTGTAAATCTGAATAGCTCGAACACCAACATGAGCGTGCTTTAAGTAATCGGGCAATTCCAAGCTGTGGAACGTTGCGGAATTCCCGGACAAGGCGTGAAAGAACCGGACTCTAGCATCAATCTCTGCCTTGACCTGTGCTTGGTTCAGGTGACGCTTGAGTTTCATGGAGCCAACCTCGCGGCCTCGGATTACCGGGAGTGAGGCTAACTCGCCAGTAGTAGCTCTGGCTCTGAGGTGATTTGCGTCCTGAGCCTTAAGGTATTTTGTGACACCCCATGCTTTGAATCGGACCTTGTACATCCTCATCCTGTGAATAGAGTTAGCGATGTGAGTGAAAAGCCTGGCCATTCTTCCTCAGGAAGATGGTACCGAAGTCGCAGCAGCCTACGTGGCGTTGAAACTGTGCTCCCGTTTCATGGTTTCCAGTACTTCTTTCAATGGTTTGTCCTGGTCCCAGTAAAGGTCTATGATCTTCTCTTTGTGCCGTTCCCACTGGTCTGCTGTCGCCCATGCGAAGGAGTGCGGTTTACCGTGATGCTCCATATCGAAGGCCGGCGGCTTTCGTGCCAGATCCACAGATCAGCGGCGGGGGAGAGATGCGGAGAACAGCACAGAGGGAGATGCAGATACCGAGGACAGAATCGAAGATTGAACGGATGGCGCGAAGCAGAACAATCAAGCAAACGTCGAATGCATTATATAGTCTGTGTAGTATAGGGACAACCCAAGGCAAGTGGCAGGTCTATCAACTCTAAGTAGCCTGGCAGAACGCTTAACGTTAGATCGTCTCAAATAGCTACGTAAGTGGACTGGTAAATCATTCTACTATCGAGAATGTGACCAGGCTGTGCCCTGTTCGTGCTCAGCGTCAAATTTGCTGACATTGGACAAGGGTTTGCCGCAGTCATAAAAGAAAGCCCTCCAATTGGCTGCATCTCCGAACGAACCGCATTTTAAAGGAGTAGGATTTCTGTTCCCCACTTGTAGCAATCCCTGAACATGAATTACACCCTTTACTTATTTGGTGCGTGAAGTGGTTTCCCAAGAATCGGGGCATGTCTCGGCAGTGGCGGCCGTGGCAACCCACGGCGAGTTGGTCAGCATGCATTGTCATTCTCGACCGCCAAGATTCATTTTTGCCAGCCCGTGGACGGTTCAATGAGCCTGTGAATCGTAGCAAGAACATACCGTAAACCTCTTGGGCCGGCAGATGGATTGGGGCAAAGGACCGAGACCCGCGCTAAATAAAAAATATCAAAGATTGTTGTTCATATCCAGAATGGCGCGGGGAACACAGAGTAGTATATAGCTACTCTTGTTGTGTCCTATTCCAATATCCTCAACTGATCAAGTTGGATCAGCAAATGGAAAACGACGCAGTATCCGAGGATGGGACCCGGGGATCTTGCAGATGCTAGTAATACGTCCCATGGTTTAGTTCTCCCTATTCCATCTGATGGAAGTAAAATGCGCGAGTGCTCAAGCAGACAGACATATCACACCCAGAACGGAACAGATTTAATCCGGGTTGAGTGCAGGTAGCTCTCAAGAGTGGTCCTTATGTGGGAATTGTGCATCGGAACGGACTGGGAACTCGATCGCGAGCGGCGAGATGCAGCAAGGCGACGGGGCTATGTCTACATAGGTAGTTTGTGCGAATGATCGCAATTAATTGAGTTTGAAGCGAGTCCAACTGGGCTTCCCAAGTCGCGCCCGTTAGTAACGCACGTGAAAGTCTGCTAAAGCATAAAATGCTTAACATCCAACACGACAAAACTTAAGCTTTTGGCGCGCTTGGTAAAAAAAAGTAAACAGGAACGGCCACCGAGATGACAATCATCGCCTGGGGTGTAACGTGTTGCTTTTTCTGGGGCCGCCCGAATAAAAAGAGAAAAAAAGGGTCTAACGTTAAATAAGTTTGGCTTCCCTGAAGTCTTACTACACGCATACAAGGCGCAGTCAGCCGTAAGGCTTAGTTCCGTCTCGCTGCAACGCCCGCCCACTGCGAGGGTCTGCACCAGCGTGTGGTCCACCAATTAAACCGCGCCTCAGCCCCAGCTGTAATGCCGGAGTTAGCGTTACTCCCCTGACAAAGCCCCCGGCTGAGATTAGAGGCAGTACTAGGGGGATCGTCTGTGGTTAATATTAGCACAGTAAACTTTCGAGTGCTGGATGTTACCACTTGCGGAAAGCCCTTCAGTTCTGAGCTGTGCGTGTGTGGGTTTGGTACACACGACGAAAGGATCACCTTGGTTAACCAGTCCTTGGCAACGGCTCAGCCTTTTCAGCTCCAACAGTTATGTGGAACCAAGGCAATAAATAAAGGCCAGCAAACGTGCCGCTGTTGGTGTCCCAGAGGCCTTCACCTGTTCTCTTCACCCATCTGTCCCTGTTGAGCCACACAGCAACACCAATCTCAAGCAGCCCGTCGTTCCGATCTTCATTCAACGACACCGTAGCAATGGAACAAAAGACTCACTACGCGGGGGCACCACAGATGCCAGCCCAACCTCAGCCTACCTACCAGGAACAAGCGGCCTACGGTCAAGGCGCGCCGCCCATGGCCATGATCCACCCGACTCCGTTGAACCAACTCGGAGGTGCACCCGCCATTATTGATTGCCCATTCTGTAATCAACGTGTCCAAACCCGCGTCACTGAGAATGACTCCAGCATGACCATGTAAGCATAGCTCGCATCCCTTTTCTTCTTCGTGGTGGTGTATTACAGATGGTTAACCGTTGATGTCTCCGATATAGAGTCGCTGGAATTGGCATTGGACTCTTCTGCATCTGTCTTTCATGTCTGCCCTGCATGTTGCACTGGTTTCAAGATGTCGATCACACCTGCTCAAGTTGTAACCAGCGGGTCTGCCACATCCCCCAAGGAGGTATTCCTCAAGTAGTGTCGCCTCCTGGCGGTGTTCCTCAGCAGTACGTCATGGGTGCACCGCAAACATACGGTGCTCCTCCGCCCCAGGGAGCTCCTGCACCTCCACACAATCCACCTCAGTACGCTACCCAGTAAGGTGTCTTTGTTCGGAATTAGGGATCGGGCTTTAGAGAGATGTGGACATGTGTTGGACTCTACAAAGTTTTGTGCACTATGGAGGGAGGGGATGATGCCATGATTTGTGTGGGCTGATGGGAGCTCGTACACGTCTTGGATTTGGTACGATCTTGAGAACAATGGGATGTTGAGGCGTCCAGGATATTTGAGTATTTTTGTACTACTACAAACGAGTTTGCTGGCACAGAGTGACCAGCGAGGGTTTTAATTACAGAGTCTATGGGTTCGGGGGTTTGTCTATGGTCTCCCTCTGGACATCACGGCACTTTCAATATCATTTCATCAAATTAGTCGGGGCTTCATAACGACTTACAGTCAAGGGCTAGATCACAATCACTGTAGATTTTCTCGTTGAATTGATAACGGTCTAAAGATAAAGTGACAACAGAACAATTCAGGCGCAAGCACGGACAGGGATTAAGCCCGATAGAATGCAGCCCGGCAGACAGCGCAAGTTGCATAACACCAGTATTTCGGCGATATCTTGGTACGGCTGAAGTGCCGTCACAAGCATGTCAAGCTTAAAAAGAAGCTAGCGATCTCATCATGACTCTCAGCTCGGGTTCTGTACCGGTCCCCCGAAATCGAGCCCCACCATTCGTCAAGCGAAGACAGCTGTACCTGCCGATTCGCCAAAGCAGACTAGCTCTGTGTAACTTACTCCAGCCGCCAATTCATTGTTTCTGCTTCTGTCCAAAGGGAAGCGGGAGGTATATGCATAAACTTCGTGGAAATGTATTGAATGATGATGGGTCAAAGCCAAGCAATAACGTGGAGCCACAAGCACGCCTTGGAGATAAGGGCCACCTTGCAATTTAAGATCCTTGCAGAACTTGGTGCAGAGTCGCATCAGGCACCGGGATCGAGATGTCTCAAATCCTTTTCAACTTTCAATCGTCCGAATGTAGGCTTCCAACGAACCAAAAAGTTAAGACGAAGGTTTGTTTCCAACCCCGCCAAAGGTTTCGTTCAACGCCACCAAATGACCGTTTCGCCCAACGAGGATCGCCAAGTCGTTTGGAACCTGCTGCCTGTTACCTTGGTATATATGTAGGTACTTGACATAATTTAGCAAGGGCACTCGGGTATGTATTTGTAGCCCACAAATACCTTTTTGTTTTGCGTTCGCTCCAAATGCAGCCACTCTGCACCGGTAAGTAAGGGCAGCTTAGAAGCAGAAGACACCAGCATGAAGTGGTTTTATTGATAACGAGGTAGTCTCGACAGTAACTGGGCAGGGCAGCAAAGACTTCATTTAAAACTACATCCTATGGGAAATGGTTGGGCAGGAAAATAAAATGCCCTGGCCAGCTGGCTAGTGGCACGCAGAGCTCTGGAGTAAGTCCAAACGCCAGCGATAAGATAAGAAAGATAGAGGGGCCAAAAAAAATAGTACCCCGCGTTAAAATTTTGGATAACTGACGGACAGTTGAATCAGAATGATTCACAGCTTCGAAATTTGAACTGATTTTACCCATCTGTGGGAAGGGCTACACAGCGTCGTTGGCAGAAAAGTCTGTATAAATGCGGCGGTAAAGGAGACACGCACACATAACCCTCAAAGTGGACAGCATCGACATTTTCTACGCAAAATCAAAGTTCGCATAAATCACTTCCGTACGTCGCCGGTCCCTCAAGATGGCGGACTCTGCAACGTCTGCCGCTGCGGCTCATGAACCTCCCCACGTTTACACGGCGAATAACGGTTACGATGCCTCTGTATCCCAAGATATACCTGCGTCTCTAGCCTCCCAGGCTCCAGCTTCTTCAGACTTCATAGATGAGGAAGATGAAGACTTGGACGATATATTTGAAGATGACGATGACTTCGGTGACGACGAATCAGGAGATCTCACGAAGAATTACAACCGTCAGCGACAGCTTCAAGATGGTGGAGTGGCAATACTGAAATCTAATCAGCAAAAGCCCACCGCAAACACGTTTGCCAGCGTGGATGATCAGATATCGGCGCTCTCGAAGCATGCCGCCAAAATTCGTCTTGACGATGTCAAAGAATCCCAAGAGAGGGAAAAAGACAAGGCTGATAGGGCTACAAGTGAACAAGTGCTGGATCAGAGGACTCGAATGATCCTTCTGCAGCTGATCAACAGAGGAGTCGTCAGCGAAGTCCATGGCGCAATCAGTACCGGAAAAGAAGCCAACGTCTATGGTGCTGTGGCTTACCCTGACCTCGACGGGCCTCCCGTTCACCGTGCCATCAAGGTGTACAAAACAGCCATTCTCAGCTTCAAGGATCGCGAGCGGTACATTACTGGCGAGCATCGGTTCAAGTCGGGAGCTGAGAAGGGCAATAACCGTAAAATGGTTAAGCTTTGGGCGGAGAAGGAGTTCAGGAACCTGCGGAGAATACATGCCTCGGGTATTCCGTGTCCCGAGCCTATCCAGCTCAAGCTACACGTTATGGTCATGGCCTTTCTGGGCGATCGTAGAGGTTGGGCATACCCCCGGTTGCGCGATGCGGCTATCCCAGAGGAAGAAGCTGAGCAAATCTGGAGGTCTCTCTACTTTCAGCTTATGGGCATCATGCGTCGACTGTATCAAGTCTGTCGTCTTGTGCATGCCGATCTGAGTGAGTATAATATCTTGTATCACGACAAGAAGCTCTACATCATCGATGTGTCGCAAAGTGTCGAGCACGATCACCCTCGCTCGCTCGAGTTCTTGCGTATGGACATCAAAAACACTGGTGATTTCTTCCGTAGACAAGGTGTAGACACCTTGTCAGATCGTGCCATATTCGACTTCATCACGAATTCCGAAGGCAGCGTAGATGAGCCGGGTGCGTCAGAGGAGCTGGAGCGCCTTTACTCCACTCGGCCTGCTACCGAAAACACGGAGGATGCCAAGGCCAGGCTAGAGGTTGATAACGAGGTTTTCCGAAACCAGTACATTCCCCAGACATTAGATCAAGTATACGATATTGAGAAAGATGTCCAGAAGATTGACGCTGGCGAGGGAGACAAACTCGTCTACAAAAACCTCTTGGCAGATCAGGCAGTCCTGCGGAAAGAAGGCTCTTCAGATGCTACCTCAGAGGAGGATGGAAGCTCTGACGACGACAGTGATGAAGGCGCTGGCTTGGGCAGTGATGAAAGTGGAGACGAGAGCAGATTCGAGAAAGGCGCGCCTCGCGGGAAACGGTTCCTGGACAAGGAGGAGAAGAAGGTACGTGCTTGGTGCAATTTTTCCTACTCGTAACTCCCTGGCTAACAATTACCCAGCAACACAAACAAGCAGTGAAGGAAGAGAGGCGCGAGAAGCGAAAGGAGAAAATGCCGAAACATCTCAAGAAGAAACTTGTATCTTCGACATCTCGGAGAAAAAAGTAGATTATCCATCAATTCAACTGTCTGATGATCACTTTCCGGCTTCTTCTTGATTTGGCCCCTATCCCTACGCACCTTAGATCCCCATGTACCAAGTGTCCGCCCAGGTTGACCCGATCGAAATGATGAAACTCAAATTTTTCCCCATTCTGGAACTGGAGCTTTGCTGCGTTTTCCCTCTCTCACGGAGCTGATAACCGCGAGTTTCAATCTAGAGTTGGTGTTCTGATCTGGTTTAAATAAGACCAGAATGATGCAAAAGAAGAGCTCTGACGATCGTCTGGGATAAGGTAACTAGAGACCTATCGATGTGCGCCTGGAAGGTGATTTGGTATGTCTTACCATTACATCGTGATTTTGTGTCTCATACCTAGAAACATGGTCAACCGCATCTTGCAGTGTAACCAGTGTCTCACATGGTTTAAAACAAAAATTTACAAAAAGCCCCAAAAAAGCGAATCCCCCAGGTCATGGCGAAGGGGGAAGCGGCAGGAGCTCTCCAATGTAGTCATTATCAACTAGATTTTCAAGGAACAATTTAAAAGGCACCAAGTGAATTTCAGATAGATTTATTTCTTCTTGTGAGAGGCTAGCTTATCGTCATGAACCACTCAATCTATAAGTACAAAGCAGAACACACAACGCCAGTCGTATAGATGCTCTCCGTGACCAAGACGAATGACCCACACATCCATCCACACACCAATACAAAGGAGACTATGTTCATAACGAACGAGCCAGATATCTCCATTAATGCAAACACTTAGATGCACTTACAACTCTCACAGTGCTTATGGTAGCTATGCTTCAACCTCCTCCTCCCCTTCCCCATCCGAGATCCCCAAGCCGCTGTCGTACCTGCGCCTCTTCGACCTTCCGTTCTTACCCGACAGCACAGCCGCCTGGTCCTCCAGCTCTACAGCCACCAGCATCGCCGCCGCGCTTCTCCTCGAGCTCCGCCGGGGCTGCATTGGGGCCGCGGCGGCGACCTTGTGTCCGACCTGCTCGCTCGCCTTCTTCACGCGCTCCAGCTCCGCCTTCAGGGCCTCGATCGCGGCCTGCGATCTCTCCCGCTCGGCCTCGGCGCCGCCCGCGAGCTTGCCGTTCTCGACGCGCAGCTGGCGGATGGTCTCGTGGGCGCTGCGCAGCGACGCGTTGATGAGATCGATCTCGCGGCGCAGCTCGGCAACGCGGGCGTCCCGCAGCGCAAGCGCCCGGCCGTGCGTCCGGTTCAAGGACGCCGACGCGGCCGCCGCCTCCGCCTCTCCCTCCGCCTTGGAGGCCTGCACGCCCGCGAGCTGGATCCGCAGCTCGGCGATCTGCGCCAGCGACGCCGCGAGCTTGCCCTCGAGCGCGGCGATGCAGTCGTCCCGCCGGGACAGCTCCTGCTTCCCCGAGGCCTCGAGCTCGGTGCGCACCCGCGCCTCCGCCTCAGCTGCGGCGGCTTCGGCCTCGGAGTGGCCCTGGTCCTCGAGGCGCTGCACCAAGGTTTCTAGCTCCGTGACGTCGCGGCGGTATGCCTCGACGGCGCCCTTGAGCCGATCGGTACCGATCTCGAGCTCAGTAATGCGCTCGTCCCGCTCGCGTAGCCGACCCGCGCTACGCTGCACCTCGCGCCGCAGGTTATCGGTGACCTCGACCCGAGCACCAAGCTGCTGGCGCAGCGAGAGCTCGAGCGCATGGTACTCGTCAATGGTCTCCTCGTCCTCCTGCACCTTACGTGCTAGGTCGCGAAGGCGCGTGAGCAGCAGGTCCAACACTTCGGCCCCGTGCGACGTCAGAGGCAGCGCAATCTCTCCCGGGGTCAGATACTCCAGCTCGAGCCGTGCCGACCTCAATGCACTCGCCATCGATGCCACGACCTCGCAGGCGTCGCGGCCCGAGAATCCCAACGCGGTGAGTGACGAGTTAAGCTCCATCAAGGCTGCCGTACGGTCCGCCAGGCTCTGCAGTACGCTATTGAGGTGCGTCTCCACGTCCACGGCTGCTGTTATGTCGTCCCTCTCAGAGCTTGGAGTCTTGGCGGCTGCTAGTTTCTCAGCAATTCGACTCTTCAGGGATTCGTGGTCTTCAATCGCTTCGGTCAGCTTGGTGAGCTCGAGACGCAGGGAACCCAGCTCCTCCTCCAACGCCTCCTTCTCCGGGTCCTCCAGGCATACCTGGACAGCCGAGTGCGATGATGACGGCGTCGGGGGTTGTTGCCGGCGGATAGATGTAGGTGTGGCGGGGATAGTTGGGCTTGTGCATGGTGGGGTAGGGAAGGAAGCGCGCGCTCTGGACGGCGTGCTACACTCGAAGTCGGCCATCGTAGTATCTCCGAAACCCTCATCGTCGTCCATGTAGCTATCAGAGAACGGGTCTCTGGCTGCTAGCGTCCAGTCAAATCGGGACTGCTCTATGGGATCCGATCTGCCGTTGAGCTCCTGCTGTAGCGCCTCGATTTGCTGCTCTAGCTCTGCAATGCGGTCATTGTCTTGGATAGTAGTGGCATCCCTAAGCCTCTCGATCTCCTGGTCTTTCTCTGCCAGTTCGTCGCGCAGACGTTGCAGTTCTCCCTTTTGTTTCCCAGACTCACGGCGCTTCTCCTCATTTATTACATTCATCTCCGCGCTGAGCCCGTTCCGCCTGATGCGGCGCTTGACTCGGTCGTCCAGTACTTGTCGGAGGGAAGGAAAATAAACCTCATTGGCGAGTTCGTCTGCATCTTCGTCCCCATTAATTTGAGACCTCGCTGGCGTCGAGTTTCGCCTTCGTTTGGGAGAAGGCGCACCCCCTAGAGACGACCGACGGACCATCGGGGTAAGGCCGGTCGACGATGGTGACATATGTACCACATCAGGTCCGGGATCAGAAAACCGAACCCTCTTCTTGGTCCTTGATTTACTTGGAGTCTTTGAGGAAGCAATTGACGGCCTGGGTAGATCCAGCGAGGGGCCATCCAATTTGGGAGCAGCTTCATTGATACTGCGCCTAGGCGTACGCCTTAGGGCGATTGGGATAGCATCCCCTTCCATTCGGGCGGTTTAGATTGCTGCACTTTGCCTTGCTGCACGCTATTATGTTTTCTTCCGGTACAATGCCAATAGAAAATTTAAAAGTTGAAAGTCCAAATAAACCAGTGGTACAAGAAAAGAAAGGATTCAATGAGACCCGTGTTCAGCGCACGACACACCAGTCGCGTAACCAAAGTAAACAGTCGACACGACGTTCGTCGTTATGGGGTCGATGATCCCGGGGCCTGTTTACTTATTTCCTGTTGTGGTTTAGCGGCCCAACCTCTTCCCTTGAGACGATCAACGCCAGCCAATCGTTCAGGGGATCTAAGGGTCCGGCTAGACCGCGGACCGCTGCTGCACCCCACCGGCCGGTACGGTATGCATGGTATGGTAACTTATAGCACTCTCGAGCTTCTTCACCGTCTGCCTAGACGCGTGCTGCAAGGGGGGAGAGGCGCGGCGTTCGTTGCCACTGGGGTGCATGTGGGTTGCTGCGACTGCTGCGAACCCAACATCGCGGGTCAAGGTCAAACTGCCTAACAGACCAGACCGTGTCCACTTCCTCCCCCCTAAGACGCTGCCCCGTGCTTTGTAAAATCCTTCCCTGTCTCTTGAGTTGTGGCAAAAAGTGGGCGTTGGGATATTCACGTTACGTACAATTAGAATTTTGTGCTGCGAAGGATAGTGTATCGGATTGACCATATTTTCATAAAATAATCCATCTCTAGGTAATTGTTGGTGCGTAATAACTACATAGGTAGTATGCAATCTTGTTCTCGTCTTTGCGCTCGCTTTCCGCGTCCTTCATCGATTCTACGAGGAGTTGGCTGCCTCCAGGGCCGCTCATTGTGAATATACCACCGCCTTTAGAAACAATGCAATCCAACATGAAGGAAAGTGTAACGAATCAATCCTAAAACGCCAGGCATCAAGCCGTTTGAAGACCATCCAAACAGACAAAAGAGAGGGCTCCAATGGCTGAACTCAACTCAGCGCAGTTCCGCACCACTATTTGTCCATCACGCCATCATGACCATGGCCACGCCAGCTGCAGCCACTGCCCAAGCGGACACTGAGAGCGTGCTCGCCGCCCCCTGGCCTTTGACTCCAACCGCGAAGCCGTTCTGGGAGCCTCCGAGGTAGAGTGAGCCCACTTCAGTGAGCCCACCGTTGTTATCGAAGAAGGCGACAGACTCTCCCGTCCACTCGTTGGAGTCGTCTTCTCTGAAATCACCAAACCATGCATACCCAGAAACATAATCCAGCCCATCAAGATAGGCGATGCTCTGGTTAAGCGTGGAAGCGGTGGTCTCCTCATCAGCCTGCGGCAGCGCCATCTCCGTGACCCAGAACTCGAGCGTCGAATCCGAGTCGTTGTTCGGGTTGTAGAATGCGGAAAGGGTACCAAGCCAGGAAGCCAGCCCGGCAAAATCCCCGTACCAGTGCACCGCTACAAAATCCGTCGGGCAGCCCGATGGGTCTAGCTTGTAACACGACGCGTTGAAGTCCTGAAGCCAGGTTAGGCCCTGGCTGGAACCCGTGACGACGGGGTGGCTGATGTTCCACCTCCGCGTATCGTTATTGCGGAGAGGAACGATGTACTCCAGGTACGAACTAGCTGCGTCGTCAGGGGATATCGCACTCCCACCCGAATCAGTTGAGCCATCCGGTTCATTAAACGTGAGCAGATGGGTGGCCGAGGCCGGCAGCTGGCTAAGGAGCGGGATCAAGTCCGAATTCGATGCATCGTCCGTGTTAGTCACCAGAGGCAGAAACGGTACAGTGGTGTTGACGGGCTGCGCTTGGTTGAGCGACCACGTGTAATACCACGATATAGGCGACTTTTCGGAGAGAAGAAGGTTAAGGTCGCCTTGATGAGGATCGCCCAAATATGCCAAGCCTCGCTTGGAAGCTGTCGTTGCTGTCACAGATTCGATTGCTATGAGAAAAAAAGAGATTAGAAAAGAGACGCATAATGAATGATGATGCCTCATGGTCATGGCTATAGGTTGTGTGAAACACAGGGTGGTAGGTAACCAGTAGCTGTGTTGACATAAAGACGAAACCTGTGCTCGTAAGATCCCAACTTTACGCTCTAGAATGGCACTCGTCCTTTTATTGTCACCACCATATCGCACAATTTTGCGTATTTTCCTGAGTCCTGGGCAGGCACATGATATCATGTCTCCCTACCACTTGGTTGTTCCTGGTGCTTTTTTCTTGGAATGGCTCAGTGCCAGGGGGTATAGTCGAAGCTGACGTCATAACGGCCGGTGTCGAGAGCCGCAACCTTTGACTGGTCAATATTTTACAACACGCCAAATTGTTTACTCCTTCTTTGCCTGCAAAAAAAAAAAAAAAACTTTGCACACTCAAAAAAATGTAAAGTCGCGAGGGTTTTTGTCATCGATCAAATTACATATTGCTGCAGGTTGCTGCAATGCTCCTACAAAGGTAGATGAAGCCATGCTTGGGGATTATGTAAGGAGCTTACAAAGACCCGGGTCGATAAAGCCCCAGCTATGAAAATGAATGCATGGGAATGGTCCATGAGTGCATCGCTTGGGCTCCGAGGCTCCCTTAGCGCCGCTACTCCCGACTGCTTGAATTCGAACGTCCCTCTGCCGTTGCTTACTAAAATCAAAGGGCAGCAAACGGGCAAAGTAGATGAAAAGGTTTTAAAATCCCACGTGAAATACAATATCTTGCGCTCGGTGGATGCGGTTTCGTCCTCTGCGCGAGGGTCTTCCATTTCGTCTTGAGTCAAATTGCGCAAATTCATGTGATTCAGCATGGGTAACAACGCAAGCTCTGCCACGGTGTCGCAGGACCATGTAGTAGAGGTTCAGCATGAAGCACCTGACTCCAATCGAGGCAACGGGAGATTTCTGGACAGGCTGAAGCACTTCACTTGGGCCAATTACACATTTCCCATGGCCACTGGCGGCCTGGCGCTGCTGCTATCTGAGCAGTCACAAGCATATCCATTCCGCGGCCTCCAGACCATCGGTAAGGTGGTCTACATATTCGACCTCTGCGCCTTCACTCTGGTCACCACGGCCATTGTATACCGCTTCACTAGGTTCCCGGGAACCCTGAAAGCGTCTATCGTCCACCCGACCGAGGGCTTCTTCCTCGGCACATCCCAACTCAGTATGGCTTCCATCATCGCGGGCATCGCCCGGTACGGCATCCCCGCCTGCGGACCGTGGTTGGTGGTGGCATATAGAGTTCTGTTTTGGCTGTACTTTGCCATCACGCTCATGCTCGCAGTGGGTCAGTACGCTCTTCTCTTCACATTGCCGCAGGTGAGGATACAAGACATGACGCCGGCGTGGGATCTGCCCATCTTTCCATTCATGCTGTCCGGCACGGTGGCGGCGGTGGGGGCCGCGGCGCAGCCGATAGAGCAGGCCGTTCCCATGATCGTGGCGGGCCTCACCGCCCAAGGCCTGGGCATGCTCGTCTCCATGTGCATGTACGCAGCCTACATCGTGCGCATGATATCCTGGGGCTTCCCGTCGCCTAATTCGCGGCCGGGCATGTTCATCGCCGTGGGGCCCCCATCCTTCACCAGCCTGGCGCTGATCGGCATGGCCAACGACTTCCCGGTGCAGGAAGACTACTTTGGCGACGCGGAGCTTACCCTCCAGATCTTTCGCGCCATGGCCACGATGATTAGCGTGTTCATCTGGTCGCTCAGCGTCTGGTTCTTCTTCATCGCCGTCATCAGCTGCCTGGCGGTCAGGAAGCACCTCACCTTTCATCTCAACTGGTGGGCCTTCGTATTTCCAAATGTTGGGTTCACCTTAACGGTCATTTCGCTGGGGAAAAACTTTCGAAGTTCCGGGGTCATGTGGCTGGGGACGGTTATGTCAATACTACTCGTTGCACTCTGGATTTTTGTCTTCTATCACCATATCAGGGCAATTATTCGGAAGGACATCTTGAGCGAGGGCAAGGACGAGGACTACTATGTGAACGAAACACAGCATGAGCATGTCAAACCCAGAGAGTTGGCCGGAACGAAGCATGATTAGAATAGGACAATGGCATCTTGGCGAGACTCAATGGTATGTATGACGATCCAAAACCTTTGGTTGAGATGACACTAGACGGCCTACTATATGCGTGAGATTATTTGCCGGGTAGGATGAGTAACACGGTCTAAACCAAATAAAGTAGATATACCGGTTGGGGCTCTCAGATATAGACTGATAGTCGGTTTGGCAGCCTATTGTGGCGTTCATATGGAGTCTGGTTAGTTTGTATTCCTCGATGAATCCAAAAGAAATGATTTTGTCCATGCTTCTCTGCATCATCAATATATATATAAATACACCTATACATAGCCGTGTCAGGCTAAATTCCATAGTCCTGTTGGTTGCGCAGTAATTCAAGGCGGCTAGGGGGTGGGCCAAGTCTAAAAAATATGAAATATGTACACAGGAATTTAAAACACAATTACAATTACTTTTTGTACTCTTCGAATAAATGCCAACAGCGAGCTCTCCCTTGCTCTCATGCTTTCTGGTGGGCAGTGACAGTGCCTCGGTCGGAATCAGACAGTGAGGTGCCGTCATCCGTTGTAGTGCGCGAGCTGCCGACTTCTTTTCTGTTGGTGTCGAAGACATCGGAGAAGTCCATAGACGTCGCTTGGATCTTCTTCGCGTCTGACTCGTAGGCGCTGCTCACGTGGACTTCGGTCTGCTGGTATATCTTCAAGGGGATCCCGTGCGGCCCGATGATCTGCTCCTGGCTGTCCGACAGGCCCAACTCTGCTCGATTCGGATTCCCCGTGATCGAAACGCGGCGCACTGTGCCTCTGCCGTATCCAGAGCGGAACCCGCGCGATGCCGCGCCGCTGGTGAACTGATTCGATGATTTGGCATTGAAGGAGCGAAGGCCGAGCGTCCGTTGGAGCAACGTCCAAAAGAAAGGCAGATTTGCCACAATTATTGATGTCGAAGACTCTCTGACGTACCACGCGGTCCATTGAGATCCAAAGGGTTCCGTGAAGCTGTAGTACTTGTTGAGAATAGCCGAGAGTATCTGTGAACAACATCTTGTCAGACTTTGCCAACCATATATGGAGGATAAGTATAGTGCGTATAAGGCGGAGGTACTGACAGTGAACATCCCTAGGGCAAAGATACCACACAATACTGCCTTCTTTTTGGTCGGTAGTCTGGCTTGGAGGAATACTGGCATAGGGATAGAAATAATGAGGATGTCTGAACTAATATTCAGTACAGCATTGGTGATCAAGTGATGCGTGGCAGCGGAACATTGTTCTATAAATGAATCATTTCAGATTAATCCTCATTTTCTTCCGAGACATACTGCATCATGGCAGTAGGAGAGAGACTTTTCAGAAAATAGTAGAATGATTTCATACCATTGTCGGTGGGAACCGCCCAGTACTCGTTAAACGGCCGGCACCAGACAGCAAAGTAGAGTATTTCCATCAAAACGAAGCCAACAGTGACATATACTGCAGCAATCTTGACGGCTAAGTTTTGCTTCAAACTCATACTAAGTACCATATCAGGAGATGCAAGACAAAGATGGCGTAAGGGTGTCCGGAGGGGATACTGACGTTAATCGTTGATACATCAGCAACAGGCAGCCTTTCACTAGCCACACCGTCGCAATCTGCATCTGCTCTACAACCAATACCATCTTCGACCCGTAGATCCTACTCTTGATCTCATCAGGTGTGAGTACCACGTCATCATCAGGGTTGATCAAGTTACTACTTGTGGTGGCGACTATGTTGATAGAGACAGCTAATACGGTGTCGGTGATCTATATGGATATTAGTCTTCATGACAGGGACAACAACAAGAGGATATTAGTCGTCTAAGAGGAATTCAACGGGGGTCGATGTACCATGGCAAGTAGCATGAGCAGATCGTCAGTCTGCATCTTGCGGAAAGATCCCTGGAGCTGTCTTCGTGATATCCTGTAATCCGTAGTGAGTCGTTAGCCCTTTCTATTTTGTCAACTTCAGTCGCGCACAGTCTCATCAATAGACACATGTCAAAGTCAAACCAAAACATTGGAACATAATCACAATGCGAAGGACACTCACGTCCGGACCAGGACCACGAGCCAGCACAGGGCATACCATGTCCACGATTCTGCCTCAAGGGACGACATGGTAGAGGTCGTGGAAGGGGAGCAGCAGCACCAAGATCGGTGCTGGTGAAGGCGGCCACAAGATTCAGAGGTCTAGAAGCACTAGAATATTTTCTCGAAAACCAAGCGGTCGGCAGCACAGCACATATTAAAGCACGGCAAGCAGATCGGTCGGTTCGGCAAATGAACTAATGGGAAGCCGGTAAGGTTACCGACTAACACCCTCCCACC
Source organism: Xylariales sp. PMI_506 (assembly GCA_021365275.1). Lineage (NCBI taxonomy): Eukaryota > Fungi > Ascomycota > Sordariomycetes > Xylariales > Xylariales sp. PMI_506. Next base: position 50,249 of record JAJTIY010000004.1, on the reverse strand, counting down.
TCCCTTTGCGGAAGCAGGTACCAGGGATCTCTGCTGTGCAGAATCATGCAACCGGGGAAGACTTCCTTGGCTTTCACCATGGGCTAGCCCCCTTGGCTTCCCGGATACAGTAGATCTGATTTCGGATGATAGTGCACCCCCGACTATTTCCGTCCTATGGGCGAGCGGGCAGGCACATGGCCGCGCATAGCCAAAAGCAAAATCGGACCGAGTTCGATAACAAGTACAATGTAGACCCAGAATGCAGTATATAGGAGGGTATTTACCCATTGGCGGAAGTTTAGTAAGCTCCCCTTTTATTTTCGGAATTTCCTGGCGCAGATTTTACTGAGGGCCCTATCTCCTAACGACTAGCCGGCACACGATTCAGTGTACAGCTCAGTCCAGTATGCAGCCAGCTGGGAAGTCTACCCAATCTGTGTATCTGCTGGCTATTGGTGGAGGGCGTTTGGGCCAAGCCCCCCTTGCCCCTAAAGCCAGGAGTAGCGGCACTAGTACAAGCTATAGAGGTTGGCGCAAACCTTATGGCACTAAGGGGCATCGCCAATCATTCCGTCACACAAGAGGTTTGCACCGCCTCTGTTGTTGGCTTCAAGGGTTTCCGGTTCCTTCTGCTGCTGCACAACTGTCTGCAAGCGAGGAGAGACTTCAGCGTAGTGCTGGCTACTCCAGGTACAGCAAATCCATTCTTCATGCTGATCTACCGGGGCTACCAAAAGGGGGGAAGGATAGCACAGTTCTCTCGCTACTTCCACCCATACCATGGGATAACACTGTAGATTTGCGGTCCCCTCGTTGTCTTGTGTCCCACTTATCCTATCCCATCCCAGTTTGAACCCCATGCTAAAGCCCGGGGCAGTGTGAATCTTGATTCCTCCAAGGTCCTGCTGAGGCCAAATGCAGCTAATGGTGGGGTTGTTGTTGTTTTTTTGGTGCATAGAGAATAGCAAAGAGCGTTTGCAAGCTAGTAAGGAGCTCCCACATTGTACGTACATCAGCATGCATGCACAATTTCCGAATCATCACGTCACCTTTCTACGCCAAGCTGCGCAGTATCGCGATGATTCGGGCCCGAGGGCTTTATGGACGTCACAGGCAGAGTGATGCACATTGAGGACCTCGGGGTGGTTTACAAAACGATGCCCACCACCCGGCTCCAAGCCCACTACCTAGTTCCACCGACTGTCGTTAGCGGGAGATGGCCATCGGCACTAACTTGGAGCCTCGCGCTTTCATGTCCGCCTTCGGTGTTGCGTTGTCTAGGGAGAAGAAGGGAGGCACTTCTGTAGTTCCCGCTTCGGCACCTCTATCACACCCAGTCCGGTGGGTTTTGCATGAAATCCCCAACGCGCTAGATATCTGGGACTATCAGTAATTAGCGTCCCCCGACACGCGGCTAACTACATAGGTAGTTGGGACGAACGCCTTCTGATACACGGATTCGCACCCGAGATGAACATCTGCTCCCTCTGCTGCATCTGGTTCGTTTGAAGAGCGAGCCGGAAGATTTCAGAAGCGACCTCAAGTCCGGAACAAACTTATTAGTCGATACATGGTCAGCAAGCTCAGCCTCCCTTTATAGCTCCCAAATTGGCCAAACGTAGGGGATATCTTAGCCCAATACTGCTTAGACAGCACGCGTGGCCCTTCCATGCCAGGCTCTTAGCAAACGCGCTCGTTTATTCCCGAGATGACATCGAAAGACTTTGCTTGCTTAGTCCTATCAAGCTGCAAGGGGGCACTATGTTATATATGCACATGTACACACAGCAGCTAATCAGCGAGAGACGGCTGCTTCCGGTTATTCAGCTCCCCAAAAGCGACGGCCATCTCGGTCGACCTCCTACAATCAGGAAAGAAAGAACTGATGTGATAGCTGATATTGCGGCAAGCACCGCATTCATATTTCCATATCCGATAATATCCCTGAGCACACCTCCGAGAATGGGTCCTACTGTCAACCCTGCACAGAAGAAGGCAGAACTAAAACCATATAGCTGGGCGTAGCTGCTATTCTCGCCGAAAATGTCAGGATTAGCCGTCTCGTACCCTTGGATGACCTCGCTCGCTTCCACGAAGCCAGGTGCCGAGATCATGGCTAAACAGCTCCCATTCAGAGCTAAAATAGCGCAGTATAGAATTAGATTACCCGGTGGGTCCAAAGGTGACTCGGCAGGCAGTCGAAGTAACACTTGGGCCGGGATCAGAAGTGTGAACCCAGTTACTGTCACTGGTTTCGTTCCATACCTATCAATCGCCCATCCGGCAATCGGACCAACAACGGCATAGGGTATATTGAGAGCAATGAATATAAGGCCCGACTGGAGAGAGTTGTATCCAAATAGATCGTGGGCTTCCGTCGGAACGGTCGCGTCAAACGCCCCCAGGAATGTTGCTTGAATGAGGGACAGTGAAAGTCCCATTACAAGGCGTGGGTTGCGAAAGCAGTAGAAAATGGGCATGGAACGCAAGAGCCCGTCGGGTTGATCATGTATTTTGAACTGATCGTCGTCTTTAGGCCGGTCGAGCAGTGCATCCCGCTCTGTCGGTTCCCTTCCACCCTCATCTTCCCGCTCATCCTCAAGGCCTTCTTCACCATGCCCCTCAGAATTAGCTACGTTGCTTGCGACAGATTCTATGTATTTTGCGGCGGTATTCTTCTCAATGACAGCAAGCCGCATGAGGAAGTCGATTGCTATGATGCCTACCGCTACGCAAAAGATACCGACAGAGCCGGCCCAACTATACAACACGCCGCCGACCACTGGTGCAAGCAAGTCACCTATCGATATCGTCGAGAAAATCTTTAGATGGCCTCTAGTTAGCCTCCATCGAAGATATGAAGAGGTTCAAAAATAGGGTCTGCTTCTTGCACATACTGTACCCATGGTTGTCCCTAGATTATTCGTACCGACCGTGTCCAAGACCATGGCCAAGCCAACAGTCCACACCACCGCCGCACTCATACCCTGAAAAGCCCTCGCTACCATGAGCACGGCAATATTTCGTCCCCATGTGAACAAAACAGTGCTCGTAAACAATGCAGTGAGGCCCACTAGGAAGGGCAGCCTCCTCGAGGTCGTCTGGTCAGCCAGCCAGCCGATGGGAACAGAAAACAGCAGCTGTACTCCGGCATAGACGGCAAGAAGTGCGGACACGTACGACTGGACCTCATTGTCAGGGATGCTAAGTCGGTCCCGAAGCACGAATGGCATCACGGGCACGACGAGAACATAAAGGAACAGGTCGGTGAAGAGGCCGATGCTGACAGTAGCGACGATAAAGAAGGTGCTAGAGCGCCATCGCAAGCCCCATGGGGGTGTGTCTTTTCCCATGATTATTCCTAGATGCTTTTGCTGTTTGCTAATCGATTATTCCGGATGGTTGGAATCGACACCAATAATTTTTTTTCACCCTTGTCCCTCGTTGTGATTTTCGACTTACCCGCTCCGCTGAAAGCCAATCTAATCAGCTCCCCTCTGCAGGTACTGTAGATCTCCTACCACTGGCCAGTTCATGAGTCATTCTGAGACACCGAGTCCACTAGCCACAGAGATACGCCACATAGCAGAGCTCAAACGTTCCTCCGCATTACTGGAACCCCCACCATGTCACATGGACTAAAGCCATAGCTCATCGGCCCCTGGTCTTTCGTCGGTGTTGTGATATAATCTCTAGCTCGAGGTTTTCTTGTTCGAGACCTATTCGCTGTCATGGCTTTGTAGCAAGCTGGTTCTCGTCGCAGACGTCTATCTTAGCCCGCTGCTACTCTTCTCCGGTACAATCTGGAAGTGCAGTCCTCTTCACAACTTTTCTGACTGTTATACTCGGGGAGCAATGGACTAGGCCTAGTTTCTTCAACCATACACCAGGACTGAAAAGACGAAAAAGTACCATCGTATTATACCACAGGAAACCCAGGGTGTCCCAAGAAACGCTATACAAATCAAGACGAGCACCGTTGTCTAGAAGAGGTTCAGCCATGAGGCGTGTTCCAAGACTGGCGAGCCATACGGCCGCATGAGATGATCAGTATGCGCGTGCAGAAAGATTGAATCGATGGCTTCGGGTGGAATGAACATTATTAAAGAATGGTAGCGACCGCTACAGCAAGCACTACCTGCAAGAAGACCCCTCAGAGAAGAGGGAGTAAGTTAGTTGACCTTTTGTCACGCAAAGCCGGCCGCGGATGACGTGCCATGAAAACCCCACACTTCAACGTATCTTCCGATACGGGGCCATCGGGGGGCAATCCAACTTTCGGTATAACTTAAAAGCATCCGGGCGGGCGAAATCTCATTAATAACCGCGGCTGCACATTGGTCCGCCGTTTACTACCCCACCACCTCCTACTCACCACCTTGCATTGTGATACCAACGTTGTGCAATTTTCCTCACTTCTCTGCATTGATTGCTCAAAGCTCACTGCTTCCTGCTTGGGATACGGGCTGTGGCAGCTGTGATTTTAAATTAAATTATCCAGATACAAACCGTTGCATACACAGACTTGTATACACACATACAGACCACCTTTCCAAGAGCACTGCTCCACTCCTCTTCTCGAAGAGAGCCATGTCGGACAGCAACGCACCTGAAGCAGCTCAGCCGCCAGCGCCGCCAGCCGATGGCTGGAAGCACGAGGGCGTGCGCGTGATCCCGGGGGATCAGCTTGACCACAATACGCACTCGACACCGGGCATGGACCGGGCGGCAGCCATCAACTTCGCGCGGGTCGGCGCGCAGAAGATCTGGGCCGGGACGGTGCACATCCACCCGGACGCCAAGACGGGCGCCCACCACCACGGTCACCTCGAGTCGGTCATCTACGTGGTCAAGGGCCGCGCCCGCATGCGCTGGGGCGAGAAGCTCGAGTTCACCGCCGAGGCCGGGCCGGGAGACTTCATCTACGTGCCGCCCTACGTGCCCCACCAGGAGATCAACGCCAACGCCGACGAGAAGCTCGAGTGCGTGCTCATGCGCAGCGATTCCGAGGCCGTGGCAATCAACCTTCCGGATCTGGAGCCCGTGGAGAAGCCTACAACGGTGAAGTGGATAGACCCTACTCACACGCATTAGCGTGTGTTCAGGAATCTATTGAGCCTACGTCTGTTTAGAGGCGTCGAGCTCTCGGCAGGATATGCCGGGTTATAATACCAAAATGTTCAGGCTTTCGATCATTGGGAGACGACTAGTGAATTGTCATCATTGTGGAAGATACACCACCTTTAACTAGGAAATGATTCACTGCTGAAGTTTGTCTTGCTTGGCCGTTCAAATTGAATAGCTAAGATTCCATTACGTTTGATGATATACCGTGGAAAATAGTTGAAGGGTTGCTATATAACTAGCAATACGTTGGAGATCTCTTCAAACGATGTTCCCAATTTACATACTTGTCACTCGTCTACGGTTCTGGACCACTAGAACTTTTGTAAATCTGATCGTGCTCTAACGGGTTTGTCCTTGCAAAAAGGTTGGATCCCGTTCCATCACAGCTATTGTGGAGACATGCCTCTGGCACTCCAATGTTAAATGATCGTTACCGAATAAAAAGTTATACAGCAAAAGCAAAGCACAGTACTTCCGTCCTATACTCTCGTGCATCAGAATCATGTTATTATACGTGCCTGAGGTTTGATCATCAGGCCATCCAATAACCCCGGTCCTCCACCAAAAATCAATTCATACCGGCATTCCGATTCAGGGGCCGACACAGAATTTTGATGCTTTAACTCTGTACAAAGGCTTTGGTTATGCCATCGTGCCAACGTTTAACCTTGTGTGTCTGAACTGCTCTACTGCTCATGCTCTCGCCACCGAGCCAGTATTTCGTTGAATTCAGAATCGAGTCCGGCAGAATGATCTGATGCCCCAGGGAGAACCGTATCCACGGGGTCTAAATCTTTACGTAGTCCATAAAACACCTCATCTCCCTCACGTAGCCAATTCTCCGCTGCTCTGCTGCATCGCAGTCGACTGAGATGGCGCTGGCTGGCGGACTAATGAGGGCCAGCGTGGCCAACGAGGCGGCGCCCAACTGGCAGCGGCGGTCGCGCTCCACCTTCTGGAGCCTCGGTTCTCGGAGGCACTTTCCAGGCCCAAGGACACCCATATCCAGCTTCCACCGGAGCATCGCCACCTGGAGGCGCACCAGCTCGGCCTCGGTGCAGTCCAGTTCGGCGGGCGGCGGCGGGCGCGTCCAGTATGGAGGCGGAGAGGACGTACTTAACCGCCAGGGTCCGAATCCGCGGGATGAAGGCGCCCAGAATGACAACCGGATGTACAGTCGGTTGAGAGGGGTGAAAATCTGGTGCTGGTTGCACACATCCAGCAAGACAGTCTGTCTGCCAAGCATCTTGCTCGAGGGAGCATGGCTTTCCAATATGCACTGATTGATTCACGTATCTGTGGCATTTAAATACGACTAAGGCTAGTGGAGTTCGGATTTAGTTGAAGAGCAATACAATTGGGAGGGGGGGCGCAGGTCGAGAACGACAGTATTAATCAAAAACTGGGCGAAGCATGGTCAGGAGTAAGTTCTTTTCGAAATCGATTGAGACCTCTCATATATATCAGTCAGATGGCGCCGACGGTGTGGTGCTCCAAAGCCAGAGAACCTGCTGAGCGGTCGAGGAGCTACAATCATTTGTCAACAACAAGATCAGCCAGATAAATATCCAAGTGTAGAGGACTCGACCATCAACCTCGAGAAAATAGCGGTTGAAAAGGTTAAAGCACCCCGGGCGAGAGCAGTAACGCCGCCGCCTAGCCTATGTGTAAGTGAGTCAGCTCGCTGAGGTCCAAAATGTTGAACCCGGCGTTGGCAGTGAGGCGCTCGATGCCCCGAAAGCGGGAGTGCGCGGCCGGGGAAGGACCGTGGGCCACCGGAGCCGACGCCGGCGGCTCTACGCTCCGCACCTCTGGATCTCACCCCGCTTCCGACACCGCTGCCTCATCTTTAACACACACGCATACTTACATTGGCAGCCACTGAGACTGGAGCCGCTTGGGCACTCTTTAATTTTTCAGTAGCCATGAGTTTGCAGCATGGGTTTTTGGTTCTTCTTGGTGTTAATCGCCCGGACGGTGTCATGCAATCTCAGAGACTTGCGATAAGGCACTATCTCGGAGGGCAGCGGCGCATCCTCTCCGACGACCAAGACACAAGGCAACTCTGCGGTAGAGTTGACTTTGGAGTCTCCAAGCTCGACTGATTTGACAACCCTGGGCATGTGAGGAGAGCCGCGACGTTTACATCTCTCAATGTTCGCGATTGGGTTGATACAAAATCTGGCTGAAGTCATTTTATCTCTCCGAAGGGCAAGAAATCTCGTGTCCTTGCGAATCTTTCATCCAGTTTTATTCAACAAATTAATGGAAAAGTACCGAAATATTGAACTCCGCCTATTCTTACTAATAGCGAGGCAAGGTATTTGGTGTTTAGCACTGCCATTGGTTGGTAGACGGATCGCTGGATTGGTTTGGTTGGGCCGCACAGCAGAAATAGAAGCAGAGGAGGCGACAGAGCTCACTCAGGGCAGCCGAACTAAAATTTCTATCTGCCTAGAAGCATTATTGCTACGCTTAGTACTATATTCACGGTAAAACAGCCTTGCATATTAGTTAGGATTTGTCTTCTTATAATAAGGACAAGGGCGAGACTTGACCTATGGCTACATTGACGAGCAGTTCATAAATATCGAATTGCATCACGTACTTGGTGGACCATTTGACACCATGGCAACGGGATTGCCCTTGTCTAGCACAGTCACTGCCAGTATGCTCCTTACGGCTTCACCGCCTTAGACGCATATCATATCGCAAGAGAGGAATGGAGGTGGCGAGAGCGGCTTCATCACAAGAGCACAAAGACATTCAAAATGATAGTGGCAGGCTACAATTACATTGTATTCCGTGTTCAATTCCCAACACTTAACGCCCGCTGCAGTGATACTCAGTTTGCCCAGGTGAACTCTTTCTTATATGTACAGTCGACCATGCAATATCCGTCACTGGTCTAATCCAAGCATCATCCAACCACCTTTTTCATCGTTCTATGGAAGAGTGGCTTACTTCCTCTTTCCTCCACCGCCAAAAGAGCCTTCAAATCCGGCACGGCCCTTGCTCTTCTTAGCACCACCTTTCTTCTTACCAGCCTTGCCCATCATCTTTTCTTCCTTGCGCTTCTTGATGTTATCCTCACGCTTCTTCTGGCGCAGCTTGATGCTCTTGTGGACGCCCTCCGCTCTCTCTGCCCAGGCTTTCTCGCTCTTCTTCTTGTTGTGTTCCTTGCGCTTAACTGCCTTCTTGAGCAGCTTCTCGTCGTCTCTGATCTTCTCGCCTTCTGCACGTTTCCGAGCTGTAAGCCACATCTCCTTGTCCTCCACGTCTTTCCTCTTTTCTTCGTCCATGGCCGACAGGCGCTTCTTCTCATTTTGGAATTTCAGGAGGGCTGTCTTAGGATCGGACGGGCCCTTCTTCTTCCCGCTGCTGAGAACATGTGACAGGTCATGCGACAGTTGAGCACCGTCAGTGAAGGAGACTCTGCCGAATGTGAAGTTATTATCTGCCAGATCGACAGCCGGACTAAGGATGCTGCCTGGAGAGTTGCGAGCTGATGCCAAAGCTTCCTCTCGCTTGCGGTCTTCCTCTTCCTGAGTCTTCTTACGGGCTTCCTTTTTGTGGGCCTTTCTTTCGGCTTGCTTTTGTCTCCGGGACTCGATAAGCTCTTGGCGGGTACGAATAGGCTTCCCATCTGGCCCATCAGCCTTGCGAGCATCACGTAGAGCCTGGATTTTGGCGGCTAGTCGAGCGCGTAGTGCAGTCGTGTCGGATGGTATCTTGATGTGCTTCGGCTTCTCTGACGGAGGCACAGTTGAGGAAACAGAGGTATTTGTGCTGGGTACTTGGCCAGTACCATCGACTGGAGTGCCATGTGCATCAAATACAGGTGACTCGGGTTGAGAAGGAGGGGATGCAGAACCTGCATCGGCGCCAGCATCAGCTGCTAGCCCCGAAACATCGAGAGGTTGCATTTCAGATGGCTCTTCGGCATCTTCGTCGGATTGCTCCACCGTTTCCTTAGGGGTATTCTCGTCTGCACCAGAGCTCTTGGAACTAGGCTTGGCATCTCTTTGTCCGAGCTTGATCTTGTTCACGCCGGACTTCACATTCCTCCTCTCGTAGGCGGCTTCTTCCTCTCGTAACTCTTGACGCTCTGCCTTTCGGGCTTTTCTCGCTTCCTTCTTCTCTTCCTTCCGTTTCTCCTTCTCAGTTAACTCGGGTTCTTGAATCACTGTCTTCTGCTTCTTTTTCTTGAGACCCTCGCCTGGTCGTTCAGGCTCAACGCCATCAACATCTGACCAATCGTCCGAGTCGTCGTTGAGGCCTTGGTCTCGCTTGCGCTTCTTCAGGGCTTGTTCCTCCATAACCTCCTTGACACTCCGGTTCAGTTTGCTATCGGGATCGAGTTTGTTCCGCCTGGCTTCAGCGGCTTCCGCCTTGGTCTGCTTCTTCTTCTTCCATTGTTCCTGGAACGCAGAGAGGTGTTAGAACGGGTAAAGTTCCACCGTTTTCAGCCAGCAAGCCAGGGCAGCTGTGTGCTTCAGGCCTGGAGGCTACTGGGTCAGAAGCAAATGCCAGAAAAGTACATACACTAGTATCTTCGTTATAATACATTTTCGCTGGTATCAATGATAATAAGCCATCGAAAGCTTTTGCATGATCGCGCAGGCGTTCCTGTAGGTATTGGTTTACATACGGTCAGCCTCCTAGGGTCTCAAGCAAACGCACGCGGGGTCGTGTGTGAGAATGAAGTGACGAACCTGCAACGATGATTCTGCCATTTCGACTTGAATCTCTTCCGATCAATTGTCGAAAGATGATTGAGCGAAAGGAACCTATCTTGCAGACTAAGATCTCGTTTAAGGTCGAATTCCTTGGTGGCCGCGAAGAAGCACGACAAGACCGATCCGATAAAGTCACCGAAATCTGAGGAAAATCCAAAGTTGCTGGGGATCGATACACAGAAATTTTGATTTTGGGGGTGCGGAGCTCGTTATCCCAGTGGAGTTACTGCTAATCCGCGAAATCTTGGCAACTTTTTCCTTCTTTTTTTTCTTTTCTGCCGCCATGGCCCGTGCACCCTTAAAAAGTGGCGGGACTGATCAGGCGGTGAGTGTTCGTTGATGTCTGCGATCATTCACTAACACACACACAATCAATCGGGATTGTAGAAGGCCGTCCAGCACGTGGCCCGATCAGGTTGTCCGAATAGAAAGTACTTAGCTATCTATACTATGTAGTACGGCACAATCTGGGGTTTTGCTATCAAATCCCCTGTCAATCACCGCTATCAGTGGTGGGCTGAGGTGTCAATGTCTCGACGACCTCTAAACTTAGACATGGGTCCTTTAGTCCCAGAGGTCATGAGAGTCAGCAATGACTGGGTATAGCTGGGAGTACAGGAAAAGAGAAGTTATTCTTACCATAAAATCAAGTTCGAATCCTGTAAATCCAAGAGAGTTCATCCAGTCGGGGCTGGTGTCCACAGACCATTCCATGTCTGGGCTTGCTTCTGACCCTTGTAATATCATTTGGCGGAGCATTCTGTGGCAATCCCGCACAGCACTAACCATGGAGCTGAGAGCCTCACCCCTAGGATCTGCGACAGTTGATTCCATTGCTTCAATGTGGGTAAGCATCGTTGTGAGTACAATGTAGCGCTTACAACTTGGTCGTCCAAGAGCAATGACCTCCCGCAATTGTTCGCGGATGTGCCTGAGCATATCGATGAGAGGTTGCCTCGTTGCTCGCGCCAGCTGCAAGACCGGATCCTCGGATACAGTGGCATGGTCACAAGTCTCGTCAAATCCACGCTCTTCTTCTATTTGGGTGGCAACCTCCAACCCAAGTGAAACGATGACATCCTGGCTGAGCGGCCCCTTGAATAGACCGCTTCCCCTCATAGCTAGCAACAGAAAGTCATCCACCACAGCTGACGGCAAATGCATGTTTTCTGCATGGGATGCGATAATCTGGGATGATTCCAACACTATCTTCCGAGCGAAGAGAAACCGAGGGTCTTTCCGGGCCTGAAGGGCATACAACCGGTGAACAAATAATGTGTACCTCCGAAGATAGGAGTCTATGAAATCCCGGTGGAACTCGGCTGAGGGTCCATCATTTAAAGAGCGTCGACGAAAGAATGCAACAGTCTGACGGCAATGCTGCTTCAATTGATTTCCAATCTGGACGGTTTCTTCATATGACAAAATGGGTCCAAGGTTGTTCAACTTGCGCACAGCACGGAGTCGAGACTCCAATGATCTGTGCAGAAGTAACTGGAGAGAGGTATCCGTACGCTCATCAATGGGATGCGGAGCGGGCATCACCTGCGTCTGAGGGCCAAAGTCGGTATCATTGAAGTTTGAGGGCGGGCCGCATGTGAAGTCGTCTGTAGAGATGAGCAGAGGCAGTGTGGAGTCCAGAGATGTCATTACGCTCAACTCCAACACTGTGGTCCATAGCCTCCGACGCATTTCTCGCTGAAATTCCGAGAGCGAGTGAATCCCGGAAGGGTCCAAATGCAGGCCTATCGTGAAGGCAAGTTTCGTCAGAGACTCGGTGCTTATCGAGGTAGCGCCACCAAGCGAATTTGCTTGACAAGCCAGAAGCCACAAACAAAATATCTGCACCCCATCAAGACTCATAGCTATCCGTCCTGTTGGTCCTGTTAGCCACCAATGCGCAGCATATACCCAGCTTTGTGCGACGTTATGGATCTGATCAGACCGGTTACGGTCGTGGTCGAATATTGAACCAAGAGCGAGAATCATAGCAAGCTTGAGCAAGAAAGGGGTGTCTGGCGAGCTTTGTCTATCCCAAAACCTTTCATATTCCTCCTTGAAAGACGGTACATGGACGACCCGGAACATCGGCTCAAAGAGCCTGAGATAGTGGTCCAGCAGCAGGTCGCAAATATCTTTGGGTGGTATAGTGTCCACCAGATTTGGCACAGGGTCATTGATATCGACGCTCCGTTGCGATTTGACAGTTTGCCGCAGCTTCATTGCCTCCTTAGTGGTGGTCGTTATTTCCGTGCGCGAATGGCCCCTATGAGTGTCTGCTGGGCTCTGCAGCTTTGCCAACACTTGGAACTGCCCATTGTTAAGCATTATTGCATGAAATTTTACAAAAATATCACCACGAGACATACCTGTTCTAGAGCATGCATCCAGTGTGCCTGGCCATATAACCTGTTCTTGCCCAGCTCCACCCGCAGATGCGGTCTCGGTGTCGGATTCGACATCACGACAGACGGTGGCCAGGTCTTCTCAGTCCCAACATCGATCCGGTCCAAACACATTCGCTCGGTTTGGCCATCAACATAATGAGCCTCGATATCGTGCTCGGATTGACCAATTTCGAGAAGCCGTTCCCGCGGGGGGCTCGGTGTTGAATACGAAGACCGCCCGATGTCCTCCCTGTACGTACACAACAGCCTTCGCCGCGACCGTTTACAAGGTGCGCAGGGCAGTTTCCTGTCGCATTTTAACTTTCTCTTTCGGCATTGCTCGCAGCTCTCTTTGCCCTGTTAGTGAGGATATCCTTCGTTAGAGCACACTACTAATTTGAAGCAACATACTGGGGGGCCGACGACGTTTGCGAAGGGACCTCTGGGCGTCAGCTTCGGACATTCCTACGTAATTTTATCAATTGTTCAATGTATGGAATGATCGAATAATTGAATTTTCTTGAAAGCCTGCCCAAGATTGAAATGTGCATCCCGACGCAAGGTTTAGAAAAGAAACCCCCAAAAACGCAGAAGCAAAATGCCGACCCCGAACTAACCAAAGTTCGGCTCCGAGCTTATGGGGAAGGGGGTTCGCACTATGGATCCAAGTAAGGTACAGTACAATGTCGAAATTGATACCAATCTTTAGTCTCCTGTACAACTTGATACTAATGCCTTGCTTCATATGCGCGTATTAGGATGTGAGCTGCATCGATGGCTCGGAATTTGGCAATCTTTTAGGTACAAAGTCCACATTCCTCATGAGATAACACTTATGTACACGCACACTCTTCGTGGTTGCTACCGATCACATTGTCTTCTATTTTCTATTCACTGAGTGTCTAATCCTACGACGTCGAAGCTCAGATCCCACAATCTCTTTGCATCTTCCACATCATACGCCCATTTCCCGTAGCCCCCTTCCATGCCCGGCAAGATACCAGCTGCTGGTGGCGCGGGCCAGCAGAATTCGAGATACTTTCCTCTAACACCATCGCCTAGTGCCTCCTTCGACAAGGCAGCCCATATTGTCGTTGCGCTTCCCTGAGCGGCGCTCATCAATTGTCCTTGCAGAATAGGGTCGGCCCACTTCTCTCTGAGGAGATCAGCAACATGTCGGTCGATCTCACTCCCTTCCCGGACAACCCCGGGGTCTAGGCTGTAACCGTGGAGACCACTTGCGCCGTAACGGCGCTCAATCTCAGAGGTCATATAAATTTCGGCCAGTCGACTTCTCTGATAGCCGTCAAAAACAGAGTCCTTTCCGGGCAGATGCAGATCTTCGAAATCAATACGCTCGGCTTGGTGTGCTTTGCTGGCAACATTGACCACGCGTGATGGATATTCGGCAGTGGCACTTTGGAGCAGGGCATCCTTTAGCAACTGGAAGAGTAGAAAAGGGCCCCAGTAGTGCACAACCATGTGTGTTTCTTGTCCGTTAATATGGAACTGCGGAGGTGCCAAGACACCAGCATTATTGATCAGAATATTCAATCGACCATTAGAACGCCTAAGCAGATCCGCAGCCGCAGCACGAATACTTGCTTGCTGGGTGACATCCAACTTCACGAGCTGAACTTTTGGTGAAAGTATATCAGCATGCACTCGCGCCGCCTTTTCGAGGTCGCGAACTCCCAGAAAGATTGTTGCACCGGTGGCAGCTAGAGCACGGGCTGTTTCGATGCCGATGCCAGAGGAGCTTCCTGTTAAGAACATCACTTTGCCTTCATCCCTTCCCTCTGCCCCTTCATCCCGAATGATTTGCTGGGCTGTGGGACGGCCATCACCCGGTCCTTTTACATTCTGAGGCTCAAATGCACCGCGATAGATAGACATGACTTTGGTTGATTTGAACGGTATGATCAATATCTTCTGCGACTTGCACGCCTCAAATAAATCAAAGGTGGAAGGAAGTTCGTGACCAGGGAAGGACACGGTAAGCATCCACTAGATAGCTTACACCCCAACATCAACACTAAGTTAGAAATCGGGTTTGCGGCCCGGAAGCCATCCAGTGAAGCATAGAATTTACGCGAAGCTAGAACCCTGGTTACAGTGAGTCAGCACCCTCACACCGCATGCTCGGGGCAATTAGATGCTAATGACTTTAAGTTGCTTTATAGTTGAGACGGGATGAGTCGTCCTGGAAGATCAGCCACCCAGACAGATAGAATATCTGTTGCAAATCCATCCCATTCCAGGGGCTGCAGTTACTCGTACAAGGTATCGCCCTAACTCCAAGATTGCACCGGTTCTCAGTGCAGGTCGATAATCAAATGATAATCAACGGCTGAAAGCTTTCCCGCAAGAGGTTCGGTTTTCGCTGTTCTAGATCCAAGATCATTTGGCCAAACAGTCCGTTCGCCCATGTAAACCTGCACCATTAGATATTAATTTCAAATCGTGCTCATTGGTACAACTTAAAAGACCACAAAAGGAAACTCACCACTGCCTTGTCCAAGTTCGCGCATTGAAGCTGTCCACACTTTCATGTATCAAACCCAGTCCATCAGTACTTTGTAACACCTCTTTAACCGTGTCGATAATCTCTTGGTCATTATCCGTTGTCATCACTCTAATAATGCTGGCCATAGGCCAAGCGGCGCCAGGTCGAATATGTGGGCTACCCACTGCATTGATAACAGGGCCGGCACACCACCATGGGTTTCGTCTGCTTAGGACAAACTCGCGGGTATTTTGATATACCTCGTCATCCCGATCAAGGTAGCCAAGGAACGGCGCAGACAGCAGCGACGGGACGTTAGCATCGTCCATGAGGTTACGACCACCGAAGCCATCAACCTCATAAGCATAGATTTTCTTGCCGCTGGGAGCAGTTACTATTCCCCATTCCTTGATAGCCTCGCGTATGTCCGCTGCCATGTCCCGCATTTGTTGTGCCAGACCAGCTGGCGCGTTGGATATGCAGTCCATGATCTCTGCATTTGACTCCAAATATCTTGCCATCATCATGTTCCCCGGAATCAAGAAATCGAATGTAGCGGCATCGTCGCTGGGACGGAAGGGGGATCGTATTAACCCGGTAGCGTTGACAGGGTTGCCCATTCCGTTGTTTCCAAGAGTTCCCGCTCCGGACATGGTTTGCGATTGGAACGTGTAAACTGGCCTGATCCATTCTCCATCCTCCCCGTAGCTCGGTTGGCGCATTGCTTCTGATGCGGACATGATAGATTGAATGGCGTAAATCCACTGGAACTTGCCGAAGAAATCAACATCACCAGTCGCGGTGAAATAATCATGCGACAACTGCAAGAACCCGCCAAAATCATCCAGCTCAAAGTTACAGGTATACCTGTTAGGAGGACTGAAATAAGTAACCGTTTTGGATTCCTGTATGTAGAACTTGGAAAGAGAACGTTCCGGTCACTTACACGATGTCCCGGCTATAAGATGGCGTTACTCGATACATCCCACCATTGTGGTCTGGCTTCATGCCAGATTCTGGGGGCGGTTGGAAGGCATTGCAATACGGGCTTATTACGAGGTATCGTGCCTGGAGATTGATAACACCTCGGAAAATGGAGGCAATATCATCCGATATATCCTTGAGGACAGCCTTGTAGGGTGCGATCTGGTTAGCACTATCTCGCACCCACATAGCATTTATATCTCCGGTGATGACAAAACACAGCTCTTCCTCCGTATTATTGGCTGCAACGCCGCGCCACTTGATCGCCGTATCGAGGGTGTTGGGGAACGTGTTTTCGAAAAGGCGGAAGAGATCCGGGTCCCATATTTTGCTCTTTAGTCGAAGGATTGCTTCTTCCACACCGGTTGAGTTGAAAGTCCTACATGCTGGCTCCGGACGCATTGCGCTGAGTCGGAGAGCGCCCGTCGAAACCGGATCATGCTGACGGCGGGAGTACTCGGCATAGTTGGGGCATTGCGCCGATCCTGTGCAGATCAGAGACGCGGCGAGCAAGGCAAATGTCAGTCCGCATTTCATGATGCCCGCACCTTGTATAGCCATCTGGATCGCTAGAAAGCTATACAATACATCAAACCGGACAACACGGCAGTAACATGTATATCTGGGGCACGTCCTGCTTTCGTGCGTAGCAGAACGATCGTAGCATAAATAGCAAGGGCTCTCTCTATGGCTCCAAAAGGGGGCGCGTCGCGAAGATTTTTAAGATATCTACAGCATCATGCCCTATTTACGGTTGTTGCTTCAGGCCATCTTCGAGCTGTTGAAGTAAAGCTCAATGCGATGGAAATATGGTGGTGCTCAACAGCCTCTCGACGTTTATAGATCGTATCTGGCGAAGTTCAAGTTGTCGTAGTTGGTTAAAGCTTCTCGAGTGAGACAACGGAGAAGGACTTTTAAATCGTGTCCTCATGAATGAGGAACACGAATGGGGAAATCAATGCCAAGCCCGAATGCCCCCTGGTCGATAAATACCCATGGAGGATTCGCATGGGACAAAACGATTAGTGGGATGATGACCCAGCTGTTCCCGGTCACATGCTGAAGAACAGATGTTGAAGAACCAATTTACGATGACTGTATGATCACTCTGCAAAGTGGCAATGGGAGTTTGCAAGAGAAGCCAGCTCTACTTCCCGCGATGGTTGTTATTCCGTAAGGAATAGTTGAAGTCGCCCATTTTGCAGATATTCCTTGCAGGACAATGTATAGGAACTAATCTTATCTTCTGCCTTCCGCAGATGAGACCCCTGCCCGACCAGAGGTACCCCATGCCGTTGAAGGGGCGCCACCAGGGTGGTGCAGGTTTGGGTCTAGATCTCCAAAGAGCCAAACTCGGCTAGCCCTGGGTTTCTTTTATTGTTAAGACAGTGACATGGGCCATTTAAACACAAGAGCACGCTGTCTTGTCGTTACAACATACGGTATAATAATAAGTTAATTACTTGGGCTTCTTTTTTCCTTCACGGGGGTCGTAGGGTTCACACCCCCGGGGTGACCTGGCTCACGACACAAGTAAGCTTAAGATGCCTGATTATTAGTGGATAAATTTTCATAGGACTGAAAAAGCCTTCCAGCTACCTCACCAGATCTTTAGCTTTATCAGACATGATGTTGATTAGAACAGAGTTGTCACGGGAGTAAATCTTCTACTTTTGTTCTATGTCTAAACATCATCGGTGAAAAATGCTATACCACAGGTTTAAGATCCGAGAGGATGCCGGCAACTGTAGCATACATACATAGGTACTGTACTTAGTAGGTAGCTTTTTTAGTTCCCGGAAGCTCGATGTCGGAGACTACGGATGAGAGTGGAGAAAACACAAATCAACAATGCATCGCTTGCTTTGGTATCGTGGCATGCTGAAATGTAAAAACATTGGAAGGAGCATAATTGGTCCATCCACACCCAAAAAAAAAAAAAAAAAAAAAAAAAAAAAAAAGCCAAATGCGAGAGACAAATATTCCTTTCGATCTTTCTCTCTTTTCCTCTTAAAGATGAGAAATCTGATTGCAATTCTCAAGGTTGTGGACATGTGCTCGCATCGCTCGCTTTAAAGGCTACACCCACATGCGACTTTTTGGGGGTGGAGGTGACGGATGGGGGTGTGATTGGGTGAGTGAGGTCATAGAGTTGAGTTGGCTTATCGTCCTTACGATGTGTTAATCAGTGCCCCATTCCAACTGATCCCCAGAAACTAGTGGCTTTGTTTGGTCGTCCTCCCGCAAGTGTGGTGAGTGATTTTAATCCAGTAGTAAGACAAAGACTTAAACTGTGGAGAGCTTGGGGATCCACCGCTCCGCGCGGGACCTTCGGATGCGCCCCCCCCCCCAAACAGGACAAAAAAACGCGAAGGTCGAACAAGCTTTTCGCCTCGAGCATGACACGGGCAGCATCATTCTTCTCACTCATGGACTTGCGCTGAGGAGAAGAAAGGCTGCAAAACCCTCCGTGTCCCATCCATACGCATTCCTCTCCCGATATTCTTGTCTTTTCTCCCATATTGAGTGCCGACACCCAGCACTCAGCGCGTTGGGACCCAATGGTTGAAGCATAACCAATCCATCCCCTGAGAGCAGCTCCAGCGCAGTACGATCCGCCGAACCCGGACCCATAGCAGTCTCCGATTCACTCGCGAGATGCATTCCTTATCCATTCGCGACCTCGTCCCGTTCTCCAGCGGCGACAACTCTTCCGATACCATCATCGGCGGCTATCACTTCAATCTTACGGTTTTGCAGAAGTGGAACTACACCCTGTATAGCAACAACACCCTGTCGAACGGGTCGGACTGCTATCTTACATATGCGCCGTATGAGCCAACTTACATATATGCCAATGGCTCGATCCAAAATAGCACGTCATGTTACACCCCGGTGAACCCGATAGGTGTCCGTGGTGGTGTCGGTGTGGGATTCGCCTGCTTGTTCGGCTTGTCCCTGATCTTCACTTTGCTCAACTTGACCAAGCATGGCAAACTCCATCTGCCCCAGGAGAAGCGCTTTTATCCCATTGGTAGACGTTGGCAATGGTACTGGGCCATCTTCGTAGCCGCTACTGCCATGATCGGCCTCTTCACCGGCATTGATGTAGATCGGTTCTATCTTTCCCAAATTCCTATTGTTTTGAACAATTTTTTCTGGTTTTTGATGCAAATGGGAACTATTGCCATAGTCTGGGAAGCCGTGCGTCATTGGGGCAGCTGGATGGAGCGGCAGTTTATTGATCCCAACCCATTTGTTCTCCATCAGACGGACAAACGGGGTCAATTCGAATTCTGGTTGCCGCTGTGGTTTTACCTATTTATCTGGATGGTATGTTGCGGCTGTTTGAAGGCAATCATGTCTCATCATTGTGGAAATATGACAGCTAACCGGGTCTCCCAGAACTTCTTCCTCATTATTCCCAGAGGTTGGGGTAATCTAGAGCTTCAACGCTCTGCACAACAAACCACAGAATATGCCCAAGCATTGGCAACCGACGGACGTTTCAAGGCCGCGACTTTCTGTTTGTTTGTCGCCTGGTTGACAATCGTCGTTTCTTTGTGGCATTCGATCCGTCATTATGAACCTCGCAACCGGGGCTTCTTTAACCGCATTATAGGAGGGCTCGGTTACATGCCCTTCCGGTTTGTCCTGTTGATACCTCTTTCTCTTGCCGTTGTGGCGTATCAAGGACTAGTTGCCTGGGAGTTTGATTACTCGCCGCTCAAACAATACACCAATCTTGTAGCTATGTACGTTGGTGGATACGCCCCCGCCCTCCTCATCATCATCATACAGATCATCGCAGGTTTCATGCGGCCCAATGAAGACCGCGCCCTCATCAAGCAGCGCAGAGCACGCGGCAACGCTGTTGACGCTGAGATGGGCTTTGTCCGCAAGCCGGCGTGGTGGAAGCGCGTGAATGGGGAGGTAGGTTCCGGCAATATGCGGGATCTTATTATGCGCAACGTGCGTGAAGTCGGTGGTGGCCGTGCGACGGCACAGAACGTTGAAGCATCCATCGAGACCAGAGCCAGGGAGAGGGAGGCTGCTTCTACTACCGCACCCATTGAAATGAGCCAGCTTGGCCGCTCCAACAGTATCGCTAGCAGTATACGCACAGAAGGGCAGCGCCCGCCACCACCGTACAGCGCACACTACGGAAAGTCCGACCAGAGGAGGTCGGAACATACGGTACAGGCAGCCGCTGGGCTTCTTTTCCCGAACGCGGCACCGGTACCACCTCCGATCGATGGGGAGGTGGGCTCAGGGGCTGGCCGGGGTCGGGCCGTGCTTCAGCCAACAACGCAGCAACGCCCGGGGACCAGTGAAAGGAGTTCGAGCACCAACAGCGGCACATCGCTTGGTGCACCCCCTCAGCAGATCAGGAGCATGCTGGACGTCTAGGCGCTATTTGGAGTTGGCGTTACCAAAGGGGATAGGTCCTTTTCCATACAACGAAGACTCAAGTTATTATATTACTGATGCGTTATGATCTATCAATTGTTTTGCATATGGGCGCTCGGTTTGGAAATATTCTATATTAGGGAGACAGGCATCATATCGTGCCACAGGAGTTTGGGCAATGATGGAGGAAATATCATGCCACTATAGTATTAATGTTAACTACCGAAAGGGTGAATTGAGGTTGACTGCCATCGAGAGCTCATCAGGGTGAATGCGTTACAGCTTGGGCGAGGTCTCGTACATTCCCCTATCTCATCTATCGCCATCTATCGCAAGCTAGGTCTACTCCTTAAGAAGAGCCAATGCCAACCACGTTGCGTCTTGTAGCTCACCTGTCTATTATCACACAGGGCATTGGGTTATATCACTGAAGCGTATGGGCAGAAATAACATAGTA
The DNA here is from genome assembly GCA_021365275.1 of Xylariales sp. PMI_506. Taxonomy (NCBI): domain Eukaryota; kingdom Fungi; phylum Ascomycota; class Sordariomycetes; order Xylariales; species Xylariales sp. PMI_506. The sequence goes on along the minus strand of JAJTIY010000004.1, from coordinate 29,657 downwards.
GGGTAATATGCTTGAGTTCGTCGGATATGTATCAAAAAGAAATGCAGCCCATGGAAATAGGGACTCTCGCCGGATGTAGCCGGACTATCGCTCAACATATTTGAGCCCCCCAGGCTGATAGATACCACTTGTCCAAAATCCAACGCCCTTCTACTTTATATCTAACTAGCCTATCTCTCACAGTCTTACACCCCTCCCGTCGTTCGAGTCATTTTCGACTAGTACGTGATGTAATTGCTGAAATTACTATGCGGTGTAGACTTCGTCACTATTCTTTCCGCAACTTAGGTGGTTTCTCGCTCACCATAGTTGTTGTACATTTAGACACACAAAATCAACAGCACTACATCATTAAAGCTGCCGTACTCACTACGGTATGCAGAGTTTCACTATTGAAGGGTTGATGTACAAGCAAAACCCACTCGGATAGTGTAAGTGCCTCCAGGAGGTAGTTCTCTTGAGTTGTTGGTAGGGTTCACACAATGGGCTCATGGGTAAGGTACGATTAATATACTGAAATCTGCCGTCCTATGACATAGCATGGAGGGGCTTCTGACAAGTTTTAAGTCAAGATAAAGAGCCCATAATGTATCGTTGCTGTACAGTGTGGTGTATATCCATTCACGATCTTGGACATGATTTCGACGATAGCTGTAGAAAATACAAAATATTCATTTGCCTCGTGGAGTAAATATATATATATATATATGTGTGTGTGTGTGTGTGTGTATCGCCAGATATGTGACTGGACATGTGTCGGAGAATATAAAGGTTCAAGTCAACCCAAATGCCGACAGCCTAGTAGTACAATTTCACGAGAAGTAACCCGAGCTCGAATTTATATGAAAAGTGATGTTACTCCAACGTATCGATGTTCTTCCAGAGATATTCCCTGGAAGCTGAACGTCTATGTTATCCGCCGCTCTACTTCAACCCAAAGGTTAGCAGAGTCATGAAGAGAAGGACGAAAGAAGACGCTATCTATTTCGAAGGTTTTCTCCCTACAGTTCTCCAACGTCTTGCTATGATTTACTCATCAATAACGCAGTTCTCAAGCAGAAATAGCACAAATTTGCCTAAGACCCATCTATGATTTGATAGGATCAAGATATACTTCCAAGCAGGCTTCCCAGGGCTACAGCAGCACGTCTTTACAGTGATGGTGTGGGTGGCTGCATCTACAGGTAGTCTCTTTCCAGTGGAGTAAAGTCTCTAGTCATGTGTGTAGGACATTCGCCCTGGATATGACCGGACCTTCTGGACTTGTTCCACACTGCAGGCCGGACCCATGGCTGGTCTGCAGTCTGCAATGAAGATCTAGGCAACGGGGCTACTTACCAGTTGGCGGTAGAGAGGCGGGCCAAAGTGCCCAAACCAGTCCAGTCGCAGGATGGGCTTTTACCTGACAGGAACAGTAAATCGATTTGCTTGCAGGACCGACACGCTATAATGCAGCTTAGACACCCCCAGAATAGAATGGTGCAGTTATCCTCCAATACGTGTCCGAATCATCCTTGCTCAACTCTCTCGCTCGGCTGAGGAGGAGGTGAGACAGGAGTGCTGGATGGATGATGTGGCGGAAACTGAATGTGTACGCTGCACGGGACAGTGTATTCTTGCACAATCCCTTGCGAAAGCCTTACGGAATGGATACGAAAGGGCGGTCAAGAACGGACGGGTTCAAAAAGCAACATCTGGCCGAGGGCGATGTAAAGCCTTATCTAGTAGTTGTTCGCTAGGGAGTGTGCAAAATCAATCCCATCAGGAACAGGACAACACAAAGAGCAGGGCGCTGGCGGTCCTTTCCCCTCTACCCTTAGCTCATACTCACCCACTTTTAACTAAGTAATCCATACCGGACACAGGCTTGGACACATGCACGCAGACTCCTGCTCAACATGCAGGGTTGGGCCATGGCGCGCAAGAAGCATGGACGTTCACAATGATACAGACTGGCGATAAGCGGGGAAAATAATGTGCCGTCAGCTCCGACTGCTAGTGCGGAATGGTGCCTTGCATCCGCTAAGCATGATTGGTGCGTTGCCGGACGCACCTCCCTTAAGCTCCTTGGGTGGCGAGAGGGTTGGGCAGTTGGGGTTACAGGAAGTAAGCAAAGCAGGCTCTCAGGCTCTCAGGCTAGTAGGCGGCCAGACTTCAGTTGCAGTACTCGCCTCCATCTGCCCATTGTTTTACTTCCCCCAAATAGGCGCCCTGTATCGGAAATCTTCCTGACTAGTCACGACGCTCCACGCGAGGGGGTGGGGGCGATGGAAGGGGGGCCCAGCTCCACGAATGTTGAAAAGCCGCATGTACGTGTCAGGAACAAGTTTAGACTCATGGTTAGTATTCAGTGCAGTGGCTGGCATAACCTTTTGAATCCAAAAGAGCAGCAACTCAGAGGGGAGGATGGGGCAGTGTCACTATCTGGGGGATTCAGCCCCGACAAGCTGGGCACTATCTTCTGATGATACGAGGGCTTGGTACCATAAGCTTTCACAATGGATGGCGTGCAATGCAGTCCTATCCATCCCGGTAAATGAATGTGTCAATGAGATGATCTCGCGCACGGCGGGTAAATTTCAAGCAGACTTGTTCTTAAGTGCAAGTTGTCCTTCTCGTGCCCAAAGACAACCGGAAGAAAGCAGTACATATTCTCACTATCATAATAGGCAATGCCGGAATCTCGCCTCCACTTCGAGTTACCATGTACCGTTGACGTTACCCAAGCTTAGTGCTAGTCAATTTCTATGTGTATTCGGTTTAAATGCCTCTCTGTACCGAACCAGCATCAGCCAATGTTACGCAAAGGAGGAGGGGCAGAGGGTTTATCGATGTGCGGCAGGCAAGCAGGCGTTTAGCTGTGGACTGAACTTCTTCTGGTACCCTGCCTATCCTTTCCAGTTTGGACACGGACATGCGACGATTTTGTTGATAGGAAGCACCCTACATGAAACTCTACGATTCAAGTCATGGCTGACTGGCTAATTGTTACCTCACTCGCTTCTAGATGCGTGCTTAGAAGACTCAACCTTTTTTTTTTCCATTTATGAAAAAGTTATCGGTGGCAATAGACATGACATTGTATATATCTGACGGACAGCTGCAGAGTGGGAAACCTTCGGGCTTACTCAGGCCAAAGGCCACGCAATAGAATGTCCCGCGCATTCAACAGCATACGTAACCGCTCAGCCTGCGAGTCTGGATTTTGGAGCCCCTCATATCTAGGCTGTACGGCGGTAGAAATTCGCTCTCCGGTGAAAGATAGGGATCAGAGATATCGGGGGAAAACGCACCAAGAGGAAGGAAGCTCGTTAGAAATGATTTGCTGTAATATATCCGTTCCGAGTCGGGCGGCGAGTTATGCGGGGTCGGGGGACCACAAAGGGTGTCTGAAGGCGGCAAAGAGGCGAGAGAGAGAAAGAGGGGTTGGTGCATTGCAGCTACAGAGCTATGGCTAGAGCTACAGCCCCGCAGCTTGCCTTGCAGAAAGTGAAGAATAAACTTGACTTGTGCAACGAGGTCTTTTACTACTAGTACACCGGACGCATATCTCATCGTCGACTTCACAGAAATCTGGAGCAGCTCATTGGCAAAGCGTCTGTAAACTCTGGCCCAGTGGGCGTGCGACGGATTCAACGATGATGCAAGTGCTTCTTGGGCATGCAGTCATGAAACCGCCTAGTGAGATTTTGGCCGAGCTGTTTCCACTGCAGGGCGCGGGTGTCTCTGCGATGTGCTGCTTCGTTCATGCAAGCCAACGACCAGCAAGCTGCAGGCATCAGACGTAGGATAGGCTGGAATGCGGCAGGGGCCGGGACCGGGACCGACAAAAAGGGTACGAATGCCTACCTACCTAGGCATGTACCTTAGATGTAAGTGTCCGGCTATGTTTCGTTACAAGGGATACACCTCGTTTGCCCTGCATGAAGCCTCTAGCCAGATGCAGAAGGTTTAACAAAGTCTCCGAGCCACGGAAGATACCTACAGGGCAAACAACGTGGTCGGCTGGCTCCGTATAAATTTCGAAAATGAAGAAGAAAAGAAAAGATTAAACCCAAGAAAAAAGAGAGGTCTAGAGGACAGCGCGAAACTTGTCAGGGCTTTTAAAAGCGGAGCAGGGATCTTGGTAGCAGGACTTTATGGGCGCTGAAGAGGAACCAGGAAAAGTGGTCACAAAGAAGTAAATGAAAATAGACCTTAAAACCTCAAGTACATAGGTACGTATGGAGGAAGGTACGCCCTATGTAGGTCCTTTAGTTGATGCTGGTAGCCGGGCAGCCTGGGTTCTGGTAGAGAGGGATACTCTCCCCTAGCGATTGTGGAGCTGCAGCGTCAACTTAACTTAAATCAGATCGTCTTTTAATTGCGTCAGAGGTGTTGATCCTAGGCGCGTGGACTTGCTCACAGTCCTTTCGGAGGACATGCCATTGGATCGCAAATTTATGGTCCTTCAACTAAACAATACTGAGGTCAGCGGACCTTTGTCGATATATAGAACTCTCAAATCACGACCAGAGTATCTGGATCCTTTGCTCTCCAAGTTACTTTGTCAAACGTCTTATTCTGTGTAGACAGGCACGCTGCACGATCCCGAAGACTGGTCTTAGGGCAGTTGCCCCTGCATGATTTTTAAATAGGTACGTGAGCACTTCACATTCTATCATCCTATATTCCCTGGTATTCCAACAGGCCGATTAGTGTCGGTAGAAAGGCACTCTCCTATTCACCTTGTATCGTCGGCTATTTCGATAAATCTAGTTGAAGATGCAATAAATAAAGGTATTGTAATATAATATTTGGAGAAGCGATTAAATAAATCCAGCAGTCAGCAGAAACACTACGAATAAAGCCTTCGAGGGAGGTAAAAAGAAGGGATACATCCAGGTACATAAATAGTTGTGGGTAAGATGCAGGATTTGGGGGGTATAAAAAAAAACCTGGCGATAGCCCGGTGCCTTGCTGCTGATGTGATCGTTGGCATCTGATCAACTGCCCCTCAGTTCCTCAGCCCCTCCAAAGGCATCTGTCACCCACCCACGATCGTTGTGCTCCACTTTATTGCAAGACTCTGGGCGGGTGGTGATCACGAGCGAGGCACTAAACCAGGCCCAACCCAGCAAGATCAGAACACCAGGGCGGCCAGGACGGCTTACCGTAAGCCAATCGCACTTTTCCTAGGGATAATCCCCCTGCCTTGGCTTGCCTAGCGCTCTGGACAGGATCCTCAAGCATGGTTTAGCGCCCTTGAGATCTTTCGCCCCCCTCCTAGGGCAGTCACTAGCCATCGTCAGCCTTTCCAGCCACGCATGTTTAAAAAACCAAACCGGCTGTGCTAATCATGGTTCAACCTTGATGTTTGCGCCAAATAATTCAGCACAGAGGTATGCAGGGTTAAAATGTGCAGGTCCGATATATTCCAGGGGATAGAAAAAAGACCACCGGCACGACAAAGGGGACCATGGCAATCGGATAAAAGTGACGTTGAGCGTGAGTTAACCATCTCAGACGGCGCTCTTGTCCATAGGTAGAAAGCCCATTGCTGCCTTAGAACTGCCTAGCTTACAATCCAAGCCATAAGGTTACATATTGGACCAGGAAGCCAGTGTCCTCCTTTGAAGGTGTCGAGTAAGCTTCCGGCTATTTCCCTAGTGGGAGAGCATCATGTCACAGGCACCTTTTGAGGTCCCAGTCAAGCGTGTCAGGTCAGGACTGTCAGGTACACACACCAATTCGTATATGTGGGGTGTCTTTCCAGTAACCTCACCTTTTTGTCGACACCATCCTCCTGCCAAGCGAAGTGTTGCTGTGCCCCCCCTGTCGAAGTAACTGTACGCGGACTTTATTAGACAATGTCCCGAGTAAAGGCGACCAGGTCAATAAGTCATCGTTATTGATAATCCATCCACCCGTTCATCCATTCATCCATTCATCCAACCATCTAATCATCCAACCATCCATCCCATCCTACCTAGCCCTACTACTCTCACAGTCTTCTGTCTCATTCCCTGCTTCAGAAATCAGAACACCTTGCCCCTCCCCCGTCATCTTGCCACCTACCACATAGATTCATCTCACCTGTTTGTCCCGATCGCCTCAAAGGCAACTGGACCGTTGTCTTGCATACCCACGATTGTCAAGCGCTATCAAATCTCCTAACTTTCGCCTCCATCTATTTTGGTTGTGGAGGACGGTTTTCAAGTATTGCTACTATCTCCGCCAGTTTTTAGCGCCTTGCTTGCTGTCGTCACTTGCGACTCTGGGAGGACCCAGCTCACGTTTCGAGACCCATCTTTCGAAGGTGGTTGGTAATGCTCGAAATGAATAGGACTAGACACTAAAAATTACTTCCAAAACCCAACTACCTTTGGGAAGCCCTCCTTCTTGGGTTTTTTCTTCTTCTTCCTTTATTTGATCCCCTCCCATATTGCTTGGGTTTACCTTTTGTATTCAAGGACAGCACAGCCGTCTTACTGTCGAGTTGTATTCTGTTCTAATCGTGCCGCCAACCACGCACGCCAGGACCACCCCCCCGAATCCACTGTACATTTGGTGGCTTTCGGCAGCTTAACTTCAGCCCACCAACAGGACATGCCTAGTTAGTTACCCACACACCCATCGGCCTTGCAAGCACACACACGCACGCACACACCTACGCATACGTATACATACCATACCGTGCAGCTGTGCCTCAGCATTTCCCCTCGCTCCTCGCCGAGCAGCCCGGAACTGACCCATCGCGCCCACCCATCTGTCTGGACCCCCAGAGACAAAGTTTCATCTGCACAGCATAGCAGAAGAAAAACAGAGAATAGCAGGCTTTCGAATGAGTTGAGGCGTCTTTTCTAGGTTCATCTCTTGTCTTCCTCCTTGTCTTCGTGACCCTTTGGCCCCGCCCTTTACGACGTAGCCCACCCTGTCTCACATACAGCCCCTTGCTCCACGCCCAGCCTCGACTGGTTGCGCATCCGAGTGAGGCTGCGGCTACTTAAGCAATTCTACCCGCCTCCTCTACTTGTGGTCGCAACCGCTTCCACAGCATCGCAAAATGGCTGCAACGTTCCGACCCGTCAACGTCGAGGTCAAGCATGACGACACGATACCTCCGTCTCCGACGACTCCAACTCCCGCAAAGACGTCTTTCAGCCAGCGCCCGTTACCCACATCACCCTTCCCACAGGCTGTTCAAATCCCGGAGAGCATAGATGAAAACAAAGTGCCGGAGCGGGGCAATTCTCAGCATTCGAGGAAGTCTCGGAGCTCAGACATGGATGAATCTGACGGTGAAGCACATGGCGAAGATGGCGCCGCCTCGGATGAAGAGAGCGTCAACGCCGACGGATCCAAATCGAGCAAGAAGAAGAAATCACAGAGATTTTACTGCACGGATTACCCGCCCTGCAATTTGAGTTTCACTAGAAGTGAGCATTTAGCTAGGCACATCAGGTAGGACTTCTACTGGAATCCCTCTACATCCGTGACGGTGGGAGAATATGCCGAGAGAATACGTTAAGTACTGACGTTTTCCAGGAAACATACTGGCGAACGGCCGTTTCAATGTCATTGTTCGCGACGATTTTCGCGGTTGGACAATCTGCGTCAGCATGCGCAAACCGTCCATGTTAATGAAGATATCCCCATCGACTCTCTTGCAGCAACGGGTACAAGGTTCCAGCGCCAGATTCGCACTGACCGAGTTCGTCAACCTGGCGGTCGAGTGCGTTCTTCGACAGCCGGCAGTATGGGAGGAGCAAGCCGTGGCCACGCGAAATCATTGTCTACCTCTAACATCAGCAGCATTGCTTCGACTTTTGGTGCTCGAGACGATATAAGACGCCGTCCACCCCCATTGGTCATGGCTGCGGACCCTCGTTCGAGGATGTCACTTGAACCCTACCATAACAATGGCGACGGCCACTATCCTTATCGCCCGGTATCACCCAGCGATTTCAGCACGCCAACCTCGGCGACATTTTCTACGGGACAGAGCAGTCCCAAATGGGGTTCATCTTTGGCGTCTCCAAACCAGTCTCATGCGCGGTCGCAGAGTCTGTTTAATGGAAACCGGACACCGGGTCGTCGCCTGAGTGTACCATCAGCTGGCAATCCCTTCCAATCTCCGCATGGTGCAAATCTCGGTCGGCCTATGTTCGGTCCAGGTGCAGCAAATAGCTCCAATGTGGGCGCACTATTGCCGGCCACGAGTGGCATTGCCTCGCCCACCTCATCCATATTCTCCCGCCGCGACTCTACTTCAAGCGCAGCCGACGAAGCTTGGCGGCGTCGTACATGGCATCCTGACAGCAGTAATTTTGCCGCCAACCCCAGCAGTCGCCTAGGTAATGTGATGATGCCCACACAGATGCCCACTCCAGTTTCTGGGCCGCTTCCGATCGCGAATCCGGCAGCGCAAAGCAACACTATACGTCTGCCTGGCATAGAATCATTTGACCCAATACCACACCGACCAGCTTCACCTCCAAGACGGCACCCTTCTCCCATGATGATCGACTCGGAGCCTGCTCATCCATCTATGCTGCACCCTGTTGCTGAGTCTATATCTGAGGATAAGCCAAGCACTTCCGGCTGGGATATGGGACTTCATCGGGGCCTCACACGTCTCGATATAACCTCAAACACTACTCCTCCTAGAGACAGCGCGGGTGCTTGGGCTCAAGAGGCACGGCAGGCTGTTGAAGCAGAAGCTGACAGAGTGCGGCTAAATCCTCCCACCGTGAGGTTCAATGATACTGTGATGATGGGAAATGCCAGCTCTAGTGGGCCCCCTCCTGTAACAAGTCGTCCTTACCATCAGCATACCATGTCGGCGCCCTCAATTACCCACTCGGCGAAGCGGCATGGTTGGTACCATGGACCTGTCACGGTCCACAGTGACACTGCACCTCCTCAGAAGATGGCCCGCGTTGAGAGGATGGTTCACCCAAATGTCAGCCAGTTTCCAGGCTTTCCCGCCCGGAATAACCCCGTTACACCCCAGCCAACGCAGCAGGAGGCCAGCGGCGATAGAGGCAACATGCTTCGTCTACAAGCCCTTGTAGCTGTTGCAACTGGGGAAAATAACGCCACTACTGCTTATTGAGAGAAAACCAAATTTCTCAATGACGCCATTCTTAACAGAACTCATGCACAAACCCTTGTGTCTAACCAACCCGCTGCACACTCATGACGTTCTGCTTATGCGATACATGAATCTTTTGACATCCTAACTGCCTTGAATTTATGACGATACCTTCCTCTCGCTATTGGTGCCAGTTTGGCATGTTTACTCTTTTTCCACCATGTCTTCGCTGGTTTGGTTTGCTCTGAGCACATGCGTGGGCGTTCAGGATTTGAAATTTAGTCCGGCTGGGATATATACCCACAATACACATTCGCTGCATCGTCCGGATCATCTCATCTCATATTAATGTCACGAATTTCCTTGGTTTAGGTTATCCAAGTTGGTCGGCTAGAGCTCCATGTTTCGGGGTTATGAGGTGGAGTTTCACCAGGCACCCCTTTTCATGCCGACATATCAGATGTCGCCAGTGGTCTGGAATAGACCAGAAGCTAGTCTCCTTCTCTCTCTTTCTATTTTTTCCTTACCGTTAATGATTGAATGACGCATATACCCGATTCATTATGAGATGATGGGTAACAAGACGGAGGACTCTAATGAAGATCTTTTGTCTGATACCCTTTACATGGATTCTCGGTAGGCTTACGTGGTTTTTATGTGGGCTCTCTGGGGTCCTAAATGGAGATATATGGGACGAAGATCTAGGTTTACGACTGGGTGTGACGTTGGGATATGATACCCTGGGTTTCCTTTTCTTTCTTCGCGCAACAACTACTAGGGTACTTCTGGTTTAGTTACAATGCATCAATTCTATTTGATGGGAGGTGCAGCCGGAGGGAGAGTCCGAACGTATTCGGTCGGATAGATTGTAGCTGTTGTTGTTTAATCGAAAGTGTTTATATCAATACATGTGAGAGTATCACCAAACGATAATCACAACAATGATGCCCACAGTATGCATGAACCCCATTTCATGGGCTCTACCACGACACTATGCTAGTAGTATCGCAATAACCCAGACAACTTCAATGTTCTATTTGCCTACAGCATACAGAACTTGGTAGCAGCGTTGAGACAACGTATATTATTGAGGCCCTGCCACCTCCCGATTAAGTAGTTATGGGCTAATCAGTTAAAATGCATGCGTAGAGCTTCAGCACAACACTATTCATTCTCGTATTAGCTTGGTTAGCCAAAAGCTTGGAGCATGCTCTATCGGCAAGTCAACTCATGAGCCCTTCCTTGTTGTTCTAGTAGGTAGTGCAATACAGGCTACCATTCCGTACCTTGGTCAACAGCAACATGCGTGAATAGTCCTGCCTGACTCCAGAAGGAAGAGTGGTCATCTGGAGGTGCGGGAGTTCTGGACTGGGCGTGCATCCTGCGATTTTTAGAATACCAGTAGAGGCATAGACGTCCAGTTCTGATTTGATTATGATATACTTCATTTTGGTAGATATGTTTGTGATCTCGAAACGATAATGCGTGTGCGATAGCTATAAAGGTATTTTAGCCTTGCTCAAAGCTCATAGTATACTGTATCATATTAGGTCCGGCCGGTTCGATACACCATTGTCAATGAAAGTTGTTGTTCGACCATCCCATTCGACCGTTGCAGAGATATATTACAGCTCTTGTGGATCTACCGGTGGTCAGATCAACAGAACAATCCTGTTATATGCTTGTGATGGGCTCCATGCACTGAATAACACAATGCAAGCCTAGTCTATGTCGACCCAGACCTACAATAGAAGCAGAAAAAGTGAGGGCAACCCCCAAAAAGAATCCATCTATCAAGCTACGAAAGATTATCCAAGCTCATTTTGAGGTCGAATTTATTGGTTATTGGTCGCTAACATCTGCTGATGGCAAAGATTTCAGTTGGCACGGTTTCCGCTCAACTCCTCTACGAGATCCTAGGGCCCTTAGACTATAACTCAAACCTGACAACAAATCTGAAGAATATTGTTATGACACCGTAGGGCAAGGGACAAAGGTCACCCTGTACCCTTCACAGTAAAAGTAGGCATCGCTGCTTTTGGGTGTCACCGCCTCGGATACCCGTCTACTTGCGCAGGCTGGAACTTAACCCCTATGTGGCGTGGACTGAATGCTCCAACCCCTGACCCTATCGGTGATGATATCAGCGATATCACTTGCCTTGGGCATTTCCGCTCCAGTAGCCTTGTGTCTGGGGACATGCTTCCCCACCCGCCCCGTAACCACTATTGGAAATGACCAAAGACAATTCAAGGGTAAGGAGTTCTATGAATAAAACATCTCAAATAAACCCTAGAGCGAACCGAAGCACCAATTCTTCCTCTTATGGGATTGCCCAGCCATCGATATCTCAATACAAGACAACATGGCACTTATTTAGCCACGAGACAAGAAGTCCAATTCCCTTCTCCAGCTTCGGGCAACCCTTGAGTGGGCATCTCGACTGAGTAGTTGGTGGAGGTTTCTGGTAATAAAACCGGCGATGCTAACGTCGGGTTCTGCGTCTGATACGATGACAAGTCGTCCAGCCAGTAGCTCGATGATATGAACCGAGGACAGAAATCCAAAGGCTTCGAAATCTCAGGCACCCTCACTGTGACTTTCATTCGTCCATACTACATTGGCCGTGGCTAGCTCCTTGCGACAACTCGAAGCTGCAGGTTCCGAGGGCTAAGGACGTGGATATCCCGAATAAAAACCCTCCCAGGAGGCACATTCTAGGTTATTCGGCTGATACGAGTGTGCTGAGCTTCTATTCTCTCATTTCCATTGGTACCTAGTCTTACTGCTCGCAACTTAACACCAGCTGTTGAAATGATACGATACGTCTGTCACACACGGAAAACAGTAGGAAGCAAGTACAGATGATCTTTTGTACCAATTGCGATGATTAACTAATTTCTGCCAGCCTCATCCTATTCCATGTTGGGGGGCACGGTTCTATATTGCTCCCACTCCTCCGGGATGCATAAGACTGCCGACTCCATGTAGATGTGTTTACCTCCTTTCCAGCTCAAACCCTCCACACACCCTGCTTTCACGCTAACTGTCTGTTTTGGGGTCCCGTCCCTGTCATTGATCCTGTGAAACAATCTAGATCCACAGTCAGGACAAAAATAACAATCCATGGTACCTCCACTCTGGGTCGGTCGTGTGTAGAGCTTCAACTTAGACCTCAGCTCAGAACTCAAGGGGAAAAGCCATTCGGCAGAGTAGATGGCCGAGGTGCCAAATGCGCTAGCCGATTGTCTCTGGCACTCTGTACAGTGGCAGTGATACAACTCGAGTGGCGTAGATGTTGGGAGGCTGAAGCTAATGTTGCCACATTGGCAGCGCGCATACGGGTTGGGGGTGCTTGGTGACATTGCAGATGCACCTGGGTAACAGAGCCTTACTGGAATAATAGTAGATGGTTCGATGCAGCTTCAATCAACTTTGGTGCTGTGAAATGTCTGGAAGAATTTATGCAAACTGCTTCGACAGACTATCAAAGTCTTTTGGACCAGTATATACCAAATGGCTCTATTGATGATTTTGTTACGTCAATATCTCTGGTCTCCGGAACTCGGTCAGGATTCAAATTAGTTGCTATCCTCGCTCCATATTCCGCGGCCGAGACTTTGATTTAGGTATGGGGTGGGGGGTTTGATGAGAACTTTTTTGTTGGCATTCCAGCCCTGTGGTACACTCTACTTTGGGTTGCGAAGGTCCGCGTTAGCAATATGTGCCAAACTCTACGGCAGGTCGGATGTCACATGACAGACTAAATACAACATCTAGACTTGGATTGGCAGAAACATACTACGATATCATTCTCATATCACCATCTCATCATTCAATCCAGCCCCTTTAATTTATGTTTAAATTACGTGAACTCGACGTATTCACCCCAATAATATACATTCTGTCAAGAAATATCAGAGGACGTAACATCACCTGTTGACCCTGTTGAGTTGAGCTGAGCCGATATCGATGCAGCAACCGCTGTATTTCGACTACATCCGTGAGGAAACTCTTCGAGAGTGTTTTAGGCAGGCACTGTATTGCAGCTGAGTGAATCAGACGCCCAACTTGGAGGATGCCAATTAGCGCTGGCCGGATAACTAGGGTCAGATGTTTGCTGTGTGTTGAATTGGCTAAGGCCGATTCGCATAGCCAGATGCCAGCTCAGCCATGAAATGTTAAGGGTTTTGTCAGTCTTGTCGCAGATCAATAATCAAGACCTACTACAGTTGAGATCACTCAAGCTAATTGACGGCTCTACCGGTATTATGAATGATTTACCCCCATGTGGATGTTCATGGCTATATCGCAGTGGGAAATAGAACACTGCCCTGCAATAGCAAATAGTTTCATTCGTCATGAAGTATATAATGTTGGCAAACATCAAAGTAAGGAAATATCACAAATGATAATTTCCACCATCACGTTCCAGCTATATGAGAAATGCTCCCCATGGGTGACTAGCTTACATAGGTAGACAAGAATCCCTATATATCCATAGGGTGTACACGACGGCTAGTCAAACCCCCCGTCCTGACACGGACGAAAGTTAAGCCAGCGAGATGTCTGCTCTCTCTCTCTCTATATATATATCGGGTTTTTAATATACTATTATTTGATTTGAATTGGTGCGCCTAACTAATGTTTCTTGCCAGGAGAACTTATACACGGAAGTTTGTAACCGTCTGAAATTAGCAGGAGCCAACATATCATGATCCCAGATATCCTCGACTCCCAAAGCCCATTCATAAACTGAGCAACTCGCCAGTCTTGTCATTCGAACTTGGTATTACAGTGGATAGTTACACTCCCCCACCCCCTCCAGCGTTATCTTACCAAGTGGAAGATCAGTGATTCCATGTTCTGGATACCTCAGAATATGCTTATCTTGTCATTCTCAAAGCTACCACTTGCTCAGAAGGAATAGATTATTAGCCGAGATGTTTGTTCTTGAAAAACTCCTCTACCGGGTTGAAAATCCTTAGTGATGAGCTCTTGGCAAGCATGAAGTATGTGATGAGTGGTGTTGATTCATTTATCAATAGATTCGGCTAATCAGTACGTAACGGAGGACGCAAGACGCAGGTCAGATGAATATGTATTATTTGTACTCACGGCAATGGCCTAGAGCAGCTCCGTGATGCTGCATGCGCCACAGTTGGATGGTCAAGCCACAAGAACATTGTGGCAGGACATTGGGCGGGAGGAGCCCCCGCAGCAGTGCCGCGCCTGCGAATGGAATTGATGAACCCGTTCCCTTTGCCCAAAAAATTCTACCGACCAAGAACCGAAAAGCAGCCGTCGTGAGCCGACAGGAGACCTAAAAAAAAAAAAAAAAGGTACATAGTAGATGTCGGACCAAGACCCTGCTGCTGCTCCGGCGGCGCAATCGTCGCAATACCCGGACCCCGGAGTTGTTGACGACGCGTCCGTGGACCAAGTCCCGGCGCAGGACGAGCAGCAGCAACAGCCGATACTGCAACCGCCTCAAGACCAACAGGAACAACACCAGCAGCACCCTGACTCGCCGTCGCAACAGCTTCACCATCACCATCATCAGCACGACCAATTGCCACTCCATTATGATGATGGGATTCCCTCGATGCCGGCCACCGCCGTGGCCCATCATGGTCTGCAAGCCTTAGAGGCTGCAACCGCCGCCACGCACACTCCGCTTGCACAACAATACGCACAGTCTGCCGCGATGCATGTCACCGCCGATGGCCAGTACGCCCCTCTGCCTCCGTCGCCTATCTCTAACTCCGCCGTGGGTGCCCCTCATGGCGCAGTTGTGGGATTGGGCTCTCCCGCGACGCCCTCCTCCCAGAAGGTCACCAGACTGAGACGCGCATGTGACATGTGTAGCCAGCGCAAAGTCAAGGTATGCTATCTCCTCGTCCCCCAAATGAGCTATTCTGCTACTACGAATGATCACGACTAACGTATCTGGCGGTCTAGTGCGATGAGAGTGGCCCACCATGCAAGCCATGTAGCGATCTGAATGTCGAATGCACCTTCAACCGTGAGATGAAGCGCCGTGGCCCGCCCAACAAGCATGCAGAAGCTGCCAAACGCGCCCGCCTCGGTGACGCTTTGGCTTCGAACCCGCAAAATGCCGCCGAAACCCTCGTGTCCATCGCCGGCAATGACGGAACTGCTGGCTTGGATGCCGAGACCATTGCGCCCTGGCCCGTCTTGACGCTTCTCATTGACGACTTTTTCACTTACATGCACCCTCTCATGCCATTCCCTCACGAGCCAACATTCAGGCAGGCGTTCGAAGCTCGGGCCGACAAGACAAACCGCGACTTTCTGGCCTTAGTTGCCAGCATGATTGCCATCCTCGTAGCGTCTTTCCCTCGAAGTGCCAGGGCACACCTGAAAGCTTCACACAGCACCAATCTTTTCCCCACTGCTGTTACTATGGTCGATCGATGTCGTCTCGTCGCCATGGAGGCAAGAGGTGCGACCTATATGGCTAAGGATGAGTTGACTGTCGATGATGCTGCTACAAGCTATTTCCTCGGCGTATCAGCTGCTTATACACTGCAGTGGAAAGCCTGCAAAAGACATTTGGCTGAGACCATGACCTTTTGCAGAGAAATCGTCATTAACCGCCGCACTGATACACCCCCATTGGCAACGGATTCCCCCAGCTTGGCGGCTGTTCTGAATGCAGCAGCTGCTGAAAAGCAAACGGATCACATACGAGATCAAATCGGCAAACGGATATTTTGGGTGATGGTAGCTGGCCTGCGATCCATGACTCAGCTCGGCGCATCGATTAATGAGATACCTCTTCCACCACCTACAAATCAAGAACCATACCCCGACTTGCCATTGGAGGTTGATGATGAGTATATTTATTCACATCAGATACTGGGACAACCCGCTAATACCATGTCTCTCATCACTGGTTTCAACCGCAATATCAGCACCTATATGGCCATGAATGAGCTGGTAGGGGTTGACATGTGCTATGGTATTAACTTCTTCGAGTGGGGTGCGCAGAAGTCCATGTTAAGTAATGCCATCCAGTCTACAAAGACTACTTTGGATCAACTCCCTCTTGAACTCCAGGTAAAGATAGAGAAAAGCCAACCTGAGACCTTTGGTAGTGCTATTGCAGACGTACCTGGTTTGCAATACTATCCACCTGCATTCCCGGCGACACAGCCTCCAAATGATGTCCGACATATTTTTGTGCAGGATCCTACGAAGCGACGTCGACTTCAGCTAGAGATTCAGAAAGCCAATATATATGCTTCGCAGCTTGCTACTCGATCGTATTTTGTTGAGAGATATCTCAACCTCCGAGATATACACCGTCAGGCAAACTTTACCGATGAAGACGTCAAGGATGAAATCGACGAGATGGTTTATAATGAAAGGGAGCTCATCGTTCGCAACCTTCTCTCTGTGCTCACTTCTATTACACAGAGGAACATGGAACCCAACGGTGCATCTCTAGTCAACAAGATCCGCCAAGTCGCAAGTACTCTGCTGAATGACGCCCCCGAGCGCAAGGGACCTGTCGCTGTGAAGGCTGAAGAGTATCTCGGCAAATTTCTCGAAATATTAGTCAATCTAGAGAAGATCAGTGCTGGTAACACGACTGGAACCATGACGCCCAGAGATGAAGACGAGGAGCTGCAACACTGGGCTAGTTTAAGGGACTACCAGGCCCAATTTTCAACTAGCGATGCACTTCTATCGGAATAATTTCATCTTGCCTGTATTCTGTCGCTTCTCTGAAGATCCTCTACCCGCAATAATCTTTCTTCTAGTCAGTTGCGTGTCTGGATTTTGCCATGCACCTTTTTCGTGGCACCGTAATCGTTAAAAGATTAGGCAAAGGGTGAAGAGAGCTGTTGGAGTTTTTTTTTTTTTTGGGGGGGGGGGGGGGGGGGGGAGGAGGGTTCCAAGGAGGAAATTTTGAGAACGATGCATGCCACCACAAAAAAACAGGCGTGATCAATAGCTGACTTAGAGGCCCAGCCTGCCATGTATTTACCAGTGTCACTCATGGTCACGGCACAGGTGTATAATATCCATGGAAAATGGGGCTGGGCTAGCTAAATGTAAAAAAATGTAACATTATCACGACATTAGGTTCAGGACAGACATGAATGACTTGATGCTGAAAACGGACACCATTACCCATCCCACGTCCATTTCAACGTTCAGGTGGTAAATGCTCAAAATATTCTAGATGGCCAGAGGTGATTGGGTAGTCAAAAGCTGCGCACCAGGAGCATAGATTTGAAAAAAGGCTTGTGACCCAATGGGTAAGGTAAACGAGGCACCGAGCACGTAACTAAGTACAATAAACTTTCAACGTGGCTACGAAAGAAGGTTTCTTGATTATGGACGTATGCTCATCAATGTAGGTCAATTTGATCTTGCAACCCCCATTGTGTTATCCCAGTAGAAGCCCACAGTCTCCCAAAACAGAGAAATGATTACATTCACATCTATGAGACGACGCCATTTGGTGTATCTAAGGTACATTGGTATCTCGTGTAGGCCATTAACTCTTTTTATTTTCACTCTTCAGGGCCATCCATGCCCGGACCCGGGCCGCCTTGCCGTCCCATCTGTCTGGCCTTGAGCAACTCATCACACAGGAGAAGATTGGATGCGATACTCGAGGATGATGCAATGCAGTTTCGCAGCACCCTAAAGGAATCAAAGACACCTTCTAGAACAGGATCCATTGGTTGACCAAGGATCAGGTCCAATCCGACCACATTTCCCTCGGCGTGTTCATCTTGAAGAGCCGCAACTAGATCCAGTAAATTAGTAAACCGAAGAGTGAAGGAGAAAAAAAAGGGGGGGGACGGGGGGGGGACTCCAAATAAGTGGCATGAACTTACGAGCATCCTGGATATCGTGGCCTGCATTAGCAGCCAGGGTCTTGGGGATGATGAGAAGGGCATCGGCAAAGGCATCCACACCCCATTTTGCCTTGCCCTTGACGGTCTTCTTGAAGGCATCACTCTTCAGGTGAGCAGCACAAGCTACCTGGAATGCTCCAGCACCCGGGACGACGCTCTTGTCCACAATCATGTTGTAAACGCTACGGAGGCCATCCCTAACAGCGTCAGAGATTTGCGTGATGGTATGCTGGTTAGGGCCCTTGATCAACAGAGTGACCGACTTGGGATCCTTGACATCTTCGATGAAGGTATACTTCTCCTCGCCGAGCTGTTGCTCGTATACCTTGCCGGCCCAACCAAGGATCTCAGGCGAGAGGTCTTCCACACTGTTTTGTGCAATGCCTCCACAAATCAACTGCAGACGCTCCATGTTTCTCCTCTTGGCTCTCCGCAGGGCAAAGATGCCGTTCTTGGCCAAAACATCCAGCGACAGAGGGTCGATACCCTTCTGGTTAACGATGACAAAGCTTTTTTTAGGGTCGTTTCCGCAAACCTCCTTCTTCAACTCAACAATTTTCTTAAGCTTTGCATCCACGAACCTGCGCTCGCTCTCGACGAGCTTGTCCCGTTGTTCTGCACTTGAATAGAAGAAGCCAGAGTTGATTTCAGATTTCTCGTACTCCAAACTTACGTTGAGGGTGAGGATGTAGGCATTCTCCACTCGCTTAGGCATATCGGGGTGCCGTGGGCCATGGTCTAGAGCTAGACCTCGGATCAACTGGGTATCAGAGGCCGTTCGGTGCTGCATCTTCATAATCTCGACCATGTGCAAGTCTGGCTTAGCGGGGGCTTGGTAAATGGCTAACACTGCATCAACGATGTCAGGAGTAAGCTTTGCAGCCAAGCTCGAGTTGAGCTTAGTAGCAAGGGATGTTCTGGCAACGGAAAGGAGCAGCTCCCTGTCGACTTCTTTGGGCAGTTTGAAGCTGTCGAGGAATTTAAGAGACTCGTTCTTGGCGATTTCGAAACCCTCGGTGATGATGCGCGGGTGCAGTCCCTCGGCGATGTACCTCTCAGCCTGCTTCAGCAGTTCTCCGACTAGAAGCACCACTGATGTCGTTCCATCACCACAGATATCGTCTTGGGCGGTGGCGGCTCGAGCGATCATGACGGCGGTGGGGTTCTGGATCTGCATCTCTCGCAGCAGCACGTTGCCATCTTTCGTGAGTTTTATTTGACCGGCACCATCCACAAGCCTGTAAGGGGGAAGGAACCATCCATGTCAGCAAGGGAATATGAGGCACAAGCAGGTCAGATAGATGAAGAGGGGCGAGGAGGGGTGGGGCTGTTACATACATCTTAATGGTTCCCAGAGGACCTAAGTTGGACTTGAGAACATCTTGTAGACCCTCGCCGGCACTGATGTTCACTTTAAGAGCCTCTCCCCGTCGCTATTCGATTTGAACAATCAGCTATTTATCCCTCCTTGGAAGCAGGCGGCAGCAGGAGGGGATGAAGGATGTGTGACATACCCGAGATTCGGCCTTGGGGTTTAGCAGCTGAGCAGCAGACATGTTTGAATTCAAACGCACTCGAATGGATCGTCCGCGGAGCAGCGAGGGAGGTTGAGGGCAGAAAAATGAGGAAGGTTGCGCTGCCGTGTACGCCAGAGGGTGGTTCCGCTGTGCAGAGTGCCGCTTGTGGATGTCGGGCCCTAATTAATAACTGATGGTCAATCGCGAAGCTGCCTCGAACTTTTTTTTCCTTTTGGCTTTTTGGGGGGGCAGCAGCACCCAGCTGCAGCCTTGCAGGGGTTCCACAGAAGCAAATCGAGAAGGGGGGGGGCGTTGAGTGTGGCTGAAGGAGGGGAACCGGCCCGTCCACATAGACTTGACAGGTGGCTAGCCACTTACATACAAACTAAGTACCTAGAGTACTTAGTATTCTAAGTTGGTGTATCCAACCCACATAGCCACTTGATCCAAGGAGCCTGAGCAAAGATGCATTATGATTTAATTTACGACAAGATTAGTGCAGCATAGAGGAATTACTCATTGAATTGAAGGAAAAGCGATGTCAATGAATTTCACATGTGGAGATTGCTTGTAAAATCGACCTCGATCCAAATTAGCGGTGGAAGCACTCAAGTTATGTATTGCAAATGTTGTTACTCTTGACGAATTTCTGATGTTATCCCATCCTAGAAGGCCTCCCTTTTCCATCTGCCGAGGGGATATATCACACGGCACTACAACTCATCGGCGGGCACCATCGCCTGCAGTATTGTTTCTTCCTCAATAACAGCGTTCTCGTCTTTTGATAGTGCCACGCCAGTATAATCATCGATTATCAGCTTTGCAACATTCATCCCCATGAGGGCACTTGTCTCCATGGTCGAGATGAAGCTCTCGATGCCTGATGTGTAGTATAGTCCCCGTGCAAGGATGGGGTCTTGGAAAGTTACACGGGGTAGCATCTGGGGGTAGGGGTGGAATACAGTCGGGTGGAACCAAGTAATGGGATCAACAACATCGTAATCTTTCTCAACTTCCGAGTTAACTGGGCTTGTAAAGGTGTTCGGCACTTTAACACCTAGAAGAGACGATAGAAACTCAGGCGTCACTGCGTTAGGCGAAAAGATTTTATATACGTAGTCCTTGTTTTGGGTAGTGGGATTGACCACTACTTTAACCAAAGTTGCAGAGAAGAAGCCTGCTTTGCCAGATCCGTCAGAGCCTGGCTGAGCTTCTTCGCCTTCGGCGAGGGTAGTTAGCACCGAGATTGGTACTTCACGTCCCGGTTCGAGCTTGAAGAATCCGGGATTAAAGCGAAAAGGCGAAGCGAACAAGGTGACATGGAGTGTCACATAAGGAATCGCATCCACGGGTTGCTTTATTACGCCTGCTTCGTGGGTAATGTTGCTGAACTGGTAAGGTGTAGCGATGACTACATCATCAAACTCAATAGGCAGTGTTTCTGCATGGTCTGAGCCGGAGCTCAGAGCTTGGAGAACGTATTTTGAAGCTGACGCGTGTCCCTTGACAGCCAGTGATGTGACTGTCGTATTGAGATACACGTGCGCTTCAGAACTTGCTACCATGTTTGAGAAAATTTGCCAATTGCCACCAGCAATAGCCATGGCTCCCTCTGCAGCCATGGAAACCTGAGATAGTTCAGTGAAGACCCTCCCCAAGCTCAGAAGGCGACACTCACCATGGCCCCGAGGCCGTGGATGTAAGCCAGGTTTGATGCATAATTCACACGAGTGCTCGTCTGTACTATGTCGTGCGCAAAAAGTCCGTCAAGCTAGAAGAAAGTAGATGTTAGTCGACTCAACTACCATTATCTAATGTTGGTAGCGATGAACCCACCTTCTTTTCCCCTAGGAATTGTTGCGCAGTCAGGCCTGTTATCTTTGCCAGGCCTAATTCAAAGACTCTAGTGGTTAGAGATCGAAATGGGAAGTAGGGTTCTTGGTACAGCTTCAAGAACATGGCAATGGTTTCTTGCACGACATTACGAGTGTAGTAGGGTGCCATGCCGTACTTCCAAAATAATTTAGCTAGGCTCCACCATTCCCACGACTCGGAGTCTTGCTCGTACACAAATCTTTCACCATCCCATATTCCAAGACGGCCGGCTTCATCGGTTCCAGGGTCGATAGTCTCGAGGTTGAAGTCTCTAGATGCATTGTACAAGATGTGATTGACTTTGACGAAGATTGATGCTCCAAGCTCGACGGGCTCGTGAGGACTATCATATACATTGACTGTCAATGTACGTCCACCAATCCTGCCACTTTTTTCGAGCAGGGTTATATTGATGATGATACCCTGCTCTTCGGCGTACTTGTGAAGGTGATAAGCGGCAGAAGATCCGGCAGCTCCGGCGCCTAATGAAGACTTAGCAAATCTCCTCGCATTCACCAAAGTCCCAACAACACAACCAGAAAAGCCCCGGGGGTTAATCCAGAGCTTATATTGGATAGAGACAGAAAATTTTGAATTCCAGTCAATCAGAAGCTGGCAGGACTAACCAATGATGGCAACTTGCTTCACCGGTGGACTGGGTAAGCCGTCACCCGTTATTGCGACGCTCCAGCCACAGAGTGATGAGAGCAGTAATGCACTGACGGCGGTATGCACCTGGTTAAGCATCTTCATTATTGTCCTCTGACGTCCGCAAGCTGATGGAAATACAGCTATTGTAATGAAGGCGACTGCCTCCTTGTCCTACCATTGCTGAGTTGAAATAACAATGGTCCGAGTTCGTTTGCCCGCCAGCCATATCACGAAAAACGTGGCTGTGCAGTGCTGCTGGTGCCCCACTTTGCACTTTCTGGCCAAGTTCTCGAGCAGCATTTGCTTCGGCCGCTTTCAGAGCATTACTTGCGCGTCGGAACGTCTGAACGCTTACTTACTATGTACTTAACATAATCCTTATCTGTATCAGGTAAGCCACTAAAGAAATAATAGACTGAGAACCTAACAAGCGCTTGGCACATGCTATGACGACATCTAACTGCCATCGAAGCTACGAAAGAATGTTGTCACAAGATCCCTTGAACCATTAACTAGTTTGCCACTGAGGCGGAATGGTGTTACTCAGAGGCCAGGCTGCAACTGTTTCTGTCGTTCGACTTCGGGGTAGTTAATTAGTTAAAGGGGTCAAAGTAGTCATCCAACACAAGATTCATGATTACTGGATTTGGCAACTTTCACCTGGTTCAACTAAACAATGAAGAATGATGAATGTACCCCCCACTATTGACGATAGCATACATATATCTTCGAATAATACGATTGTCAAGGTGTCTATTTTGCAGTATCCTTAAGGAGGAGACGGTATGCCCTCTACTTTGACGAGCAAGAAGAGGGGGAGAGGTGATAGCTGCTGGAACCTTATTAAACGAATCGAGAGAGAATGTACATAGATGGCCACAGAATATATCTAAAGCTTCGAAAGTGTGGGTACATAACGTACGCAGATTGGGGGCTGAGTGAACTCGAATAAACTTGAACGATGCTCATTTGATCCTGACACGCCAAAGCATTGCTTGTACATATCTAATAAAGAGAAGATTGGCTAAAACCATGAATACTCAACCAGGATTTTGCTAAAGAATAGTCGCTCGCTTGTTACATACAACGCCAGAAGAGGGTGGCGTCATAGGAGCGCACCGCCACGCTACCCCACCATAATTAGGCAAGGAGCCCGCTGTCTGTCATTCACGGAACTTCTTTTGTTATGACGCATGTAGACTGGCGCAAGAAAGCTGCGTGTATTCTCTCAGAAAATCCATCTGAAAGACGGAGAACAATTTCTCCTTTCTTAAACAACCTAGGCTCGGGTCTGGTGTTTGCAGAAACCTTAGCCCGCGCAAATAGTCAGCCAACTTCTACAATCACCAGGCTAGTTCCTTTGCCTGGCTTCTGTTCCGCCCGTGTTTGAAGCGGATTCAAATTAAACATACCCTCGTCAACCCCACCTAGACCCTGACAACGATTTTCCAACTTTTCTCGCTCTGCTGTCGCCACCATGTTTGTTCTCAAGAACGTTGGCAAGCTGATTTTTGGCAGCAACAGCCAAGAGTCCATGATCGAGCTTCCCCAGGGACAACTTTACCTAGTTCGGCCACTGTCACCAAAGGGTTACTCAGAGCTCATTTTCAGAGACGCGACCGCTCGCATTCGACGAACGGGCCAGGATTTCCAATACCAACTGGTCATTCAGAGGGTATACGAAGAAGGCGAGGAGGATCTCCTTGCGGATGAGGAAGGAGAGGATGCCGAGATTAACGCTCTTGCCGCAGAGCGAGACGAGAAGACTTTCCTCCTGGACGAAGCCCTGCACTTCCGCGTTGAGCGCCGGGAGGGGTCTGAACAGATTCTTGCTTGGAAAGACCTGAGCGGCGATGTAGGCGACCTTTATGAGTTCGTTTGCGATGCCACCGTCCAGTCTGCCCAAGTCGACTTGTTTGAAAGCATCGCCAAGCAGTGTCAGTACGAGCGCAAGTATCGCAAACCACATACCACCGCCACCGAGGCCGATCTTCAACAATTCGAATTTGACGACGAGCAACCCATCCCTCAGGCTAGTCCAATACATAGTCCCACAATTGGCCGTACCTTTGAGTCCACCGACGATATGTTCTCCATCAAGAATATTGCCAACACGGCGGCAAAGCGAGATGCCACTCCACAAAAGGTCTCCTCTGCTCTTGTGGCCGCCGAAAGCACTCCAGAGTCCCATAACCAGGCTAAGGAGGTCAAAGCCCCCAAGGAGACCGCTCCTCCGGCTGTTCCTGCCCAACCTGAGCCTGTCGAGATATTGACTATGGAACTTGGCGAGCTACATTTTTTCGACTTCCCTTCTGGCTCTTTTGTCCTTAAGGACTCGTCTGTAACTGCCCAAGTGTCCGACATTGGAAACTGGCAATATTGGCTACATGTGGCCAGCAATGAGCAGGAATGGCTCGGCCTCCCTGTCATTGCGGACATAAATCCTGTTTTCAATTTTGAGTTCCTGTCCTTCATATTCAACCAATTTACCGAAGATGGCTCTGCCTATTCGTGGTTGCTACGCTTCAAGGACCAAGCGACTCTTGAACGCTTTCAGGAAGGGTTGATGCGAGCACTCTGGGAACAGCTCAATGAAATTAAATGGACGAAGGTGAAGGATCAGGAGCGACAGTACGTGTTAGATGCTTTTGAGGATCTCAAAATGGATGATGCACCATCTGAGGACCAAGAAGCGGAGCCGGAAGAACCTGAAAGCGATGAGGCCGATGACGAGGATCCGGGCGCAACAAGTGAACACTACGATTCCGACGAGGAGCATGACGACTTTGAGACCCAGCCGAAAGACGGGGCTACTAACAAATCCATCTCAGTCGGTTATAAACATGACAGATCCTTCATCGTTCGAGGCTCTAAAATCGGAGTATTCAAGCATACTCCCAATAATCGCCTTGAGTTCTCCACCAACATCTCCGAGGTCAAGACACCCAAGGGCGTTCTCTTTTCACCCAAGAAAGCCATGCTACACAACGAGGATACGAATATGATTCTGCAAAATGACAAAGATCCGAACAAACTGTACCGCATGGACCTAGAATACGGCAAGGTCGTGGACGAATGGAACGTTCATGATGACATACCAGTTGTTACTTTTGCGCCGGAGAACAAATTCGCTCAAATGACACACGAGCCGACTTTCTTGGGAATCAGCCATAATTCTCTCTTCCGCGTTGACCCACGTCTTGCAGGCAACAAGCTAGTAGACTCACAGCTCAAACAGTATGCTTCCAAGAACGATTTCAGTGCTATATCGACAACCGAGAAAGGCTATGTAGCCGTAGCATCGAACAAGGGTGATGTTCGGCTTTTTGATCGCTTGGGCATTAATGCGAAGACACACATTCCCGCTCTTGGTGAGCCCATCATTGGCCTTGATGTCTCGGCTGACGGCCGATGGGTCTTGGCCACCTGCCGAACTTACCTACTGCTCATCGACGCCATGCAGAAGAGCGGCAAGAACGAGGGCAAGTTGGGCTTTGAAAAGTCTTTCGCTGCAGACTCTAAGCCACAGCCTCGTCGTCTTGCCTTGACCCCTGAGCACGTTGCACAATTCGCGTATGAGACAGGGAAACCGGTATCATTCACCCCGGCACGCTTCAATACTGGCCATTCTCTAGAGGAGACTTCGATCATCACTGCTACTGGACCGTATATCATTGACTGGAACTTGAAGAAGGTTCTGCGTGGAGGCAAAGCTCCATATAACATCAAACGTTACACGGACGAAGTCAGAGCCGACGACTTTAAGTTCGGTACCGACCAGAACGTCATTGTTGCGCTACCGAATGAAGTCAATATGGTCAGCAAGACTGCACTCAAGAGACCGACCAGGGAGAGTATTGCTGGTTTCAACGCGCGACTGAGCACCCCTCGCCGCAGCTCGGGACGAATTGGAACCAGAGAGAGTGGGCGCTATAAGCTGGGCAAGGATGACGTAGTTAACTCTCCATTTTAAGTCTTTCAGTTTGATATGCGCGTGCGATTGATTCTCACGACTTTTACTTATTGAACAATACCTCGTTATTATCTTTATTTTTCCTCTCTTCGAGTAGAACAAGGAGCGAGGATTGTCAAATTCAAAGCTTACAGCGTTTGAAACAAACTCCACCAGGCGTTCAGAGCCTGGTAGAGAAGGTGGTTCGAGGATTGGGGCGAGGAAAACGACAAGCACGAATTGAGGTGCTGTCGGGATGGATGGGACGTGATACCTGGGAATGCACCCACTTCTGATAGGATTTTGTACTCCTTAACCTCTTGTATGTACTTAATTGAGATACCAATCATGAATAAAACAACTCTGATCTCAAGATTGTGACACTTCACCGCCACGACCTGGTTGGTTGAACAAAATCTACTAAACGAGATCAAGAAACACGCCAAAGATTAAGTCTTGGTAATGAGGTTGAACAACCAGAGTATATTTGTTTGTATATAGGACATCGAAGTCAATAACCAGCTTCCTTTCCCTTGTTCCATTATGTCATATCCCATCCGATGCACACGGCTCCCGAAAGGGGAAAAGTTTTTATGAAAGAGTGTCATAATCCATGCAGGCTGTCCCTGCTCCAATACCAGTCCCAAATTCTCCTGCGCGCGTCGAGTTTCTCATGGTCGCGTCTCGTTCATTTGGCTTACCCTCGCATCACATTGCGTTGTATTGACTGCAGCTAGGTTCAAGGCGGATGTTTGGTCTCGTGAATTCAGTGATGGTTCATCGCTGCGATCTGGTTCGTCGTTACTTCGCAGCTCCCACACTATTTCAGTGCCGAGTCCATGATTCTAGCCTGCCCGCTGAGTCCTGGCCTCGCAGTGAGGGGCTCTCTCCCATTATTGCATACCAGATTCTAGTCAAAATCCTACTTGGTACTGGACGCGGCGTCTGTTGGATCGCCTTCCTGCTTACTACCACCACCAGATACTGCCGATACGACTGAATCTACTGCGCCGATGACCTTCTGGCGCATGTCGCTAAGAGAGTGCAAGGGCTGCTTCTCGCCCTGGTCAGCGCTCACCCTTGTTAACTCTGCAACAAAGCTCTGGCCCCACCAGGCGCTGGTATACTTGAAAACATAACGCTCCAGTTTGCGGAAGTTGGCCTCTCGCATGTCAGGGGACATGGTAACCGCATCGTGGATAGCGTTAGCTAATTCCTCGGTGTTCCAGGGGTTGACAATCAGAGAGCCGTTGAGCGATTGAGCAGCACCTGTAAATTCTGATAAGATCATGACCCCGTGGCGATCACGCTGAGTAGCGATGTACTCATAAGAGACCAGGTTCATTCCATCTCGTGTTGATGAGACAAGGCAAACATCAGAAACGGCATATAACGCGCATAGTTCGTCAAAGTTGACGCTCTGGTGAAGGAAGTGGATAGGCATGAATTCGATGGTACCAAATTTGCCATTGATACGACCCACTAGTTCATTCACCACGGCACGCAGGTTTTGATACTCCTCCACGTCTTGCCTTGAAGGGATAGCTACCTGAACCAGGACGATCTTGCCAATCCACTCGGGATGCTCAGTGAGAAATACCTCGAGAGCGTGGAGCTTCTGTGGCACCCCTTTGATGTAATCGAGTCGATCGACACCAACGATGAGCTTCACACCTTCAAATTTGCGGGATAGAACGGCGATACGCTCTTGAACTTTTGGCTTCTTCAGACCCTCAACGAACTTGTCAGGATCAATGCCGATGGGGAACGCGCCAACTGTGACAAACTTGCCCTTGTACTCTACACCGTTGGGAGTGGTGGAGGTTTCGAGTATGCGTGAGCAGGAGCTGAGGAAATGGCGAGCATAATCATAGGTGTGAAACCCAATCAAATCGCAGTGGAGAACGCCATGAAGAAGGGCTTCGCGAACAGGTAAAATTCGATAGATCTCGCTGCTAGGAAAGGGTGTGTGAAGGAAGAAGCCAATTTTAATGTTCTTGCGTGTGCTACCGAGTTCTCTGCGCAGCATCTCGGGCAGTAACATAAGGTGATAATCATGCACCCATATTAGATCGCCATCTTGAACATCTTCCGCGACGGTTCTGGCGAATAGCAGGTTCACTTCCTTGTAAGCATCCCAAGCACCTTCGTCGAAGGTGATCTCGCCGGGATGATAATGGAACAAAGGCCAGAGGATGGAGTTTGCAAAGCCGTTATAGTGTCGGTCTGCAAGGTCGTCGTCGACAAAGACGGGAAATGCACCATATTCGTCCTTAAGCTGCTGTCTAACTCGACCAACCTCTCCCTCGGGTACCTCGAGGCCAGGCCATCCGTACCATTGAAAGGTGGTGGTCTTGCTCAGGCCGCTAAGGCCGGTGACAAGACCACCGGAGGACATCGAGAAGCTATACTGGCCATCTTCCTGTCGCTTGATGGTAATTGGGAGACGGTTGGAAACAAGCAGTAATCTGCCAGGAGAGGACTCTTCCTGGTTCGTGGTAGGAGCCATTTCCCAATTGTAGAGATCTGTAGACCTGTTCGTGTTCGATGCTTATCGGGGGATGCATAAACGTGTTCAGCGAGAAGGCGGTGTAGTTTGTAAAGATCAGACTTTAATTTTTCCAACTTGTCCTACACGATAAGACCAGAGCTTCAGCTTTGCTTTGATCTTGCAGTACAATAACTTGACCAAGGGAATGCAGGTCCAGAACTTGAAGCAGATGGGTAGTAGGTCGTCGGTAGGGAGGAAACGGCAGCGCTACACCGTGGGCAATCAGAGAGTAGCGGTGGATATTTCAGAGCTTAACAGCTCGCAAGTTACTCGAGGTAGGTCGCTTGGGGTTTGATCTGGGTGGGTGCGCAGCTCTATAGTTCGAAGAGGTCAGAAGGTTAGCTCTGTTAGGATGGCGGGGTAAAATGTGACGAACGAAATCGACGACGTAGGACCACAGAAAACTGGCCGTCAAAATAGCCTGCCGACGTCTAGCCCTCTCTGGACGCCGTTCTACTGTCTTGGGGAAGGGGGCCGTTGCGAGCTTACCGTCGCAGAAAGAGATTGAAGCCCGTTCAATTAAGTCACTGCGTGGAAGTTGAAAAGAGAAAAGAGCCGCGCTGAACGGAAAGGTCGATCTGTTCGCGCGAGGGATGGGAATAAAATATTTTGGGAGCTGCCCCGCCAGCAGCCCAAAGACCAGGAGCTCTCGCAGGCAATCGACGTAACTAATGAAGTGCCTGTGCTTGCCGGTCGCGTCTAACCCAATCAGTTAAGCTCGTGGGGCGCGGGTTCCAGGTCGGTACATAGGTACACATTATCAACATCAGTATTGATACTTATGGCGATTGCTACATGTATTATTGATACCCAGGTTACTAGAGTGTTCGGTACCATACGAACCAGTCCAGTAATCAATTTATCCATGTTCTTCTACACCTGCTATTTGATAAGTTATTTACCAATACTACTATCTTTTCAGTTCACTGCACATAATCCACATTTGTGAAGCTGCAGCACGTATCTCAATTGCCTTCGGCCTCCATCCTTCCGTCAGCTACATTGTGTGCGCCTCCCGTTTCCTCTGCTTGTCCCAACCCGGGTTGCGCCATTTTTTCGAGGGAGTTTTGCTCCCGCCCCTTGTCCCCTAGTCAATCCATGGCACACAATACTATGTTGCCCTTCACGATGGGGG